>CAMZMU010000057.1:8964936-9564936 GCA_947311845.1 Poa pratensis
AGTTCCACGCCAAGCAAGTTCATCACCTGCACTGGGACTCCAAACCATCCCGCTCTCGTGGCCTTTCGCGGTCTGGGGCCTTGACATTCTGGGACCCTTCCCGAGATCACAAGGGGGCTACCGCTTCCTCTTCGTGGCAGTCGACAAGTTCACCAAGTGGGCAGAGTTGAAGCAGTGCGCAGCATACCGGCCAGGGCGGCAGTAAAATTCATCAGAGGCCTGGTCTGCCGCTTTGGTGTGCCTAATCGCATCATCACCGACAATGGCTCACAATTCACCAGCGGCATCTTCAGGGCCTACTGCGAGAGCCTCGGCACCAAGCTCTGCTTCGCCTCGGTGGCTCACCCACAGAGCAACGGCCAAGCCGAGCGAGCAAATGCTGAGGTCCTCAAGGGCCTCAAGACAAGAAGCTTCAATCGCCTGAAGGGCTACGGCAAGGGCTGGATAGACGAACTCCCGTCCGTGCTCTGGTCCATCCGCACGAACCCCACGAAGCCCACTGGTGAGACGCCATTTGCTCTCGTGTATGGAGCTGAAGCAGTCCTCCCCACAGAGATCAAGCATGGATCCGCACGGGTCCTTGCCTTCAACGAGGACGATCAAGCAGACCTCCACAGCGACGACCTGCTACTCCTTGACGGGTTGCGCCGCCGTGCCGCCCTCAGGGCAGCCAAGTACCAGCAAGACCTGCGACGCTACCACAGCCGCCACATACGTCCGCGCACTCTCGAGACAGGCGACCTCGTCCTCAGGAGAATCCTCTCCAGGGAAGGTCTCCACAAGCTCTCGCCAATGTGGGAAGGCCCCTACAGGGTCTCACACATCGCCAGGCCTGGCGCGGTACGCCTCGAAACGGAGGACGGCATTCCGGTCAAGAATCCATGGAACATCGCGCATCTACGCAAGTTCTACCCGTGATCATAGTCACGCCAGACATTTTTTGTCTCTAGAGGGAAGCACACAACTTCACCTCCAAGCTTCACAAAAGCTTCTCCTCCCGAGGGCCAGCCCCTCTGAGCTCTCCTGATTACGTGCCGCCGCAGGCCGTGAAGAGTCTCAGCCACTGAATGTGGTCCCCATGCCTCGACATGGAAAACTTTATCTTGGTCACACCAAGTGTAATGAACCAATTCGTTTCTCAATGAAACATTGCGCTGAGGCGCCGCTATGTAATATTTTGGTGGTGAGTTTTACTTTTCATCATCTTAGTTCATTTCGCGCTCATATTCTTCCCCATGCGCACCTCGCGAGCGGGGCTGAGTACGGTGACTGTGCCTCAAGAGCACCCCAACAGCACCGCAAAATCCAAAGGATCCGAGCTCTAGCACGTGAGCACGCTCTCACGCCTGTTACCTCCCCAAAGAGCTCTGGCCCATGGGCTTGCTCCCAAAACACGCCACCTCACCAAAGGACCTTGGTACTTACTCTCCTCGCGAGATACCCATGAGGAAGCCTATAAGCGCGCATGAGTGTTTACTACCTTGTGCCTGCTTTGGGTTTGCCTCTCTAACCAATACAGGGAACAAGAGTCCTCCCCAAGGTCGAGAAGTCACGCTCCGACCCCTAGAAGGGAGCGCACCCTCAGGGAAGCCAACGCCCTCTACGAGGCCAAAGTCTCGCCAAGCTAAGTCTAGCGCTCGCGCCCTCAGAAGTTTTTCTCCCTCTCACGGGCACCTGTCGCCCCTCGAGCGGTTTTTTCTCTCTCACACTCCATGGACTGCTTGTGCGTCAAAGGGGAGCCCTCGAGCACCGCGACTCGAGAGCCCTTACCTCTCCAAGCCTTAAACACCCCCCGGCCTTGCCGAGTCACGCTCCGGCATACCGTAGCGGCGGTGTCATAGCGCAAAGAGATGGGTCCTGACGACGTAGAGCGAAGAAAGACATGGAACAGGGATAAAGGACCCTTCGAGGGGCACACACACATTGTTTGCATACGATCAAAGTATCTTACAAGCCAGCGTGAATTAAAACAAGTCTTAAAACAAAGATAATTGCGCCAAGCGCATCTTGTTGCAGGAGTGGCCTAGGCAGAGGGTTCACCATCGCCGTCCTCTTCAGCCTTCTCTTCTTCGGCGCCTTCATCCTCCTCAGCGGCCTGCTCCGCCTCAACCCTCTTGAAGCGGTCGACGTAATCGTTGACTTCTTCTCGAACCAAGTTGGAGAGCTCCCAGGCTGGATCTCCCTCGATGGGCTCGGTCACTGACTCGTAGTCGAAGCCGGGGTGAAGGCGCTGGAGGTTGGCGAAGACGCGATCGATCGCCACGGTCAAGAGCTTGCGGCACTCCTCATCAACAACGTCGCCAAGTTCCGCCACAGGGCCCTCGAGCACAGAAAGAGCTGATCGAAGTAGGCGAGGTATGTGGCGGCGTCAGCGTTCCCATTGACGGGAACAACAGGAGCATCCACTCCTAGCTGCCCCGCGAGAGTGTTCCCCCGGGTCACCAAGGACTTGAACACGCGCTCCCCTGCTGCGTCAGGACCCGCGCCGCCTGCACGCTGTGCTCATCCTCTGCAGCACGCTCCACAGCAGGGCCCGCCTGCGCGCCCAGCTCCCTCATATCAGCCATCAGGGAGGCGAGGTCTTGATCAGCACGTTCGCGAGCCTCTTCCGCGCGGCGACGACCGTCCCTGGCGCGCCTCACCTGGGAGTTCAGGTTGGCGTTCTGGTGCTCCAGTTGAACAATGCGGGCATTGTCGTCCGCGCGTTTCTTCTTGAAGCGGTCCTCTGCTTCCTGAACTTCCCGGCATATTCTTCGGCGACGGCGGAGCGATATTCTTCTTGCTTGGCGGCGGCATCCTTCTCAGCCTCTTCCTTCCTCGCGGCAAGCTTTCGTTTGGACTTCTCTACAAGCTTTTTGTGCCTGGCCACCTCCTCGTCATGCTTGCCTATGGCCTCGGCCAGTTTGCCCTCCCGCGCCTCAAGATCCGCGCGCTGCGTGGACAGCTCCTTGTCAGCCTGCAGTTGCCGCTCTCGCGTTTGAGCACCTCCGCTTCACGCGCCGCCAGTACTTGCTCACGGGCATCCAAGGACACGCGGTGTTGGTCCAAAGACTTCCGCGTAGCCTCCGACTCCGCAGCAAATTTCCCCTCGCGGTCGGCAAGCTCTTGGCGCTGAGCGGCTAGCGTGGTCTCGAGGGTCGCGCTCTGAGGCAGCGGCTTGGCGCTCCACCGCGGCCGCCTCGCGATCTTCTGCAGCGGCCTGGCGCTCTGCCTGGAGTGGCTCCAGGGTCTCTTGAGCCTCGCGAACCGCGCTCTCGCGGACCTCCTTGGCGAAGCGCAGCGCCTCCTCTCGCTGCGCCTGCATGGCCTCGTTGTCGTGGCGGCGTTGCTCCACGACCTCGAAGAAGCGGGTCCACGCCCTCTCAAGTTCGTCGTACTCTCTGGCGAGCTCGGCCTCCTCGAGAGCGAGTTGGGCCTCCAGCCCATCCAGTGCACCCCTCGCCAGGCGGAAGGTAGAGCTGCGGCGAGCGCCGCTCCAGCTCGTGCCACCCAGGACCAGAGCCCGGAACTCCCACGAGACATGGAGGCTCCCTCGTGCGCACTAGTTTCGAGGGTGGGAACCTCCAAGCTTGGGCCCGCGTCAACCTGGCCTGGGGGCTGTGCGAGCCCTCTCCGTCATTGGGGCCATGGGCTCCAGCACCGTCGTCTTCAACCGGCGCCTCCTCTCGAGCTTCAGGGGCAGGGGAAGATTGCCCAGCCACCGTGGGGTCCGCCGCCGCCGAGCCCGCTGCGACCCAGAAGAAGCCGCCGCCCCTCAGCATCTGCGTTAGGCGGGGGCGGCGGAGGGACATTTTCCTCCATCGCGGCGTCGGTGCCTTGGGGCGGCGGAGTAATCCTCTCCCCCATCTCAACGTCAGCGCCTCCCTTCGCCGGCGAGCCGCTCCCCGTTTCTCCGCGGCGACCTCCTCTTGCCGCTCTGGTGGAGTGACGGGACGTGGTGGTGTCGGTGTCGCACCACCGCCTCCTCCTCGGGGCGCGCCTCCGCGGTAGAAGACGAAGTAGCTGCTCCGGCCAGAGGCGTAACCACCACATGCCCTACGTCTTCCTCCGCCACAGGCTTCGTGGCCTCCTCCGCCACCGGCTCCGAGGCCTCGGTCACTACGGGCTTAGCAACCTCTTCAGCTGAGGGCTCCACAGGCTCCTCGACGGTTGCCGAGGCCAGGCCCCGGACCTCCGCAGCCTTGCGGAGCCTCCGGCGTTTTGCCGTCACAAGATCCCTAACAAACAAACAGGAAGGCCATCAATAGGAGAGCAAGAAAACTCTCGAAAGATGCAAACAGGGGCCAACGCTTACCCAGATGACTTGGCGCGTGAGTCGACCCACATCGTAGTGGATGACCGCCACGACCTCGACGAAGCAGCTCCAGAGCCGGGCCCCTCAGGAGCAGTCTCAGCTTTCCTCTTGAGAGGGGTGCCCACTGGGCTCTTGGCGGCCCTGTCGTGAAAAGCCTTGGAGCGGGGATCGCAGCGTCCCGCTACGGCCTCCTCATCGCTGTCTTCCTCCCCCTCCGCGACCTGGCGCGAAGGGGCCACAAGGAAATCCTCGTCCCCGCTGGACGAAATCCAGAACTCTCCCTCGGAGGAGCAGGTTTCGAAGAGCTCGCCTCCCCTGCCGAGGGATTCGCCCCTCCACAGGTGACGCCCAGATCGGCGTCAGATGCGGCGGGTGACTCCGAGGCCCAGTCCTCTTCCACCACGGGCGCCGCGTCCTCCTTCTTCTCCTCCCCAGCCAGGCCCTGAGGGGTGAACTCCGGCATCAGCTCCAGGATCGCGAGGCGCTTCTTCGGGGTAATCTGATGGAGTGGCTTCGCGAGCTCACTGCGCGGCACAGGAACCTCCGGGGCGGTGAAGAGGATGCCCATTATGGAAGCTACGACTTCAGGGAGGTGGGAGCTGCAGTGCAGCCGCATTGCGTCCGCCGGGCCTGAATACATCCACATCGGCTTTGTGTGCTTCTGGAGAGGGGCGATACGGCGCCTCACGAAGTCTTCAGCAACCATCTGCCCCGTGAGGCCAGCGTCGCGGACGAGCTTCATGCGTGCGACCAAGTCGCAATCTTCGGGCTCTGAAGGGTTGCACTCGACCAATTCGAGTTCTTCAGGGCGGCGCCTCAGGGACGTCGAAGAAGGAATTCTGCGTCTTGGCGTCCACGAGGAACCACCGCTGGCGGAAATCGTCCACCTTCTTCGTCACCCGTGTGACGGGTTTGTCGCCGTCCCAGGACATGGGGATGTAGATACCTCCCATCCCATCCGCGATGCGGAAGGACACACAACCAGACCGCTCGCCAGGCGCCGTGGAGCGGAGCGCATAGAAGCTCCGGAAGAAGGCCACGGAAGGCATCACCCCCAAATACGCCTCGCAAAGATATGCGAAGATGGCGAGGATCAAGATGGAGTTGGGGTGCAGATGCAGGAGTTGGATCTGATAGAAGGCCAGAACCTCCTCCAGGAAAGGAGAAAATGGCGGCACCAAACCAGCGAAAATGGTCGGGAAGAAGATGGGATACAGCCCCGCCGCGAGCTTGCCGAATCGCGCCGCCTTGAGAACGGTGGCGCCGTGCTCGTTGTTCTTGCCTGCGGCCATCAGCCGGATCTTGTCCAGCGCCTCCGCAGTGTGGATGCGAGTCCCCACCAGCGCCGGCGCGAGTCGTCCTCCTGCTGCGCCTCGGCCGGTACATTCGCCATTGCCGCCTTGCCCTTCTTGGGACCCATGGTCGAAGAGAGAAGGGCGGCGGAGCTCGGTGAAGGAGGAGGAGCGCGGAGACACAGGAGCGCAGGCGTCAAGAGCAAGGAGACGGGCGCGCAAATGATGCAGTAACTGCTGCCTGAACCGGCGCTGCAGGCTTTATTCCCCTCAGAGCAGTTACCGAGACGTGGTGGGACCCCCCACTACGCCCATCATCTCCGAGGAGAACGTGTCGTCGCGGCGTAACTGCCCTGCACGTGTCTCAGGCCGGCCGGACACTTTGGGCCCATGACGATTCGCCTGCGTCCATTGGACTACATCGTGCCCATCATGGGCCCGGGGGCTACTGTCGGCCCAGTGAAATCCAGGGTGTGCTGGGCCTGTCCTCTACGGCCCTCGACACTTGATGGCGAATTTTCGCTAAGGACCAAGCCTACGGCTTGGAGAGCCTCGCGAGGCATTGCCTCGCGAGGGCATTTGAGGCAGCAGAGGCCTGCGGAGGCCATATCCACTGCTGCCCCCTCTTCAAGGAAATCTCCCCTGGGGAGAGGTCAACGCCGAATTCTCTACAGGGCGTCCAAGCCCTCGTGGAGATCGCTTCGCTGCAAAGCAACCTCTGCAGAGCGCACATGGGCTCTGCAGCGGCCGCAGAGTGACGCGCGCCCCTGCGCGCGGTGACGACGACGCCGCAGTTGCCATTTTGGTGATTAAAGGGGTCAATAAAGCTGTGCCACCCGCTCCGGACTACAAGGATTTCCTCTTTGGTGATAAGGGGACCGGCCGGCGCTACGCTCCAAGGCCAACGTCACCGTGGGCACCCCCACGTTCCTCTGCGGCCCCAGCTGGCCGTCCTGCATGGACGGTGGGTACTCTGCTACAGGAGTCAGCTTTACGCTCATGGACCGCGTCCATGGACAACCGGGCTGCGATGCACCGCGCTCCACCTTCTGCGCCACGTGACAGCCCTACCACAGTGCGAGTGCAAGGAGGGAGCACGGGGCGCCTATAAAAGGAGGACAAGGTGCACCGTAGCAAGGGATCGCATTCTCATTCCAGCATAGCCACTTACGCGCAAGGAAGAAGAAGACCATTGCTTCCCTTCCTTGTACACCATTGCCAAAAGAGAGCCCTCGGCAAGCTCATTGTACTGTAACCTCTACAAGCAGTGCAATACAGACAAGCAGGAGTAGCGGTATTACCTCCACACGAGGGCCGTGAACCTGGGTACGGGCTGGTGTTCATCTCTGTCGTGATGTCCCTCCACTTGCTCGACGAGCACCGTCGCCGTGCAGGTTGAGGGTTGTTTGACCAACGTGTTCAGCCCCTTACACGAACTCTCTTCGTGAGCTTGACTATCCCTGTTTCGTGGGAGTCATTCTCCGACAGGTAGTACCGGTACGGCGGTAGTACCGCTGCACGGGGGGCGGTAGTACCGCTCCGGACGCAGATTCGTGCCCGAGACGCGATTTTGGCGATTTGGGCGAAAAAACTTGACCGAAAACTTCAAATCGGAGGGCCAAATGATGGAATTAGGCTATGTGAACGCAAAGGAAGGTATATCAACTCGTTTAGCCATAGATCTATGGATTAAAACTTACCAAAACGCACAAGATTCACAGATCGGATCAAAAGCAATTTGGGGCTATTTTTGCAAAAAAATTGAATTTCTCAAAATCAAAGAAAAATTTGGTGGATTTGGGGGTGGAAACACAAATCAATCCGTGGCAACCTGTGCTCTGATACCATATGATGCGGGTAGGGTCCCGATTTTCACGGATTGAGGGCGGATAGACGAAGAACACGAAGAACGCGAAGAACGCAAGAAGGGAAAAGTCAAATACAAGGTAAATAGCAAAGCAACTAGGACGAATTCAACCGGTAACCAATCCCCAAGGGAAGCCCCTGATTCTCAAACTCCAAGCAACCTTACTCTTAGAATTGTTTCTCTTATTGGTCAATCCAACCAATCCAATCAAATCACTTCAAGAGGAATGATTTGCAAGTAGTCTCAACTATAAGAAGAAGCCTTGGAATCCACTAGAGGGATCTTCTCCACAAGGGGAGGTCTTGATTCATCTCCACAAGGGGAGGCCTTGATTCATCTCCAAAGGAGGCAACACCAAAAGGTGGAAAGGAGCTAAGCTCAACTCAAGTCTCATCAATGTCTAACCCTAGATCTAGATGGAGAGTTCCTACTTATAGTCCAAAGTCAAAGGGGAAAGGTAGGTGGGGGTAGGTGAGGAATACAAGGCCAACCGGCCTGAGAAGTGCCCGCAGCAGCGGTAGTACCGCTTGTCATGCGGCGGTAGTACCGCTGGTGCGGGCCTGAATTTGGCTCGCCTCCACCTCAGCGGTAGTACCGCCATGGCACCGGTAGTACCGCTGATGGCACCCGAAGGCTGGTTTATGCGGTAGTGGCGGCGGTAGTTCCGGCGATGGCGTCTGGGCGGTAGTACCGCTCCTGGCAGTTTCTTCTCTTCTTCTTCTTTCTCTTGTCCATCTTCTTGTCCAACCTCGACACGTCCTTGGTGATCTTCGTGAGGGTCATGCCTGAGGATACACAAGGTGGTGGAATGAAGTAGCATACCATCCAAAGGGGTGTCGAAATCACACATAGAGAGGAGCGAGGTCACCTTTTCATGAAACGCTTGGACTCTTGATCTTGTCATGGGACCATTGGGTGTTGACGTTGTAGGTGTACTAGGTTGGGCTACATCAAGTTCAAGGGGAGGCACCACGGGGGTGGTCGGCGCTGAATCCCGACTTCCGGTGAGAACTTTGGCGACACACTTTCGGGAAGGTAGCCGTACGTAGGCGGTGGCGTCGTCGAGATGGAGCACTTCGACCTTGATGGCCGGGACGCCGAGGCGTTCAAGCTGGCCGCCACGGTGGGCCACTGCTGTGGGCGGAGCCATGCCTAGCATGAGGAGGGCGACTTGCGCTGCCCTGGCGATGATGGCCTCGCTCTCAACGACCTGGCTCTTTGCCTTGGCGATGTCGGCGGCGGCCTTGGTGGCGGAAGCAGCTTCTGCGACCGCTCTCTCCCTCTTCCTCCAGTCGGCCCGCTTCAAGGTCTCGTTGGCCCTCTACCCCGCGGTGAGCTCTTTTTTTGGCTTCTTGGGGGGATCACCCGCGATATCCACGACCACGGGCTGGTCGGCCGCAACTCCAGTGGGGTCAGGGGCGGCGGCTGTGTCAGCCATGGCTAGGGCAGGAGCTGGAGCTTGGTTTTGGAAGAGGAAAGGCCGGAGTGGGGATTTTGCCTCTATTCGTGCTAGGGACTAACAAGTGGAGGACAAAAGAGGTGTCCGCGCGTGTCCGAAGCCAACACAAACCTGGCCCAAATTTGGGCCGAGAATGTATCGCCACGGACAGAAAAACGGACAGAGCTCCGTTTGCGTCGCCGGTTTTGATTTGTGTTCCTGCGGACACAGACGGACGCGGGCGAACTAAATGGGTCGCCACGTTGGAGTTGCTCTAACTGTGTGAGGTGATGTCCAATACCTTGTAAGTTGTAACTGCGAATGTAGCCTATGTGATTGTTCAAGACAATGAAAATCTTGTGTTGATATCCATTACAATTTTTTTGAATCCGTCTGAACAATCGCCATGGCTTACTTACATCTTGGCATGTGAATGTTGACACAGGTCTCTATACTTATCAAACTAAATTTCACCGGAACTGTAGTGAAACATTTGGTATCTGTATTTAGGGATTGGAACTGCCTTGCCTGCCATCATGTGCTATTGCAGGTACTCTGCCTCGTACAAAGCTAGAATGTTAACTGAACATTGTGGCGTTTGCATGTGTGGTGTGCTCAATTAGTGTACTAGGGTGGAGACAAAAGGATAGTGGAGGCCGTTTCATTCCTTGTTTGGTTTGGAAGGCCGTTTCATCACCGTCCAGAATCCAAATTATCCCGGGCAAAAGCGAAATTAGCACCAAGTTTGTTTCATGGCTGTATTTAGCTTCCACTAGCCGAGTATTGTGCAGGAAGAAATCCACATGTAGCATCCATTTTGCCGAGCCACCATGATGATAGCTTAACATGGCAATGCAAGCACATCAATGGCTGCAAACTTCCAAATGACATTTTCCTGCTGAAGAGGCGTGCATCAATGGCTGCAAACTTCCAAATGACATTTTCCTGCTGAAGACGCGTGTATGTCGAGTGCCAAAGTATACACCCTTGACACAGAATGAAAACTCTTTGTCTACATAGATAGCCCAACCGAGCTCAAGCTCTATAAAGCCCATCACCACACACATGCAGTCCTCCCCACAAGCTCACTCACTCACACACACATCAACAATGGCTTCCATGTTCTCCATCCTCTTGCGCTACTCGCTACTAGCTCTCGTCCTTGTCCAGTCCACACACTCTGCCATCATTCCAGAGCCCAAGAACTCCATTGCCGAGCCCAAGCCTCATCGTCCTTCGAGCTCGCACCGCACCTACATCGTCCAAACCAACCACCTGGCCAAGCCATCCAAGTTCGCCACCCTCGAGCACTGGTACGCATCCATGGTGGACACTTACTCCCCTCGTGCAACCACCACCGACCCCATCCTGTACACCTACGGCACCGTGATGCACGGTTTCGCCGTTCGCCTCACCGATGGCGAGGCCCGGCGCATGTCGGCCGTCCCCGGCGTGACCAGCGTGTACAAGGACAGGGTGTATCACACCCAGACCACAAGGTCGCCTTGGTTCATGGGCCTCCACGACGACTTTGGCGCGTGGCCGGACTCGGAGTTCGGCGACGGCATCATCATCGGCATCATCGACACCGGCATCTGGCCGGAGCGCGCCAGCTTCAACGACACCGGTCTCGGCCCCGTCCGTCCGACATGGAGGGGCAAGTGCGTGGACGCCGAGGGGTTCAACGCCAGCTTATCGTGCAACAACAAGCTCGTCGGCGCCAAATCCTTCACCATCAACCTACCGATCCCGCATTACAATGACCCGAGCCCTAGGGACTTCGAGGGACATGGCTCCCACGTGGCGTCGACAGCTGCCGGCGCCGAGGTCCCCTGGGCCGACCTGTACGGATTCGCGGGCGGGAGGGCGAGCGGCGTGGCGCGCAATGCGAAGATCGCCATGTACAAGGCGTGCGTCCCAATTGGGTGCCATGGATCTTCGCTCATCGCGGCGATCGACGCCGCCGTGAGCGACGGCGTTGACCTCATTTCCATCTCCATCGGGGACAACGCGGACGAACCCTTCTACGACAATTCAATCGCCGTCGCCACGTTCGGCGCCGAGCGCATGGGCGTGTTCGTCGTCCTTGCCGGTGGCAACAGTGGTCCCGAGGCGTCTTCCGTGTCCAACGTCGCGCCATGGATGACCACCGTTGGCGCCGCCACCACGGACCGGGTGTTCCCGGCAAAGCTCAGGCTCGGCAACGGTGTGGTGCTCACGGGACAGTCTCTGTACACCATGAAGTCCACGGGAACGAGCATGGTCCCGCTCGTGTACAGCTCCTGCACCCAGGATGAGCTGACGCCCGACAACGTCATGGGGAAGGTGGTGGTGTGTACATGGATGGCAGGACCGAGACCGGCTTCCACGTGGAGAGAGCCGGCGGAGCCGGGATGGTGTCTCAGCAGAGTATGGACCGGTTCTGGGACGCCGTCATGGCCCAAACCTTCACAGTCCCCGGTGTCATGATCAGCGACACCGCCAGCAAGAAGCTGGACGACTACATGTCGTCTTCGCCGTACCCGGTGGCGTCGTTCACCTTCGCCTGCGAGACGGCAACTGGCGAGAACCGGGCGCCGATGGTGGCGGGGTTCTCGTCGCGGGGTCCGAGCGTGCTGGCCCCGGAGATCCTGAAGCCGGACATCGTCGCGCCGGGCGTGAACATCCTCGGCGCCGTCAGGCTCGGAAATTGACCCGCGGCGAGTCGAGTTCAACATACTCTCCGGGACATCCATGGCTTGCCCGCACGTTGCCGGCGCCGCGGCGCTGATCAAGAAGAGGCACGGCGACTGGACGCCGGCCATGGTGCGGTCGGCACTGATGACGACCGCCGGCCCGCTCGACAAGAACGGCAGGAACATTGTCGACAGCGGCACCGTCTTCGGCACCGTGATGGACGCGACGCCGCTGGCCGCCGGGGCGGGGCTCGTCCTCCCGCGGCTCGCCATGGACCCCGGCCTGGTGTACAACGCCGGCACGCAGGACTACGCGGACTTCCTCTGCAGCCTCAACTACACGGCGGAGCAGATGCAGCAGTTCGTGCCGGAGATGAGTACCGGGTGCGGCGCGAGGAGGATCTTCGGCGGCGTGGCCAACCTCAACTACCCGTCGTTCGTGGTGGTGTTCGACAGGAGCAATCATGGCATCCGCAAGCTAACGAGGACGGTGACCAAGGTATCGGCGCAGCCGGAGACGTACAACGTGACGTTCACGGTGCCGGAGGACGTGCACGTGACCGTGACGCCGGAGACGCTGGAGTTCAAGGGGAAGAACGAGAAGCGGAGCTACACGGTGGAGTTCAGCCTCCAGTCGCGAGGAAAGGCGAGACCGGCCGGGACATGGGACTTCGGCCACATTTCCTGGGAGAACAGGAAGCACCGTGTCAGGAGCCCCGTTGCCTTCAACTGGCAGATCTGAATATACCATGTCGTAGCTGAATAAGTGAGAGAGGGAGATCTGAATTCTGAAACTGTTGTTGCATCTGGATTGAGATTTGTGAGCGTTGATCTGCTGAAAATGCCATGCACGATTAGGATTGCTTGCTTGTTGTGAACTTGTGAGAAGGAGATGGGAATAAATATCATATGTTTGAGAATCTATTAGGCACTCACTGTTTTTCAATTTGTCATAAGTCAAAATTTCTTCCCGTCACAAGATGACACATGCGCATTCGACTGTTTTTTTATCATCAGAAGGCATAATTTTACATGTAATTTACAGTTTATATATATATGTAATTTAGAATGTATAACCATGTAATTTAATTTACATGTATACCCATATAATAAATACATGTATATAGTATGTGTTACCCGTGTTAACAATCTATATACATGTAATTTAAATTGTTAGTGCGCTGGTAGTTTACTAATCTACATGTAAATACTAGTGTACATGTGTTGTAATTTATGCAACATTAAGGAACCCCAGAAAAGTAAGTGGCCCAATCTGTCTATCATGTATATAATGAACAAAAAAAAACGAATTTTGATGAAAAGAAAAACAGTCGATAATTAAATAGCGAAAGTGTATATGGGTTCCTCTCTCTTGTCTAGTTTTTTTACGGGCTCTCTTGTCTAGTTGCTAAAGCCTTGAGGTTTTTTTATTGCGTATTAATCATATGTTTTTTTCTCTCTTATCCATTTCTTCGTCTATATAAATTTATGTGGCAACTGTCTCGCATCGAGATTCACTCGCTACAAAAATATTGCACAATCTCTTGTTTTTAGTTTCAGATTCAATGATTTTTAGTTGAGGTGCCGAATTCCGATTACTTACAATAAGTTGAAAACATAATTGAAACTTTAAATGGCGTATGTATGTGTCAATCGATAGGATAGCTTATTTTTTCGACCAGGATGAGGAAAGAAAATAGCACTCTCGACACATTGAACTCATCGAGTTGCATGTGGTGAGAGAACAATGACAAATTAAGACGGTTTCTTCATATCTTTTTCGTTTACTCCACCGGGATCCCCCACCCCCAAACTCTATTCGGCACCCCCGAAAATATGTCCTCTTTGGGGCTGTCGGACACATGTCCGGACCAATTTGGGGCGTTGCCACAGTGGCACCCCAAACGTCCGTCGGTATCCGCTTTTGATCATTTTTTATCAATATTTCGTAATTCTACCTATAAATCACGTAAAACTTATTGCATAGTTCAATAATAATCCAAGCATTGAAAAAATAAAGTTATTACAACAATTCAAATCCGGCAATTTTAAGAAACAGCACGTGCCAATCAGACTACTCGTGTGCTCTGAGCGCCCACAAGTGCACGACAATATCATTTTAAAATTGCTGGTGAGGTGTTACATCACGAATTTGTAGATGTGTGGCAAGGAAATCAACAAACTCGGCCAACACGCCCTACTGTGGCTCGGCAAGAAGGATCTGATAGTCAAATGGCTCATTGAACACCATCCTCACATCTCGCTCACTCTCGATGATCATGATGTGCATGATCACAAGCGCGGCGACAATGGAGCGAATCGATGACCGGAGAAACTGGAGAACTAAATGACAACCGGCCTATGCGCTCGTGTCAATGAAAAGGGGGTCCCGCCTGTCGGAAGACATGTCCGGGCGGTGTCCGACGCCCCTGAGCAGGCCGCCAAGTTTGGAGTGTGAGTTGAATGTGCCGGACAAAAAACGACTCGGCCCGGACACTCAGGTGCCGCTCTAGCTGTTTTGTGTCTGAACCCCCATTTATCATTAGAAGGGTCGTTTGGCCGGTGTCGGTGGAATTGCTTCAAAACTTCATTCCCCAAGCTCGATTGCATTACCTAAGAGCAAACAAGAGATTAGGATTGAGCTGACATGCGACTGTTGGTGGTGTATGGTTAAACGGATTGATGTCATGTCGGTCTCAAAACGTTGTTTTCGTCACAAGACGTGGTAATAACATCGTACTCAAAGACAGCTGCAACCTGGCTGCAAACCACGCTTATTATTTATTTAACCGCCAACATACTTTAATCAAAAAACCACGACAGATGGAGCGCTTTTCTTGCTACTCCCTCCGTTCCAAATTAGTTGACTTGCATTTGTCTAAATACGGATGTATCTGTACTTGTTTAGTGTATAGATACATCCATGTTTTAACAAATGTGAGTCAAGTAATTTGGAACGGAGGGAGTACAAACTACTGTACTACTACAGCGTGCCGCCGATGGTGACATCTGACGACCGCTTTCGCAGCACACAAGCTTTGGCTCTTGCTCAACGAGGAAAAAAAATACAACGGCCATCGGCATCAGCGTCCACTATTCCGCGCCATCCGTCCACCAACTACGTACTACCTCCGCGCGACAATCATTCCCAGGCGAGTCCGTATCGTCACTTTCCACGAGTTTCTCTGGTGGAGTGCAGCACACACTGTCGCTGCACGCTCCGGTAGGAATGCAGCAAACGAGACCCTTCTCCTCGTCGCGGCGGCGGAGGGATGAACGGTAAACGAACCAGCTCCGGCGGTGGATGACGCCATGAATGAGCGCGTCATAAATCGGGAGAGGAGATGACAAGCGAGGAGAAACAATTTCTTTTCTTCTGGTTTCTTGCTCCCTTCGTTGTCGTCGTATCCGGACCCCACCACCACCCCCCCCCTCTCCCAATCTCCCTTTCTTATTCGCCATTTCGCCCCCCATGAAACCCCAAACCCTCGCCGGCATCGCCACACCCGCCGCGTAGCTCCATCCCGCCCTCTCCTCTCGTCGCCACCGATCCCGCCTCGCGCCCACGCCAAGCCACCGACGCATCCGATCCAGAGGCCGGACGCGATGAACGGGGCAGCGGCGCCCGAGCCCGCGGAGGCCTCGGCCCCGTCACCCCAGCTGCCGCTCGAGTGGAGGTTCTCCCAGGTCTTCGGCGAGCGCGGAGCCGGCGAGGACGTCCAGGAAGGTACCGATCGATCCATCCCTGCTCCCTCTTCTCCTTGCCTTTGGTTTCTTCGTCGCTGCCACCACCTGGATCTTACTGCTCCCGAGCTGGGTACGAGGTTGGGACCCCTGAATGGGTGCTAGGGGATGTGATGGCTGGGGGATTCCTGCGCGGATCGACCCGCGAATTGGCCACCTCCAAAGCTTGGTACTTTGGTATTGGGGACGTGTTGCTCTATCTCTTCCAGATCAGTGAGTGACGCACCCCCGTCGTTGATGCTCTGTAGCTAGTTTTGACTAGCAGATGCACAGCACTGTGTCATTCGGGGAGCATTCAAGGTCATTAGAGTGTGTCCTATATGAGTCTAGCTGAACGCCGTAGTTGGAATATGTATTTTGTAAGGACAGACATGTATGTAGGTTGGCATTGGCGTTGGCCGGACAATGCATGTTCTCCTGAGGTAACCGTGGAACAATCATGATGTGAGTGCTAACTTAAAAATTAATCAGATGCAAAGCGGATGATAAAAATGCCCAATGCGCAATTCATGATGCAGATGCCTCGGATTCATTCATACCTATTGGAACACATTTCACTGATTTGCTGATGTTGTGTCAATCCATCTGTCTGATACATGATGCAATGTTCAGATAAACATGGATGCGTGTTGGAATAGATCTTTTTTCATTTAGCTTGCTGCAGTATCACTGGGCATACACCTAAAAGGTCAAACTTTGCATAGAACCTGAAATGTCGCGTGTGTTGCTTTATTCGCTATTAATTTCACTCTCTACTTGTGATAGTCATATTGGTGAATCATGGATTTTTAAATGCTTGCACTATGAAGCTTCAATTTTTTTATTTCCATTAGGTTGGTCTGTAGCACCTAGTTAACACAGTCACTTAGTATTGGGTAATGCTGAACCTCAGTTTTACTGTCTAGTTGCTCTGCTGAATTAAACCTATCATTAGTCAATCTGCTGCTTCAATGGCTATGCTAGAACCAAACCCCTGTGAGGGCAGCCTCTACAAAAGTCTCCACACATGGTGGAGTTTGGTTATATATGCGCACACTATAGCAATGTTCTCAAATGCCTGTGATGTCAATTGACCACACAGCTGATGTGTACTGCTTCAAAGTTACTGAATGCTTGCAACCATTTGATGAAAGCCACGCTATTCTTCTTACCTTTTCTCCGAGATGTGTCTTGGCTTCTTAGGCTTTAAAGCTTGTTTGTATATGTGCTTGTTAGTGAAATTGATAAATTGATAAGTATGCATGATTGGCTATTGTTATACGTGTCCCCCCCCCCCTCCCAATTGTTTCTTGTATGATGACACTATAAAGTGCCATTATAATATTATATGTTGTGGCTTCATAGTAACTTAATCTTATTGTTTTTTCTATTGTTCTATGCAGTTGATATCATCTCAGCAATAGAGTTCAATAAATCCGGACATCATCTTGCCACTGGGGACAGAGGGGGACGAGTTGTTTTGTTTGAAAGGGCAGATGCCAAAGATGTAAGTATAGAAAAAATATAGAATTGACCTTTTTTTGCCATTAAAAATATTACTTCTGGGATTTATTGTTGTGCTCCAATGACGGAGGCACTGAGCATTTTCTGTCTCCGTTTTCTTTTAGCATGTCCCTAGAAAAGAGGTTGAGAAAGCTGATTATTCTACCAGCACACATCCAGAGTTTCGTTACAAAACCGAGTTTCAAAGCCATGAACCAGAGGTATACCTTTATGATAATTGCTAAGTGTCAGCATTAGTTTCTGAAGTTCCTGCAGTTTGACCAAGTGGTGTTGTTATGGAAATAGTTTGATTACCTTAAAAGCTTGGAAATTGAAGAGAAGATTAACAAGATAAAGTGGTGCCAAGAAACAAATGGCGCGTCATTTCTCCTGTCCACAAATGACAAAACGATAAAGTTTTGGAAGGTATGCTTCATTGATCAACAACTTCGAACATTTCCTATCAAAGTCAACTGCTCCACATCTTCTAGCCTGCAATTTTTTTAAAACTCTTCGTATGTGGTAATATGAATAAATTGCCCTTGATGATTATTTTTTGGCTAATCTGCTGGTGTACATATTTGCTCCAGGCACGTGTTTTTTGCAACTTGTTGATGATTTTGATTTTCTTTTATGTTCACATTTTTTACGTTTCTCTGCCTAAATACATTTTGGGGATACTTTATCTACCTACTCATTTAAAGGTCTATTTATTTGCTATCATATGTATGGTGCATCTGACAACGAAGTTGTACTTAATCGAGCTACTTTGTATAGGTACAAGAAAAGAAGGTTAAAAAGATATTTGAGGCGAATATGAACACTTTAAATGCTGCTCCAAATGGTAGCCCTGCTGGCAGTACTATGTATGGTTCAAGCACACGTGTTCCAAATGGTGGAATTTTAAAGCCTGGTGGACTTCCTTTACTTCGCCTGCCTGTGGTAGTTGTACTTAACTCAAATCTGAAGAACCGTAATTTTAATTTGCCAGACACTATCACTGTGCTAATTTCTGGTATTCTTAACGAGCTGAACACGATCTTCAAATGGTTCACATTCTCATATCTGATGTCTGTCGTTATGCTGATTTTAACTATACCTTCTTGGTTTGCTACATGCCTACATTTAACTTACCTTTCCTATATAACAGGTTACGAGCCAAGAAACAAGTCTTGCTGCAAATTGCCGTAGAGTCTATGCTCATGCGCATGACTACCATATCAATTCCATTTCAAATAACAGGTCTCTTACTCATGTTTAACAGTTAGTTGTACTGTAGTTAACATCATAAAGTTGGCTTGCAAACTTTTCAAGATTACGAACCTAACATCCAAGGAACATGATTTCCATTTGAGCAAAATTCAGCCGACTTATTCCGCAAAATATATAGACTTCTGCAACTTTTATCTGTAGAATCATATGTGTGGTTGTGCTGTATGTAAAAAGCTGCATCATTATACTCCAGACAGTTAATGAGCTAGGTTTTGTGCAAGCAGGGTGGACGCATGAGTTAAGATTTAGTTACTTGTGCAAGCTCAACAAAGTAAACAAAATCATAGACGTACATCATATTACAACATGTGACACCTGCAAAAAATCAACGTGCTCCCCGCAAAAATATGATCAAATGTACATCAGAACTCTGTTCATACTTCTGCATGATTTTAGCGGGCACACAAATTCTAACATAATGTACATCTATGATGATGCACAAGTTTCTAAACCCTAAAGTCACCCACCCTTGCATGGACAAGCATAATCCGCTAGCATATACACGATCTCCCATCTTCATTCAAGGTTGTCATTAGGAGTATATATACTACATACCCCTCATATACATTTAGCTTAGCTGAAACCTGTCCATGTTTATGTAGTGACACATATTGTTTCCTGTTCTTTTGCTCGTAGCGATGGTGAGACATTCATATCAGCAGATGATTTGCGAATAAATCTTTGGAATTTGGAAATCAGCAATCAAAGTTTCAACATTGTCGATGTTAAGCCAACGAACATGGAGGATCTCACTGGTATAACTTCCAAATCTACAAACTCTTTGCTCACTAGAGGCATACTTTATAGCTTTATAGGTTTGAGAAAAAAAACACTTACAGCCTCAACTCACTTATTCGGAAAAATTTACCCTCCTATACAACCACGGCAATTGAGAAGTGAAGTAATGTGTCTAGTTTGGTGCTGATGATTCATATTGTATGTAGCTACATGTGTTTGTAGTTTGTACAGTGCTGCATTATGTCAACATTATTTCTTTTCATGTAATTAACAAAATACTGAACTAAAATTGATTTTTAAATTAGATGGATGTGCAGTTCTTACTTCAAACACGGTTGGTGGTTGTTACAGGTCTTCCTAATTGACCTTGTTTTATTTACATGTTCATTGAGTTTTTGAGGTGGCATAGGTTGCATAACATGCCTGGTTGTCACATTTTTATTTTGTGATATGCAGAGGTTATAACATCTGCGGAGTTCCATCCTTCTCATTGTAATACATTGGCATATAGTAGCTCAAAGGGCGCCATTCGACTTGTTGACCTGCGGCAATCTGCTCTTTGCGATACTCATTCGAAACTGTGAGCTTTTTGTTTGATACTCATTTTAATATTTCTACATACATTACTTTGTTTAGAAGAACAAATGGTGGTCATTGAATCAGTTCTGCTTCGAATTGATCATCCTGCTTTGCACTGTTTTTTACTTTTTATTGATACTGCTGTTTAATCTTGTAGATTTGAGCAGCATGAGGCCCCAGGTTCAAAATCCTTTTTTACCGAGATCATAGCCTCAATTTCGGACATAAAATTCTCCATGGATGGAAGACATATCTTGAGTCGTGACTACATGACTCTGAAGGTCTTTTCCTGAAACTTGTGATGTGCCAGTGCCACTGCTTTAAATTCATCTGTTTTTTTGTTGTTCACAGCACCCTGCCTCTTCCTTTTAAATTGTAACCTCTGGTATAGCTTAACCAAATTAACATGTCTACTGTAGATTTTTTTCTTATTTTCTTTATTTGCTAATATTCAACAGATCCAGATGTTGTTTTTCTGCTTGATGTGATCGTGTATATATATTGGCATTGCACCAGTACTTTTTCAGATGCATTCACTCAAGATCAATCTTAGTCATACAATAGCCAATACATCACCACTGTTGTCTATTTCTTCCCCATGCTTAAATTATTTGTTGTACTTAGTATTTTATGTCATGCCTGCATGTAGTATCTAAGTAAGTGTTATGTACCTGCAGTAAGCTAGTAGCAATGACATTGCAAATAGTTCTATTTCGGTTCTTCTTATTTAGATTGTTTATTTGCTGTTACAGCTATGGGATGTTAATATGGATTCTGGTCCAGTTGCGACATTCCAGGTTCACGAGTATCTGAGGCCTAAGGTAATTTCTTGTATGTGAATAAATGATCGATAGTTCTTTGAGGACAATGGACATTAAACATATTTCCTTGGAGCAACCCTAATTCACGTTTTCTTTCTGAAACTGCAGTTATGTGATTTATATGAAAATGATTCAATTTTTGACAAATTTGAGTGTTGTCAAAGTGGAGATGGGTTGCGAGTAGCAACTGGTTCTTACAGGTAGTTTGCTATCTCATCTCAGGTATGGTACAGCTTAGTTTCCTTCACGGAACTAATGGTTTGATCTGTGTTCCTTCAGCAATATTTTCCGGGTGTTCAACTGTGGTGATGGTGAGGTAACAACGCTTGAAGCAACTCGAAACCCTACAAGGTAATTCCTCTTTTAAGAGAAATGGTGGAAGCAAACTACTTTATACTGTAGCAAATGATGCATATCATATAAATCAGCGTATATTAGTTGCTACTATGTTTGCCTGTATAATCAATTGTTACGGTGATTACCGATGCTGCTATGCGAACCTGTTCGCTCAAATGTAGTACTGTGGTGCCAACTGTTCCTTGATTCTGTCATTTTTCTCCTTGTGCAGGAGGCAGAGCCAGAATCCTGCACGGCCTGCGAGATCTACTTTGACAAGGGCTGTCAGACGAGGTGAGCTTCATGTTTCTTAATATGCTAAGTACTTAAGCTATAGAGCTATTTATAACGCAAACCTTATTCAGGTGCAGAGAACACTGGAATAGATGCCAACGGGAATTCCTACGACTTGAGCACAAAACTGCTCCATTTGGCATGGCACCCGGCGGAAAATTTGATTGCCTGTGCTGCAGCCAACAGCCTGTACATGTACTATGCGTAAACACGGGACAGTATTTTTGGTAGCTGCTCCTGGCGAGAAGAGTAGTTTTATCCCTGGTGTGGCAAATCAGGGAGTTGTTGGAGAATGGTGTATTTTGAGCCAGTCACATGCTTTTCTTTTGAGTTCCATATAGAGCTGTCCAAGAGTCCAAGAGGAAGTGACTGGATCATTCCCGGGAAGCAGCTTGATTCTGATTATTTTTTTCTTCTAGGGGAAAGGCCTGTCTTTCCCCTATAGGTTCGTTTTAGATTTAAAGATAAGATTCTAGTGAAACATTCGGAAAACTTTGGGGCATCTCCAGTAGATGATAAGGGGATGATCTCCCGTTGTGATGGAATTATGGGGCTTGTAACATCAGGACAGGGGCATTGATTATTTTTTATAATTTATATTTCAATGTGACCATTATCGTTTCCTCAGATTGTCAGGACAATATGGAAAATCGTCCATCTCATATCACCTGTTTCTGTGATCTCCAGATGCTGTATATTGTCTGACCGCTTAACATACTTTACCTCCCTGAAGCCGTTTTAAGAATAGTTTCGTCATGGGGTCGCTGTGTGAGTATTTGGCTTGTTATTGTTTGTGTCATCACGTACATGTTCCGAAACGCCTTTTTAAATACACAGTAATCTGACTCGACGCCTTCGAATTGGACAAGGGCTTGGCGATCGTGGCTATGGCAGTGATGATCATTTAAAAGACTCGCACAAAATGAAGTCCAAAAATAGACATCGATGGCACAAAATATGCAGTGATCAGATTAGTGGATGTTTTCGCCATGACAGCCACCCGGTTAGGGTTCCTGTAGCTCCCGATTCAATTACAGCAACATACATAGATACAGGTAGTTCACAAGTCTCGAGAACAAGAATGGGGGGTCGGGTGGGGGTGGGAAACACAAGGAGACGGGGACGGAAGAGCCGTTCTATCGTGATCCAACTGGATTTCCTTTTCGGATCGACACATTGAGATATATATGTAGTCTCTATCGGGTCCACGTTAGGCTGACATGCTTGTTTTTTCTTCTTCAAAATGGGGAAGCTCTAGCCTCTGCATCGATCGATGCATGCAACCTTTATTGATCGTCATACTTGTTGTTGGGCTTCTTGGGTCACGCCGGTCTTCTGCCCAAATGGTGGTCTTCTGCACTCGGACTCCGACTCACGCACTTTGTTCTTCTCGATTAGGTGTGAGGCTTTTATTTTCACTGTTCATAATGTCAACGTATCTGACACCCCTCCCATCTTGAGAACTAACTTGTCCCTGGTTTGAGCCATCGGGAACCTGCTTGCTTATTCTTTCCAGTAATGCTACACCTAGGACGAATAACGGTCCAACGGCGATGTCAATAGGGTTCCAATAGCCCCTCTCCTTCGTCTCGAAGCCTCTCCTTTCTTCCACCTCCTTGAGAGTCGCCTGTGGAAAGCCGGGCCGATCTGATGGCCATCTCGCCGGAGTAGCTGGCCGGAGATGGACCAGGAGAGGCGCCGGATCTAGGGCTGTAGATAGTAGTTGGAATAAAAGTAGGTTTTCTTGGTTTGGGCTTTATGCTCGTCTTGGCTTCATGCCGTTCTTTCTCCTTCTTCTCGGCTGCACTCCGGTGATTCGCAACGGCGCCGGAGGCGATGCTCTTATTCTCTGCAGGTCAGATCCAAGGTGGATAGCTTGCAGGGCTGGAGAGGAGCAGGGCCGATTCAATAAATCCGCTTGCCGTACCTGCGGCTTTGCAGATCGAGATGTGGAGCGGAGCAGCCTTTCTCTGGCCGGCCGTGGCGGCGAGGAGAGGAAGACGTATTGCTGCTCTCCTTCAAGATCTGTGGAGTGGCTCTGGAGCTGGTGCGTCCATGCGTTCAAGCGTGGCGTGGGACGACGACTGCAAAGCATCTCCGGCAGGCTTCCGTGGCGGAAGCAGAAGCAGGAGTTGTTTGAGGTCAGCTCCGTCATCAAGCGCTGCTGCCTCTTCTTTGAGCGAGGTGTGTGGTGGCTGCAACTTCCGCTGGCCGGCCGTGGCGGCGAGGGGCGGGAGAGAAGTTGCTGTTCTTCCTTTGCTTCTGAGAGGAGGCCATCGCTGCATCCTCGAGCACCACACGCGGTGGACAAGCTTGCCGCCGCGATCCTTGGCCAAAAGGGTGGCCGTTCTTCAACCTCCATTTCGGAGGCCTGCTCGATCCGGCGCCGGAGCTCGGCGTCTCGAAGCAGCCAAGTGGTTCGTCCCCGGCTGCGGCGAGGTTGCCGGCGTCTGCGATCGCTCGCCGGCAGGGAGAGACCGAGTGACTCACTGTGCTCCGATCTCGGCGTTCTGCGCGCCTGGAGGTCGCCGGCGACTAGCGGCGGTGAAGACCCAGGACCTGATTGCATTCCTCTTTTTAGTTCTAGGGTCTGTTATGTAAAAGTGCAGGGCCTTTTTCGAATCTTAGGTCTTCCGGGGCAATAGACGCAAAAGGCCTATGTAAATTTTGTACCCGCCCCCCTGATTTATAAAAATGCAGCACCGGGGTCCTTGGACCCCAAACCATGTACAAAAAAAAAAAGGACGAATAACGCTACGGAAACGTTACGCGCTGACAAGGTCACCTACGTGGTGGATAATTTGCTCATCCCTTCCAAAGAAAAAGTAGCGAAGAAAAAACAAAAATATCCCCACATCTTCCGGGCGACGGAGCGACGAGCCTCTTCGGCAGCTGGGCGGCTCACTACCACTCGATCGGCGGCGGCGCGGCGACCTACCCCTCTCCATCGGCGGCAGCGCGGCGACCCCTCGCCATCAGCGGGGATTCCAGCTGCGCATCTTCCGGCAGCTGGGCGGCGACCCCCTCCTCAGAATTGGCGACACGGCAAGCTCGCCTTCATCAGAAGCAGCGGGGCGACGTACCCCTCTCCGGCGTATACTGACCTCAGCAAAGGCATGCTGCGCAACTACAGACGCTTGAGCTGCTCCCTTTGTTGTGTACTCTCGTTGCCAGGAGTCGCAAACAACAGGTCTGTTTGCTTCATGTTTCTGTTTCTGAACTTCTCCTTGCAAAAATAATCAATGTGTACAATTCTTTTGGTTGATCTCTCTGCATGCTTGTTTCCACCAATCTATTGTTTAACAAAATATTTTTTCTGTCTTACAAACCTGGCTACATGGTCGTCGGAAGAAACGTCAAGACATACTTCTGAAGAAACAAAGAGGAAGTATAGGTCCCTAGTGCATCTTCAGAAGCAAGAGGACTGTTACATCTTCTGGAATTGTAGCCTTTCTAGTGATCCCTATGTGATGGAGATTGCCAACAAATCTGAGAGATAATATACAGTGGAGGAAACATGAAGCTATCTAACAATTGGCAAATGTTGTTGTAGTTACTATGTAAGCTACATGTGTGAGATAATGTATCCCCTGTGATCATTGTATGAGAAGTTCAGTTCTGCATATGTGTTCTTTGCAGTCCTGGCATCTTCTCATGTGTATGTACTTCAGTATTAATGAATATAAATTTTACTTGGTTATGCAAGATTATATGGAGTGTAAACCATGTCCAAGCAATCATGATTTGCCAACTATAATCATGAATAAGAAATGCGCATTGAGTATTCAGTGAAACGGTACTAACAGATTAAACAAAAAGTTGTGAAGGATAACACTGGTTAGTGGAACAGTGTGTCATATGGAGAGTGAAGATTAGTGATTTAGCAACACAATAGCACTGAAGAAACACATCCATTACAATGTTTAACTCCCATCAGTAGCAACTGTAAAAAGAGAAAGCAGTACAAAATATTGCGACTTCAGATGTAGAGATAAAAAAATAAAAAAAGGGCAAAACCAAGCAGAAATAGTACTGCCAAATACAAGATGAACAAATTGATGCATGGTCTCCTCTCTCATCTAGTACGCTGGTTCCTACGAGCTATTACATTAAAGTCGCCAAGTGAATAAAAAGGGTTACATTACATCAACACTTTGTTACACAAAATCATGTCGACAAGGTCTACAAGCTGAGGAAGATGGTGAGCTATCGGTCTGGCTGTTCAAGACGGCGTCATGGAGGCAGCTCGCCCTGGTCGATCTGAACGAAGGCCAAAACGTACGTGAAATTCCAGCTTTTGGTTTCGTAATCGTCCGTCCACCGGTCCACGGCGAGCCACTTCGACGGCGGCACGACGGCAAGGTCTAGCTGCAAGTTGAGGAAGATGGTGAGCTACCGGCGCACGGCCTGGCTGTTCGATCAGGCCGGCGGCACGGCGCGATGGAGGCAGCTCGCCCCGATTGATCTGTCCGAAGGGCGACGACGCGATAGGCAGCCCGCCCTGGTTGATCTGAACGAACGGCGACGACTACGTGATGTTCCAGATTTTTGTTGCATAATTAGCGGGATTTGTTAAGCCCGCGGCACGTCCTCTTGTAAGTATTATACAAGGCCACGTCAGGTTCCGTCCTCGTCAGCGCGTAAGACGTCCGTAAGTTCCTGTAGGTGTAGCATTTCCGTATTCTTTATGGTCTTCCACGTGGTGGACGCCGCATCCCCGGGCCACCATTGCACCAACACTTGTTCAACGGTGTTATTGGCTTTCTTGCGGTAACACATTTTTTTTGCGAAAAGGACCCTGACATTAAAAGAAACACCGAACAGTACAAAACATCTCAACAAAAAATGAAATTACAATGAGATCCTTGAGATGCCCTTCGTCTTCAACCTCCAGACCGTGTCGATGGCGCGCCGCCGCTGCCGCTCCTCCCAGAGCCGGCCTGACGTTGTTGGTTACGGACGGGAAGTCGTCGAACGGGTCAAGAAGACCACATCCGTCCCAGAGCCGAAGAAAAAGGATGAACCGCCGATGAAGGTCCATGACGATCTGGAGACCGCCACCGCCAGAAGAAGTCGTCGAGAAGCACAACACTCCCACGAGCTTCTCGACGTCACCGCCGAGATGAGGCTGAAACCGGGGAGACATTATTGCAAGAAGCGCCACCGCCACCAACACAACGCCGCCCCAACAAACCTGGAGACTAAACCAGAAAAAACGGAGCCCTCCCGCCGACGAGGGCCTAGATCCACCGCGCCTCCATGGCCTGAAGGCCACAGAGGCGGGGCAGACCTGCGGCGGCCGCCGACGGGAGGCACCTATCAGATCCGATATGATCGCTGTCTCCTCCTAGACGAAGCGGTACGCCAGGCAAGAACGTAAAATAACACATTACATGAATACAAGATGCTCGTGTTTGGTTGCTCACATAGATATTTAGCTATTTGTATCCCTGGTTAAAGAGCCAGAGCCTGGTTGAGAAGAAACATGACTTGAGCCATGTTCTGCAAGTGGTCCACAATTTTCCCACCAGAACCGAATGTGGGAAACGAGTTAAGCAACACCAACGTTTATGTACTCTCACCTCTTATCTACGTGGTCTATGTGACAGCCCCATGAAGAGCGGCGCAACAGCGGTGCACCGGCAGAGGTCGCGGTACGAGCTACACCGACGCCGACGAAGCTTGAAGTCTTCTTTTTTGAGGGATAGCCATCATGGCGGTTTATATTAATTTGGGAAATAAGGATACATCGTCTATAATACATCAACCAAAAAACTCGGAGGATCCTCATTCCAAACAACCAGAAGCTAAACTAGCTATACTATGAGCCGCCACATTGGACTCCCTAGGGCAGTGTTCGAAGATGACATCTAGAATTTCTCTATATAAAGCAATGCGGTCATCATATATTGCAGCAGCTGGACCATATGTGTTACCTCCGTTCTTCATTACATCAATTACTTCGGAGCAATCGGAGTTTATAACCAGTCCGTTGCATCCCAGGGAATTAGCTAGCTTCATGCCATATCCCGAAGTGCCATTGCCTCCGCAGTCGACGCATCTTCAACAAATGGAATGATACAGCTGCTCCCTGCAATGAACAAACCATGATCATCTCTAAGAACTGCCCCTGTTGCACCCGCTCCTTTCTCACCATCGAAGGCTGCATCCACATTGAGCTTTACATAATCCTCATTCGGCTTCTTCCACCATGACGTAAACTGCATATGTTTTCCTTCTCCTTAGCCCTAGCATAGTCAGTAGCAAGCGCAACTATTACTTGAGTTGTACGGATAGGTTGTCGAACAGATTCACCATGCGATTACATGTCTTCTTTCCCACCAAATATACCAGATAGCAGTTGCTACAAGTTCAGTACTTGCCATGTCCAGAACCAAAGGAGCCATCCCTGACTGCGAAAGGAACAAGTCTCCAAGCACCGAAGAGCCCTGGTGTTCCATGTCAACATGTGTCGCTGATTATATTTGCCATGCCAAGGTGCTCCCATATCTCCTTTACTCGGGGGGCATCGTAAGTAAATATGTTTGATACTCTCGCAATCCAGTGTGCAAAGGGGACACTGAGAAGCAGTTTGAACATGTATGTTCGCCAGAACCCCGTAACATGGAATAACACCCAAACATGGAACGCCAACAATGAATCTTTACTTCTGCTGGGGCTCGTAATGACCAAATCCTTCTCCAACGAAGCTTTTTGCGAAATACAGTACAACGTAGACGCTCACATACACGCGCATATAATCACCCACATGAACGCACACACGCACACCCTATCCCTATGAGCTGCTCCGAGAGATTAAGCCGGTAGATTAGGTCTTGAGATTGACGAAGTCACCACGGCCGCCTCGCTGTCGACGGGAACGCCGCCTCGCACCGAAGAATATTCCGCCTAAATGAGAAATACCAGCGTCAAACCTAGGATTTCAACTCTTGTAGGCTGGGGATACAACCACCCTCCTAACCATCCTACCAGAGGCAGACTTCTCCAGCAATGCTTGAAGTCTTTAACTAGCGTACCATGAAGACGTACACATGTACTCCCTCCGTTCCAAATTAATTGACTTCTATTAGTCCACATGTGGATGTATCTATACGTGTAACATGTCTAGATACATCCATGTGTAGACAAATGGAAGTCAATTAATTTGGAACGGAGGGAGTACAACAAAAGATTTAAGAACACACATACCCATGCACTACTTTCTGGGCCGTTCATCACGTCTTACTGGGCCGCTCGAAAAGTAAAGCCCAAACCAGGCATTCGCTTCGTTCGGCCCCATCTCTGCAAGACTGTGACTGACTACTCGGCCCCAGAAGTCAGTGTAAACCCGTCCCCTCCCTCCCATCTTCAAACCCCCCACGGCCCTCTACCATTTGCAGCTCCCCCGCAACCAAACCCAAACCCCTCGACCGAAACCTCACTCCCCTCCTCATCTAGGGTTAGGGTTTCAACTCCACCGGCTGCTCTTCTCCCGCTCCGATTCGAACGAATCCTCCCCCGCCCCTCGCCATGGCCGGCGGCGTCCTGGTGGACTTCCCCTCCACGGGGTCCGCCTGCTACTTCCCCAACCTCGAGTCCCTCCTCCGCGACTCCACCTCCCGCTTCCTCGCCGCCGTCTCCGCCGCCCCCGACCCGGACCTCACCAACTTCCGCTCCCTCTTCTCTCGCCTGCTCAACACCTACCCGGACCCTCCCCTCGAGGCCGTCTGGTTCTTCTCCGCGCTCACCTTCCATGACGCCCCCGACGACCTCCGCTCCATCCTCCGCCTCCTCTCCGCCTTCACCGCCTCCTCCCCCGCCGCCGCAAGCCCCTTGCGCTCCTCGCCCCGTCGTCTCCGAGCTCTTCCACTCAGCCAAGCCTCGCAGGGAGGTCGAGGCGCTCGTCGAGGCCGTCCTCAGCTACATCAGCATCTGCAGCAGCCGCCCTGCTGGTGGCGAGGTCAACGCCGACGCAGGCACGCTGTTGCCAGGGTTCGGGGAGCTGGTCAAGGTGTGGAGCGTGCGCAACTCGAGGGACAGGTGCCCGTTCCAGGTGCTTTTCCCGCTTGTCGGGGAGGAGGCCAGGCGGGAGCTCATGAAGGACGGCTGCAGCGTCACTTTCCTCGCCGGGGTCGTGGTGGCCGAGGCGTTCCTGCTCAGGCTTGCCTCAAGGTGCAGGGTGCTGCAGGGGTACAGCGTTCTGAGCTGCAGAAGGAGCTAAGGATCTGGGCGGTTAGCTCCATCTCCGTCTTCCAGAACCAGCAATTCTTCGGTGAGTTGATGCTGTCAATCAATGCCCTAATTTGTTTCTTGTAGCTTCAGGTTTGTGATACCATTGCATTCTGCTGATCGATTTTACAGGTGTCCTGCTCAACATGCTCTTAAACTCTCCACTGCCTGTCTATTCGCTATTGGTATGTTCTCCTTTATCCAAGAGCCATTTGGGGTGGTTATTATGCATACACATTAGACTTGCAACCTAGTAGTAGTATGCATCAGCTGCTTGCTGCATCATAAACCATTCTGAATGTAACATAGTATTTCAGAGCATGTCTCGTAGTTGCAGGGATCATAAATATCTAGGAATAGCCATTAACTTCATAGGTTCATCACTTCATTTAAGGAATGGGTGGGCTGCTTGGGCGTTGCCACTATCTGTTGTAGTATGAGTTAGTTAATTACCATATATTACCTTATGCGATAAGAACTGTGCAATTTCTATTGTGCCTGGACTCAGGGGTCTTTCTTATCTTGTGCAAACTAGAGAGGAGAACAGTACTAGGACTATTTTATTTCACAAAGATGGTGTTACTATGCCATTTTGCTGTTAATGTGTCCACAAGGAGCCTTAATTGGGATGGAAATTGTATATCATCTTTGCGATTGCAAACAGGTTGAAATCTGACCTCGGTGATCTTCTTATGCCCTTCTATTTCGAATAATAATCACTATATATGAGTGTGCTGTGTAGCGTGAAGCTTCAGTGTGATCTAATACCCAACTGTTATCGTCTGTACTTATCTTAGACACAAACTTGTGGTTTTGTGCACATCATGCTAGTTCCTTGCTAATGAATTAAGTTCATCAGCATTTTCTGTTTATTTTTCAGTTTTACTGAATTAAGTATGCGGTAATGCTTGTTTATCTTTGAATAGTGACTCCTGGTTGAGTTTGCTGCATTTATTTGCCAATAACATTCAGCAGAAATGAACTAATTATTCACCCCTCATCCTATTTTACTTGTGATGACATATTGATTGATACCTGGTGCATAACCCAGAGTGCTGATGATGAAATCTTGGTGAGAGATGTCCTTTATGATGCTCTGATCTTGGTGGATTATTCATTCCTCAATGGAGCTGAAGTTGAGCAAGCTGATAGTTCCCTTTTTCCTATTTTTGTGTCAAGATTGGTTATAACTGTTGATGCTATCAATGATGCCAGGTGATAATCGATAAGGAGTTGGTTTTACCTAAACTTGGATGGTGAAAATTTCTTCTAATTATTTTTCTTTGTGATAGGCGCAAAGGAGATCAAGGGAGAGCAATGTCGTTTATCAATGCCTTCTCGTCTTCAAATATTCCCAGTTACCTCACTAGGTGCGCTACTTGTCAAGCTGGCACTGACCAACTTGGCAAACCAATTGCTATCACGCCTCAAGCTTTTCTGAGTAAGTAAATATGTGACACAATCCTGTCGATTGTAAGTACAAGATGGGTGCTTGTTATTGTCTTTTATAGAGTGAGTGCTGAAGTTCTACATGGTTGCTTTTAACAGAGTGGCTTGTGGATCTTGAAGATAAGGGGCTAAAAGTGTTTGGAGAGAATAGTTCAAAGATTAGGGAGAGGCTGATGCATGATGAGGGCAAGGATCACAAGAGCAGGATGAGTCATTCAGACGCTGACCTTTTCTTCATTGATAAGAAGAGTCACCAGGAGGGTATGGACACAAAAGGTGGTGAGGATGAAGAAGCCGTGGAGATGGAGACAGCAGATAATGCTTTCATGGCTGCTGCTCATTCTATGAAGGTGACGGCGAATGGCATAAGGAAAAGGAAAGATTGTGGAACTGAAGACGCAACAGTGTGGAAGTTTGTGAAGTACAAGACTGAAGACAGCTCAGTTAAGGACTACTTTCCTGCAAGTAATGGCATGAGCAGTGGTAGTGAGGTAGAGAATCCACAGTCTGATGACGAGATGGAAGACTAAGTTTGATGACGAGACGGAAACATTCACTAATGCTTACTTGGGGAGAGTGTCGTTTTGGAGAGTTCACTGGACAACTGCCTTTCTCGAGTCTGCAAGACTGTTGTTGTTTTGGTTCCGACTTCCGCCTCTTAACGATGTCGTGAAGTAGTATCACTTTTAGTTCATGCTCGATAACTATGAGTTGAAGCGGGTCATGGATCTGGAACCTGCGCGTTCTGGCTTCCAGCGAGAGGCTTACGGATATACTCGTAGTAGTAACTGGTAGCTAACTTGACTTGGCCACGTGATGCCATAAACTATATCATGTTCCTTGAATCGAGACTTTAAGATGTAGATCTGCTTTAAAGACTTCTGTAACGGAAGAGTACCTTTCCTGTTTTATCCTACAGGACCATCTTGAATTAATGAATCTGACTTCCCTTTAGTTGGTATATTTACAGCAAATGCTGTGTCTCGTGTGTCTCGTATATTTGTTCTACCAATTGCTGAGAACTTGCTGAGCCATTTGCCCAATGGCAACCTCATATCATATGCTTTTTCTATGTGGAGTTCAGTGAGTATTTTTGAGAATGAATTTTGACAGCCAACGTTGTAGCTGGTAGTTAGGCATTTTCTCCAATGAAGGCGGTTTTACGCTTTCTAACTTTTAGCTGTACGGAGATGGATGTTTCTGGTCTTCTAATGGTTTGTTTCTTGTCGTAGGCGGTTCCCTGTAATACGCCTTCTTTCCTTGTAGGCGTCTTCATAGTTTTACTGCTACTCTTGCAGGCCAAATCCATGGCTTCCCTCCCTCTTCTCCACGATCCATTCTCCCACCACCGCGCCCCTCCCTTGTCACTCACTGCCATTATTTCTCCATCGACGCGACGCGCGGCACACTCTTCCCAGTCGCCCCAATGCGCGACTCCGCGCCAACGCGCAAGCCGACGAGCTCCGGACCCACGCAGCGGCCTGCAGGACTGCGCCGTCCGCCGAGCGCTCCGCCGCGGTCAGGAGCTCCACGCGCGGCTGCTCCGCTCTGCGCTGCAGCCGGACACGTTCCTCCTTGACTCGCTCCTCAACATGTATTGCAAGTGTGGCCGCCTGCTGGATGCACGGAGGGTGTTCGATGGAATGCCACAGAGGGACGTCGTCGCCTGGACCGCCATGGTATCCGCTCACACTGCCGCAGGAGATTCCGAGGAGGCTCTGAAGCTGTATTCCCAGATGAACCAACAAGGACTCGCTCCTAACGGCTTCACCCTCGCTTCAGTGCTTAAGGCCTGCTCGGTGGGTTCGCACTCCAAGTTTACACATCAGGTGCATGGTCAGGTGGTTAAGCTGCAAGGTCTGGATGATCCCTATGTTGGTTCGTCTCTGGTTGAAGCTTACACGAGTTGTGGGGAGGTGGACGCTGCTGAGACAGTGTTGTTGGGCTTGCCCGAACGAAGTGACGTGTCATGGAATGCTCTGCTCAATGAGTATGCTCGGTGCGGCGACTACGGAAGGGTCATGCAGGTTTTCGATAAGTTGGCGGAATCCGGTGATGAGATAAGCAAGTATACTTTACCTACTGTTCTTAGGTGTTGTATGGAACTCTGTCTTGCAAAATCTGGTCAGGCTGTTCATGCTTTGGTGGTCAAGAGAGGGCTGGAAACTGACCGTGTTCTGAACAATTGCCTCGTTGAAATGTACTCGAGGTGTCTATCTGCTCGAGAGGCCTATGAAGTCTTTGTCAGGATAGATGAACCTGATGTGGTGCATTGCAGTGCCATGATCTCTTCTTTCGATCGACATAATATGGCTTGGGAAGCATTTGATCTTTTCGTGAAGATGGCAGACATGGGAGTAATACCAAACCAATATACGTTTGTTGGGATTGCTGGTGTTGCATCAAGAACTGGTGATGCAAACCTTTGTCGCAGTGTTCATGCACGTATTGTGAAAAGTGGATTTGCTATGCAGAAATTAGTGTCCGATGCCATTCTAAATATGTATGTGAAAGCTGGTGTTGTTCAAGATGCAACGGTCGCTTTTGATCTTATGCGTGATCCTGACACATTTTCGTGGAACACATTTCTCTCTGGATTTTATAGCGAAAGCAACTGTGAGCAAGGTTTGCAGATTTTCAAGCAGATGAGTTGTGAAGGCTTTTCAGCCAACAAATATACTTATGTAGGCATTTTGAGATGCTGCACTAGCTTGATGAACCTGAGGTATGGCACTCAGGTTCATGCATGTGTTTTGAAAAGTGGGTTGCAAAGTGATACTGATGTTTCAAGAATGCTTCTTGACATGTATGCACAATCGGCTGCTTTGCAAGTGCATGCCTGGTGTTTGATCGACTGAAAGAAAGAGATGCTTTTTCGTGGACAGTGATTATGTCAGGATATGCTAAAACAGAGGAGGCTGAGAAGGTGAGTGAATATTTTCGTTCAATGTTGCGAGAAAACAAAAGGCCTAATGATGCCACACTAGCAGTTTCTTTGAGTGTTTGCTCTGATATGGCATCCTTAGGCAGTGGGCTCCAGCTTCATTCATGGGCCATCAAGTCTGGTTGGAACAGTTCAGCTGTTTCTGGTGCTCTAGTTGACATGTATGTGAAGTGTGGGAACATAACAGATGCTGAGATGCTATTCTACGAGTTGGGAACACGGGATCAAGTTGCATGGAATACAATCATCTGTGGTTATGCTCAACATGGTCATGGATACAAGGCACTTGATGCGTTCAAACATATGGTAGATGACGGGAAAAGACCTGATGATATCACATTTGTAGGTGTTCTCTCAGCGTGTAGCCATGCAGGATTACTTGATGAGGGAAGGAAGTACTTTAAATTGTTGAGTAGTCTCTATGGAATTACTCCTACGATGGAGCACTATGCTTGCATGATTGATATTCTGTCGAAGGCTGGAAGACTAGTTGAGGCTGAATCTCTTATCAATCTGATGCCATTGACCCCAGATTCGTCCATATGGAGGACAATCTTGGGAGCTTGCAGGATACATGGAAATACCGAGATTGCTGAGAGAGCAGCAGAAAGATTGTTTGAGTTAGAGCCACATGATGTTTCTTCTTCCATATTGTTATCAAACATTTATGCAGATTTAGGAAGGTGGAGTGATGTTAATAGGCTTAGGAATATGCTACTGGATCGTGGAATAAAAAAGGAACCAGGGTGTAGCTGGATTGAAATCAATGGGCAGATTCACGTATTCTTGTCGCAAGATGGATATCCAAAATACTAGAATTTGTTTGGTACATGCCTATTGTTCCCACATTCTGAAATGCCACCATGTACCGTGCTCATACAGAAACTATGAGAGCAGAAGCTGGTTTCAAGTATATATGGTTCGTTCTGTATGCTGATACAAAGTGCTAAGGTAAATCCTATTTATAGATACAATCACTGAAAATGCTGTATCTGCATTAACCAGATCTTTATCACTCTGTTTCACTGTTGATTGTTTTATCTCATTTAAGCAGGTGATTATACCGACTGAAACATGCCGTTCGATGCCTGAAGAGTTCAATGGGTATATAAACTGCACACTTAACTGGAAGTCTTGATCCTTAATTTTAATCACTTGCAATCCTGCAATTTCATAGCAGATATAACGTACAGAAAACCACCAACCAAATCAGCGCAACTTTTATTACATCACATACTAGGATGGATGCTGACCAAGGACAGTTCCTCAGTCGAGGCATACGTAAATAGGCACACAATCTTGTGTATAACTGTGAGCTAAGATATATGATCAAGAATCAATTTGGGACAGGGAGAGTCTGGTGGTGACCTACTTCCGTTGGTACTGGATTGCTCATCTCGCATTTGTAGTCCAACTGGGATACCTGTGCAGGTGGAGTGACTAGCTTGTTGACCAACTTAAGCAGGATCCTTTCAAGATCCTCGCCACTATACCATGGATGAACCTCAGCTTTGATAAGCTGTGGATTGCTCCTGATGAGATTCCAAAGGGGGTAATTCTCCTTTGGCATGACATAGTCCCCTGCCCTTAGCTTAAGGGAGGGGCAATAATCCCCCTTCCCATCGCCAATGTAGATGAAGTGCTTGTTCTTTGCACCCTCTGTCGCTTGAATCCTCTCGATGATCTTGCCCTGAACATGGTAAGTAAAATTTTAGTTCATGGGGGCCATGGTGGGTTTTAACTTTTCACACCTCTTTTCATATGAACATTGCACTGAGTTTTACCACAAGTAGGTTTAATTTTTTTTTGAAACCTAAGTAGGTTTAAATTAATCACTAATGGTTTAACAACAGATCATGACTAAGATTCTAATTGCAGAGCACACCATTACACTGAGTGATATATATTGTTTCTTTTGTCTCCATCATCACGTGCATCCAGTGAAGCATCTGCAATTAACACGTGAACTGATCTGGCATCCTACTGTCCATACCTTGCACATGTTCTCAGGACACAGGCTGCATCCATGGGGCGAGCTCGTGGGGTCATGGAACGGCGAGATCCTCAGTCTCCCATCGGCGTCCACACACGCTGGGTTGGTGTTGATCTCGGAGAAACAGCCGAGGACACCATGGTGCTCCAGGACAGTCTCGATGAAGAAGGCGTTTGCGTCACTCACCACCTTCAAATCACACCTGCAACACGCAGTTACCAACATCAAGATCCAGAGCTCCAGCTACCACCGGTCAGAAACCAAGAACACATATCGGCATACATCCTTAGTGGATGTGGTGGACGCGTACCCTAATGCCGACGCCGTCCTGATGGCGGAGAGGACGTGCGCGTCGAGTGGCGCGCTCCTGAGGCACTCGCGGATGTCCTCGGCCGACTCCCCTGCGCGTGGAGCTCCCCCATCATCCTGTCCTGGAAGACATCAAGCAGACGAGTCTCGGTTGGGCCTCAGCCGGGGGAAGCACAATCTGCGTGTGCAGCAAGATACGCGGGTGTGATCATACCATGAGGGAGTTCCAGCGCATGGTGGGGCGCAGGCGGTTGAAGGCGTCGGTGGCGCCGAGCTTGGTGATGACCCAGTCGTCGCTGTCCCACTCGATGATGGTCTTGTCGAAGTCGAACACAACCACCACGGAAGCGGCGCTGGCGGTGGCCATCTGCGGAGGATCGGTGGCTGGTTGCCTGAGGGTGGACGGTGATGCCCGTCTCCGACGTTTGCGACCTGCTACGAGTCCGGCGTGGCTGCTTTATTTGTTCGTTTCTGGTGGCGTATCGGCGCGTTTTTATAGCCAGCCAGCCAATCCTTGCGGCCAGCTGGTGACTGGGAGGGCTCCACACCGCCACATTTGACCTTTCTCCTGTGTTTGTGTTTCCATTCGCTGTGGGATAACAGCTGTCTATACCCTATTGGCTGACTTTGCCTTTGCATGTTGTTCTGTTAAAATGTTCGTCACGATAACCTTGACTCTGAAAACAAAGAGAGGTGAATGAAAATGTAGCCTTTTTTTAGTAAGTACTCCAACAGAACTTTCTCCAAGTTTGTTGTATAGTCATCTTCTGTGGCAAATCTTGGCAATAAATTTTAATTTTCCTTCAGTCCTCCGCAGATAGCTTCAGACAACCAATGGACGCAACCACCCATCGTGCAAAGTGGCATGTTCGGTTGCGATCCAAGTGTGCGATCTCTTCAACCTTTCATTCACGAGAATATCGGGTATGTATCAAATCAAATGGCACCTGTGCTCGTGAAGGAAGGAACTGTGTAATATTCGCAGGATTTGTGCACTTGTCCTGCCATGTAGCATAGCACTCACTAACCCTTTCGATAAGATCCCCACTTTTCTTTTGCTATAATATATTGTGGTCGGCTGCGTGACAAGAAATAAAGTAACATGCTCCCTCCATTCCCCAATATAAAATGTTTTAGCTATTTCACACGTTAACTACTCCCTCCGTTTTTTAATATAAAATGTTTTAGCTTTTGTCCACATGCACATGCACACAAATGTATGTAGACACATTTTTGTGTGCATGTTCACTAATTTAGTGTGCATATAGAACATGTATACCACCTAAAACATCTTATATTAAAAAACGGAGGGAGTAGATGCGTACTAAAATGAGTAAGCATACACAAAAAAGTGTCTAGATACATCTAGATACATGTGAACTTGGAAAAAGACTAAAACATCTTATAATTTAGTACGGAGGGAGTATATTCGAAGGAACAAAGGATAAAACCCGAGTGTTGGTGTGCTCAATTCTTAGGCTAGCACATGGAGTGTACACCAAGCACAAACATGGGTCACGGAATGGTGGACTAGCCGATGCGTATGAGGGGCTTAACCGTCGGGACGTTTGGACAACGGTAATCCTCGGGGTTAACCAGAATGATGTGGTCTTTAATGGAGTCCCGATATCGACAAATACGATAGTGGATATTGGATAAGGTGCTCAACGACCGCTCTATGGAGAGGGGACCGATTGTCCTTGAGGATGGTGGATGACGGCGAGTAGTCGCGTAGTTAAATCAACATCTCATACACACAAAATAATTGTTTAATAGCTTAGTAGAGTAACAGACTTATACTCCATACTCATGCAATGACTATATAAGTGAGATGCGAACTCGGTCACTCACTAACTACTAATTGTGTGCTAGATTATTTTACATTTTTGTTTCAAAATCGGATTGTTCGGTCAAAACCATGGGATAATCCTAATTAATTTCGAATAGTATATATTTGGATGCTATTTGACTTACCATATCCTATAACGTATCCGATGTCTGTCGATATGGATTCTTTAAAACTGACTTGAAAGCGGTTTCGTTGTGGAAATTGCCGTAAACCATAGTCAGAAGGAGTTATACGGGTTTCGGGGTTGATTTTGCGGTATACCTAAATCCGTCCCTCAGTCCCGTATATCTACGGATTCCGTGGTAGGTTGTTCGGTTTACCAAAGACATTTCATCCTCTTCTCCTCCCCCTCTGGCCGACAGAATCTGGTAGACCGAAGAACCTACCATGGAACCGTAGATATACGGAGAAGATAGATTTGGCAACCGGCAAGCCGAATCTGGCGGCCGAAGACGATGGCCTGGAGCTACACGAGGCCATCCGCCGCTCCGAGGGCACCCTCGTGCGCGATGAGCGTTGCGGCGTGAAGACGCACGGGAAGGAGCAGTGATGGAGATGCGACTGGAGCTCGAGCAACGACGATTGTGATTAGAACGCCACCAATCAGGTAAACCTCTGGAAAGTTATGTAGTTCTTAGTTGCTCTATTTTTCGTTTAATTTGAAATGTTGAACTAGAATTACAATCGAGCCATTTGTTTGAATCATGCGGTACCAATACCATTTACAAGAAATGTTCTGAGAGATCAAGTGTCCTAGCGCAAAAGTGCTTTGCAGTTTACACGGTATTTGTTAGAATTGTCCTAAGAAAACCATGAATGCTGCGAGAGAACGCAAAAGTCATGCCGTGTTGGTTTGAAATGAAGATGAAGGAAATAATATGTTCTTTGGGCCTAAGTCTGCGAATATATTTATTGAAATATAAGTTCGCGGGCGGTTAGCATTATTTCATGGAAAATCGAGTCTTTTCTACATATATGTCCTCACAATTTTTTTTTTGAGATTGCTTATGTCCTCACATGAAAATGGAGACGGCACTCTTTCGTTTGTGGCTGGAAAGCTACAGATATCTGCCGATGGATACCGTTCACCGGTTTATGCTGTCACGTGTTGGAATCCCCCGCTTTTCTAAACAACCCTTACCACACTGTCAATTTACCACGCACCGCACCATGGTCATCTTCTATGTTGAGAAACATCTTCTATGGCCACGATGTACACACCACGCGCGGGATACGTCAGTTCTTCTCACAACAGATGAGGTAGCTGTAGCTCCCTTTCGACGAGCAGAACACGATCTTTTGGTTTCTTCGACATCAAGGAACCCAAAGCCGCTACGATCTTTACACGGGTGCGCGCTTGCTTTACTTGCTTTCTTCACCTATCGATAATGGAGTCGGAAAGCAAAGGAGGGGCATAATGCCTGGACAAGGAAGGGAGCCAACCAATGAAGATATTCTTGGAACTGCCGAACTGTTGATCTAACAATTTAAGCAGCTTGGTCACAATCACGACCGCACTATTTTACAAGTCCAGAGAAAAAATAAATGGTGCTTCAGGAGTTCAGATTGGTATAGTCTCATGCATCTAGTTTTTATCTTATTTTTCTTCTCTTAAATTTTCATTTATCTCTTGAAAAAATGGCAGCCAAGTTAACCTGCTGGATACAGCTCACCAAAATCCAACAAACTGCCTCATAAAGAAAATTCCAACGAGCTAGTACTAGTGCTAAACTCCAGTGCCACTCCAGGCACAGACACACAAGTGTGCAGGGCCCCGGAATAGAGCACTTCACCAACCAAGAGAAATCTCCTCACCTCAACACACTCAACCTGTTCCTGCTGGCCTCACAGCCACATCGATCTCTCGAGTACCAGTAGTGGTCGTTGGGGGCGAATGGTGGAAGGCGGCGACGGCGAGGTGGCGGAGGGATTGCCGAATTCGGGTTTGGTGGCCTCTCCTGCCCGTTCCTGGCCCGCTTGATGATAGCCAGGTGAGCATGATTGATAAGATAAGGCTGTGCGGTTTATCCGCGTGCTTACTGGTGATGATCGTGAGAGCGCAGGCTAGTTGTTTGAGTGTTTGCCTATACCAAGGCTCAGATCGATCAGATGCGCCAGGCTCATGCGTTTGATGAGGTGCTCGACCCCGTGGAAGCCACGGGAACAGTTTGCGTTAATGCCCAGAAGTAATCAGGGTTAACGCGTCCAAGGTGTTTGCTTGAGTTACATGAGCCAAGTTAGGATTTCCTGGTTCTCTTGGATAAATGTACCTCTTAGTTGAATCCAAATTGCTGGTCTTTATCGTCCTGTATAAATTTATTGCTTCGGCTTCTTAAATTCTGTCGATAATTTTGTACTGTCTTATAATTTTTAATTGGTTTTTTCGTGACGCTAGTCTGGTCCATGAGCCGCAAATGATTGTATAGTTGTCAGTTAGGTAATCGAGCCTGTACCTCGGTGTTTAATTCTCTTATGATCCTATAAGCTATAAAGGTAGGAATTTGTACATGCTGAGCCAGTATGTTCACATGTTACTGAAGGTGTTGCTTCAGTACCATACTAAATATTTGTGAGAGTGCCATCTACATTCTCTTAAATTTCTAGTAACGCCCAGTGTGTTCTTGTGCGCTTTATTAGAATAACCTTTTTAGTGTTTAAGGATTTATTGTATGTGTAATTACTCCTTCTCTCCTACTTCTCTGGTAACCTTGATCACTGCTTTATGTGCTCTTACCATTTTTTTCTTTGTCCTTTTGATTTCTTCGTGTCTAGTCCTTAGCCCAATTCTAGTAATTTTGAAGATAGGATGACCTAATGCTAAATTGTGTCTCGGTTGCAGGGAAATAAACATGCCAACCAGCGAAAACTTACGCACAGAATTATTGTCGAGGACTCCCCCTTTTGGCTTAAGACTATGGGTTGTGCTTGGCATAAGCATTTGGGCTGCTATACTGTTTGTCCTGGGCTGCATATGCTTCCTGTTGATATACTGGAGGAAACGAGGGAATCGGAATCGCGATGAGATTGCTGAACCTGAAATCCCTGATGTAACCAAAGATATTGCAGTAGATGAAGTGGGCAGCCGAACTTTTGTGGAAAACTTCTGTGCCCAAGAAAGTCACATCTTTCCAATAAAGGAGAGACATACTGAGAAAGATTCAGGGAAATTGTTGGCTCACTCGATTACGAGTAAATCAAGTGGGGATCATAATTTTACTGAGTGCATCTCAGTGCAGCAATATGATAAGACCCAGAAATTATACTCTGGTGATGAAGGAAGCTCAGTGCATGATAAGAGGGAGCTTTCTCGGTCTGCCACCATGCCCATGTCGCCCAGGATTGGTCTCCCAGAGTTTTCTCATCTGGGTTTGGGTCATTGGTTTACTCTCAGAGATTTAGAGCATGCAACAAATGGGTTCTCTAATGAGTATATCCTTGGAGAGGGGGGATATGGGGTTGTTTACCATGGCCATCTTGTAAATGGAACTGATGCTGCAATAAAAAAGCTTTTTAATAATCTGTAAGAGATACTAAAGTTGATACTTACCAAAACGCTAGCTTTTTTCTAGACTGCAGAATGATATGATATGGGTGATATAATATTGACTTTCCAGAATCTGGGTATGATTTTTCAGGGGCCAAGCAGAAAAAGAGTTCAGTGTCGAAGTTGAGGCCATTGGTCATGTTAGGCATAAGAATCTGGTCCGACTCCTGGGTTATTGCATTGAGGGAAGCCACAGGTGATTCTTTGTTTTAATTGTGTTAACTAGCTTCTTCTATCTCCTAAGACCAACATTGATGGAGCTTCAGTTGATATATTTTTCCCAGATACTTAAATCATCATATAATTTCATGCATATCCTTTTGTTTCCATTACATCGCTGGAGTGGAATTTGCACGTTCTTTGGTTGAAAGTCCTGAATAGCAAGTCACAACCAGTCAGATAATCATAGAGCTGTAGAGATATGATTTCCTGCATTGGAAGGCAAACTTTCATTTTTAATATAACATGCACTAATTATCAAAATCTCTAGTACATGGTAACCAAACTTGGTTCTCTCAAATCTACTGAGATTCTGAGAATTTTGTATATACTCTGATGATGAAAGTAGCTCTACAAATATGGTAGGGTTTAAATATTAAAAATAATAAAGGTTCAAAAAATATATTAAAAATAACGTGCTTCTTATTTGGTATTTAAGGTTACGTAATACCCATCATGTCATTGCACTTTATCAGGAGGTCTCTTGAGAAATAGGCAAACAATGGTGTCTATTTCAAAGTCTACAAGTCTTTCCAGTAGTTACCTTACGCTAAATGTCCTGGTTCAATACATGGTATCTACACTATGATGATTGAAGGTGCTTGTACCATTTATTTTTGAGATATTTTACTAGTACAACTGTACAAGTACCTTGGTGGCCATATGTCTAGATACCATGCGTTGTACCATCTCCACTTCGGTTGTCTTACTGTGCTCGATGGTTGTTATGTTGTGCAGTTGCTAAATGTTGAATATGCATGGGAACTTTTTTTCTCCAACACAAAGGCATCATTCAACATTATTATGCAGTAATAACTAATACTCCCTCCGGTCCGGAATAAATGTCGCCCCAAAACAACTAATCACTTACAAGTTATGTGTACAACCGGCGACACTTTTTATGGACCGGAGGAGTTTTATGGTAAACATTACACCGATGTATTTGAAGTAGATATCTCAAAGCTGTTTCAAGAAACATTAATATAATATTACGATCTATAATTGACTGTACAATGACCAATTCAAGATTTCTGACATTCTGAATCACTTCTTACATACCTAAAATCTAAAGTTGAGTCTAGATGATAAGGAACTGCTTTGTCCATAGTCAATCTTAGCTGGGCATATTTGTTCACAGTACTTGGCTGCCCAGACCCATCTGTAAGTTTTCTTTTTTTAGAAAGCTTGCGTGTATTCATCCAGAAAACATAGTACAATACAGGAACACACGCACGCTACAGAGGAAGAAAGCCGAACACCGAACAAGCAGCAAAACACCGAAGAACACTGCAAGGCCACCGCCGACCACCGCAAACCTGGAAGAGAAAGCACCTCCAACCATTGTTGACGACTGCAAAGCACACCCGCCGCAAGCAGCGGGATGACGCACGTTGAACGGGCACAGCCAGGCCACCTTCTTCTCCAACTCCAGCTCCAGACACCGCCAGCAGCCCAGCTGCGCCGGAACCAGCAACCACCTTCCAACCAGACCCTGCGAGCACCGCCGACCCGACCTCCAACTCCTCCCTTACCTCCTACACACCAGTACTTCACAAGCCTGCAGCGCCGCAGGAGGGGGCGACGCCGCGACGACGACAGGGCCGGAAGACGGGATCTCCAAGACGAGCAGCCGGCGACATCGCCTCGACAGCCACACGAAGAGAACAGAAGCATCCCCGATCCGCAGATCGAGGAGCACAAAAAGGCCCACCGAATCGGCCGATCCGGAGGCCGCCGACGCCGGAATCTCCACGCCGCAGCCACGCATGGCTCCGCCGTGATGGGGAAGAAGATCCAGCACCTTTATTCCACGCCGCCGCCACCACCACCACCCTAGCAGCGCCGTCGGGAAGCCTAACCCTACTATAAACAAGCCTCAGGCACAGATGGAAGGTCCCTCCACTCTCCCACCGCCACACGGACGGCCGGAGAGGGAGGAGACCGGCGATCCGGCCGTCGGCGGAGCAGGGAACCTCGGCGCCTTCCTTTTCGCCTCTCACGCGCACTGTTTACGGGGAGGGGAACGGGGAGGGTTGATACTTTGTCCCATCTGTAAGTTTTCATGGACTGTGTGTTGGTATATTGGAAATAGCTTCCTATCTCCGTACGCATTAAACCTGTTTTCTTATGCTAATAAAAATATAAGCGTTAATAGTGTAATGGATATAAACACATAAAGGTCTATTGGCTTGAATTTGCATTTTCTTTTGTAAAACAATTACAATTTACAACACACCACAATTAAGCCATTCATATTGCAGGATGCTTGTCTATGAGTACATCAGCAGAACTTAGATCAGTGGTTGCATGGTGCGATGCGTCAACAAGGTGTTCTTACTTGGGAAGCCCGCATAAAAATTACCCTTGGCATTGCTAGAGCGTAAGAAATGTTCTATTCATGAATTTGAATTCTCTTTCTTATATTATGATTAATATACCATGTAGGAATATGCACTCTAAACAAATATTTCTGCTGAGCAGATTGGCTTATTTGCATGAAGGGATAGAGCCAAAAGTGATTCACCGTGATATCAAATCAAGTAATATCCTTATCGATGAAGAATTCAACGGCAAACTTTCCGATTTTGGATTATCTAAGCTCTTGGGTGCAGGCAAGAGCCATATTACTACTCGAGTTATGGGAACTTTTGGGTGAGCTCTGACTGTCATGCAGTACCTTTTCCCTGCTTAGTTGCAGGAACTGCATAAACATTGATACCCATGGGGCTCACTCCCCCAAGTAAATTCTCCATAAGAGTTGCTCTGTTAACAATTCTCGTTGGTCGCAGCTACGTAGCCCCTGAATATGTAAATACCGGGCTGCTAAACGAGAAGAGCGATGTCTACAGTTTTGGGGTACTTCTGTTGGAAGCGGTGACTGGAAGGGATCCAGTTAACTACGGTCGGCCTGCTAACGAGGTGAGCATTCACTTAACCCTGTATCTACAATGCATGCCTCAGACATACCTCGTAATCATTCATTTTTTTCTTTTCGAGGCATCCGTATTTTAAACAGGGAAAGTACCTTGATCTCGCAGGAATTGTTTTGTTAACGCTATTCAATTATGCTAGTAATATTTTATCTGTCCTTTACTCTCTTCCCTTAAGATATGCTGACATTGATACCCTGCAGGTGCATATGGTGGAGTGGCTTAAACTGATGGTTGGCAGCAGGAGAGCAGCGGAGGTGGTTGATCCTGAAATGGAGACTAAGCCAACTAAACAGGCTCTGAAGCGTGCCCTGCTACTCGCACTCAAGTGTGTAGACCCTGTTGCTGACAGAAGGCCTACGATGGGTCAGGCCGTCCGTATGCTCGAAGCAGAGGATGCACCATCACGCGAGGTCTGTACCTATTTTTTGTACTATATGTTGGTGTCAAATTGCAATAGTCTGAACTCTGAAATATGTGATCTCACTGAAGGATCGTAGGAAGAGACGGCTGGCGCAAATGGATGGTGGAGACACCTGACCTCAACCAGTCCTCAAAACCAAGCTCGTGGGTGTTTGAGATTGTTGGTGATCGGAAAGATTCATATTGGGACATACTACATAAATAAAGCTCTTCACTTGGAAAAAGATCAAATAAAGCTTTTGCTGGTACTGGATGGTAGAGACTACTTGATATGATGGGACCACAAGAATGATTCCCGATCGCCTGAAGAGGATGGCATGGTTACATTCGGACTTCAGAACACATCATGCATTTCTGAAATGGCCAGCAAGTAGGCTGAGTGTACTGGATAGTAAGTAATTGTTTTCCAGTACATCCATAGTTATCAATGTGGGACCCAGTTGATCAAAGTCACTGTACAGTCTGAAGTAAGCTAAGCTAGCATCTCCTTTTTTTTTGACAAAGCGCCTCACGTTCTGAAATGCAGCGTAATTCTGAATCATGAGGAAATTGGTTGCACCTGTTTTCAAAGATACGGTGTTTTTTAGCAGTTTGTGCACTTGTTGTTTGTGTTCTCTGACTGTGCCGGGTTGCCAACCGATCGAGTCTTGGAACTGTGTGTCTTATGTTTGTGTTGTCTGGGGCGTGTTTGGTTGCTCGCATGCTTTTTAGCCATTTTGCATCTGTGGCTCACTAGGGTCTGGCCCTGAAGAAACGTGGCCTAAACCATGTTGTGCATGTAGTTTGGTTGCCAACAATGTTCTCTCGAAACAGGCTTACGCCCTGCTATATAAATATAGCAAACAACCGATACAACTGACGACAGGTGCTGGGGCGGCAACAGCACAAACACGCCCAAAAAAAAGAAGGAGAAAATACAAAAGAAACGAATGCCGACACCGGCGGATCGACAAAAGCGAACAAGCTTCAGGATCACTGCGCCAACCGGAGTACTCCAAAGCGCCGGTACCAAAACAACACCTTAAGGAAGGAATGCGACGATGACGACGCTGCTGCCTAGGGTTTCCCCCGGTACGCGATGGAGAGTGGGGAACACCCGACACCCTTCAGGAAGGACTGGCGGCACCCTCAGGCACTACCGCACCGATGTCAGACAAGCCGACTAGGATTTCTCCCGACCCCAGCACCCCCAAATGCTCCGGAGCACTCCACCATACTGCCCACCACCCAGCGCACATCGAAGAAGAAGAGCCGGGACTAGGGGCTACAGCACCGCCGACACGCGGGAGGAACCGTCCTCCACCGTCAAAGACGGTAACCGACCGGACGCAACAGCAGGAGCACACCAGGCCCGTGGACCCACAGGCCCGGCCGGGCCTCGAGAGGCCCATAAAGCTCCCGCCGTTGCGCTGCAGAAGGCACTCCATTGGCTCCGCCGTCCCCCATCCGAGCTGCCCTCCATCTTCGTGTAGAAGACCGCGCCATCGAAGATTCCGGCCGGCCCGCCTAAAACCCAGATGGGGCCCGAGGGCCCCGATCTGGGCCAGGGGCGGCGTGCCGGACCAGCTTCACGACGGCCGCGGCCTTGCCGCCAAGGGGAGGCGCCGCCACGGTCAGACCGATCGGACCTGCCCAGGGAAGCCCGCAGCGGCAAACCGCTGCAAGCCGAAGACCACCGCCGCCGTGTGCCTCCCGAGACGGTACCACCGCGCGCGGGTGAAGAAGGTCCTGCCGCCGCCGGCCACCGCGCGGGCGAAGCTCGCCGGTGCCCGCCGGCGAAGGCAGGGGAGATCTGGGCGGTGGAGGGGACGGGGACGGGGGCAGGAGATGGCACCCCGGTCGCCCCGCTCGGGAGGGCGACGCGGGGGCGCGAGGGAAAGGGGGAGGGAAGGGGACAGGTGGGTGGGGCGGCGACGGCGGAGGCCTCCGGCGGCAGCGGCGCGGAGGGAACCCTAGGGGAGGGGACGGGTGGGTGGGGCGTCAAACACCGGTGGGGCGTCAAACACCGGAGGGAACCCTCAAGATTTTTGAGCACGGCGTTTGGTGTTCATCTGTGTTTCGTGTACTCTTACCTCGTGTTCATGTGGTAGACTTACCTCACACCATCACACCACCATGAAGGGCGGCGAGCAGGACAACGTCGTGGCGCAGCGGTGGTGCCGGGACGGCGGCGCCGGGACGGTGGCGGTGCGCGGTCTAGTACACCTAGTAGCAGCAGCGGCGACGGCGGAGTTCACGGCAGCGGCGGCGACGATGAATTCCATGGCTACGAGCGATGTCGGCTGAGTGAAGAAGACGTCGAGTAGCCGAAGAACACCTACACCAAGCACACCTAGTAGCAGCAGCGGCGAAGGCGGAGTTCACGGCGGCGGCGGTGCTGGAGGTTGAAAAACATGTTGTACCACTGCAGTCTATATACGTGCATACATACATCACAAGATCTACTCGTATACGATCGCCGAATCAGAAATCTTGCAACATGAAAGTTGTGCGGAACATTGAGATGAAGCTACACGTCAAAGGATATCTCAAACGGTCGGCCGAGTGCGACGAATTTGACAAAATTCGTCCAAAAAAGGTGCAGCATCAGAATGGAACCTACTCATCGACGCGCATATTTTTCATGTACACTTTATTTTGATTCGAGCAATATTTTTTTAGATTAGAGAGGCACTAAGTGGAGGAGTTAGGAGGTGAAGAGAACAAAGTTCACATAAGAGGGGAGCCAGCGCAGGTCAGCCCAAGTGGGCTTTTGGCGAAGGCGGAGGGTGGCTTACTGAAAATGCTGGCCCGAGAGTGCTTTAAGCTTCGTGCAGATGCAGGGAGGAGGAACAAGCCGAAAAGAGGAGAAACGCCACGTTCCTGTGGGCTGTGGGCAACCAAACACGCCCCTGATTCATGATTTCAAATATCCCCATTCATTATTTCATTGATATCATCACGGGAGAACTGCCATGTATTACTGTACATTCTGCTACGCGCAAACACAATTTGGCAGCACAAGTTAGTCAATAATTAGTGCAGGAATCTTCCGCAAATAGTAGTTAAACAGTAATGTAGTGGCACGACTTTGATCCCGACGGCATGGTGCATGTGCTGCAAGCACTAGTAATTGGATTCAAGCAGTCTGAAGTAAGATAGTACCACCAAAAAGTCCAATTGGCTCCGGAGCTCACTGGAGCCCTTTATTTTGACACTATCTAAATTCCTCACCATATGGGCAACATCGGCGATGCAAGGTATTTGAACACTGGTAGGGCAAGAACACAAAATAAATAGCTAGACGAATTAGTCAACCCAGTTACATAAAGTAAGACTCCAACCTAAAATTCCTCACCTAGAAACTGGTCAAGCATGGACATACATGTCAGCACACGTTTGAAACAGCAATAAACAAAGTGGAAGTAGCGCATCTATCATTGCAAAATTGAGGCCCTGCATGAAATGGAGGAACTGCAAACAATTTCAGAGGCCCCACCGATACTTAGCTACTAGGACTTGATGCATTTGGATGGCAAATTAATCATGCTAACTAACTGCAACAACTGCATGACATGTTGAAATTGCTGTTGAATACTTATATCAGGAAGACCATACTAACCACTAGATAGCCCTGCTGACAAATTGACTTGCAAGGTAGTAAAAAGAGGTGAAAATACAATAGCTTTCGAAGAAACATCCTCTTAGCTAAGGTTTTATCTAACTCTGTTACTCCCATCAGCATCCAGCCACACAACACTTGGTACAAATAATCTGATATAGGTATCAGGAAGGCCACAGCTTGCTAGTGACATCACATGAAATGCAGGTATTTAGGTGCTGCCTAGTCTGACAACAGAAAGTCTAGGTACCAGCAGTAGTCTTCTCCAAGCTAGACAAAATGCTACTAGCTAACTTCAACACTTACAGAGATTCTTCATAGTAGATCAGGTCAAAAGGGTCAGTAAACGTAAAGTCAGATGCTAGTTTGTGGTTGAAAAGTGGAGCTCCGCTTCAGTGCGTGGGCTCTTAAAGAGCTCAAGTTTGCAAGCTTTACTGATCCATTTTGCACTGGTCAGAGGCTTCAGTTTGACATTCACATTATTCCCCGAAGAGAAACAATCACTGGCCACCACAACCACCATCTTCTCCAGCACCCGAGCTCTCTCAGCAATGAACTTCAGGAAAGCAACCTCGCTTCTCGACCCTTGGAACTCATAGAAGAACACCTTCTTCATGGTCTGCACGATACATTTAATTGGAGCACGCTCCTGCCAGAACTTGAGATTGAACTTGCCACTAGGCTCTTCAGCTATCTGGGACTGCAGATAAAATCAATGAATACTTATAGTTTAGGCAGCTGTGAGGACAGATCATGCAGTAGCAAGCTAGCAATTATATAATTAATCTGATTCACAGTTTGTGACTATGCTAGCTAGATGCTGGTAATGGAAAATTGTCAATGCAGCAAGTGCAGTTAAGTTAGACAAGTTTACATAGACATGGAGCGTGTCCAGGTTGGGGAAACTTCTGAGAAAGCCAGGCAATTTAATGACAGCATCGCGGACTCCGAATTGCACCTCTATGGCCAAAATCTGAACACTCGGAACAACGTTCTCTTTGGTCCCAGCCTGCAATGAACACAATGTGAAACCAATTCAGATCCTACTTTGTCATACATTATGTATTGATTGACACTTGTACAGATGAAAACTAGTAGGATCAGTGAGCTGCACACCATGATGACGGTGTTGCTAATCTCCATGTCTTGTCCTTTCGGCTGAAGGTATCCCAGCAGGCGCAGGTTGGGTGCATGGCCAATCTTGATCCTCGAGGAAGGGTTATTGTTGATTCTGCGGGAACGGCGATTGTTGACCATAGGAGTAGGACGCCTGTCAACAGTTTCCCACTGAAAGAGCCTCTCCAGGCGAGGGGCATCCACCACCTCGATGTTCTCCAAGCAGCTAAAACCCAGCTGAACGCACCGCAGGCTGTGACTGATGAGGCGGAGGCGCACTTTGGTCTGGTTTCCAATGATGACGAGGATATCCAAGACGGGGCTTCTTTGAAGCATGAAGGCGAGATCACGGTCCTGCATGACATTGAAGCAGAGGCCGAGCACTCGGAGGTTGGGGAAGGTGGCGCCGCGTGGTACGGCGGCGGTGTCCGGGAGCCTCCATATGCCGAGATAGAGACGGGTGAGAGTGGCGCAGCTGAAAAGCGTGGCGGGGAGGCGCAGGTCTACCGGCCACGGGCGGTTGACAAAGATGAGTTCTTGGACTCCCTTGGCGACGAGGAGGTCGAGCCAACGCGCCATCTCGCCCCGGTGCTCGTCCATGGTGGTGCAGGTGAGGTGGACGCAGCGGAAGGGCCCGGGTGCGCCGCGAGACGCGGGACACCGCGGCGGTGACGGCGCGGGGAGAGGGGGCGCCGAGGATGTCCGGCCTTCCGCGCCGCTGTCTGGAAGTAGATGACTGTCGACAAGAGTGAGGGGCGCCGAGCGCCAGACGGGGTGCCAGCGCGAGGCGAGGGCGGCGGTGCGCGCGGCATCCTTGGCTGGGAGGCGGGAGGCGATGTCAGAGAGCAGCGAATCGGGGAGGCTGCTGATGCGGTCGACGCCGTCGGGAGCCACGACGTGCCGGAGAGCGCGAGGGGGGCGGTGGGTGAGACGGGCGGGTCCGGGAGGGAGTCGTACACGAAGTAGAGCGCAATGTTTAATCCGAGGTCCAGATTCTCTGGATCCTCGCCATCGCGCTCCAAGTCTGCCATCATATCGCTCCTTCTGGTGTTGGTGCCAATGATCACTTTCGGGTCCATGGCCGCCGGGGGAGAGGAAGGGGAGAAGGCGGCGAGGGTTTGGTGTGGCATCTGGGGAGTGAGGAATGGAGGTGGTGCTATTTGTAGGGAAGTGAGGGACTGAGAGGTGGTGAGCTGCTTAGGTTTGGGCATGTGTGTCGCCATCCAGTAGACATTGGGCCAAATGTCGGAAGCAGGTATGCTCTGGGCCTTGAAACAGCTACCATGAGCTTCTCTTCAACTTATAACTAGTTCTCCACAAGAATATACTGAGACCATCTCCAAGCCACAGCCACTAGGGCGCAATTGTTTGTGTCGATCCCTGCATTCCAAATATGACGCGAGTTCATCTCACGTGAAGTATTTTGGTTACATCGAGTTTTCCGTGTAAAAAGGGAGTTTTCTTCTTATATGGAGTGCTCACTGGTAAAACTTCCGCGCGGCCGCCAACATTTACATAATCACAACAAACGGGCTCATGCGCGTTTGTCAGAGATTGTAGTATTGATGAAACAATTGCATTGAATATTGTAATAAACTGGTGATGTCAAGCAAAGGATAGAAAGCTTCCTCATATTTCAGTAAAAATTCTCAAAATATTCATCCACTATAAGCATGGTGTTGGTTTCTGACGAAATAGGCCGTAGCCCTGCTATAATAATAGCAAACACCCGGTACAACCAACTTACAATGCTGGGGCGGCAGCAAACATACACCCAAAGAAAAGAAGAAGAAACAAAATGGAGACATAGACAGATCGACTAAACGATGGTGACCCGCAACCGCTGCGCCCTCTCCAACAGAGTACTACCACGCTCCTAGCACCGAATCGACGAGTACCAAGCAGCACCTTCAAGAAGGAACGCCACGCTGCTGCCCGGACCAGCGTACTGGTCCTAGGGTTTCCCCCGGCACAGAGGGAAGCGAACGACGGGTAGGCACGACGCCCTTCAGGAAGGAGAGATGCCACCCGGAGGCGGCACCGCGTCGGTGTCGGACGAACCGACAAGGATTTCTCCCGAAACACCCCATCCACGACCCCAGACGATCAGTAACACAGGATCCCCGCGAGAACAAGCCTCGACACCATCACTGAAAGGACATTTCTTAATCCCTTGTGATTTTGTGTGTTAGGCAACAACACTAGTGATGATTTAATATGTGAATCAAGTGATGCAGGTTTTAGGTGATTAAAACATCTTTGCATCAAACCCAAAAAGTGAGTTGAAAAGAGCTTGTATTGTTGCTGAAGAAAGATAATCGGAATATCCGATTCTGGTGGGATCGGATTATCCGATCGTCAAGGGTGGCTCGAATTCTGCTAAGGACTACAAGCAACCTCGTACTGAAGTTTTTCGGAATATCCGATTCTGGTGGGATCGGATTATCCGATCGTCAAGGGTTGCTGGAATTCTGCTAAGGACTACAAGCGACGGAGTACTGAAGATTTCCGGATTATCCGATTCTGAATGATTCGGATTATCTGATGAAATCGGATAATCCGATACTCATTTGAATCGGATTATCCGATTTACCTGTCTCCAACGGATAGAAATCCCAGAATTAGTCCACCCACCATTGTTGAAAGCTTGAAACTCCTAGATCTCTCTCCCTACCCACTCAAACACCTTGTCCTTCTAGGACTTGGGAGAGTTGACCTAGATCTACACTTCCACCAAAGCGATTTGATTTCCACATCCATTCCTTTTGAGGAACTTGTTAATCTTGGGTTCATTGGAACCCTAGACGGTCGTTGGTCGTTCTTGTGGCTTTGGGAGCCGCGGGGACTAGCCGGGAGCCTCCAATTGAGTTGTGGAGTCGTGCCCCGGCCTTGTGATTCTTGTGGCTTTGGGAGCCGGGAATTTGGTGAGAGCCTCCAATTCGGTTGTGGAGTGTGCCTCATCCTTGTAAAGGTTTGTTGCCGACCTCGAGGGCATCATATAGTGACTCGTGGAACTCCTCATTGGAGGATAACACGAGGGAGATACGGTGTGCCATATCAAGGCTATTCGGGGCTCACTTGTGACCCCGCACCGCTCCAACGAAGACGTAGCTTCCATTGGGAAGTGAACTTCGGGAATCATCTCCGCGTCACCGTGTGGTTATCTCTTAACCTTCCTTTACTTGTATTGCTAGCTTAACTTGTTTAGAATATCTTGCTAGCTTGTTTATTGCTCATCATATAGGATTGTTCACCTAGTTGCATATCTAGAGAACTTATATTTGAGCAATTCCCAAATTTGATTAAAAGAAAAAGAAAATTTGTAGTTGCCTATTCACCCCCTCTAGTCAACCTACTCGATCCTTTCAATTGGTATCAGAGCAAGGTCTCTTTATTAAGGGCTTAACAGCCTAAAGAGGAGGATGACTAGCGAGGAGGAGTTAAAACTTGCTAAGGAACAACAAGAGAAAAATGATCAAGAACAACTTGAGAAAGAACTAAGTGAAGCGGGGATAACCCTACCCGATGATAATGCCCCGGTCACCATGAAGCCATGATTAAACTCTTTGGGTTCATGAAAGGCAAAATGGTGGACGAGGTGTATACTCGGGTCATTAATAATCAAAATGCCTCCTCATCAACCGGTGCCCTATCGTTGAGGCTTGGTTGATAAGGATAACAAAGAGCAACCTAAAACTAGTGAGAAGCCCCCTCATAACTTTGCTCCACCTACTTCATATCTCACTCAAGTTCCACCCACCCAACCTCATATAACCAACCTAAGTAGGCCACCTCCTAAGCTTGATAATACTCGTTATTTCACTTGGAAGAAATCTATGGAGTCTTATTTTCGCAGCTCATCGGTGCATCTTTGGAGGGTGGTACTAAATGGTTACAACCCGGTTGATCCCACCAACTTGACAAGGCAAGAAGAGATTGATGAACAACTTGATGCAAACGCCAAATACATCCTTGAGAGTGCCATGACCGCCAATGATGAAGATCAAGTGCGAAATCTCAAAACCACCAAGGAGGCTTGGGATTTTCTCTCATCGGTATATGAAGGAAATGAGGGCATTCAACGCTCCAACGACGCCATCCTTCAACATCAAGTGGACAACTTCATCATGCTAGAAGAAGAGACACCATCGGATCTCTTCCGAAGACTCACCAAGCTTGTTGTGACATGTAGGGAAAATGGAAAGAAGGATATGGATGATGAATGGGTCAAAGCCAAGTTCCTCAAGACCATTGTTCCATACAATGAAAATATGGTGATGAATCTCATACGAGAGCGGACTACAAAACAATGTCTCCCAATGACATATTGGCACAATTCGTCACCTATGATACCTTGAAGGCCACTTCCAAGTCTTCCATCAACCAAATCGTGGCACGAAGAATCTTGCCTTGAAGGCCCATGTGGAGAACATCCAAGATATGAAGAAGCACGGTTGTTGATCGTGAAGAAGATTTGGTGGGTGAGCTCAATGAGGTCTTGCTCTTGCCGCCACCAAGTTTTGGAACAAGAAGAATTTCAAGAGCAACTCTCCCCACCAATGAAAAGAATGTGCTTCAATTGTGGAAAGGACAATCACCTTGTGAAGGATTGCCCTTATGAGAGAAGGAGGATCATGGTGGTCAACTCATTCTAAAGAAGAACAAATATCACCCCAAGCCTACCTTCATCAAGAGATCACCTCAAAAGGCTCTTGTGGCATCTACACAAGAGGAGTACGAGTCCGGTGGCGAGGAGGATAATGACTCAAGTGAAGAAGTAGGAATGGGGCAATGGGCAATCTTCCTCCTTCATTGGCACCCCTCTTCTCCGCCCGAACGACGACAAGATCTCCAAGCCTATGTGCCTTATGGCCAAGGAAACAAAGGTGATTTCCCCACCTAAAAGTATTATCTCCTCTAACCCATCTCTATTGGATTGTGTTGAGGATGTAGGGAAAAATGAGGGTGAGGACAAGATTACCCTCTTTGTGAACAAACTCCAAGGTCCAACCAAGAAAATGGTTGAGGCTCTTGTATCAATATGGAGAAGCCAAGAACCTTCTTGAGGAAAAGGAGGTTAGGATTTGTGAGCTCGAAGGGCATGCATGTGATCATGCCGATAAAATTGGTGACTAGAAGATCAACTTGTTGAGGAACAATTGTTCCGGGAGCAACTTGAGGAGACCAAGCCAAGGATTTATCCAAGGCAAAAGAAACCGTGAAACCTCTATTCAAGTTGCTAGTGATCTAAAAGTTAAAAATGATGAGCTTGTAGAGAGTCATAACAAACTCTTTGAGAGTTTTGAGCAACTTAGGGAAACCCACAAGGTGACCTCAAGTGAGCTCACCAAGCTCAAGGAGTCATATGCTAAATTACAAGCTCAATACATCTATGCTAGCTTCACCACATCTCATAATGATAAAGATGCAAATGCTTGTACCTCTAACCCTTTGTGTGTGAAGGCATCTCTTATTGAGGAGAACACTAGGTTGAAGGCCCAACTTGAGAAGGGTCTAGCCACTTGTATCCAAGGGGAGAAGAACCTCAATGATCTTTTGAGCAATCAAAAGGGAGTGGTTGGCAAGGAAGGACTTGGGTTTACACCTAAGTCCAAGAAGGTCAACAAAAGAAGAAGAAGAAGCCTACTTCCCCTTCCAAAGATATTTTTTGTGAAGGAGGGGGAGTTGGCAAGACAAATGCCAACCCATTGTGATGGTGATGCCACAAGGGGCAATGCCACTCACAATGACTTTGCGGGAAAATACAACCCTTCATATGTTCTTATGAAATCTAGAAATGGTTGTGTTTTTGCTAAATATGTTGGCACTTCATATGGAGATGATTATCACTATGCTATTTGGGTTCCAAAGACCCTTGTGACTAACAAAAGAGGACCCATTCCAAAATGGGTACCTAAATCAAAGACTTGATTTCTTGTAGGCTTTTCTTCCGGTGGATCTTCATGGCTCATTGATAGTGGGTGTTCATCTCATATGACCGGAAGCAAAGAATTAGTAAAGGGCTTATTGAAACAATTACTCACATTCTCTCATGTCACCGTTGGGAACAATGCAAGACTTAAGGTATTGGGATATGGCAAGGTAGTGATCACTCCGGAGTTATCCATTGAGAAGGTCCTCCTTGTTGAATCCCTTTCATATAATTTACTTTCCGTTGGTCAATTATGCAATGCCGGTTACACCGTTATCTTTAATAAATACCACGTGACCATCCTTTTCACACAATCTCTTAAAGTAGCCTTTGTTGGATTTCGTGAGAACGGTTTGTATGTGGTCGATTTCTCGAAAGAGACCACTCAAATTGCCACGTGTCTAATGGCTAAATCCGACAAGGGTTGGCTTTGGCATCGCCGGCTAGGCCATGTCGGTATGAGAAATTTACAAACTCTTGTGAAGGGTGGACACGTGGTAGGACTAACCGATGTTAATTTTTCCAAAGATCGTCCTTGTAGTGCTTGCATAGCCGGAAAGATGCATGAAAAGAATCACCCCAAGAAGACCATTATCTCCACTAAGAGGCCTTTGGAGCTCCTTCATATGGATCTTTTGGGCCTCCCACATATGATAGTCTTGGTGGCAAGAAATATTGTTTGGTGATTGTGGATGATTATTCAAGATATTGTTGGACTTTCTACATCAAGAGAAGAGTGAAACTCAAAAGATATTCATTGACTTTGCAACCCTAGTTCAACGCCAATATGACTCCAAGATTTTGGCAATAAGAAGTGACAATGGTACGGAGTTCAAGAATTACACTATGGATGATTTCCTAAGTGGGGAGGGCATTCAACACCAATATTCCGCTGCATATACTCCCCAACAAAATGGTGTCGCCGAAAGGAAGAACCGCACTCTTATTGATATGGCAAGAACTATGTTGGCCGAATTTCATTCCCCATACAACTTTTGGGCCGAAGCCATCAACACCGCTTGCCACTACTCAAACCGGCTCTTCTTTCGTCCTCTCATGGAAAAGACACCATATGAACTCCTTATCGGTAAAAAGCCAAATGTCTCTTACTTTCGAGTATTTGGTTGCAAATGCCATGTTTACATTAAAGGTTGCAAAATTGCTAAATTTGAATCTAGATCTTTTGATGGTATTCTTGTTGGATATGCCGCAAACTCTCATGCTTATAGGGTCTACAACATATCCACCGGTGTGTTGAAGAATCTATGAATGTGGAGTTTGACGAGGATAATGGCTCCCAAGCGGGCATATTGATCATGATGATGTAGGTGATGACCTCCATCTCAAGCCATAAGAACTATGGGCATGGAGAACTTATTCCTATTGAAAACCTATTGTTGATACTCAAGAAGAAGGAACAAGTTCTACTCAAGTTGAGCCATCCACCTCAACAATTGATCAACAAGACATGATCTTCATCCACATGAAGAAATGGTCAAGACCCACCCAACTCTAGTGGTGAACAAGAACATCATGAACCCCAACTCCAAGAACTCCACTTCGGGTTGACCATGAACAAGATGAAGGCAATGATGAAGATATTGTGTTGGTGAAACAATTGGTCAAGCCATGGAACGCCGGGTCATCCGGCGTGCATCAAAATTGGATTATCAACAACACTTCAAAGAAAATATCCTTGGGAGTATCCGTAGGGGTGTGTCCACACGCAATCAATTATCTAACTTTTGTGGTCATGTCTCTTGTTTGTCTAGCTTAGAACCTCTCAAGGTATATGATGCTCTTGAAGATATGGATTGGGTTGCGGCTATGCATGAAGAGTTGAACAACTTCGAGCGCAACAAAGTGTGGTCATTAGTTGAAAGACCCAAAGACACATGCCATAATGTCATTGGAACCAAGTGGATATTTAAGAACAAGCAAGACTCACATGGTCAAGTCATCCGCAACAAAGCAAGATTGGTTGCACAAGGCTACACCCAAATCGAAGGAGTCGACTACGGTGAAACCTATGCCCCCGTTGCTAGACTTGAATCCATTCGCTTACTAATTGCTTATGCATCTACTCATAAATTGTTTATATCAAATGGATGTTAAAAGTGCTTTCTTAAATGGTCCACTAAATGAATTGGTGTATGTAAACAACCTCCGGGTTTCGAAGACCCTAAATTTCCTAACCACGTCTACTTACTACATAAGGCTCTTTATGGGCTCAAGCAAGCTCCACGTGCTTGGTATGATCATCTCAAGGAGTTCTTAGTAGACCGTGGCTTTGAAATTGGGGTAATAGATCCCACCTTTTTACAAAAAGGATAAATGGAGAGTTTTTCGTATGCCAAATATATGTTGATGATATTATCTTTGGTTCTACTAACCGTGAATTTAGTGATCAATTCTCAAGCTAATGACCAAGGAATTTGAGATGTCCATGATGGGAAAATTGAATTATTTTCTTGGCTTTGAAATCCACCAATTTCGAGAAGGAACATTCTTATGTCAAGCCAAGTATATTAAGGACATGCTCAAGAAATTTGACATGAACAATGCCAAGCCATATAAGTTTCCCATGGACTCCAAGGCGGATCTTCACTTAGATCCGGATGGTAAGGAAGTTGATCAAAAGCTTTATCGTTCTATGATTGGATCTTTGCTTTACCTTTGTGCATCTAGACCGGATATTATGTTTAGTGTGGGTATGTGTGCAAGATTCCAATCAAGTCCTAGGGAAAGTCATGAAACCGCGGTTAAAAGGATTCTAAGATACTTGATGGATACTCCTAACTATGGTCTTTGGTATCCCCATGGACAAGCTTTGATCTTGTAGGTTATTCGGATGCGGATTGGGCGGGTTGCAAAATGGATAGAAAATCAACTTCGGGTACTTGCCAATTCCTTGGTAGGTCTCTTGTGAGTTGGTCTTCCAAGAAGCAAAATTGTGTGGCCTCGTCCTCCACCGAAGCCGAATACATTGCCGCCGGAAGTTGTTGTGCACAATTATTATGGATGAGGCAAACTTTAAAGGATTATGGTGTCATTTGTGACAAAGTGCCTCTTTTATGTGACAATGAAAGTGCCATCAAAATTGCTCACAATCCGGTTCTTCATGGGAAGACCAAGCATATTGAGATCCGGTATCATTTTATTCGAGATCATGTTGAGAAGGGTGATATTGCAATCAAGTATGTCAACACCAAGCATCAACTCGCCGATATGTTCACAAAGCCTCTTGGTGAAGCAAGATTCAAGGAGTTGAGAGGAGAACTTAATGTGGTGGACATAAGCAATTGGATTTAGTGGACTTCTTGCATACCTACCCATATTAGACGATATTCATTTGGTTTGGATGTAGGCATGGACATAGGGGGAGTGCGGTCCTAATCCATTGGACTATCCCTCCCCCCATTATGCCGATAGTAAGAACTCATTTTGTCTCTATATTTTCATTTCATGAATTGTGAGCTTAAATGACGAGTAGTGGCCGTGAACCCAAGATACATCTTCGCGGTGTCACACCACAAACTCATACATGGTGGCCTTGGCCACCGCCCTCTTCTTTATGAAGAGTTGGTTCTTTTGGGTCTTAATTGAAAATCATTTAGAGTTTTTGGTCCTTTTGTTGGTTTTATGGAAAACACACTCAACTTGGCATTTCCTTGTTCGATTCTTGCAAGCTTGAGTGTGAAGTACCAATGTCAGTTTGGCAACCTTATCCCAAGCCTATCTTACCTAAAAACATTCTATCTTATGCACACAAGTCTTGTTTTGAAACTGAGGAGAAAGGGTTCAGCAGGCCAGAATTTCTGTGTTCTATCCGATGCCTGACAGGATCGGATTATCCGGTCCAAGTCAGACTCGGAATATCCGATTTGGCGGTTTGTCATTTTTTTAAAAGAGAAGAGGTCGGGGTGAAGGGCTCATTCGAGCAGTTCGCCCACCCCCGACCTCCTCTCTTCCCAGCTGTCGGGGGAATAATAATCCCGCGACTCATCCAGATAAAGCGCGACTTATTTTACGGTCGCACTATAGATGGGCTGACAAGAAGATGGGCCGGCCTAAGAGTATGGCCTGCCAATAGAAGGATCCAGAAGGTCGGTGTTTAGCTTAACTTGGAAGGCACGAAGAGTAGTCTCCAAATAATAACATTGTAACCTGGCGAGCCTCCGTGTATATAAGGAGGGCTCGCGGGACTTAGACAGGACAAGCAATCCAAGCTCCAAACCCTAGCTCTCATACATCCCGAGAGAGGCGACTCAACACATCGATCGCCAACCCCTTGTAACACCATATTCATATCAATATCAATCTAGGATAGACAGGACGTAGGTCTTTACCTCGCATCGAGGGGCCGAACCTGGGTAAAAAACATTGTCTTCTCGTGCCCTGCGATCTTTAGCTCGGAGACGCTCGATCGCTTAATCCCCAACTCTACGAAGTCATCTTCATGACATCTGCGTGACAATCCCACGACAGTTGGCGCCCACCGTGGGGCTTGCGGTCAAGAGCGTCACGTTCCGCGCTGGATCTGTGCCAGGGACGGAGGATCTCGTCGTCGATTCAATCTCGGCGACTTCAACATCACGCCGGTCTAAACGATTCGGCGGTATCTACATCTACATCAAGATCTACCTCAAGCTCGAGTAGAAAGCGTGGGGAAATTCGACCGCGCGATTCGGGGCTCAACTTCGACAACGCCCCTCATGCGCGGCTTACAGGACAGCAGCAACGACCATATGGCGGACATCACCGGCGGCGGCTCGAAACTCATCTCGACGATCCCTTCGGTGGAAAGATGCGCAATCAAGTTTCCTAGCAGCTGTCCAAAGCGCATCGGATTCCAACGGTTAGATCTCCGTGGACGACTCAAACACTGAAGCCCCGTCGAAAGCTGACGAAATTCCGCGCGACTTTGGGAAAATAATTATCGAGATCGACTCGGACATCAATTCGAAGATCCCTCCGGTGGAACCCTGCGGAATACAATCCCGAAGACCTCCAAGAAATTTGAGACGATTCTAACGGTTAGATCTCCGTCGGCGACTCAAGCACCACAGTAAGTTTTGTGTTCATGCGAGTTCGCGAATCCAAAAAAGGAAAGCATCAAATCGGCAAGACATAGTTCTAGTCCGAATCAAACTCAATGAGGAGTCCAAGCTTGGCAGCGGCAGCCGTACTTTCCAAGAATCAAGAGTCAAGATACCCATGATCAAGACCCAAGTTGACACCTGGTGCGAGTTACTAGGAGAAAAAAGGAAAATAAAAGAAGGAAGCTGCTCGCCGGCCGGATCAAACCAGCTGGAACCGTGTCCGATCAAAACTGTGGTTTCGGGCCATACTGGGAGTACGTTTGCACGACCAAGAAATAGAAGAGCATGATCGTTTCAAGTTCCAAGGATACTGATCGCAAAAGAAAAAGATTAATTAAGTAGCTTACTTGGTGGTTAGCACGCCCATGACCCAAACAGAGCACGTACATACATACGGCAAGCCGACAGCCCAGCAGCGGGGATAGGGGGACCCAGACGCAACATTGGATGACAGCCGCGGCTCACACTTTTTCATTAACCTTCACGCGCGGCTTATCGAAATCAACAAACGGCTGCGACTCATCATCATGTCAGTCAGGCGACTGATTTTCAACGACGTCCGTGCATGGGTTAATTGGATCTACAAAGATAATACTATATATTTTTTCAGAGGAATCTCGGGAGCAGTATCTGGCGATCGGAATCACAAATCGGCAAGAAATTGCCATCAGTTCAGGATGTCCGACATGAGTGGGGATCCAAATCTCGGCGACTTACGCACCGACTCGATTGGCTTCAGCGCGCACGGCGTGGACAGATGCTGTGCAGAGCCAAGTTGATTCGTTTGCATAATCCAAGTTGCTGGCTTATTTTGCATGGATATCCACATGAAGGCCAGCCCCAACATTATATGGCCTTGATGACTCGCACTGGGATGAAAGAAAGAAATCATGAAAATAAATATAGAGTTGCTCGCTTGCTACTGCTATGGATTCTTCTGAGAAATCAAGTACTAGCTGTTCCAAAGGAAGGAAACCCATGCAGTACGGCACCGCGACGCAACCAATTCAAAGACCTGGATGCAGACGTGTGTACGACTCAACGCGGCTTCAGTCGAAGGATCCTCGGTTTACTCCACATCATAAGCATCGGAAGCATTAAAACAATCCAGCAGCCAGTTCACGGATCATATCGCGTCATCGCCAGGAGAATAAAACAAGATAAGTCGCTTTCATGCTCAAACTTTTGTAGCCATTTACTTTTATCAGTAAATTTCATCTTCGAGTTTATCTCGGGGGCTGCATTTTTAGGTTATTATGCCTTTTATTAAATGTCTTTGCGACTCATATTATATCATGTCGTAGACTTTAAATTCATATTAGCTTTTGTAGATTTAATTACATCTACTTCTCAATACATTCGTCAAATTAGAGTTCTTTATAACTCGCATTGCAAAGTCTAGCTATTTACAGCTTGCATTGAATATCAAGACCACCACTACATGTTCAAGCATTGATATTTGGCGATTCATTTGTCATTCTCTGACTTATCATTATATCAATTTATGACTGATCGTTATATAATTTCATGATTTATCATCATATCATTTTATTAATCACCATCGACTTATTGTCATATCAATTTATGAGTCGCATAGCGATTTACCCCCATATCATTTTATGAGTCGCAAACAGCTCATCATTACATCAGTTTATGAGTCATTAATGAATCATTATCTTATCAGATATTTGAGTTAAAACAGGTGACTCGCCGTACCATATCTACAGCTAATCAGGGCTGGTTATCATCAAAGCTAATTAGAGCTCGTCACGGCTATTGCTGCCGATAAAAGCAATAATCCTGGTTATTCTCGCCTTAAGTCAGAAGTATCTTTGCACTATGCGGCCAAAGTACTGGGGTGCGGTGTCAATCGAGTGTGATCGCCTATCATGGCCGCCAGCGACCCTGAACACGCATTTTTTACCTGGAAAATACTGAGCCGCGCAAAGACCTACTTATCGGTAATAGAGATAATTCAGAAGGACTAAAGTACCTGCGTGTGGCGTCAATCGAGTCTGATGCCTATCATGGCTGCCTATCATGGCCATTCTCGACCCTGAACACACATTAGATTTGGGAAATACTGAGTCAAGTACCATATGCTATCATGCATCGTACAATATGCTATCATGCATCTTACCAGTTGCTATCATGCAGCTAGTTGCTATTATGCAACCATTTGCTATCATGCAAAATACAATTTGCATCATGCAACATATCATTTGCATCATGCAACATATCATTTGCATCGTGAGACATATCATTTGCGTCATGCAATATATCATTTGCTATCATGCAGATTATACTATGCTATCATGCAGGGTACCATATGCTATTATGCGGAGTACTAACTTTTTTTATTACCAGCCGCCAAGGCTAACATATTATCATCAAATTATTGCTTTTTCTATTACCAGCCGCCAAGGCTAACATATTATCATCAAATTATTGCTTCCTCGGGGGCTTTGCCTTCTGAATTTCAGGAACTTATAACTCAGCCATACGAGTTTGAATTGGCAAGGCCAGATTTTTTATGATTGAGATAATTATCTCCTGATATCGGCTGATGAAGCCACCATTATTTATTTATTTTCAGCCACATCAAAGTGGAATTTATATCATTATTATCTTGCGGCAACAATATTTGTCAATCTGTTGCAGGATCAAATTGCAACGATATGCCATCAAGCAGGATAATGAAAGCATGCCTGCTTAATGACCGGGGGCTAGGACAATTAAATTTTTGTCTAACTTGAGATATTTTTGAGTCCCGAGCAGCATAATCAAGCATGCAACCCGGCCCTCGGGGGCTACACATCCACCATATCTGGCGGTCTTTATTATACTCATATACCATGTTTATACGCAGATTTCATTTTTTGCAGCACATGAGAATATATATCCATTTGCGAGTCAAATCAGCGACTCGGAAATCTTTAAACACAGGCTGTAGCTATATACCCTTGAGTCGCCATGATTCAACATGCGCTCAGATGGCTTGCCATGATAACTTGACAAGCTTATTATACTTTTGGCCAGCTTATTTATGCTTATTATTATTTGCTTTGATGTCTATGACTCAGCACCTTATACACATTTGGCTAATATATCTTGATGCTCATAAGTTATTATTCTTATGATTTCAGCTTAGCCTCTGCATCAACTTGGCAGCCTTAACAAGACGTCGCCGGCCTCAAAGGTCTGTGATAATATATTAGCGGCTCAATAAGCCGCAACAATTAGCGACTCATCGCTTCTACATCAGCGGCTCAAGAAGCCGCAATGCTTGCGACTTAACACCAGTGAGTCGACAAGCTCTACATATGCAAGCCAACTACATCATTATCATCATCAAGTCAAGATCTTCCGCCTGACTCTACGAATCACCCGGAAGCTCGGGGGCTAATGTCGGGGGAATAATAATCCCGCGACTCATCCAGATAAAGCGCGACTTATTTTACGGTCGCACTATAGATGGGCTGACAAGAAGATGGGCCGGCCTAAGAGTATGGCCTGCCAATAGAAGGATCCAGAAGGTCGGTGTTTAGCTTAACTTGGAAGGCACGAAGAGTAGTCCCCAAATAATAACATTGTAACCCGACGAGCCTCCGTGTATATAAGGAGGGCTCGCGGGACTTAGACAGGACAAGCAATCCAAGCTCCAAACCTAGCTCTCATACATCCCGAGAGAGGCGACTCAACACATCGATCGCCAACCCTTGTAACACCATATTCATATCAATATCAATCTAGGATAGGCAGGACGTAGGTCTTTACCTCGCATCGAGGGGCCGAACCTGGGTAAAAAACATTGTCTTCTCGTGCCCTGCGATCTTTAGCTCGGAGACGCTCGATCGCTTAATCCCCAACTCTACGAAGTCATCTCCATGACATCTGCGTGACAATCCCACGACACCAGCGCCGCCGCCGCCTGCCGTCCCCGCGCCGCCCGGCGTCTCCGGCCGTCCCCAACTCCGGCCCTTGGCCGGATCTGGTGCTCCTCCTCCCGGGAACCTTTCCCTCCAAGCTTTTGCCTCAATGGATGAGGGTAACTTCTTCTTCCTCAAACCCTAGGTGTTCATCACCTAGATTATTTCAAGAAGTTATTTTGTGATGATTCCTTTGAGGGTAGTGGTTCCCATTGGTACTTAGAACACTAGGCTAGCCTCCCTTTTGTCGATCTACTGCTAGACCTAGGATTTGTATCAATATGTTGCTGCTAGTTTCAGATCGGATATTCCGATTCAGAGTGAACCGGATATTCCGACTCGTCGGATTATCCGATACCTGACTGAATCGGATATTCCGAGTTGCACAGTTGGTGTTTTTCAGCAACATTTTGATTTGTCCAGGACTAAGTAGTTTCAACTTAGGGATGCTCTCCTATTGTACCTTGTATCATTCCTTGCTCTGTGACTTGTGTGTACTTATCCATGCTGCCCGTCTATTGCTTTATCTCACAGGCGGTTCGAGTTGTCCTCCGAAGAAGGTAGCTAGAAAAGAAAAACTGCCAGCCATGAAGAAGTCTGTGAAGCAAACTACCTCCAAACCTAAGAAGAAGGGCAAGGAAACTCGTCCCAACTACTTGACCATGAACAGCGTTGACTATGCCCAAGTTCGTCAGTCCAACTGGTACAAGAATGTGCCCAGAGATGAAAATATTGAAGATCCCAACTTCTGGTGCATGGAGCAGCTCTATATTCACAAGGACATCTATTCGCATTATACGCACCCTATTCGCCCGATGCAACCCTACAGACTACGAGATATCAAGGAAAAGGCCAGTTATGTTCAAGCTGCATTTGTGCTTGAAGAGATGGGAATGTTTCCTCTCATGGAGAAGCAATGTCCGTACAATGTGCCACTTATTCTGTAGTTTTTCTCCACCTTGGTGATCGAGGGTGACCATCTCAAGACCATGAAATGGATGTCGGGTAACACTCAGTGTACATCCTCTTTTGCTTGGTTGGCCACTCTCCTTGGGTATTCTTTCAACATCAGCCATCCTCCTAGTGGTCACCGGATGCATTCTATTGAGAAGCCCAACAAAAATGTGTTGAAGGACATGTATGGGGCTGGTGCAGTTATTGGCTAAAAAGAGGGTCTCCTGCCCCTCTATGATCAGCTTGTGCGCATCCTTCGCTCAACTATTGCTCCCAGCGGAGGTAACAATGACAATATTGTCGCTCCCCTTGCCAACCTGCTTTGCCTTGCTAAAGAGATTGTTGAGAATGAAGACCCTGACGCTGATTTTAGAGTGGATGTGATGCATTTCATTTTTCGTGAGTTGTATGACTCTATGGTCAGTGGGCTCACTATTCCTTATGCTCCTCACATTATGATGCTCATCAAGGACACTATGAAGAACCACAACTTCACCAGGTATACTATGCAGCCCCATCCTTACAAGAAGGTCTATCAGAAAAGAAAGGAGGTCATTTCATCTGCTGCTGCTGCTGCTGCTCCTGCCAGAGGTTCCTTCATGGGTGATGCACGTAATCCTTCCTTTGCACCGAAGTTCAAGAAACTTAACTGGTTTCAGTGGCACATTCTGTGTATGAATTCAGACATCCGGAAGGGACAGTATGAGCTTTATCTTGGGCAGGAGAACATTCTCAAGCGGCTCCCTCGCCTTCCAGAAGACCCCCCACAGACTGCTCCTCTTTCTTATGATAAGTGGAACAAGAACTCTCAGTTTCCATGGGCTCAGCTTGACACTCATCTCCGAGAGACAGCTTCTGCAGGCCCTTCCCGGCCATCCTACACTCGTGCTCCTACTTATGAGTATGCTGAAGACGATGATGCTCAGTATGAGGACGATGATGGTGGTGATGATGATGATGCTACCGCTTCCTCTGAGTCAGACTAATCTACTAGGGACGTACCATCGCTCTTTTCCCTTTTTGGCGTTTCGATGCCAAAGGGGGAGAAGTAGTTCTACTAGGTCTCCGTCCGTGTGGGATTTGCATGGGTTCGGGCACAAGCATATGCTTTTACCATTCTTATTGCGCTTGTGTCCATTTATGTCAAACTTATTCGTGTTGTGTTTTTATGTGGAACTTATGTGTGTGAACCCTTGTGCTTAAGTTGTGAGACATATGGATTTCTTATATGGTTATGAGGTGTATCTTTGTGCTATGGTTTATTTCTACTCTATTGTGCACAAGGTATTGTTCTCTCTCAAAGCTCAACATATATTGATATGTCTCTCATGAAATCTTGTATCTAGTTTCCTTACTATTTGGAGGTGCTCTCTACCTATATGTGTTGCATTTGCATTCCAATGCAATTTAATTATATGCACACATTCAGGGGGAGCTTCTCATGTCTTAAGCTCAGGAAACTAAGTAATATATAATTATGCTTTCCTTGCAAATCCTAGTGTTGTCATCTAACACCAAAAAGGGGGAGATTGAAAGGACATTTCTTAATCCCTTGTGATTTTGTGTGTTAGGCAACAACACTAGTGATGATTTAATATGTGAATCAAGTGATGCAGGTTTTAGGTGATTAAAACATCTTTGAATCAAACCCAAAAAGTGAGCTGAAAAGAGCTTGTATTGTTGCTGAAGAAAGATAATCGGAATATCCGATTCTGGTGGGATCGGATTATCCGATCATCAAGGGTGGCTCGAATTCTGCTAAGGACTACAAGCAACCTCGTACTGAAGTTTTTCAGAATATCCGATTCTGGTGGGATCGGATTATCCGATCGTCAAGGGTTGCTGGAATTCTGCTAAGGACTACAAGCGACGGAGTACTGAAGATTTCCGGATTATCCGATTCTGAATGATTCGGATTATCCGATGAAATTGGATAATCCGATACTCATTTGAATCGGATTGTCCGATTTACCTGTCTCCAACGGATAGAAATCTGGGAGGGGTATAAATACCCCTCCCCCTTCTTCTAGCTTGGCACCACGACCAGAATTAGTCCACCCACCATTGTTGAAAGCTTGAAACTCCCAGATCTCTCTCCCTACCCACTCAAACACCTTGTCCTTCTAGGACTTGGGAGAGTTGACCTAGATCTACACTTCCACCAAAGCGATTTGATTTCCACATCCATTCCTTTTGAGGAACTTGTTAATCTTGGGTTCATTGGAACCCTAGACGGTCGTTGGTCGTTCTTGTGGCTTTGGGAGCCGCGGGGACTAGCCGGGAGCCTCCAATTGAGTTGTGGAGTCGTGCCCCGGCCTTGTGATTCTTGTGGCTTTGGGAGCCACGGGAATTTGGTGAGAGCCTCCAATTCGGTTGTGTAGTGTGCTTCATCCTTGTAAAGGTTTGTTGCCGACCTCAAGTGCATCATATAGTGACTCGTGAAACTCCTCATTGGAGGATAACACGAGGGAGATATGGTGTGCCATATCAAGGCTATTCGAGGCTCACTTCTGACCCCGCACCGCTCCAACGAAGACGTAGCTTCCATTGGGAAGTGAACTTCGGGAATCATCTCCGCGTCACCGTGTGGTTATCTCTTAACCTTCCTTTACTTGTATTGCTAGCTTAACTTGTTTAGAATATCGTGCTAGCTTCTTTATTGCTCATCATATAGGATTGTTCACCTAGTTGCATATCTAGAGAACTTATATTTGAGCAATTCCCAAATTTGATTAAAAGAAAACGAAAATTTGTAGTTGCCTATTCACCCCCCCTCTAGTCAACCTACTCGATCCTTAAATCACACTAGCCGCCCACCAACATGCGCCAACGATCCCGAAGCCACCATCGTCGTCTCACCGAAGAAACTGCCACGTGGTCTGCAAGCCGAAATTGAGGAGTAGAATGACCTGGGGTCAGCAGTACCGCAGCCGGCGGGAGGGACCAACCTCCACCGTCGAAGACGGTAGTCGACCAAACGCGGCCGCAAGACACACCAGTCCCCGTCAAGTCTGGTCGGGCCCGTTGGGCACGTAAAGCCCCCATGGGGCACACCAGTCCTAACAGGGTCTGGCCGGGCCCAAACCAGGCCCGTGAAGCTCGCCGCCACGCTGCAACAGGCTGGCCGCCGTCACCACTGTCCCCTGCATCCGCATCATCACCTCCAGCTGCAGGGCGTGCCGCAGATCAAGCTGGCCCGCCTAAACCCAGATAGGGCCCGACGGGCCCAGATCTGGGCCTCAAGGGCCGGCCGGCCATCTCCTTCGCACGCCTTCGCCGCTGCACTGCGCCGCCCCGCAGGTCCACGCCGTCGCCGCCGTCCAGTCTCCACCCGGCCGGAGCCGGGCCGCCGCCGCCCGAGGTGCACCGCCGCCGGAGAAGAGCCACCCCGCGAGGACTCCTACGACGTGGGGAGAGGACAACCGTCGCCGCCGGCCCCAGCCTGAGCTGCACTCGGCGGCGCGCCGACGGCGGCGACAGGGGAGAGGCTGAGCGGGTGGACGGGAGAAGAAGATCTGGAGCCGCGCCGGCCGCCGCGGGGGCGGCGCGGACGCGGGGGTGGGGGGAGGGAAGGAGAAGGGAGGGAGCCGCGCGGCGGCGCCCTAGGGGTCGGGGGAGCTAGGGTCGGGGGTCGGGGTCCCTATCCCTCGGAACTTGCAGCGCATGGTGTTGGTTTCTAGCAAATATGATATGAACAAAACTATAGAAATCCACCCAAAACTCCTTCGGAATGCACCGGTGCACATATTTCAGCCAAAAAGCGGCCGATTCTTGTAATTACGATCTTGCAAACTAGATCCACATAGAATGATTGGCTCCCCCAAATCTGAAAATATTCCTCGCATCTCATTTCCCATTGCCCCGGGTTTCATACATGACGATTCAGCGCAAGGAAAATGTACCGATGAAAAAGTGTTCTGATCACATGAAAGAAAATCTGCAAAACGAGAAAATTGAAACAAAATTTGGCTCTCTCCCGCACCAAATACGATCTAAGGAGGGGCAAAGGTGTTTTGCCCCTTCCTCTTGTTGAGATGGTCATTGAAGTGCCCATCAAGGTCGTTCTCCTCATCCCCCCCCCCCCCTAGAGATTTGGTGGGCGGAATCGGTGACCACTTCGAGCGGCGGTCGAGATCGATGCAGACGAGTCGACTGATCTCCAGCCATAGATTGCCGATGAAATTTTCAGATCTTGCTTGAATGCAATAGGAGATGCAACTTTAGAAAACACTGAGTGATAAAAGAAGGGCAACTTTAATATCTTAAATTCTCTCATAGAAATCTTAAATGAGTTCTTTAATATCGGTTGTGAGGGGTGACATCATGCGGCAGTGGGAACACGCGTCAGTCCACAAGGACCACGCATTCATGTCGTGTCGATGGGCGGCCAAAAGAGCGGCTCGAGCCCGTGCCACACCTAGGCATGCGTCCGCAACAGACGATCTCGGGCCCTTGGTTGCTCCGACCGCACCATGTGGCGACGCTTCTTGTCGTCCTCCGCTGCGGAGAGAGCTCCGCGACCGCGCGGTGACACGGCCAGATGGGCTCGTGTGGACCCATGACTGTTCCGGTGGAGCGGGCCTTAGAGTTTGCCGAGGAGTACAAATCAAGCGGCGACAGGTAGATGTGCACGACGGAGGTGGTAGGGAAAAGTGAGGGTTTCGTCCTGTAAAATGTTGAAACCCTGCCATATATCACGCAGGCGTGCTGATTAGTGTGCCATCATATAATTTTATACGGACCAGGCCGATATATGCGGTATCTGTTCGGAAAAAAAAATACATATCAACCCGATTTTTACGGTTTTGCCCCATTTAAGGAATCTTCCGGAGATGCTCTTAGCTTTTTCCTCTATGCTCTTCCTTTTATTTTTCCTGACCAACTTCTCATCCAAAGTAGCATCATCAACTTTACAAACATAGTATGCGATGTTCTTAACCATTTTTAGGAAGGTCAGGAGCCTGTGAGTGGTTGTCAAGACATTTTTTTAATCATGACATAAGTTTCTCTTCTATCCACTAGGATGGACTCTTTTTATTGGATTCCACTTTTACCCAATAGTTGTGCATTCGTGACACTTACTATCACATCTGGTCAAATGAAATCAGAAATATACTATATGTGCAATGTTGAACATGTTTTACCCCATTTTTTACATTTGGCGTATTTTGTTAGAATAGACCGGCATGTTAGGTCTACATGGTGCGATAAAGTATGTAAAGATCGGAGGATGTCATGGACGATCATGTCCAACCTTCATTTCACCATGTGTTCAAGTCCTCATCATTGCCATGATAATTTTTTAGGATCAGTTGTCACCTCACACCTTGCCCAACGGACATGCTTCAGAAAAAAGGGATCCAAGTTCCTAAAATGGATAATACACACGATTTTGCGCTAAATGGATAATTAATGTCACAAATACAAGTAGATGCCAAAAAAAATGGAATTTACTCCTTATTTTATCACTCCTTCTTACCTCAGTGTCAACTAAAGACTCATGTCCCCTTCTTTTTCACTTTGTTTGAGCAGTAGGAGTGACTAGCCTACATCTATCATGGAGGTTTGTTGCTGGTTGTACACCAGGGGAGGGTTCTTGTGTTTCCTCTTCTAGCTCCAGAGCAAACAAACATCTTGGGACATTGAAGATAAAAGTTTCCTCATTCTCCGCAACCTATCTCACCACATCCCAAGATACTTCAAAAAAAATTCATCCAATTAATCCACAGATGAACCGTGGTCCTCCCCTCAACTTGTCGGATGGTGAGGCATAAGAGCATCTCCACCGGAACCCTCCAATTGAGGCCCAATTGGGGGGTGACGGACATGTGTCCCGCCAATTGGGGGGTGCAGCCCACAGCGGTGCACCCCAAACAAGCACTCCAAATTTTTTTTTAACATTCGTTCATAATAATTCGGGCGGAATTTAAACAAGATTTAACAAACTTACAATTTAAAATCTAAACAAGATTTAACAAACTAAACTAAAGCTACGCCGTTACCGGCTACACGCTACAGCGTCTAGCCAACCACTACACGCGCCGGCATCGAGGAAGATGCCTCTTCCACATGCCCTCGCCGGCGAAGAAGATGCGAACCAGCGCCGGAATCATCAACAGACTTGCATGTCTCAATAATCCGGCGTCGGAAGTTTCATCTCCTATTGCCGTCGGCTACGGCCTTTAGAAACGTAGCCTCGGCTAAGGCTGAGACTTCTGCTTTCGCGGCCGGTGCGTGGTGAGATTTGATCTACCACCGTTGCATGCCGCGGCGCGCCTGATCGGATGCCTCGCCGGCTTGATCCTGCGCCCCCTTCTCCGTTGACGGCGACGCTGCTGACCAAAATGCGCCTGCAGCAGCTCCGGGTCGTCGTCGTCCTCCTCCTCGCCGTCAGAGCAGACAACTCCGGCGTTGGCTCTCGCGCGCCGGTTGGGAGGAAGACGCCGCTGAGATGCGCCTCGTACTCCGCGTCCACCACGGCGTGTGTCGAGGTGTGCCCTCGGCAAGTCCCATGGTTGCTATACCTAGGGTTGATTGTGTGGTAGAGGACGCGTAGTATCGGTGGAATCGACGGCTGACAAGCTGGATTTACCCAGGTTCAGGGCCCTCGAGTGAGGTAAAACCCCTACTTCCTGCTTGTCTGTGTTTATGGTTTGAATATGGAGGTTACAAGGGTTCGACGAGCGGTTGATCTCGTCGAGGTTTTGGTGGCTTTGGATTGGTTGCCTCGATCGGTCACCCTCCCAGCCTTTATATAGGAGGCTGGGTCTCGGGAAACATAACCGACCAAGGTTACATATATGGAAAGCCTTAACCGACTATAACTTGATCTAACTTGGAAAACACTCTTCGTTTTAGGCCTTCCTTCATGGGCTTCGATTCATCTTTGGGCTTCTTTGATCATCACGTGCACCAGGTACCCTTAAGCTGGGGTACCCACAGAGCATAACCTCGTCATTAGCCCCCGAGTACTTGCTTGACTCGAAGAATCGAGCATGTGCTCCCTTCATCGTGCACGTCATAGTCTTTGCTTTTATACTCCTGATCCGACGTAATCCTCCTACTCTTAATTTGTTTCGATTGTATGCGTATGTGAACCAAGGGATATTAACATAGTAGGCTTGACTCACTCGAATACCGAGCTCAGCTAACTGCTTACTTGAGCAAAAAACCTTACTAATCTCCAGTCAGACTCGAGTCCCCGGATTCGAGCCTGGAACGTAGTCGAAAGATTTTGCCTAGGGATATTGACATAGTAGGCCTGACTTACTCGAAAATCGAGCTCAGTTAACCGCACATTCGGGCGAAACCATACTAGCCTTCAATCAGGTTCGAGTCCCCGGACTCGAAGCTGGAAACACTTTTGCAATTTTTGCCTAGGGATATTGACATAGTAGGCCTGACTCACTCGAAAATTGAGCTCAGTTAACCGCACATTTGGGCGAAACCATACTAGCCTTCAATCAGGTTCGAGTCCCCGGACTCGAAGCTGGAACATATTGGACAGATTCGACTCAGGCCGTTGTAGGTCTTACTGATTCGTTCTGCAGTTTAACTTTTGATACCTAACGCGTCCGTCAGGATTTTCATCATGTCTGTTGACACGGAAAATTTCAAGGGAAAACACTGTTGGAGCGTCCCTCGGCCCATCTCGATTGCTCGGCGGGTCTTACCTTTGCATTTGCGTATGCAGCATCCAAAACATCTGTGATTGGCATAGTTCGGGAATTTATGAAGTTTAATTCTTTGTTTTGTGAAGTACTTAATGCTTTCAATCGAGCCTGTATTCGAGTGAGTTTTTCTTACCTTGTTTGGAAATCTATGGGAGCGCGACAGCGCTCCCATGGGAGTAGCCCCCGAGATTGTGGTTTATTGTCTTGCAATAGAGGACAATCTCAAATCATCCTTTTACACTGCCTTGTGTCAATCGAAATATTTTGTTTTTGAAATCTATGGGAGCGCGTCAACGCTCCCATGGGAGTAGCCCCCGAGATTATGCTTTATTTCGTTTGAAGTAGAGGATAATCTCAATAATTTTGCTCCCGAGATTATGCTTTATTTCGTTTGAGGTAGAGGATAATCTCAATAATTTTGCTCCTTTTTGATCAATCGCAACAAATTTTTGATACGCTCCCATGGGAGTACCTTTTGCTAATCGAATCCGTTCGTCGAATGCAATTTCAAATCCTTCAAACGAATGTGAATGCTAACTTTACACCTGAAGTCAATTGTGACATCTTAAGCGTGCACTCGCCGATTTGACAAGACATGTCTGTGTGGGCCCAATGTTCAGATTTTTGACCACAGAAGACGCCGTTTTATTTTGGACCTGACTTATCATGGTATAATCAAGATAGTTCTCGGGTAACACATCCGTGTTTTTGATTTGTGCCAGGTCCCGAGTTTTTCGAGTGGGTTTGTGTTTCCTGTTTGACTCAGCCCCCGAGCATGATTTTGGGTTTCCTGTTTGACCCAGCCCCCGAGCATGTCGAGTGGGATTTGGGTTGTCTGTTTGACCCAGCCCCCGAGCATGTCGAGTGGGATTTGGGTTGTCTGTTTGACCCAGCCCCCGAGCATGATCATGGGGTCTGTTTGACCCAGCCCCCGGCATGTCGAGTGGGATTTGGGTTGTCTGTTTGACCCAGCCCCCGAGTATGTCGAGTGGCTGTAAGTCTTTGTGTTCACTGATTTTTGAGCTAGAATTTTGATGCTTATGTTTTTACGATCGAGTTCCCGATTGCTTGAGTAGCGTAAAAGCATATATGAGAAATATGGAGGAACATGTATCTTTATTCAAAATATGTGTTCGATCAGCAAGCCGCCTCATTAAAACCTTCCAGTCCCCTTAGGTACCCTGGTAAGGGAAAAGAGTGCGTCTGAAACTTGCTGATTCTTTGGCCTTATGTGCTATTACATATGAGGTTAAAAGATCTATGCATAGAATCGACGCAGGTGCGCCACGTTCCATGGGTTTGATGCTACTTCGCCCGTCTTTGCGTTCTTCAATCGATAGGCTCCTCCTTCGATGACTTCTGTGACAATGTAAGGTCCTTCCCAAGGTGATGCAAGTTTATGGACTTTCTTCTGTTTCTCCCGCAGCACCAAGTCTCCCACCATGAAGGACCGTGTGCGTAATCGACGACTATGGTAGTTGCGGAGGTCTTGTTGATAAACGGCTGTTCGTGCCAAAGCCGTATTGCGTGCTTCTTCCAGCAAATCGGCTGCATCTTCGAGTGCCTTGTTCGCGTCGTTTTCTTCATATGCTTCCACTCGTGGTGCATTAAACTTGACGTCAGATGGTAATACTGCCTCCGCACCATAGACCATGAAGAACGGTGTATACTGTGTGGAGGCGTTTGGAGTGGTCCGTAAGCTCCATAATACTGATGGAAGTTCATCTACCCATGCACCCGCGGCCCTTTTGAGTGGTACTAAGAGTCTCTTTTTGATGCCACTGCATACGAGTCCATTGGCCTTTTCAACCTGCCCATTGGATTGTGGATGTGCCACAGAGGCGTAGTTTAGTTTGATGTTTTGTTCCTTGCAAAAGGATTTGAACTCTTCCGCCGTGAAGTTTGTACCATTATCAGTGATGATGCTATCCATTACTCCAAATCGATACATGATCGATTGTATGAAACGAACTGCCGTAGAAGCTGTTGAGCTTGCGATAGGGATTGCTTCGATCCATTTGGTGAATTTGTCGACTGCCACTAGCAAGTGAGTATGACCTCCTTTTGATGATTTCTTCAGTGGTCCCACCATGTCAAGCCCCCATTGGGCAAAAGGCCATGCTAATGGTATGGTTTTTAGCGCTGACGCGGGTGCATGTGGCTTGGAAGCGAACTTCTGGCAACCAATGCATCTTTTGACTATGTCCTCTGCATCCCTTAGCGCTGTAGGCCAGTAAAACCCTGCTCGGAAGGCTTTGGCTACGAGTGATCGACTGCCCGCGTGGTGCCCGCAAGTACCGGCATGAATGTCCCGAAGGAGATCCTTGCCATCTTCGAGTGCAATGCATCTTTGGAACATACCTGAGGTGCTGCGTTTGTACAACTCACCGTTTATGATGGTGTATGCTTTTGCCGTCGAGTGACACGTCTGGCCTCGTTTGTATCTTCTGGTAGTTCATTGCGAAGTATGTATGCGAGAAAAGGTTGAGTCCATATTGGCTCAATGAGAAGTACCTCAATCGGAGGATCCTCTGTGCTTGGCGCTTTGCTTTTGTCTGTAGCTGCTGTCGTAGCCGATGGTCGTTTGTCGATTGACCTACGTTCTATTCGTTCAAAGAAAACACCCGGCGGGACTGGTGCTTTTGTGGAAGCAATGTTGGCTAATTTGTCGGCCTCTTCATTGCTTTCTCTCCCTATGTGTCGTAGTTCACATCGAAGCTGCCCTCCATTATGTTGTACAAATCCCGATAAGCGATCATGTTGTCTGCGATTGCATCACAGGCCTTCATTGTTTGCTGCACAACCAAGTTAGAGTCGCCATAAATCATTAGTCGAGTGCATCCCATGGCTTTTGCCATGGATAGACCTTCGTATTCGGCCTCGTTATTTGATGGGAACTCGAAACCCATTTGCAAGATATAGCGCAGTTTGTCGCCTTTTGGTGATATGAGTATGACGCCCGCTCCTGCTCCTTCATTCTTTTTGGACCCATCGAAATACATTGTCCAGGAATTTGATACGTCAGGTACCCCTGGCAATTGGCTTCTACCCACTCGGTGTGAAAATCGGGTAGGACTTGTGATTTGATGGCTTTCGGGTGTTCGTACTTGATTCCTAGTGGCCCCAGCTCGATGAGCCATTTTGCTACGCGCCCCGTTGCGTTGGGGTTTGTGAGGACGTCTCCAATCGCTGATTTATTGACCACCGTTATCGGGTGTTCTGTGAAGTAGTGCGCCAGCTTTCTTGAGGTCATAAATACGGCGTACGCCAATTTCTGATATTGTGGGTACCGCTGTTTGGACGGGGAAAGAACTTCACTTACGTAATATACTGGCCTCTGTATGCTTTGACTATGTCCTTCTTCCATGCGGTCGACCACCAGCACGGTGCTGACCACTCGTTGGTGGCTGAGATATATAGGTAGAGTGGCTCATTTTCCTTAGGTGCTACGAGGATTGGCGGGCTTGTGAGCATCTTTTTGAGTTCGAGAAAAGCGGCTTCAGCTTCATCCGTCCACTCGAACTTGTCTGCTTTCTTCATCAATTTGTAAAATGGAAGTGCTTTTTCGCCTAGTTTGCTGATGAATCGACTGAGTGCTGCTACTCGACCAGCTAGCTGCTGTACCTCATGGAGTTTGGTAGGTCTATTCATTGTGAGTATAGCTTGTATCTTTTCTGGGTCTGCTTCGATTCCACGTGCAGATATCAAATAACCCAAGAGTTGTCCAGCTGGGACACCGAAGGTGCATTTCTTTGGGTTAAGCTTGATGTTGTATCGATTGAGATTCTTGAATGTCTCCTGTAGATCACTGATTAATGTGTCCTCCTTTTCAGTCTTGATGACGATGTCGTCGACGTAGACCTGAACATTGCGTCCTATCTGTTCTTGTAGACAGTTTTGCATCATGCGCTGGTAAGTTGCGCCTGCGTTTTTGAGCCCGAAAGGCATGGTTGTGTAGCAGTAGACCCCGAGTGGGGTTATGAATGCTGTTTTGTCTTCGTCTTCTTCTTTCATCCGAATTTGATGGTATCCTGAATATGCATCCAAAAATGATAACCGAGCGCATCCTGCTGTTGAGTCGATGATCTGATCGATTCGTGGTAATGGAAAGTGATCTTTTGGACAGCATTTGTTTAGGGCTGTAAAATCTACACACATCCGCAGGGTGTCTGAGTGCTTCTTTTCGACCAGTACAGGGTTAGCAACCCAGTCTGCCTTTTTGATTTCTCGAATGAACTTTGCAGCAAGTAACCTATCAACTTCTGCCTCGATTGCACCTCTTTTGGGATCGGAAACACGGCGCATAGTTTGCTTGACTGGTCTAGACCCTGGCTTGAGTTGTAGAGAATGCTCGGCGAACTCCTGGGGATACCTGGCATATCAGCTGGGCACCATGCGAATATTTCCCAGTTTTTACGAGAAATTGACGAGCGATTTTCCTGTTCGCTGGTAAGACTCGATGATATGTTGACTGTTTTTGAGGGATCAGTTGGGTGCACTTGATGCTTTTTGTGTCGTTGGTTGCATTGAATTGTCTGTCGGATGCTAACCTCTTGTGTTCCGGCAGAAGTGTGCGGTCGTTAGAAACCTCGAGTTTGGCGAATGATTGCTCCATCCCATACATCTCTGAGATTTTGCTGAAGTCACGGTCACATGAATCTGACCTTTGAAAGTTCCCGTTGATCGTGATGACTCCTTTTGGTCCTGGCATTTTGAGCTTGAGGTAGGCGTAGTGTGGGACGGCCATGAATCGAGCGAAAGTGGGGCGCCCAAGTATTGCATGGTATTGTGACTTCCAATCGACCACTTCGAACTCAATCGACTCGGTTCTGAAGTGAGTAGGATCTCCAAACGTAACATCGAGTTGTATGGTGCCTTCTGGGAGCACTGCTTTGCCTGGAACGATACCGTGGAAGGTACTTGCGGACTTTGGCAGATTTTCGACTGATTTGTTCATTCTGCGTAGCGTATCTGCAAAGATTATGTTGAGGCCGCTACCTCCGTCCATGAAGACCTTGGTCATGGCGTAGCCTCCAATTTGGGCGTCGAGTACCAAGGCTGCATGCCCTGGTCGATATACTGCGGGTGGGTGGTCCTCTCGATTGAAGACAATCGGAGTTTCTGATCCTTTCAAAAAATTGTGATGGCTGGGGGTGCCATGACCGCCATATTGACGTGTCGAGTGTGTAATTTTTGCTCTCTTGGAGGGACGTCCTCGCTGGATCATGTTCATCTGCCCGCGAGTTACGGGATATTTTTGTTCATCTCCTTGCTGCATCTGGTGCACGGCTGCTGCCATTTGTGTTCCCGTAACGGGTTGTGCTGGCACCATGTATCTGGCGTCGGTTGCGCTGGTTGGTGCGGTATACACTGAGTAGGCTGTGTTTGCGGTGGTATGGAATATAACTGTGCTTGTTGTACTTGTTGCGGTGCTGGATATGCTGAACAGTGCTTGTGATGTAGTCGATGGAGCGTGCGTCAGTTGAGGAGGTGCACGTCCATCTCTTTGCATTCGTGATATATGTTCAATCGCGAGTTGATCGAATTCCCTGCAATTTCTCAGCGAGTGGCTAGAGCGAAGCTTACCATCATCCCCTCTGTAAAGATGGAATCTGCAATAATCGTTCATCCTCTTCGACTGAGCGCTCAGGCTCTTTGTCTGCTCGCCTGCGCCATTCGGCCTCTTGTAGCTATCGCGGTCATCGCGTTGTTATCTCCGCAGCGTCTCGACTGTCGCGTCGATCGTCTGTGTGATGATCTCGATTATCACGATGATCGTCGGTCGTCTGTCAGTTTGGTCGCGGCTGTCCCTTGACTGGACAAAGCCTGCTGCGATGAAGTTTGGATGGTCATCGTCGTGATAACGATTCTTGCGTTTGCGCCTTCGATCATCTCTGTAGCTATCTCTGCGGTCTCGACTGCCCCCTCGTGATTTTCATGTGATGCTACGGGTCGAGTGCCTCGTACGGAGTCTTCTCCGTCTGCCCACTTTGTTGCGAGTACCATGAGTGCGGCCATTGTCTTTGGGTCTTCTCGACCAAGTGTTTCTTTGAAGTCTTCCCTCCAGAGTCCGTTTTTGAAGGCGTCGATTGCCCTATCTTCTGATACGTTGCCTACTGAGTTACGGATGGTGGTCCACCGCCGTATGTACGATCTCAGAGATTCATCTGACTTTTGCTTGCAGGTCCGGAGCTCCTCGAAGGTTTTGGGGCGCTCACATAGAGGCTCGAAGTATTTGATGAAATCACCCTTGAAGTGTTCCCACGAATCGTAGTATGATTCGGGTAGCGATTTGAGCCAATCGCGAGCGTTCCTTCCATCATAAGTTGTATGTACTGCATAGCTGTAGTTGTGGTGCCGCGCTGACATCCGACTGCCAGCCTGTAATCTTCTAGCCAGCCTGATGGCTCTTGTTTGCAGTTGAACTTAGGCGTGGTAGCTAGCGAAAATTTCTTGGGCATACGAGCCTCCCGGATCCGTCGAGTGAAGCATAGCGCTCCACATGGCCCGATTTCTGCTTCCGAGTCTGAGCTGTTGCTGTATGACCTCCTCGAGTGGCTCCTACTGGAACGATGACGGCGTGAGCTTTTTCGACTGCTCCTTCCCCGAGGCTTCGACTGCGACGGTCCCGATCTGTATCTCTCCTTGGAGTTGCTTGTGGATGCTGTATGGCTTGTGCTGCTATTGCCAGTTGTTTGTACAGTTGGAGGTGCTGATCCCTCTTTGGGTCTCCTGCAGGAGGTTCGATTGTTCTGAGGTAGGTGCCTAGCGTCATCAGCGCCCCGGCTGGCTCAGTAGGTATGGGAACTCCTTCCGCGTCGACTGCCATAAAGGCTGGGTTTAGATTTCGAGTGACCGCTGCACGATCTGCGTCTCCGAGGTTTATGAATCGTGACCTATTCGCGGGGTCGTTTCTGCCTGTTGAACTTCAGACAATGCTCTTCTCCGAGCACTCGATATGCTGGCTTGCTTTTTGCGTTCTTCGAGTACTGCTCGGTATTCTTAACCGTATCGATTCTTGCCACTGGAAGTATTGTAAGGTCAATACCTCTTCCGGAGTTGCGTTTGCTGGTAGCATTGTGCAGCTTTCGATTACTTTGCTCACTTTTTCCGCCATCTCTGCGGTGATGGTCAGCGTGGTTGTTCCGTCTGGCATGGTGACTGTGCAAGGGTATTCTGTAGGTCGACGGCATGTTGCGGCTGCTGATGTTTCTGCTGTACTCGCGGTGTACACCTGATACGGTACCACCCGATCTTCTGCCCACGTGTTGCTGATGCGCATTATGGATTCGGCGTCGTCATCCAGGCTCATGTTGGAGTTGCTTTGCTTGTTGGGGTTTCCGCCACAATCGAGTTGATCTTCGAGTGCTTTGTCCAGGCTATCTGCGTCGCAGGTGAATATCTCGTGGCTGGCACGGATTTCTGGGCCGTTGAGATCGGCGAGGTATATGTTGTCGTCTATGTTCTCCTTGTTCCCCGCGACGTCGTTGCAGTCGACGAGTTGTCGAGTGACTCGATTGAATTGTTTGGGCGGTACGCAGATTCGATCTCGCTTCTTCCAAATCTTTGCCACCTCGTCACGGAACTCTTGCGAGGTCATGGACGTTGCGGAGTCGCTTGGCGATTGGATCGGGACGATCTGTGACGATGTCGCGCCCAAGATGGATGGTGTTGCAGTCGAAGCGTTGTCGATTGTCTCCATGTTGAGTGTCTCCATATCGAGTGGGTCTAATAGGTCCTGCACACCATCTTTATCGACAAAGAAATTAAATTTTCCAACGTAATATCCAAACCTGATTCGAGTCCGGCAAAGGCTTGCTGAGCTTCCATCGAGTGCGGCGTGAGCCTCCTTGGAGATTTTGGCGAGTGATCGCTTTTTGATTTGATGCTGGTAGATCTTGCGGCGAGTTGCTGTTTGCAACGGTGGTCGGTGATTTGCTTTTTGATGATGCAGTAGGCGAGTTACCTTGTGCAGATGCGATCGTGGGTGGCTGCTTGATGATGAAACCGGCGAAACCGTGAGCCCAATACTACCTGTTCCCACAGACGGCGCCAATTGTCGAGGTGTGCCCTCGGCAAGTCCCATGGTTGCTATACCTAGGGTTGATTGTGTGGTAGAGGACGCGTAGTATCGGTGGAATCGACGGCTGACAAGCTGGATTTACCCAGGTTCAGGGCCCTCGAGTGAGGTAAAACCCCTACTTCCTGCTTGTCTGTGTTTATGGTTTGAATATGGAGGTTACAAGGGTTCGACGAGCGGTTGATCTCGTCGAGGTTTTGGTGGCTTTGGATTGCTTGCCTCGATCGGTCACCCTCCCAGCCTTTATATAGGAGGCTGGGTCTCGGAAAACATAACCGACCAAGGTTACATATATGGAAAGCCTTAACCGACTATAACTTGATCTAACTTGGAAAACACTCTTCGTTTTAGGCCTTCCTTCATGGGCTTCGATTCATCTTTGGGCTTCTTTGATCATCACGTGCACCAGGTACCCTTAAGCTGGGGTACCCACAGAGCATAACCTCGTCAGCGTGCCAGTAGGGCACCGAGATGGAGTACTTGGGGTCGAGATTTTGCTCCTACGACATCTCCATCCACTTCCTCTTGAGGAAGTCGACGCGCTCCTGCCCGCTGAGCCGCGGCGCCACGGCACGTTGACGGCGTTCCTCGCCCCCCCTCCGGTAGGGTGGCATAGTCCTCCACCGGCACACTGTGGCGGCTACACAGCCGCGCGGTCTCCAGCGACAGCACATATGTCGGCGCGTTGGCTGCCTCCTCGCGCCACATCTTGCGTTGAAACGCCTTGGCCATCTCCGCCCCCTCGTTGCGGCGGCGTTGTTCCTCCAGCTGCTCGTGGCGTTGCTGGCCGCGTCGCTCGTTGCAGCGGCGAGCACGTTCTGCCGAGAGGAAGTCGCGATGGCGCCTGACATGGGTATACATCTCGGGTACCCTACCATGAGGGTACCTGGTGCACGTGACGACTAAGGCCCAATAGCGAAGAGCCTAATCGAAGCCCAAGACAAGAGGCCCAAGAAGATGGAGTACCCTCCAAGATTAGACATAGGCATAGTCGGTTTAGATTTTCCTTACGTGTAAACTAGGTCGGTTACGAACTCCCGAGACCCAGCCTATTTAAAGGCTGGGAGGGATGCCGATCTAGGGACAAGCCATAATCGAACCACAAAAGCTCTCGTGAGATCGACATCTCGCCGGAACCACCTTGTAACCTCATAATCTCACACGATCAATAACAGACAGGCAGGAAGTAGGGTCTTTACCTCCACCTGAGGGGCCTGAACCTGTGTAAATCTTTGCCTCTGCTTGTCAGCCGACGAAACTACCAGTACCACCGCGTTCTCTCCCCATAATCTCAACCCTAGGTCCTTAACCATGGGATTTGATGAGGGTACACCTCGTCAATTGGCGCCGTCTGTGGGAAAGAATAGTGCTGGACTCACGGTTTCTTTGGTTCCATCGGAAAACGGCGACTCGCCGATCGGATCTACAAACGGCAACTTGCCGGCTGCATCGACAAACCAGAACTCGCCGACTCAGGCGGCACACGGCAACTCGCCGGCACACTCGACAACGGCAACACGCCCCGCAAAAAGTGTCGGGGGAATACTTTCTGGATTAACCGTGGCCCAGTGCGACTTAACTTACTCGCACGGACAAAGGCCTACTTGGGAGCAAGCCCAATATTGAACCGCCATAAGGGGAAAGACCTAGAAGATATCCCGGAGGACGTGAAGACCAAGTAGTCTCCGAGTAAGCCTCTGTGGACGTATTCCTTATGGGGGAAGTTTCCTTTTGTAACCTAGCGAGCCTCTGTGTATATAAAGAGGACTCGCAGGACTTAGAGCGGGTCAAGCTATCAGGCCCTAAACCCTAGCTCATACGGCGAGTACCAGATCGGATCGCCTCCATTGTAACACCTCGATTATCATATCAATATCAATCTAGGGTAGGCAGGAAGTAGGTCTTTTACCTCACATTGAGGGGGCCAAACCTGGGTAAATCTGTGTTGATCTTTGTTCCTGCGATCCCAAGCTCGGAGATGCTTGACTCGCGTAATCCCACACGTACTAAGTCATCTATGACACCTGACGTGACAAACCCATGACAAAAAGCGCATCGGATCCTCTGATGGATTTCGAGCCACACTCGCCAGGATTCCAGGAGGCTTTCTCCGATCTCGAGTCAGGTTTGGGCTTAACGTTGGTTCGTTCAATTTTTTCGTCAACAAGCTTGGTGTGCAGGACTTGACGGATCCACGCCAACTCGCGACTTCCGCACCCGAGACTCCATCGGTTGCGGTTCCTTTGACTGCGGATCCCTCAACCGCATCCATACCATCGTCGATCCTCCAAGCTTGCTCGTCCGCAACAACCATGTCCACACGAGAGATGCACGAGCACATCGAAAAACTTCAGGGCGAGGAGGTCGAATCAGCATACCGCACAAACAATCCCGAGCTCGATCTCTCACTCGAGGATAGTTTCGACTGCGGAATCTCCTTCAGCGACTTCGATGAACTCGAGACTCATATCGACAACCACGTCGACTCCGAGATCTGCACCAACAACAACAACCTCGACTCTGAGATTCATAACAACTTCGTCGACGCCGAGATGAGCATAGGCGATGAAGACATCAACAGCAAGATCGGTCCAGACGGACCACTCGACGGGCATATCGACTCCGACATGAGCCTTGATGACGATGTCGAGTCCATGACAGGACTCGAAGATACACATACATATCCTCGGGTGATACCCCAGCAGGTCTACATCGCCATCGCCGCAGAATCATCAGATGCTGCGGCCAGCCGCAGGCCTACAGAATTCCCGTGCACAGTTACTATGCCGGACGAAGTCACAACTCTCACAATCACCGCTGAGATGGCAGCAAAAGCAGATAAAGTCATCAAGGAGTGCACAATGATGCCAGCAGACGCAACACAAGAGGAGATGTTGACCTTCCAGTACTTCAACTGGCAGGAATCACTTCGACTGCGGCAGGTCAGAGCAACACTCGAAGAACGCAAAAAGCAAGCTAGCTTGTCGAGAGCGCGAAGAAGACAGCTCTCCCTGAGCTCCACCGGGCGAGCAGACACAAGACCCAGATCAAGGTTGTCACACCTCTCGCCAGACGAAAGGGCTGCACTCACCCGCAACTTAGCCAACTCTTTCATGACATACGACGAAGAGGGAGTGCCAGTACCCAAAACAGCTGCGGGTGCCCTCTTCACCGCTGCAGCATACCTAGAAGCAATCAAGCCTCTAGCTGATGACCCCAATGCAAAACTGCATCGCCAGTAGATCAAATCACTCACCTTAGCGGCGAAGGCCATATGCCAAACTCCAAGAACTCCAGGTGGAAGTCGAGACCGTGCCCTAGTCGACGCACGTCGGGAAGAACATAATCACAGTGGTCACCGCCACCACTCGAGGGAAAGAAGCGGCTCGCGCAGGCGCAGGTCCAGGAGTAGATCACGCAGATCTTACAGCAGCGACTCATACTCTGATCGAGAGCCTGAGCCACATGGAGCTCTGTGCTTCACTCGACGCGTCCGCGAGACACGGATGCCCAAAGGGTTCAAACTCACATCTGAACATCCCAAGTACACGGGTCGACAGGAACCTTCTGGGTGGCTGGAAGACTACAGGCTGGCTGTCGCGTGCCAGCGAGGTACAAACACCACGGCCATGCAATACATACGACTCCATCAAAGTACGACTCGTGGGATCACTTCCGCGATGACTTCATCAAAAACTTCGAGCCTCTATGTGAGCGCCCAAAAACGTTTGAGGAACTGTGGGCCTGCGTGCAACGTTCAGATGAAACGCTGAGGTCATACATCAGACGATGGACTGAGATACGCAACTCAGTCGGAGTAATTTCAGAAGATATGGCCATGGATGCTTTCATAATGGGACTCGCCAGGCGGGACCTCAAAGAAGCACTTGGTCGCAAAAAGCCAACCTCTGTGGCTAACCTCTTGATGACCGTGACTGAGTGGGCAGACGGAGAAGACATGGCGCGCACCACACGTGGGTCCTCACCCCGTGACAATCATGAAAGCGGCAGTCGAAGCCGCAGAGACTCGTACAGAGATGACCGAAGGCGCAAACGTTCAAAACGTCACTACGACGATGACAGACCCGAATTCATGGCGGCTGGGTTCTCCACACCCGCAATGACCAGGACAGAAGCGACCGGCGGTCAGAAGATCGGCGGACAGTCGAGATGATCGACGGGACAGTCGAGATGATCGCGGGACAGTCGAGACCGCGGCCAACGCAGTGATAGCTACAAGAGGAAGGACTGGCGCAAGTCAAGACGGAGCACAATCGAGCGATCATTCGAAGAAAAGATGGATGCTGATTGCAGATTCCACCTGTACAAGGGGGACGACGGAAAACTGCGCTCCAATCACTCGATGAGAAACTGCAGGGAGTTCGACCAAATGGCGACTGATTACGTAAATCTCAGAAAGGCAGCAGCCACACAAGCACCTGCACCCGTGCCTCAGCCAAACAATGTGCCTGTTCTGATGGCACCACCCCACCACCACAGCCTGCTGCAGGCGGAAATCTCGCGGGTGCCATACAGCACATACCTCGGGTGGACGAGCCACAGTACCCTCCGCCCCAAGGGCAGATGTACATGATACAGAAAGGTCGACCTTCCAACAGGGAGCAAAAACTTCGCACTCGACAAGTAAACATGGCGGTCATGTCGCCTCCTGCTGTAACTGAATTCTTGAAGGGTTCTGAAACACAATAAGCTTCAGCAGAGAGGACCACCCTCCATCGGTTGTTCCCAGGGCACTCTGCTCTGGTACTCGCGCAAATTGGAGGCTACGCCATGTCCAAGGTCTTCATGGATGGTGGCAGCGGCATAAACATCATCTTCGCAGATACGCTCCGCAAAATGAACAGGTCAGTCGAAAACCTGCCAAGATCTTCAAATACCTTTCACGGTATCGTTCCAGGGAAAGCAATAAGCCCAGAAGGCACCATACAACTCGACGTAACGTTCGGGGACAAGAACCACTTCAGGACAGAATCGATTGAGTTCGAAGTTGTCGACTGGAAGTCACAATACCATGCTATACTTGGACGCCCGACGTTCGCTCGATTCATGGCGGTGCCACTATGCATACCTCCAGCTGAAGATGCCTGGACCAAAAGGAGTAATCACAGTCAAGGGAACTTCCAAAAGTCTGACTCTTGCGACCGAGAATTCAGCAAAATCTCTGAGATGTTTGGCATGGAAGCAACACTCGCTGATCTAGCGGTCTCCAACGATCGAACACTTATGCCAGAACACAAAAAGGTGGCAGTCGACAGAGCATTCAATGCCACCAATGACACAAGATCGCATCAGGTGCACCCGACTGACCCGACCAAGACAGTCAATGTCTCGTCGAGTCTGCCTATCGCATAGGAAAGCGCGCTCGTCGAATTCCTCCGTGAGAACTGGGATATATTTGCATGGTGTCCAGCCGACATGCCAGGTATTCCCAGGGAATTCGCCGAGCACTCTCTCCATTATTTCCAGATGCTAAACCAGTCAAGCAAACAATGCGCCGCATATCCGGCCCAAAAAGAACTGCAGTCGAAGCCGAAGTCGACAGGCTACTCGCAGCAGGATTCATCAGAGAGATCAAGAAATCACAATGGGTGGCCAACCCCGTACTCGTAGAGAAGAACACAGATATCCTTCGGATGTGCGTAGATTTTACAGCACTCAATAAGTGTTGTCCAAAGGATCACTTTCCACTACCTCGAATCGACCAGATCGTCGACTCCACCGCCGGGTGCGCTCGCTTGTCCTTCCTGGATGCTTACTCGGGTTACCACCAGATAAGGATGAAGGAAGAGGATGAAGAGAAAACGGCGTTCATAACCCCACTCGGGGTCTACTGCTACACCACAATGCCTTTCGGGCTCAAGAACGCAGGCGCAACCTACCAGCGCATGATGCAAGATTGCCTCAAGAAGCAAATTGGGCGAAACGTCCAGGTCTATGTAGATGACATCGTCATCACCACAAGAGAGGAAAACACACTACTCGATGACTTGCGAGAGACATTCGCAAACCTCAAACGCTTCCACATCAAGCTCAACCCGAAGAAGTGCACGTTCGGCGTGCCAGCCGGGCAACTCCTCGGGTATCTAGTCTCAGCTCGAGGAATCGAGGCAGACCCGGAGAAAATACAGGCCATCTTGACGATGCAAAGGCCTTCAAAGCTCCATGACGTGCAAAAGTTGGCGGGTCGAGTAGCAGCGCTCAGTCGATTCATCAGCAAGCTAGGCGAAAAAGCACTCCCGTTCTATCGACTGATGAAGAAAGCAGATAAATTCGAGTGGACGCCAGAAGCCGAAGCAGCCTTCACGGACCTCAAGCGAGTCCTCACAAGCCCTCCAATCCTCGTAGCACCAAGGGAACGCGAGCCACTATACCTATATGTCTCTGCAACTAACAGGGTGGTGAGCACTGTTCTAGTAGTCGAACGCAGGGAGGAGGGACACGCCCAAAGCATACAACGTCCAGTCTATTACTTGAGTGAAGTGCTCTCCACATCAAAGCAGCGGTACCCGCACTATCAAAGCTGGCTACGCCGTGTTCATGTCCTCAAGGAAGCTGACGCATTACTTCTCCGAGCACCCGATCACTGTAATCAGCACCTCAGGGATCGGGGACATCCTCACAAACCCCAACGCAACTGGGCGAGTAGCAAAATGGCTCATCGAGCTAGCACCAAGAGACATCAAGTATGATTACCCGAAGGCCATCAAAGCACAAGTTTACCTGACTTCCACACCGAGTGGATCGAAGCTCAGCTCCCAGGAGCACCAGATGTGTCCAACTCATGGACTATGTACTTTGACGGCTCAAAGAAAAACGAAGGCGCAGGCGCAGGGTCATCCTCATATCACCAAAAGGCGACAAGCTCGCTATATCCTGCAAATGGGTTCGAGTTCCCATCCAATAACGAAGCAGAGTACGAGGCCTGATCCATGGCATGAGGATGGCTAAAGCACTCGGGTGCACTCGACTGATGATCTACGGTGACTCGAATCTGGTGGTGCAGCAAACAATGAAGGCCTGCGACGCAATCGCAGATAACATGATCGCCTACCGTGACCTGTACAACATCATGGAGGGCAGCTTCGAAGGCTGCGAGTTGCGGCACATAGGGCGTGAGAGCAATGAAGAAGCAGATAAGTTAGCCAACATTGGCGCGACCAAAGCACCAGTTCCACCTGGTGTCTTCTTCGAGCGCATCGAGCAGATCCATCAAAAAAAGCGAGCATCTCCTACATCAGCCGCACCAGCCAAGAGCAAAACACCTAGCACAGAGGACCCGCCAGTCGAGGTACTCCTCATCGAGCCAACTTGGACTCAACCTTTCCTCGCATACATACTCCGCGGCGAGGTACCCGAAGACATAACAGAGTCAAGACGCGTCACTCGACGATCTAAAGCATACACTGTCATCAACGGTGAACTTACAAACGCAGCATATCAGGTATGTTCCAACGTTGCATAGCATTTGAAGATGGCCAAGCCATCCTTCGTGATATTCATGCAGGTACCTGCGGGCATCACGCCAGCAGTCGATCACTCGTAGCCAAAGCCTTTCGCGCAGGCTTCTACTGGCCCACAGCACTCAAAGACGCGGAGGACATAGTCAAAAGGTGCATCGGCTGCCAAAAATTCGCCACAAAGCCGCACGCACCCGCATCGGCGTTGAAGACAATACCATTGGCCTGGCCCTTCGCCCAGTGGGGGCTCGATATGGTTGGGCCACTCAAAAAATCCTCCCATGGAGGGCATACTCACCTTCTGGTGGCGGTCGACAAGTTCACCAAGTGGATTGAAGCAGTCCCTATCACAAGTTCGACTGCCACTACAGCAGTCAATTTCATAAAATCCATCATATACCGCTTTGGTGTGCCAAGTAGCATCATCACTGATAACGGTACAAACTTCACGGCTGAGGAATTCTCCTTCTGCAAAGAGCAAGATATCACGCTCAATTATGCATCTGTGGCACACCCGCAATCTAATGGCCAAGTCGAAAAGGCCAATGGACTTGTGACGAGCGGAATCAAGAAACGCCTCCTGGTGCCACTCAAAAGGGCGCGGGTGCTTGGGTCGAGAGCTCCCGTCTGTGCTATGGAGCCTACGCACAACACCCAACGCCTCAACGCAATTTCACCCATTCTTCATGGTCTACGGAGCAGAGGCAATCCTGCCATCAGACGTAAGGTTCAATGCACCAAGAGTCGAAGCATACAACGAAGACGATGCAGATGAAGCACTCGAAGATGCAGTCGACTTGCTCGAAGAAGCACGCAACACGGCGCTAGCACGCACAGCTGTCTACCAGCAAGACCTCCGCAACTATCACAGCCGTCGACTGCGTACCAGATCCTTCGAGGTTGGCGACTTGGTACTTCGACTGAAGCAAAAGAAGGTGCATAAACTTGCTTCTCCATGGGAAGGACCCTTCATCATCACCGAGGTCATTGGTGGTGGAGCATACAGACTGAAGCACGCGAAGACAGGCGAACTCTCGCACAATCCTTGGAACGTTGCGCAGCTGCGCCGTTTCTATGCTTAGATTGCTCAGTCGCACAATGTAATAGGCACATATGTCGGATGGCTGCAGGTTTCAGACGCGCTCTTTTCCTTACCAGGGTACCTAAGGGGACTGGAAGGTTTTTAATGAGGCGGCCTGCAGCCTAACATTCATAAATGGAATATAGTCAATGATTCCTCATATTTCTCCTGTTTACTACTCGCATAAACTAATCGCACAACATTAGCCTCACCCGAACACTCGGGGGCTGCGCTATCTCAAAACTTGAGCTTTCGCTCCTTCAAGCATAATATCCAGCTACACTCGAATACTCGGGGGCTGGATAATAAAACTCAATACATAAAGGAAAGAGGTGCTCAACCCCACTCAACTACTCGGGGGCTGAGCCTACAGGCATAAGTTGAAGCGCAAATCTCACAAAATTCATAGCCTCACTCGAGCACTCGGGGGCTGTGTAATTTATGCTCCATATTCCAAGTGTTTTTCATAAAACCCCACTCGATACACTCGGGGGCTGCATATATACAAATAAACATTGCGTACAAGTGGCAAATTTACACTCGGGGGCTGTTCCCTATACATAAATACCTAATCTTCTGGTTCATCCTTGACTGGGAGAACGGGGCCCATAAGTTGAGCGTTATAACACTCAACCAACACCTCGCATGTTCGACTGTATCGTCCAGATGCGATTGGGACAAGGACGATCCAGGCACGGGTGGACGTAGATGCAAATTCGGGTGCTGACTTCGGATGTATGCCATCGTTGCGTTGGCCCCATCCACAAGCTTCTGGGCGATAAAGTCCCGAATGGGACCTGCACTCCGGAAAAGCCCAAGCAAAGCGTGGATTCCTTGAGGTTGCGGCCCAGTCAGGAAAAGCATCTGGTTGATTCGACTGAAGGCCGACCTGCATAACTCAAGCAGCATAGTGCTCTGCCACACCCGATCCTGCAGAGTCGCGAGTATGCGTGCTCGGTGCTTGTCCAAGCGAAAGTGCTGACGGCCAGTCGTGGGTTCGTCAGTTGCATTATTCAACTGCTCCTCTACACGAGCTTGCTCCGCCTGGAAATCTGGAACAAAACCTGCAACAACACACGTTGGGTAAACAAAAAGGACAGACTATGAACACTTGAGACAAGAGCAGTCATGCTTACACTCGAGTTGTCTGTTCACGATCTCCATCTCGCCAAGCACATACTCCTCCCGTTGAGTGGGTAAAGCAGGCCTCGCCCTTATCCTATCCAGCTCACTTCGGGCACTCCCCAGCTCTTGCTCCAGTTTCGCGAGTCGAGCCTTCATATAACGTATTACTGCAGCATCGTTTGCCACCTGAGCTCGAGATCGAGTAGGGGCACGATGCCGCGACGAGCTGGATAAAGTGGCGGCTGGCCGTTTCTGTTCCAAACATTATAAAAGTTTCATGAGAAACTCATCACAAAGCTTAGGCGAGTAACAACACACAGCCTTACAAGCAGGATCATAACGATGAAATTAAATTCATACAAAGGTAGCAAAAGCACATGCATACTCGCATGGTCATAAGTTTAATTACAAAGCATAAAAGGCACGGCTGCCCTACTTATCAGACATTGACTCTGACCTAGCCCTACTCGCACGAGCGGCGACCTCGGCTGCCCGGTGCTCCATGGTAGTCATAAAAATTTCAGCCAACTTTGCAGCTGGCTCGTTCACATGCTTTAGGGACACCAGCTTCCCGCCCAGCTTGCGAGGGAAGTCAGACAGAGCGGCTTCGAATCACCCTCTATCCCATGACCTAAAAGGAGTTTGAGGGTGGTCTCTGAGCCGCGTACCGTCAAAGTGCAAGCAAAGTTCGCCATAGTCGAAGTTCCCGGGCCAAGGAGGTCGGCGAAGCCATCCACAGTCGAAGTAGGTTGGCTAGACGGGAACACGTCCTTGTACACGGCGCCGAGTGTGCTCGTGGACTTGGCGAGTGCATCCTTGGCTTGGGTGGAGACGACATCCAGGTCGCCGATAGCGCGGTCAAGGGACAAATCGCCACTCGGCTGGTCTACAGGTGACGGTGCGCCAACGGCTCCTTCAAAAAAGCAGAAAGAACAGAAAATTTTACACAACATTCAGTGGCAAAAAGGAGTAGACAAAAAGTGGCAAATTCAACTCACCGCCTACGTCTCGGGTGAGGCTCGCCAGGCGCTCAGCATAATTTTTCTCGCGCAAGGCAGCGGAGTTCTTGGCATCATCCAAGGCCTTCTTCGACTCAGCGCGCTGTTTGGCGAGTGCGTCTTCTAGCTCTTTAACACGGGACTCAGCAGATGCCTTGTCACCTGAGATTGATGGCCAGATGTCATTCACAATCGACAAAGCAAAGACATACAGAAGTCAAACACACTTACGACTGAGTTGCTCCATGACAGCGCACAGATTGTCCCTCTCTTGTTCAACCTGGACAAATGCTTTGCCTGATTCCACCAGGTTGAGGTAGAAGGATGTCTGTATGCTTCTTCTCTACAAGTACGGGGTTGGCCACCCATTGTGATTTCTTGATCTCTCTGATGAATCCTGCTGCGAGTAGCCTGTCGACTTCGGCTTCGACTGCGGTTCTTTTTTGGCCGGATATGCAGCGCATTGTTTGTTTGACTGGTTTAGCACCTGGAAGTAGCTGGAGAGAGTGCTCGGCGAATTCCCTGGGAATACCTGGCATGTCTGCTGGACACCATGCAAATATATCCTAGTTCTCACGGAGGAATTCGACGAGCGCGCTTTCCTATGCGATAGACAGACTCGACGAGACATTGACTGTCTTGGTCTGGTCAGTCGGGTGCACCTGATGCGATCTTGTGTCGTTGGTGGCACTGAATGCTCTGTCGACTGCCACCTTTTTGTGCTCTGGCATAAGTGTTCGATCGTTGGAGACCGCTAGATCAGCGAGTGTTGCTTCCATGCCAAATATCTCAAAGATTTTGCTGAATTCTCGGTCACAAGAGTCAGACATTTGGAAGTTCCCCTTGACTGTGATTACTCCTTTTGGTCCAGGCATCTTCAGCTGGAGGTATGCATAATGTGGCACCGCCATGAATTGAGCGAACGTCGGGCGTCCAAGTATAGCATGATATTGTGACTTCCAGTCGACCACTTCGAACTCAATCGACTCTGTCCTGAAGTGGTGCTTGTCCCCGAACGTCACGTCGAGTTGTATGGTGCCCTCTGGGCTTATTGCTTTCCCTGGAACGATACCGTGGAAGGTATTTGAGGATCTTGGCAGGTTTTCGACTGACCTGTTCATTTTGCGGAGCGTATCTGCGAAGATGATGTTTATGCCGCTCCCACCATCCATGAAGACCTTGGACATGGCGTAGCCTCCAATTTGCGCGTCGAGTACCAGAGCAGAGTGCCCTGGGCGAACAACGATGGAGGGTGGTCCTCTTTGCTGAAGCTTATTGTAGTTTCGGCGCCTTCAAGTATTCTGTTACCGCAGGAGGTGACATGACCGCCATGTTTACCTGTCGAGTGCGAAGTTTTTGCTCCCTGTTGGAAGGTCGACCTTTCTGTATCATGTACATCTGCCCTTGGGGCGGAGGGTACTGTGGTTCGTCCACCCGAGGCACGGGCTGTATGGCACCCGCGAGATTTCCGCCTGGGGCAGGCTGTGGTGGTGGAGGTGGTGCCATCAGAACAGGCACGTTGTTTGGCTGAGGCACGGGTGCAGGTGCTTGTGCGGCTGCTGCCTTTCTGCGATTTACGTAATCAGTCGCCATTTGGTCGAACTCCCTGCAGTTTCTCATCGAGTGGTTGGATCGCAGTTTTCCATCGTCCCCCTTGTACAGGTGGAATCTGCAATCAGTGTCCATCTTTTCTTCGAATGATCGCTCAGATTGTGCCCGTGACTTGCGCCAATCCTTCCTCTTGTAGCTATCACTTCGTTGGTTGTCTCGACGATCATCTCGACTGTCTCGCCGATCATCTCGACTGTCTCGCCGATCTTTCGACCGTCGGTCGCTTCTGTCCTGATCATTGCGGGGTGTGGAGAACCCAGCCGCCATGAATTCGGGTCTGTCATCGTCGTAATGACGTTTTGAACGTTTGCGCCTTCGGTCGTCTCTGTACGAGTCTCTATGGCTTCGACTGCTATTCTCATGTTTGTCACGGGGTGAGGACCCGCGTGTGGTGCGTGCCATATCCTCTCCATCTGCCCACTCAGTCACGATCTGCAAGAGGTGGGCTACAGATTTTGGCTTTTGGCAGCCAAGTGCTTCTTTGAAGTCTCGCCTGGCGAGGCCCATGACGAAAGCATCCATGGCCATATCTTCTGAAACCACTCCAACTGAGTTACGTATCTCAGTCCATCGTCTGATGTATGACCTCAACGTTTCGTCTGAACGCTGAACGCAGGCCCGCAGCTCCTCGAATGTTTTCGAGCGCTCACATAGAGGCTCGAAGTTTTTGACGAAATCCCTGCGGAAGTGATCCCACGAATCGTATGTTGATGGAGGTAGGGCCTTGAGCCAGTCGCGAGCTGTGCCTTCGAGCATGAGTCGTATGCACTGCATGGCTGTAGTGTTGGTGCCCCGCTGGCACGCAACTGCCAGCCTGTAATCTTCTAGCCACCCGGAAGGTTCCTGTCGACCCGTGTACTTGGGCTGTTCGGATGTGAGTTTGAATCCTTTGGGCATCCACGTCTCGCGGACGCGTCGAGTGAAGCACATAGCTCCATGTGGCTCAGGCTCTCGATCAGAGTATGAGTCGCTACTATAAGATCTGCGTGATCTACTCCTGGACCTGCGCCTTCGCGAGCCGCTTCTTTCCTTCGAGTGGTGGCGACGACCACTGTGATTATGCTCTTCCCGAGGCGCGTCGACTAGGGCACGGTCTCGACTCCCACCTGGAGTTCTTGGAACTTGGCGTATGACCTTTGCAGCTAAGGCGAGTGATTTGATCTGTTGCCGGTGTAGTTTTGCGTTGGGGTCATCCGCTGGGGGCTTGATTGCCTCCAGGTATGCTGCAGCGGTGTAGAGAGCACCTGCTGCTATTTTGGGCACCGGCAGTCCTTCCTCGTCGTATGTCATGAAGGAGTTGCCTAAGTTGCGGGTGAGTGCCGCCTTCTCGCCTGGCGAGAGGTGTGACAACCTTGATCTGGGTCTTGTATCTGCTCGCCCGGTGGAGCTCAAGGAGAGCTGTCTTCTGCGCGCACTCGACAAGCTAGCTTGCTTTTTGCGTTCTTCGAGTGTGGCTCTTATCTGCTTCAGTCGAAGTGACTCCTGCCAGTTGAAGTACTGGAAGGTCAACATCTCTTCTTGTGTTGCGTCTGCTGGCATCATTGTGCACTCCTTGATGACTTTATCTGCTTTTGCTGCCATCTCAGCAGTGATTGTGAGAGTTGTGACTCCATCTGGCATAGTAACTGTGCACGGGAATTCTGTAGGCCTACGACTGGCTGCAGTGTCTGATGTTTCTGCGGCGATGGCAACGTAGACCTGCTGTGGTATGACCCGAGGGTATATGTATGTACTTTCGAGTCCCGTCATGGACTCGACATCTTCATCGAGGCTCATGTCTGAGCCTGTATGTTCATCGAGTGGTTCGTCTGGACGGATCTCGCAGTCGACGTCTTCGTCTCCTATGCCCATCTCGGCGTCGGCGAGGTTGTTATGAATCTCGAAGTCGAGGTTGTTGTTGGCGCAGATCTCGGAGTCGACGTGGTTGTCGATATGAGTTTCGAGGTCGTCGAAGTCGCTGAGGGAGATCCCGCAGTCGAAACTATCCTCGAGTGGGAGATCCAGCTCGGGATCGTTTGTGCGGTATGCTGATTCGGCCTCCTCACCCTGGAGTTCTTCAATGAGCTCGCGCATCTCTCGTGTGGACATGGTTGTTGCAGACGAACAAGCTTGGAGGGTCGACGATGGTATGGACGCAATGGAAAGATCCGCAGTCGAAGGAGCCCCAACCGATGGAGCCTCGGGTGCGAAAGTCGCGAGTTGGCGTGGATCCGTCAAGTCCTGCACACCAAGCTTGTTGACGAAAAAATTGAACGAACCAACGGTTAAACCCAAACCTGACTCGAGATCGGAGAAGGCCTCCTGGAATCCTGGCGAGTGTGGCTCGAAATCCATCAGAGGATCCGATGTGCTTTTTGCGGGTGAAGCTGGCGTGTTGCCGTTTGTTGAGTGAACCGGCGAGTTGCCGTGTGCCGCCTGGGTCGGCGAGTTCTGGTTTGTCGATGCAGCCGGCGAGTTGCCGTTTGTAGATCCGATCGGCGAGTCGCCGTTTTCTGATGGAACCGAAGAAACCGCGAGTCCAGCACTATTCTTTCCCACAGACGGCGCCAATTGACGAGGGGTACCCTCATCAAATCCCATGGTTAAGGACCTAGGGTTGAGATTATGGGGAGAGAACGTGGTAGTACTGGTAGTTTCGTCGGCTGACAAGCAAAGGCAAAGATTTACCCAGGTTCAGGCCCCTCGGGTGGAGGTAAAGACCCTACTTCCTGCTTGTCTGGTATTGATTGTGGATTATGCGATTACAGGGAGGCTCCGGCGAGATGACGATCTCGCAAGAGCTTTGGTGGTTCGAGTATGGCTTGGTCCCAGATCGGTACCCCTCCCAGCCTTTAAATAGGCTGGGTCTCGGGAATTTGTAACCGACCTAGTTTACACGTAAGGAAAGCCTAAACCGACTATGCCTATGTCTAGTCTTGGAGGGTACTCCATCTTCTTGGGCCTCTTGTCTTGGGCTTCGAGTAGGCTCTTCGATATTGGGCCTTAGTCGTCACGTGCACCAGGTACCCTCATGATAGGGTACCCGATATGTATACCCATGTCAGCTGCATGCACATGGAACCAGCATAAGCTATACACAAACAGTCCCAGTATGAGGACTCGACAAACGACACTTACGTGTTCAACCCAAGGAGCAGGATTGGCAGCAGAAGTCCCAATTTGCGGAGTCGACGCACTCGCAATCTTGGCGGCCTCAATGGTAGTGGCCGTGGTTACTGTTTTCACAACCTCAGCCGCAACAGGAGAAGCTTCTGGCTGATCTGGAGTCGAAGCTCTCTCGGTTGGAGGAGTTGGAGGTCGCACAGTCTCAGCACTGCAAGCGACAGAGGAAATACAACATAAGCAAGACTATCAACAAGCAGAAACTTAAGTACAAAACGTTCAGACGCATACCTGTGCTCTTCTTCTTCGCTATCAAGGTTGTCAAAATTGGGACCCCAAAACATAGCTCTCCACCCAACTGAGGAGGAGGAGCCGAGCTCAATGGGCTCACGTCCAAAGGAGCAGCTGTGGTCATAGGAGACGAACCCGAGTCTCCATCATCCCTCAAATCCTCCTTCGCGGGTGAGGTCATAGAGGAAGACACAACTTGGGCCGCCCGATGGCGCTTGCGAGTAGGGACCTCACTCACATCATCATTCGTGGCAAGCTCCTTGTCCTGTGCTTCTTCAACCCTTTCCTCTTCGACCTCTTCTGTCGGAGATGTGGTAGCCGAAGGTAGAGGCGAGTCATCTCCTCCCTTCGCTTCTACCGTCACCTCTGTTTCGTGGGTCGGGCCATCTTCGGGAAGAGGAGGAAGGGTTGAGGTAGTTGAGTGGCCCTGCATACAACATACAGTAGTCGAAAGTCACAAAGATGCATAGCAAAATAACAAAAGCAGGAGATCATAAACTCGATGGATTCACTAACCTCTGGCAAAGGCTTTTCAGCCCCATAAGGAGCAACAGGGCAATCGACGTTGCAGGGCTCGCTGGACTTCGTGCTGGTGATGGACCGCACGTGCGACACCAGCTCGCTCTTCGACAGCTCCTCCTTGCTCATTCGGGTGGCGTCGAGTGCACCCTCATACTCCCACATTGGGTGGGCGCGAGTGCGAAGCGGCCATACCCACATTTTCGAGTGCACCCTCATACTCCCACATTGGGTGACGCTGTTTAGCAGCCCTCCAATCGTCTCCAGCAGAGGCGCTGCTTCCGCCATTTTCTTCAGTCGAAAGCTCATGGTCCCACGCCTTCGTCCTAGCGGCTATTCCAGCAGTCGAAAATGCTGGGACCCCTTCCTGGTCGACAAGCACATAAAACCACCTTTTCCTCCACCCTTGCGCCGAGTCGACTGGCTTCAGGGCGAAGTATCGGGTGTCGCTGCGTACTTGGATCTGCAGGCCTCCAACTGGATAGGTTCGGCCGCCTCGGTTGTTGGGCCGAACCATGAAGATAGACTTCCAAAGTGCCCAGCTGGGAGCAACTCCCAGGAAGCACTCGCACAACACCATAAAACAGGCTATGTGCATAATGCCGTTCGGGTGAGATCATGGATCTGCACCCCATAGGCGTACAACAAACCACGAATGAATTCGTGGAGGGGAAAAGATAGACCCCTAGGCAAAAACTCCGCAAAACATACGTGCTCGTTTGCGCGAGGCTCGGGGAGTACCTCTTTCGATGGCACGCGGACGGTAAGCTGGTCCGCCGGCGGCAGCAATCCGTCTTCGCGGAACTTCTCGAGGTGGGCTGCCTTGATTGTGGACTTCATCCAGTCACTGTCGCTCTTCTTGAGGTCGGCGGCGGCGCAGATGCGCCAGCCGCAGCTTTCTTCCCCTTCAGAGCGGCCGCGTCAGTCGCGGGCGCGTCGGTGGCAGAGGCTTTCCTCTTTGGCGCCATGGCGGTGGTGGCTAGGGAGAGCAGCAAGAGCTCAGGCGCAAGAACAATGGAGCAGGAGCGCAAGGAAGAAGATGGAACAGGGGCGGCGCGCAGAGCAATTGGCAAGTAAAAAACAATGCCAGCGCCGTTTCCCCTATTTACCTCAAATCAAAGGGAATCACAGCCATTCAGATCCAAACCGTGCGCTACGCACGCAATCTCACCGTACACGTGGAAAACGCGGAGGGCAACCGTCGCCGGCCACTCCGCCCACTACGCACGCAAAAAGAGGAGCCATAATCACCTCTCCGGAAAAAGTGGGCCCGAGTGGTCAAATCAAGTCCAAACTGCACCGTTGTTCGGTCAGCTCTGCACAAATGGGCCCACCTATGTGTCACGTCCCATCCATCGCAGCATAACGCACGCCACGCGTGTCAGGCAGCGCAGTCGCCAAAAAAGTCATCCATGACGTCGTCACAAGCTCTTTGATCAGAAATACATTCGAGTCCGCTCAACGCATATTGGTCACTCGACTGCCTTGTTTGGTTCGGGTGTGAAAAAGCAATGATAAGGCAAAATTAGTCACTCGATCGTTCCTACGGCTGCGGCATATTACTCCCATCGGGAGTGTATCAAAAATTTCTTCGACAAAAGATGCTCTAGACAAAATGATTTTGAGATTATCCTCCATTACAAGTAATAAAGCACAATCTCGGGGGCTACCCCCATCGGGAGCGCTGTCGCGCACCCGATAGAATAACGTCAAAGGTCAGTCGACAAAAGAATCGACTCGGTTCATATACAAAATCATACTCGAAACATTCCCGAGTTGCGTCCGTCGCAAATACCTCGGATGCTGCACGCATAGTGCAAAGGTAAGACCCGCCGAACTTTCGAGCTGGGTTAAGGACCGTTCCAGCAACGTCAATCCTTATACTTTCCGTGTCAGCAGACATGATGGAAAATCCCGACGGACGCGTTGGGTAAAATTCAAAGTTATACTGCAGATCGACTCAGTAAGACCTCAGCGGCCTCGAGTTTGATTGAAAGCTAGTAAGGTTTTACCCGAATGCGTAGTTAACCAGTCCCGATCCGTCGAGTGTACTGGGCCTGCTAAGCTATTATCCCTTGATCATCATAAGCAAAAACCACAGTCGATGAAATACTCGACATAGCCAACGTGTGCTATTCATACAGGAATTCCAAATTATATATACAAAGTACAAAGCATATGACGTGCACTTACGAAAGAGTCCATGCCCGATTCTTCGAGTCAGACAAGTACTCGGGGGCTACTGACATGGGTATACATCTCGGGTACCCTACCATGAGGGTACCTGGTGCACGTGACGACTAAGGCCCATAGCGAAGAGCCTAATCGAAGCCCAAGACAAGAGGCCCAAGAAGATGGAGTACCCTCCAAGATTAGACATAGGCATAGTCGGTTTAGATTTTCCTTACGTGTAAACTAGGTCGGTTACGAACTCCCGAGACCCAGCCTATTTAAAGGCTGGGAGGGATGCCGATCTAGGGACAAGCCATACTCGAACCACCAAAGCTCTCGTGAGATCGACATCTCGCCGGAGCCACCTTGTAACCTCATAATCTCACACGATCAATAACAGACAGGCAGGAAGTAGGGTCTTTACCTCCACCTGAGGGGCCTGAATCTGGGTAAATCTTTGCCTCTGCTTGTCAGCCGACGAAACTACCAGTACTACCGCGTTCTCTCCCATAATTTCAACCCTAGGTCCTTAACCATGGGATTTGATGAGGGTACACCTCGTCAGCGCCGAAGCTCGCGCTCCTCCGGCGTCTCGCGGCTGCCCGCCATGCTTGGCGGCCGATCTGTTGGTGGCGGGGTTGGGAGAGAGAGAAGAAGTGGTGTGGGAAGAGGAGGGCCGCGACGCGCCGCGTTTTAAAGGCGGCCGGAGGAGCGGGGTTGGGTGGCCTGCATTAACGGTGAGCACCGGTTCTCCTGGCCACGCATTGACACGGACGACGCATGTGCAGGGCGCCGAAGCGACGTCAACACGTGGACGGCGGGGCTCGCGGCATCGCTTCCGTCTGCCATATGGGAACGGGCGCGGCGTAATTGCGACGCGTCGCTTCGTTTTGCGCTCGCCAAGGGAACGGGTGTGTGGCGTTATTGCGACGCGTGCTGACATGCGTGCCGCTGTCTCGTCGCCTTGCCATTAAAATCGGGCAGAACGGCCTCCTGCACAGCCCTAATTAACACGAGCATCGACGCTGTGTGTATGACGGGCGGGCCAGACCTGTCGGAGGGCATGTCCACCGCAGGTCCGGCACCCCCGAGAGGGTCTCCAAAGTTGGGGGCCCTTTCGGGGGTGCCAGACATGAATTTGCTTGGGCCGACCCTTTGGGTGGTGCCGCTGGTGACGGTTTTTGCCGTCTGGACCCCCAATGAACCTTTGGGGGGTCGTTTGGAGGGTGCCGGTGCACATGCTCTAAGTCAGAAAGGGATGTTGGCATTGGCTAGATAAGGACAATGACCATCTGCGACGAGGGTGGCGAAAATGGCAGGGTGGCATTTCTTTAGAAGAGCAAGGCGAGGAGAAAAGCGAAATGGAATATCAGCTCGATTTTTCCTAAAAGAGGAAAACTCTTTGAAACTGTCCACCTATGCAATCAGAGAAGCTGGCCAATCTTTCTCACATGGAGCCGAAAAGGAAGCGGATTTTGAGGCTTGTGAGGCCCGTAGGATCTCGCCAAAATGGCGGTGGAATTTGTTACTACATGTGCATAAGTGGGCTTGGACTGACTAACTGCTCTTTGATCTGGCTAAAATGGCGGTGGAATTTGCTACTGCCTAGCAACGCTTTCCAAAATGGCGGTGGAATTTGTTACTACATGTGCATAAGTGGGCTTGGACTGACTTAAAAGCCCTTTTGTTTGGTCTTATTTTGACTTTTTGGCTTTGGCTTTAAGCCAGAAAAGCATCTAAATAGGTGCTTTTTTGGTTTTTGGATTTTGGAAGCCAAAAGATTTGGATCCAAAATAAGCCCAAACAAAAGGGCCCTAACTGCTCTTTGATCTGGCTAAAATGGCGGTGGAATTTGCTACTGCCTAGCAACGCTTTTTTGTGCCTCGTTTGACAAGTTGAACCACAACCCACCACCTATACTTTAGGCTAAACTTGCATACTAGTTCTGAATCTTCAACTCTATATTTCGGATTTGTTCAATCTATTATTTCTAAGCCAACCAAGATATACCTTATAAAATCTAAACTTTTTTCGAGAATACACCCTGAAAGGTGTATTAATCATATAGAAGAAAGACCTAAACGGCCGGTACAACGCCAAAAAGGCTACAACGCACCCTCTACAAACCCGATGATAAACGACTCGCCTTGCCCAACCTCCTACCAAGAGTGGTGAGGAGATGGAGCACATGGTTTTAGGACCGCGTCATGAACCAAACAATACACCGCCGTAGCTTGACCTTGACTCCAAGGCAAACCGGACCAACGTACCTCCCTCATTTGCGCTTAGAGGAGTCGGTGAGTAGAAGGCAGGATCCTGTCGGAGTCAGAGAAGACATCGACCAATCTGAAGTAAACTAGCAGTACTAACTCCTAGCCTCCTAGGGCATTATATAATCGCATGTACGTGAACACAAAAGGCAGAACTAGATAAACTAAATAACCAAGCTACATAAAGTAAGACAGGAATAAACGGAAAGTGCTTTTTGCTCCCGGGGTCCAATGCACCCTCCTATTTAAAAAAATCGAAAATCATATTTGTAAGTTTCAAAAAATTCTGAAAAAAATACGGGTGTAGTCAATGATATATCCCACGAACGTGTAAATTTTCAATTCGAGATACGTTATATTTGGGCTATACAAAAATAACAAATCTGACAAAACTTAGAGATTTGAAAATATGCATACTTACATCCACATTTTGTGTAGCTCCAAATACAACGTATTTGAACTTTATATTTTGCACGTTCGTATGATATATCATTAGCTACCTCCGGATTTTTTTTCAGATTTTTTAAAATTTATAAATATGATTTTCGAATTTTTTAAATATGAGGGATCACCGGAGCCCGGGAGCAGAAAATCTCCACTGAGGAATAAATGGTAAGCATCACGGCTTGCCGTTTAAGCCACATTGCTTACTGTTTATGTCTAACACAAGAATGAAAGCTATAATAAACAGTGTGCAATACACTCAAAGTAAAAAACATTGCTTACTGTTTATGTCTAACACAAGAATGAAAGCTATAACAAACAGTGTGCAATACACTCCAAGTAAAAAAAAATCACTAGACAATTGCCATATATGACAGGGGTCGAAACTTCAAAAAATAATGTGCAGGTAGAGCAACAATCATGGCAACATTAAGGCCCGCGGCATGAACTGGAGGAATTTCAGAGTACCTAGCTCAGACATATGTATGTTAAACACATCATGCTAACATCAAGAACTGCACAACGCAATAGAACTGGAGTTGATTACAACAGAAAAATCCTTACTGTTATATGACTTGCAGGGTACAGACAAAGGTAAAACGTAAAATAAAGCGAGATATAACATGTTTTCCAAAGAACATACTTAATGACACAATGTAGCATACATTCACATATACTTAATTAACAAAAATTGTGTGACATAATATCAATCGTTCAAAGCATGCCACAGCTTGCTAGAAATATATATCCCATGAAATGCAGGTACCGTGCCAAGCCTGATTACAGAAACTCTAGGTACCAGCAATAGTCTTTTCCAAGCTAACGCACGATGCTACTAGTTAACTTCAACATTTACATAGATTCTTGATAGTAGAGCAGGTCTAAAGGGTCAGCAATTGAAAAGTCAGATGCTAGTTGGTGGCTGAAAATTGGAGCGCCCGGTGAAGTGCGTGGGCTCTTGAAGAGCTGGAGTTTACAACCATTACTAATCCATTTTGCACTGATCAGGGGCTTCAGTTTGACATTCACATTAGCCCCCGAAGAGAAACATTCACTGGCCAGCACAACAACCATCTTCTCCAGCACCCGAGCTCTCTCCGCGATGAACTTGAGGAAAGCAACCTCACTTTTTGACCCTTGGAACTCATAGAAAAACACCTTCTTCATCGCCTGCACGACACATTTAATGGGACCGCCCTCCTGCAAGAACTTGAGATTGACCTTGCCAGTGGGCTCTTCAGCTATCTGGGACTGCAAATGAAATCAGCAGATAAGTATTTAAATGACGATATATCATGCAGCAGCAATTACTATAATTCTATTCTGAGTTTTTGTCCATGTTAGCTGTATAAGTACAGTTGATGTAAAATGCCTAATGCATCAACTGGAGTTAAGGTACACCAAATTACCTTTTATCTAAGAGAACCAATTTTACCTGGACATGGAGCGTCTCCAGATTTGGAAAACTTCTGAGGTAGCCAGGCACCTTCTTCATAGAACTGCGCATTCCAAACTGCACCTCTATGGCCAAGATCTTGACACTGGGGACAATGTTCTCCTTGGTCCAAGCCTGCAATGCATCCAAATAGAAACTAATTGAGATCATAGGTTTATGCCAGATATAGATACGGCATGTGAATTAGAATCTAGCTAGTGTGTTTCATACGTATACGTACCACGATGACAGTTTTGCTAATCTCGAGTTCATGGTCTCCGGCCTCAAGGTATCCCAGCAGACGTAGGTTGGGTGCATGGCCAATTTTGATCATGGAGCGGCCAATCTTACCCTTGTCACCGTTCTCGCCACCAAAATTAGTCCACTGAAAGAGCCTCTCCAGGTGAGGGGCATCCACCACGTCGATGTCCTCAAGTAGGTAAAGCCCAGTTGGACGCACCGCACGCTGGGACTGACAAGGTGGAGGCGCACTCCCGTCTGGCTTCCCGTGATGATGAGAAGCTCCAGAACGGGGCTTCTTTCGAGCATGAAGGCGAGGTCTCGGTCCTCCATGACACTGAAACAGATGGCGAGCTCCCGGAGGTTGGGGAAGGTTGCGCGGCGCGGAACGGCGGTGGTGTCTGGGAGCCTCCAGACTCCGAGGTAGAGGCGGGTGAGAGAGGTGCAGCTGAAAAGCGTGGTGGGGAGGCGCAGATCGATCGGCCACGGGCGGTTGACAAAGATGAGTTCTTGGACGCCCTTGGCCGCAAGGAAGTCGAGCCAGCGTGCCATCTCGCCCCGGTGCTCGTTCATGGTGGTGCAAGTGAGGTGGACGCAGCGGAAGGGGCCCTGGTGCGCCGCGAGGACCCGGGACACCGCATCGGTGACGGCGCGGGGAGAAGTGGCGCGAGGACGAGCGGCCCGCGCGCGCCGCAGTCAGGAAGCAAGTGGCTGTCGACGAGGGTGAGGGGCGCCGAGAGCCAGATGGGGCGCCAGCGCGAGGAGAGGGCAGCGGTGCGCGCGGCGTCCTTGACGGGGAGGCGCGAGACGATGATGCGGAGGACATGGTCGGGCAGGCGGCTGATGCGGTCGACGCCTTGGTGGATCCACAACAAGCTGGAGTGCGAGAGAGTGGCGGCGCCGGGGGGAGACGGGCGGGTGAGGGAGGAAGCGATACACGAAGTAGAGCATCATGTTGGTGCCCAAATCCAGCGTCCGGGGATCCAATCCGTCGCGCTCAATGCCCGCCTGCATATCGCTCAGGTTGTGGCCGATGATCGGTTGCGGTTCCATGGCCGCCGGGAGAAGGGGAGGACGGGGGGCGAAGGCGAGGATTTTGGGATCAGCAACTCGGGGAATGAGGACTGAGGAGTGTAGGGAAATGAGTGAGCAGTCCAGTGGCCTAGGGTTCCGCATTTTTTTTTTGAGACAAGTTCCGCATGTTTGTTGCAAGCGAGTAGTTGTAGTTGGGCCAAATGTAAGTACCGGGTTGCTTGCGGGCCCAAAAAGCAGTTCTTGTCTGTAGTGTGTAGATGCATTGCTGAATATAAAGGGTCTCTCTAGCGCTCAATCGATTGAGAATTAGCTTAGTTCTCAATTGCATGACATCATCCATTCCAGTTGTAAGTCAAGTTACAACTCATGATTAGCACGAATGATGAAGCAAATCAAACGGTCCGGAGCAGTTGCAAGTCCACTTGCAACTCAGGCGAATGAGAATTAACTTAGTTCTCATTCACATGACGTCATCAAATCTCAGTTGCATGTTGACTTGCAACTGATGTACGAATCACGAAGCAAATCAAATGGTCCGAATCAGTTGCAAGTCTACTTGTAACTAATGACGTCATGCGATTGAGAACTAAGCTAATTCTCATGCGATTGAGAACTAGCAAAACTGTTTTGCTAGTTTTGCTAGTTCTCAATCGCATGAGAATTAGCTTTGTTCTCAATCGCATGACGTCATCAGTTGCAATGGAGTTGCAACTGATTCGGACCACTTGATTTGCTTCATGATTCGTGCACCAGTTGCAAGTCAACTTGCAACTGGAATTTGATGACGTCATGCGATTGAGAATTAAGTTAGTTCTCATTCGCCTGAGTTGCAAGTGGACTTGCAACTGCTCCACACTGTTCGATTTGCTTCGTGATACGTGCTAATTATGAGTTGCAACTTGACTTGCAACTGATATTGATGACGTCATGCGAATGAGAACTAAGCTAGTTCTCATTCGATTGAGCATTAGAGAGACCCTGTTTTGCTAGTTCTCAATCGCATGAGAATTAGCTTAGTTCTCAATCGCATGACGTCATCAGTTGCAAGTGGAATTGCAACTGATTTGGACCACTTGATTTGCTTCGTGATATGACGTCATGCGATTGAGAATTAAGTTAGTTCTCATTCGCCTGAGTTGCAAGTGGACTTGCAACTGCTCCACACCGTTCGATTTGCTTCGTGATTCGTGCTAATTATGAGTTGCAACTTGACTTGCAACTGAGATTGATGACGTCATGCGAATGAGAACTAAGCTAGTTCTCATTCGATTGAGCATTAGAGATACCCTAGTAAACTGGGAAATGCAGAAGAGGTTGATCTGTTTGAGAGCAGACCAGGAGAATGATATGTCTGTATGTTTGTGATTCGTTCTTACTGCTAAGTAGTGATTTTACAATTCTTTTTTGAGCAAGTCAGCTAGTCGCATTATTACCCTAGAAAGACATGATGCAACAAGAATCTATGGTAGGATGTGTCTAATGTCTAACAATGTGCATACTGAATAAATATTTTGTGTCTATGAATTTTGAACTACAAATGCCCACAGACATCTACTCCCTCCGTTTTTTAATATAAGATGTTTTAGTTTTTGTCTACATTCACATGCACACAAATGTATGTAGACACATTTTAGTTTAATGTTCACTCATTGTAGTATGCATATAGACAACATGTGTAACACCTTAAACATCTTATATTAAAAAACGGAGTACGTAGTTGTTTAATTAGCATAGGTATAGTATTAAGTACGGGTGGCTAACCGAAGGAATTGTTTGGTTATTAATTCTACAGTAGTGAAGAAAACTGAGATGGAGAGCCTGAAAGCTGATGCATGCTGGTCGCAAAAGAGGGTGGCACAAGAAGAGTCTATTCATATTCTCCCATACTGTTTGGTTGCCTGGATTTGGACTGGTCTTTGCACTTGATATCAAGATATTTACAAGTACAAGAATAATGATTACTATTGATATCCATGTGCCTCTGTGTGGCTTTTAGTTTAGATTTCCTCTGTGTGTTTTTTTTTTAAAAATCCTCGCTGGTTGCTCTTAACTCCAGTAAAGGATCGATGTTCAAGTTTTATTTGTGTATACTTGTTTAACAAGCCATTATGTACCAAGTGCCTGATCTGCTCACCAAGCAAAGCTAGCTGTGAAATGCGTCTGTTAAAAGCTAGCTGCATAGCGGACACGGCTGGTCCATATATGTCCGCCAGACAAAGCGGACAGTGCAATTTGAGGACGCGAGCGCCGCTAATCGTACGATTTATCATTTGCGGACGTAGTGGACAAAGCGGACGCGCCGGCGGACTTCCACTTTGCACCGTGAAAAAGAGGGGCTGAGACTCCGAACTGAAGATCACGCCATTTTTTTTAAAGAACACATGTCATATATTGACCAAAGTGGAAACATCACGTAATACAAAGGATAACAAGAGCACGTTTTATCACTAGATGTGTGTTTGCGTGTGTGTCTGTGGGGGGAGGGGGGGGGGGGGGGGGGGGGGGGGGGTAGAGCAATGAGAAGATAAATGAGATGCAGGAAGGTGTCGGTAACAACGATGGCGAATTTACTAGTGGGAAGATTGCTAATATAAGTGCGGATGATGAGCACGACAGGACCTGAACCAGAGAAAGATAAACAGGTTACCTGCTCTCAATACAACTGAGAAACAAAAATAATGTGGAGGGGGTAGATATGCCTAACCCTACTTTAGCTCATTTGGCTGTTGTGGTGGGGATTGATGTGGGAATTTCTATGGATTTAGTTGAAAATAATGTGGAGCTAATGAAAAATATGGAGAGTGACAGATTGGCTCTCTACATTAAACACAGCGAAAATGGGGACAAAGTGGAGGGTACAGAATGGTGCTGAACCACCTCCAGTGATTGGATTGGACTGGATGGGGAAGCAATTTCAAAAGTGTTATACAGAGGATGATATGGAACAATAAATGATTGAGGATTGTTTAGAACAATTTCAACATTCCTTGGTTCCAGAAAAAATGAAGCATAAAGGTTCACCTGACATGGTCAGGTTGAAACTAGGGCGAAGTCTGTGAGGAGGAGGAAAAAACATAGATACGTATGTTAGGCTTTATATGGAATTCAAGGGGGGTTGGAGAGGATGGAAAACATAGATTATTGAGGGACAATATCCTTAAGAGAACATTAGATTTTATTGGCATTCTGGAAACATTGAAAAGTGACTTTTCAAATTTTGATTTGGAGAGTATATGTGGTGGACAAAACATTGAAAAGCTTTGTCCTATTCTTGTAAATATCCTATTCTAATTGGTAGGGATTTCAACATTATAAGAAAAATTTAAGAAAAGCATAAAAATGTGTCTTGGCTAAGTGGAGCTTCATCTTTAATGCTGTTATTATAGACCATAATGCTTTGAGGGAATTAAGTTTATCAGGTAGAGCGTATACATGGAGTAATGATCAAGCTGTATCTACATTTGAAAAACTAGATCGTATTCTAATGTTAAAGTGGGAGGAAAAATATCCTCTAACTCTAGTGACAGCTTTGGAAAGAGGTCTATCGGATCATACCTGTTGATAGAGAAACTTGGGAACAACTTGTTACCCAGTTTACTCTTGATGAAATAAAAAAAAGGTAGTTTTTGAAATGGAAAAGAATAAGTCTCCAAGTCCAGATGGATTTCCCATTGATTTCTACCCGTTGTTTTTGTGAGGTAATCAAGTGGGACCTAAAGGCTTTCGTGGATGATTTTAACCGGAGAAAACTGGATATTAAGCGTCTAAACTATGGTGTCATAACGTAGGACGATGAGGTGTTCTAAGTCATTATGAACTCCGGCAAATGTTTTTATGTTTCTAAAGAGCATCACTTAGGGCATGCCCAACGCGTCACCCCAACCTGTCGCCCCGCAGGCCAGCTAGGTTCGGATTGTCAGAACCGTCGCCCCGCAGTCTGTCAGAGTAGCATGCAGAGGAGGCCGCCTCCTCGAGCGAAAAAAGAAATGAAAAAGCAAAAAGGAGTGGAAAAGGAGAGAGCCGGACTAGTCACCAAATCCCGCCAGCGCGAGCTCTAGCACGCCGCGAGGTCCGGGACGCGGCCATGTATTGTCGGCGGGAGCTCACGGTCGCGGCCATGGCGACCGAAATCGAGCCTACCGAGCTCGTTGGCCCGGCCATGGAGGACGCCGCAAATTCGGAAGGACACAGCGGAAGGAGCAGTGGATCTATCAGACCACTCCGCAAGACGAACTAATTAGGAGCGAATGGAGAAATGGTTGTGCGCTCTATTTGATTTCTTTTTCTTTGATTCGTGGATGAGAGATTTGAGCAGTAGCTATGTTTCGTGGTTCTTGGCTGGCTAAATTTTTTAAAAATAATACACTAAATTAATTAAATTTCGGAAATAATACGTGATTTTTTTTTTTGCAAAAATAGGATCCAGTCGTCCATGACGAAGACGACTGGGCCTTGTCGTCCACGGCGAAGACGACAGGCATGTGTAAGTTGCTGGGTTATTACTGCTGGCGTGTATATGTGAGTGCACGCCACTAGTAGTCTTACCAGTGGCGTGTATTTGTGGGTGTACGCCACTAGTCGTCCTCGCCATGGACGACAAGGCACCTGTCGTCTTCGCCAAGGACGACAAGGCACCTGTCGTCTTCGCCGTGGACGACAAGGCCCTGTCGTCTTCGTCATGGACGACTGGATCCTATTTTTGCAAAAAAAGAAAAACCGCGTGTTATTTCCGGAATTAATTATTTTTTGTGTATTATTTAAAAAAAAAATTAGCTCTTGGCTGCGTGAACCAACAGCGAGATGGGGAAATTTGAGAGCGGGGAGAGAGAACAAGGGTGGGTCCCGCATACTACTGCTTCGGTTGGAAGAAAATTGCGCTGAATGGTGGTTTTAGTACTACGAGCCTACGTGGAAGGGATGAGACCACCGTTTCCCGACGCCACCATTGCTCGTGCCCTTAAGTTGTTATTTTTCCGTTCAGATGATCATTATGCATGTATGGCTACACCTGATATGCTAACATTCTTTTCTCTGATGATCAGTGCAGCTGAATTTGTTAAGAACCTTGGGATGATCATGTGCTGACTTAACTTCTTGACTTAGTGTCACCATGACAACAGACGGCACACGGCAGAGCAGTGAAGGTCACCATTGAAAAGCAGACTATACGCAGCTCTGAGACGCCACTGTCTATTCTAGCATTCAGTGATTTAATCTTCTGTTAGGATCATAGGTTTACAAAGGAAAGAATCTTCAATCGTGGTAGGAGTTTTTTGTCTTTGTAGGCAAGCGTTTGTTGTCAAAAGTTTTTCTGTTTTTATCAACAGTGGAATAGCATCAATCTAAAGAAAATGGAATGAAGAAATCCTACATGGCATAAAATTCAGAAAAGTTCCAAATTTGTGCTGCATCATTGCTTACCCTTTTTCTCGAACATACTCATATACATCTTCTATGACAGAGAATAGGATGCACTGGCTTGTGTTCTCCGCGCACGTCAGCCTCCACGACTCCCATACAGATACACCTATCACGACCTGGTACAGTTGTCAGGTTGACTGAAATATGTGTAATAAGCAAACTTATCATCAAGAGAATACATGTATTTAGGTTTATTCTTGTATGTATGCCCAGTATTACTCTTGCAGGTCCAAGATTTACCATGTGTCAGGATTCATGGATTGGTCTTGGTGGTTGTGGAGGTAGATCTGCGTATAAGGGGGAATCAAGCATATTTCTCATTAAGTACCGGTTATTTTCATGCCTTACAGAAGTATTGCTGTAATATGTTGTTTGGTTCCATCAAAATATTGTTCACAGTGCTGAACATTTGCAGGAGCAAGAACCAGCCATTGAACTAAATTATTCAGAACATGACTTATTCTGGTGGGTAAAGATGTGATATCGACTATGGTTGCTTCTGTACGAATCGGTAATTTTTTCTTTCTTAGATACATAAATATGCATCTCAGAACTTTGATGAATTATGTTACTTTGCTGGATTATGTGAAAACCAAATATCCATTGCCTTATAAACACACTTGCATATCAGAATTTCGATTTCTGGTGCTTGTAGGAACCAATCAGAGGAGAATAATTTTTTCGATAAAGAAAATTGGTAGAAGTATTTTATTGGAAATATTACACATCGAATTTGGTTCAATTTTGACACTGCATGATGTGTTGCCATTGTGGTATCCAAGGAGAGCAATGAAGGATCTCCACAAACACTGCTACTTTTCTGAAGCCCATCGCCATCGCCGTCATGGAGGGGTCAAGCAAGGAGTTCATCGCGGACATGTACGTACACATATCTTCAGGCCTTAGAAGTGCAAATGTTTCAATTAATTGACATAGTAAGCATATTTTTTTCAGACAGGCCTTGAGACACTACTGCTGCCCTTATGTTCTTGCTTCTTTTTAAAGTGTCAAATCTATTTATTAAAGTATCAACCTAGGTGCAGCGCTGCCGCATCCGACGGCCTTGAGACACTACTGCTGCCCTTCAGTACCAGGATCATCACCCAGCAGCAACATCACATTGCTATTGCCTTGGAGAGCCACGGCAGAAATTTTTGTCTCTGAGGTCGCCGGCGATGGGGTGTGAGAGTGCCAACGATGCAGCTGGACAAAATGTTTGTCTGAAATGTTTTAATCGCCCCATAGTATAAAATAGACCAAACATGGATGGAGAGCCTATATTAACATTCATAAATTTATATTAGTCGATTGACATTCATTAATTTATATTAGTCGATTGGCATTGACTACGAAGAAACTAGGCTGATTTGTTTAAAGTAATCAAATTGTTTGTTTTACCCTTCTATTTTAACTCTGAAACAAGTCTATCATGTCTTTGCATGGTTTCAAAATGCTTTCATAAATTATTTAAAATTGGTTCAACAAAACACTTCATACACACGTATATCTTGCTACATTTTGTGGAGACGTGCGTTGCACGTGCACGCTAACTGGTGTTACTCTTTGTTTTGTAGTAGAGATACACGACAATGATCTATGATCGGTCGTATAATGCTACTTTATGACAATGTTTTATGATTATGATAGTATAATGCTACTTCATGTACCACCGGTTAGCGTGCACGCGTTTCTTTCATATGAATTTCAAGGTATTAAATGTATGAGTGACCAAACTGAGCACACGAAACTCCTAACTCCTAACAGCACCTCCCGACCCTCGCGTCGCCCCTCACGGGCGGCACGAGCGAACCCCCCGACCACCGCCGCTCGCCCCTCCCCTCTGAGCCCCTCCCTGCCGCCGCTACCGCCGACCTCACCGCGGTGGCGGCGGCCCCTGCGTCTCCAAACTTGCCACGTGGGGAGAGCCGCGGTGAACGCGAGCGTCCACTTCGGGCGTGACGTGGTGGCGGTGTTTGCCCAAGCGACGGTGCCGCCGACCTCACCGTGGTGGGCGCATAGTTGAGTGGCCGGCATGCCGGCGTAGAGGCGGCGCCACGGCGGCCGCGCGGCCCGATCTGGGCTGCATGGGCCGCGTCCATCCTCTGCGCTACGGCGGCCGTGCGGTGGTTCGCTCGACGACGACGACGACAAGTTTGCTGCCGCGGTCTGGTATTGGCTGGGTGGCGGCCAGCCGAGCCCCCTGGCGAGTCCGGCGGCCAGGTGTGGGATTTGTGCAGCCAAGGGTGCGATGGTGTTGGCGTGTGGAGTCTCGGATGAAAGTCTTGCGCAACCTGCGTTGTGCCGGCGACGATGGCGCATTCGGGCGTCGTGTTCCTCCATGGAGGCGCCGCTGTGAATCGACCCCCTACCCCGTCCTCGCGGTGGTGTCTCCGGGTGAAAACCTTGATCCGGCGTCCCGGATTGGCGATGGCGGCGCCTCGGCGACGCTGCTTTGTTGAAAGCATCGCTTTGGAGACGATACCTTGTGCTGCACCGTGCTCTTTGGTGCCGCGGCGGTGTGTGCTTTTGCTCAGGCCATGATCCTCTCGGGCGCAATGTGCGCCTTCCCGGCATCTCCAAGTTGGCCTCCTCCTCGAGACTAGTCAAGCCCTGCCTCTCGCTTGCCGACACTCTAGGCATTCAGGGTGGAGTGTACGTCAGCGTGTTTAGTCTAGATGTTGTGGTTCTTTGGAGTTGTCCGGTGTAGGTTGAGACGCGGTCTGGTTGCTCATGTTGAGCTTGGCGTTTCTTTTGTTGTTGTCGTTGTGTTAGTGATGGCTAATCTTTTGATTAGCGAGTTGCCGAAAGGCGTTGTAGCCATTCTTTTGGCGTTCTCTCGTAAGCTTAATAAAGAAACACGCAGCTCTTTCTGCGGGTTCTCGAAAAAAAAAAGTATGAGTGATCTTGGCGGATGTTGCTTGCTGACTTATTTTTTGTAAATTGAACGATAATTCATTATACAGTAGTATTGCTACTTCGAAATATAGAAAGAATTATGTGTTCACAAATTCAGTTGAGACGTGCGTGCACGTGCAAGGCCACTAGTCCTAAAGGTATACGAAGTTGGTACATTTTTTTTCATGATGTGTAGCAGATCAATGCCCTTGTCTAACTGAAACTGTAGGCTGTTCGTAGAAACATGATTCCCTGCTAAGTTTGCAGTATCATTTGTTAGATCAGGATGTGGGGACCACACACACCACTGCATGTTGTAGTGTACAAGTCGTCGATATAATACTCACGGAAGGACCTATCCGTAAATATTACATCCCTTAGAGTAGTACAACAGAAACGAAGCTGGTCCAAGGTAACACTATAGGATACATCACTATTCAATACAAAAATCTCGAGATCCTCCTTTACAAGCAGAAGTAGATCTCATGCAAATGAAACTCCAGAAAGACTCAAGTCGTAGCACTATGCTGGATATCAGCTCTACCTTAACTCCTAATCCACTACTGCTGTTGTCACAGCACTATCTATCCATCTGGAATCTCCTTGTCTAGAGTTGTGCCTCTCCTTCCAGGAATAGTCGTCTTGTCCGTAAGCATTGTCGTCGACGTGTCCACCATTGGAGTGTTGTCGCCACTCATCCGTCGGCAGACTCCACCAGGTTGATTTGACTCCTCGTCGAAGACCTCACCAACATCGAGTGATAGATTCCTCTCCTTCCTCAGCTGTCTCCAATAATCTAAGCAGGGGGTCAACAGAGTAAAGGGTGAGCAACACGGGCGTTACTCAGCAAGTTCATATACTAGGAATGAGGTGTTTTATGCACTAGCTACCATACATACCAAAAGGTCATGGATGAACATGCATATCTTTGTAAAACATTTTTAGGAAAAGATTCATTTTATCTTCAGAAAACTATGCCCGTCAACCATTCACAGGTGCTAGAACTTCATGGAGTTCCTTTCCTGCAACATTCGCAGCTCCTTCCCGGAACAGGGAGTAACATGTCACATTTCTTTACACTCTACAGAGGTGCGTTACTTTACCCATAAGAGACCAGACCTTGTTGCACATCCAGGTATACTTTCCTGTCCACACTTCCTTTGGTGTGGGGCCCAGCTGACGATCCAGACCATTCATAGTGCTTCTCCACCAACCCCACATGCCCACCCCCTTCATGCATAGCAGAATCACCCCTGATACTCTACCCCTCACGGTAGATACCTAGGCATCCCCTTGCAGACCATCCTAGACACCAGAGTCCGTGGGCATTAAGGGGTCCCACCCATGTGCATGTAGTCTCGCAAGATCTACAGCGTACGGCTCTGGCTGTCCGTTGACATGTGAAAGGAACAAGGTCACAGAATGATTTTCCCGGCCCATACCAGATCTTATGGTCAACGCTTCATTTACGGCGCAAAAACACTGACGGCATTGGTTGTTAAGTCATGTGTAATACATTCCATGCAAATGGAACCTCACCAACCACATCATACCATGGTTCCATCTGCCAGCCAACAATATATATATAGCAATTCACATCATCGAAAATAATTTTTTTTTTTTATGCAATGATAAATGATGACGTGGATCACACGTTCGTTGGGAGACCCCAAGAGGAAGGTATGAAGCAGTGTAGCAGCAGTTTCCCTCAGTATGAAACCAAGGTTTAATCGAACCAGTAGGAGCAAGAAATCACTTCTGAAGGTTGTCAGTGGCGCGCTGACGTGGAACCTGCACACAACACAATCAAACTACTTTGCCCCAACGAAACAGTGAGGTTGTCAATCTCACCGGCTTGCTGAAAACAAAGGATTAAACGTATGGTGTGGAAAACAGTAGTAAATTGCAGAGAATGAAAAGGAACAATGATTGCAGTTGGTTGTATTATCAGTGTAAAAGAATGGACCGGGGTCCACAGTTCACTAGTGGTGTCTCTCCATAAAAGATAACTAACATGCTGGGTGAACAAATTACAGCTGGGCAATTGACAAAATATTGAGCGCATGACAATGCATATATATGACATGATGATTACTATGATATTCATGTGGGCATTACGACAAAATACATAGACTGTTATCCAACAGCGTCTATGACTCATAATCCACCTCCAGGTTGTCATACCGAGTTCCCCGTTGGTATTAAGTTGCAAGCAACGGATAATCGCATTAAGTAATGTGCGTAATGTAAACAAATGCATTAGACCTAACGGTGCACCCTTAAGCTAAGCATCGGTTATTTTATCCCTAGTGGCAACAGCACATCCACAATCTTAGAAGTTGTTGTCACTCTCCCAGATTACCGGAGGCATGAACCCACTATCTAGCATAAATACTAACTCTTGGAGTTACAAGCATCTACTTGGCCAAAGCATCTACTAGTAACGGAAAGCATGCAAGATCATAAATAACATATAAGATAGATTGATAATCAAGTTGACATAGTATTCAATATTCATCGGATCCCAGAAAACACAACATGTAGCATTACAATAAGATGATCTTGATCATGATAGGCAGCTCACAAGATCTAAACATGATAGCATAAAGTGGAGAGACAACCATCTAGCTACTGCTATGGACCCGTAGTCCAAGGATGAACTACTCACGCATCACTCCGGAGGCAGGCATGGTGATGTAGAGCCCTCCGGTGATGATTCCCCTCTCCGGCAGGGTGCCGGAAAGAGCTTCTGAACCCTCCCGAGCTAGGGTTGACGGCGGCGGCATCTCTGGAACTTTTCATGGATAATGGCTCGGTTATTTAGGGTTTTCGCGTCGGGAAGATTATATAGGCGAAAGGACGGCGGCTGGTGACGCCCGTGGGGGGCCACACCACCCACGGCGCGGCAGAGGGTGGGGCCGCGCCACCCCATGGTGTGGCTGGCTCGCGGCCCCCCTCCGTCTCTCCTTTGAACTAAGTGTACGTGTTGGAAAAATAGGAGGTCCTGTCCAAGTTTCGTCCAATTCCGAGAATATTTCCAGACTAGCTTTTCTGGAATACAAAAACAGCAGAAAACAGGAACTGGCACTGTGGCATCTTGTTAACAGGTTAGTCCCAGAAAATGCATAAAAATGCTATGAAGTGTATGTAAAACATGTAACAATTGGTATAATATCAACATGGAACATCAGAAATTATAGATACGTTTGAGACGTATCAATAAACCATAGTACTTTGTAATTACTTTGATAAAAATAATCAAGTAGGACATGAGCAAGAGTGAACTTGCCTTTTTTTACTACAAGATTATGCAGCCAAGGTCTTCGATACAATAAAGACTCCAAAATCTGGAAAAAAACATCATTGGTCCTGTAAGGACTAATGTTTGAAGAAACAATATGCTATTATGCATAAGTATGAGATGCATCGCTTTAAACCACGTAACTAACTCTCGATGGTTGAGGGTTGTTTGAGTTTGGTGATTACTTTTAGATTTGTTTTGTCTTCAAGTTTACTTCACGAGAAAGATGAGTTTTAATACCTTAACCTTAAAGTACCATGTTAAGCATAAAAATAAAGTAAAACAACATCATAATTTTAAGTGGTTATTAGATTTGTATTCATTTGAAATGATTATTAAACTATAGAACAAAAAAATTCATAAGCTTATAACTTCATTTTCTTAATTATGAAAATTATCCTTATTGATTATTTTCTTAAATAAAGTATCATTTTAATGAATTAATTTTTGAAATAGAAATATTTCATGTTATGATGAAAACACATTTTAGAATTTGAAGTGAAGCATGTGAAACATTTTTCATGAAGTTGAAATGTATCCAAATTAACATTTCAAATTAACTCCAATTTTCAAATAATAAGCAATTTGTTGTTTCAATTTTAGAATGATTAAAATTTAGTCAAACAAGCATTTTATTTATAAAAACAGATAGATTGATTTTTATGATCATTTTAGTATATTATTTGTATTATTCTGATTTAGTATGAAATAGTTATGAATTTTACAAATTGGGAATTTTTTCTGTAAATCTTGGATAATTATGAAATTTCTGACAACGGACCCACTGTCAGATTTTTATTAATTTCCGAAAACAATTATGAAATGATTAAAACACTGACAGGCGGGGCCCGCCTGTCATAGACAGAAAATTTGGCCGCGGCAAGGCCGTGCTTGCCCTCGCCGGCGGCGAAGGAATTAGCACACGCGGGTGCGCGCATCGCACGCACGAAGGTGCGGGAAGGCGATTGGGCGGCGTTTTGGACCAAATGGTCACCATACACGGCGGCAATGCTCGCCGGAGCGGAGCACGACGGCGGCGCACGGCAACGTCGCGATACAGTGCGATTTGAAGCAAATTAAGAGTGCTGGGAGGTTTGTATGCTCACCACGAGCACGATGGACCCCTCGGAGAAGCTTGGGGATGCTCGACGGCGACGAGCTCATCCATGACAGCCGGCGGCCGGACTTGGGGAAGATGGCCCGATTCCTCCTCTATCGAGCTCCACAAGACGCACCACTCAACGAGGAGCAAGAGGGCGACACGGCGAACCTCCAGAGCTCCTCCGGGCAGCACGGCGAGCACGGAATCGTCGGCGCACGACGGCGGCCCGAGAACTAGGGTTAGGGCTTGAGCTCGTTTTGTTCCAGAGAGAAAGAGAGAGAAGCGAATTGAGGGGGAGAGGGAGATGGGGATGTCTCTCCTGGTTCTTATCCCCTCAAGCAAGAAGACAAGGAGGAGGTGGCAGCGACGGCGTCGGCCTCGTCCTTCTGGCGCGAGGAAGAAGAAAGAAAAGGTCGTTTTACCAAAAACCCCTGGGTTTCTAGGAATTTACAGGAACAGTGTTAACAGGCCCCTGGTTCCTGTTTTAAATGATTTGAGGGTCTTTTTGTAACAGGAATTTTACAGAAAAGTCCTAGAATGTTTAGAATTTCACAGGAAAGTTTATTCCAGCTTTGAAATTTGAATACTTAGTGTATTTTGAATTTCTTTAACATACAAAGTGAATTTGGTCATATTTGGACTTGTTTCTTATTGTAAATATGTAGCTTGTGGTTTTTATTAGTGTGCACAACATAGAGGTATGTTACTATGTTGTTTATTTGAACATCTTTGTCGTTTCAAATTGCTAAAGGTATTTTCTTGCTTGACCTTAGCTCCAGATTAATATTCAAACTTGTTCTGAGTGCTTTATTAATTCCTGAGCACTCCAAGTTGTTGCCCAGCAATATATGCATGACTTGCTCACTGTGGTGACTACACAGAGTATACACAGTGTTTCAATTCAAATACATGCCAAGCACAAAATATGGCCCTAGTGGCTTTGACTTGTGATACATGACAACTAAATCACATGAGACATGATCAGATGTCTGTGGATGCACAAATACAGATATCATGCCTGAGGTTAGGTCTTATGGTGACATAAAATGATGAGAATAGAATCTTGCTTGGTTCCATAGCTCATTCTGAAGATAAAGAGGTTGATGCATTACTCTCAGATAGGAATTCATGCTTTAGTGTGTGGAAGCAAATTGTTAGGACAACTACTGACTAAATAGTCCATGTGGTTCCATTTACCACATGTCTAGATTTATCTCTTCTTGAGAATAAAATCTTGAACAAACCAAATGGTCTTATCACAAGATGAACTTGTGATCTCCTCTCATAAGGAACTTGTCCACCAAACTCATGTGATGGTTAAATATGGATAATGATCATATGGCTTTATGGTTTGGCTTTACTTTCTCCCCGATAATCATACTCTTGGAGAAACACCATAAACTACCATATCACTATCTTATTTGGATACTTGATTATGTTGCCTAAGGTGTATTTGTGGTCTTGTATTCCCTCATGATCCTCCTCTTATATGGATCATGGTTGTACCTCATAGTTTCCTAGTTGAATCCAGATGCTCCAAATGATCTTCCATTGTTGTGTGTAACTTGGTATTGATCCCTCAAGTCAAATACCTGGACTTAAGTCAAGTTCTTAATGTCCCTGATCTAGTATCCAACATCACCTACCTCACCCTTGTGGTGAAAATATCCAGATTAATCCTAGCAAAGCTTTCTATTAGATGGTTATTAAAATTGTACGTGTATTAATGTCATCCAATTGCCTTATGAATATAAGAAGAATTTGTTAACAAGATAGCTAGTCTTGTCACCAAATTACATTTCATATTCAATTGGATAAGATGTACAGGGTTATCTGATCTTTTGTTTATTTGTATATGACACTCAATTGTTTGAGAATACAAAAGTGATTTGTTAAAAAGGTAATTAGGCTTGTTACCAAACTACTTCTATATAACACAAACTTTGGAATATCACACTATTTGTAGAGAAGTTAATAAGAGTAGATTTTGATATAGGAGTTTCCAAATACTGGTGATTGATTGGCATAGTGCTTCTATGCATATCTAAGAAATCCTTCTTCATAATCTTCTTGTTGAACTTCCTCCTTTCCTGTGTTGCCTTCTCTTGTCGAATGATTGGGAGAAGATTATGAGATAAGAAGATAAGATAGTCTTGATAGGATAAGTAGATCTAGATTAAGATTTAGTTTATTCTTTTATCCTCCTTCCATATATTCCTTCTTTTCTTTTCTATGTACTTATTCGATTAATGATGTAAGTCATCATCATCATTTGATTTATAGTTTCTTGTATTATTAGCTTGTAATCAAAATGTTTGAGAATTTAGATAAGACAAGATTTTGAAGTTTATAGCACTCATGTTGATGACTAAGTCTACTCCACCAACATCAGCGAAACCTCGATGTATGTTTCACAAGTTTGGTTCCAAGTTTTTTAGTTACTCGTCAAGCTAACGGCATTCTCAACTAGCCTTTCGAGTGTTCGTTGAGCACTCTATGACTTCGTTGAAAAGTTTTAAATTTTCCCGTATTTTCAAATGCATGCTATGCAAATGCACAAATGTAAATTTGCCCCTTTCTACTCTCTGAACTACGGGTCATTACACAGGAGTAGTCATTGCTTAATTAATTCTGGTGTTGGATGCAACAAGAAGGTTCGGTTCTTAGTTTGCACTTCTTTGGTGAAAGCTACTGACCTCCATCTCCTCATGCTGGTATCAGATGGGCTATTCAATATTCAGAGTGGTATTTGACTATTCAATATTCGTATTGTCACTTGACTATTTGTGTCAGATTTTGTTCTTGGCATGACTACATGAGTTAACATAGACACTACTAGAAGGAAAAGGTGCGCTTCGTTGCGCCCGTTTAATTAATTTCTGAGAATATTTTGGAAGATCCATGTGAATTTATTCAATTATGTGTGATAATCCTGAAAAACAGAAACTAATATTTTCCACATGATCTTCATGTGAATAAACGATCTGGGTAAAGTAGTCGGAAGCATCGCCTCCCTCCAACACGGACTCCCCCTCCTAAACAGCCCACCTGTCCAGCAAACAAGAACTAATCATTTCAAAAAGAAACAAAGAACTTAAAGCGGGGAATTAAATGAATCTGACAATGCAAATTCAACAGATATAGCTTAATGCGGGGAAACTGACGCTGACATTAGTATGGAGTTGTGCATATAGTAATCATTTTTACATCACACGCTGGTCTACTTCACCCTATGCTACAACATCAGAGTCTTCATCTACTTGCGTCATAAGATATTAGTGTATTACGTTCCCATGATGCATATATTTTGGCCAAGATCAGAATCCAATAATGCAAGATCTCATTACTTAACATCAGAAAGTTACATTTACCTGTCAAGACAACCAAGAGCGATCATCTTTAATGTAAAGATGCACTTTTTTTGCCACAATCAAAAAGTTAGACCTTGCATACCATAAACTTTCCAAAAAAAAGATGTTTCAATTGTCTGAATAATCAAGGCCTCGGGATTTCATTTCTTTCCAGATTGTGTTCCTAGGTTATTGTTGGTTAGTTGATGTTCTTTCCAAAGATCAAAAGTTTATTAACTTCCCCGAAATTAAGAGTTATGGTGTTTGTGATGGAACAAAACAATCAACGGTGGTCTTGTGCTGATGGAAATAGGAGATTTCCTTTTAAAAAAAAGGAAATAGGAGATTTTGTATCAATTAATCCATAGCAAATGAAGTATCCGGGTCTTTTCATTGCATTCACGTACAACAAGAAACAACCACAAGCGTTTGGTGCATCACCTGCATTTTGGTGCATTCTTTTTCCTTTCCTTGGTCTTTTGTTCCGTCCTATTCCAAATAACTTATCTGATTACAACGTATTAACCGCTAATGCACCTTTCTTTTATCAAATATCAGGGACATGGTCTAAAACATCTGTACAAAAATCCATCTCTCGATTGCATTTATCACGACTGCTCCTTTTCAACCGAAGTAGGATCTCTCGATTAAGCAACTATTGCTGATAAACGTAGCACTTGCATTGTCAAACAAACATGATTGAAACAGCCATCCTTTATAGAGGTCCTAGAGATCCTTTAGGCCAAAACCAATGGTTTGCACAGGGATAAATCTGCCCTAAAATCACACTGTTGTGGTTTACCTATTTTGGATGTTATGATGCATTAGAGTACTCCATTAAGAACATGACAGCCAGAAAGAATGCGAACCCAAATATCATTACAACAATTATGTAGCCGTTTTAACAACACATGTCACCTTCACCTCCCAAGGTCACATATATTTGACTCATGAAAATGGCGAATAAATCACAATAGTAGTATTGGGCCACTAAACAAAAAACCTATAAGTCAATGAAAGACAATATTGACAAACAGGGACTTTTTTTTGCATATCTCCTGTACATTCTGTAGCGCATGTACTTAAGTTGTTGTCGATTCAATGTTCACTTCACATAAAGCTGCAATTATGAGAATCAATGTAAGAACCAATATTTGGGTAATCTGCAATCAACATACCAAACCAGGTTCTTCATTCTCCACGCATAAACATGAGAACTCATCTCCACTTCCACCAGTCATCAGATTAAAAACATATGATCCAATAGAAGACTTGTACTATTGGCTTTCTAGCAACAAATTTTGACTGGATGGAAGTGGAATACACACATCATACCAAAAGCTCTATATTTCTGATTAACAGAAGTTCGATCAGGCAAGTTGACAAAAAAATAAGTTTCAGTAGAACCTATACATCCCCGAAACAAATTTGTACACATGATACCCAAGTTACATTAGAAATTGATATTAACTACTGAAATAACTACTCCCTCAGTTTTTAAATATAAGATGTGTATGTTCACTCATATTAATCCGCGTGTAAATCATATGTACAACCCATAAAACATCTTATATTAAAAAAACGAAGGGAGTAATAGTTAATAAAACTCCATTAAAATCGACTGAATATATTGTCCACTGAATATTACTAAAGAAAGGCAAGTCAAAATATTACCACTTATGAGGTGTAATCCCCTGGCTTTCATGCAGATGCGGACCACTGAAGCTAAACAACTACATGACCCTTGTATTTAAAGGGCACATCGAAATCAAATCATAGTAGACCAGAGGCACATAGATTCAGTTCTTTGGGGCACAATATCATTTCACCTCTGACATAGTGAAAATTCAAATAAAAGTTGTTGGAATAATTTGAAACATGAGACTTACACAACAAAGATTACTTAGGTATTTCAACGAATTTATATGCCTCTGGTATCACAGGCATGACCAGGGCGTCCACATCCTCTGTACCACAACATGAAAGGAGTTTAAAAAATGGTGAGCTACATAACTGTGGAAGCCTAATCCAGTCAAAGGAAAAAATGAAAAGAAAAACAAAGGAAAAGGTGCACTTTATGTAAATGTTTCTTGACCATTTACAGCTATAATTTGCAGTTGGGTAGTCTATGTTACCTTCCAATTCACTGCTCAATTCATGTCGCTGAGCTTATTATACCCTATACAGAACTGAGCGCCTTGATAATAATCTCATATGTTGGCATCCTTGTAACTTTAAGATATGACTATATACAATATGAACAACCATGAAGGGTGCATATTATGTCACAATGAAGCGTGTAGACTCTCTCGTTCAGAGCTTCAGGCAACAGCTCCACTATATATCCCCCGCCAACATTGGTCGTGCTGAAAGTGACACACTCAATCCATTGTTCTCATGCCGGGGGACAGTTGTTTTGTATGCATATTGCTTTCCTGAGTAAACAATATAGATATAGTACATTAGATATTAACTTAATTGTCCACCATGAATGCCACTGTGAACCAACAGCCAAAGTTCATTATTCCGATCGCCTGAAGCCAGTGAATGTACTAAATATTTAATGAAGAAGAAGATATAATAAGCATGTGATCGAGAACTAACCTTTTCCTGCCATGACTTGAAGGATTTTAGCACAACGTCAATCTTTTGTCAGTTCAAAAACCTCTGAAAAGTAAGCAAGATATCTTTTTCATGGGACACAATAACATGACTTCAGCATTCTTAAAGAAGATACATCCAGCATGGAGTCCCAACATTTGGTAGAACGCTTTTCTTTTTCCCATTAAATTTGGAGCTGCTCATATGTTATAAAGCTAGATTAACATATCCTGAAAGGCACAAGAAAATAGTTTGAACAAATAATAGTACAGCTTCTGTGTATATTTTTCGGAGACTAACCAGACAAAAAATACATAAGGTAACCGCATATCCTAAAATTCTGCAAGCACACAACTAACAGGGAACTACCAGAAGCGCGCACATAACCGCGCACATAACCTCGTATCTGCCAAATCTTTAAGCATGAATAGAGGTCGTACGTGACAGTATAAGAATACAATTTACTATTATTGCAGTTGTCACAAAAGTTAATCAATCTTCAGTACAAAGTACATAGTTCGATTTCACGTACATCTTAGGAAGTTATGATGTGCTCAGTTTGAAGAATATAAGAATTCTACAAAAGAAGTCAAATTTATTCAATAATTCTGGCTTGTAGTTTAGAACGACTTGAACTTGATCTTACATGCAACCATCATTACTCAATATCCCAATCAGAGGATGGCCACTGTAGTATGAATCTCTGGCCTATGACGAATTATGAAGAATTGGAAATAATTGGCTCACATCACATGTACAGCAATAGGAGCTGCTGGCTGCTGCACACGCACGCGGAGATAAAAGAGCAGCATCGGCAGTAGACCGGCCTGGGTCCTGGAGGCACAACAAAGGTGGGGGTATTAGAGAAAATAGGATCAATGATCTGAATTCAAGCATGTACTGCTTGTGCTAGAACGGAACTTCACGTACAAGACATGGTGTACTTACTGCCCCTGGAGCGCAGCAGGATTTTTTTTTTGCCTCTTCCTGATTGATGAGCCCCCGACGGAAATTGTGAGATTGAAAGCCCAAAACGAATGCCGGCCAAAGGTGTGTGCTTCTACGGTTCTACCGCCGGCACACAACCGGTCTAGATGAGGTGCAGAGAGATGCGTAACACTTTGGGCTGCAGTAGAAGCAGGGTTGCATGCCCAAAATTCCCGCATCTGAGGGTGAGAAGCACTGAAGCCTCACGCACGCTTGGACGAAATCGGAGGGGGCTCACCGGAGCTTTGTAGGGGGCATCCAGATGCGCTCGCGCCCTGGAGCAAGGAGATCGGGCCAGCGGCGTTGGGGCCGGGGCGAACGCGATCTGAAGCCAAGTCGGCAGCAACCAGCCAACCATGGATGCGATACGGTGTGAACTGGGTGGCCGACAACGACCATGGAGGTGGGGTGGAGGCGACTGGCAAGCTGGGGCGGCGAGCGTTTCCCGCGGGGAGGCAGGTCGGTGGCCCGCCGGCTGCGCGCGGGAGGTCGGGACGGTGCGCGGTGTAGGAAGGTGAGGCGGGCGCGGTGGAGGGAGGTAGCGCCCGGCCCGGGGAAGGAGGTGGTCGGCGCGTGGAGGAGGTGGCGGCGCCCCCCGACGCGGGTATTGACCGAAGAAACTGAGCTGTGGTCGTGTCCCACGTGAGGAACCGCGTGGAGCAAACCGACCTGACAGGTGGGGCCGTTTGACCGGGGAACGCACCAGAGCAACGACGTACACCCCGACACGTGTGATGCTCCATAGCTCAAGAATCCTAGGGAGCTTAGATATCTTAGAGATGCAACAAATCTGGTTCAGCAAAAGATTAGAGCTGCATGAATCATATTTCTCCACTTTAAAGAGAAACATACTACAGCGCAGAGTTCGCACATTTTAAGCCAGCGCTAATGAGCTGCAACTAAATAAAGCGCTAGCATATAAAAATTAACCCGTTTTTGCTAGTATACATACAACAAGCTTGGTCTGTGTTGGTGCCAGGAGTCGGGATGGTATGCTTTTACAAACAGCCAGATCATAAAGCCTACTGTACTTGACACACAGCACTTCATTTCCCAGCCACAATTCTTTTCTAAATTTTGTTTGCAACGCATTAGCAATTACTTTTTCACAAAATTTTAGAAAGAAATCTTTTCCTTTCACTATCCCTTGCAACTATATTACAGACTTAACTTACATAGTATTTCTGATTCTTAAATTTGAGTCTCCGATTTGCTACTGTTATTTCTAAGCCTATGAAGATGTAGTACATTATTACCTAACTATATTAAGTTCCACCGGATTTAGCTCTCCACAGCGAGCCACGGCGACGCGGGCACTGTTTTACTGTGCCCCGCTACAGTGTAACAGTGCCCGCTGGTTTTTTTTTTTGCAAAAACACCCCTGGTTTACGAAAAGTCAGCATCAGTCCTTCCTGCGTACAAATCTCACTGAAATGGAATTATTTGCAACTTCGCACAACACCGAGGATTTTTTTGCAAAATGACCCACAAATCCCTCCTTCCTTCCTCTCTCTCTCGCGACGAGCGAGCTCGCCGGCACCGCCGACGGTCACTGCCGCCGCTGTGCTCCTCCCTGAACAAATCGACGAATATAGCGAGCTCCGCCGCCTCTTCCTCTCCCTCCTCGCTGACATCCACCTGTCCGATCGCGGCGTACTCGCCGGAATCGACGCGAACGTCCTCGCAGGCCACCGCCACCTTCTTCCTCGCCGCCGGCGGCTCCGGTGACCAAAAGGTCCGAGCCGCCGCCCATTCTGCTGCCCACCACCTCCTCTGTCGCCTCTACGTTGCCTCAGGCCCTCACGCGTACTCGCCTGCTCGAGCGCGAGCTCGGCAGGCACGGCCGCATCCACCACCGGCGAATGACGTCATCCAATGACGTCAGCATGGCCCGCTGTCAGTTTTTTTTTCTTAAACAGTTTCATATTTATTAAAATCCTGATATGTGGGTCCCAATTGTCATATATTTCACAATTACAGGGGGAAAAAGTTAAAATTCGAAGAAAAAAAATTGTAACAAGATCCAGATAAAAAAATTCCATATTGCAAAATCATTAGTTTAAAATCTACTCTTCAAAAAAATATCGAAATGACCAGAAAATTACATACTAAATACTTACGACAAGATACAAACATTTGTAGCCATTTTAATTTAGTAAAAATTTAAATATAACCTTAGTACATTTGAATATTTTAATTTAGTAAAAATTTAAATACAACCTAAGTATACTCCTTCTAAATAAATGGAGTTGATTTTAAAAAAAATACTTATATAGTATATTCCCCTTAATTATGGATCCTAAATAAATATCTATGTGAAGCTACAAACATATATGAACACCTAAATTTGCTACATACAAAAGGTAAGGAAAATGTAAAAATATTTCGAGTATTGTTTAGGCAAAAGCAAAATATAAAAAAAATACTGTGGTAAGGAAAATGTAAAATATTTTCGAGTATTGTTTAGGCAAAAGCAAAAATATATATATAAAAAAAATACTGTTTAAACAATGTTCCAATTCCAATTGCTTAAACAAATGATAATGAAGCCATTTTTTCCCAATATTCCAACCATTTCACTTCTCTCTTAATAATGGAGTCATTTGTCTAAACACCATAAGCAATGTTCCAAATTATAATAACAAACTCATTTGTCTAAAAAAAAAGAATTCATAAATATTTGGAGTATTATTTGAGCAAAAGAAAAACATAAGAAAAATGTAAGATGTAAAGTGTACCAACAACTTCAAATCTATCCGTCGGAAAAATATGACAAATATATCAACATGAACAGAAAAATAAACACTTGCTATGTATTACATACGATCGAAGACCATATTTGAATATTTCAAAAAAATTATATGCCTTCCAAATCTGATCATCTATAAACGTAAACATAATTCAAATATGAACACAACTGATAAATATGAAAAAAAAATTGAATTCCAATAAATTTAAATTCGAACAACTTCCGAACGTATACATTATCAAATTTAAATTCTTCACACCACTATACTCACAAATATGAAAAAAATGATCATAAAAGTAGATCTATATATAAAACTTGAGAAAAACCACTCCCCCTTTGCTGAGCCACGTCACTCCGTAACCACGTCCGTTCGATCCGCGCCATCCAACGATCAGAAATCATCCACGCCATCCCCAACGCGCGCTACTATTTACAGCTACTACCTACATTGACTTTAATGAACGATAATTTTTTTCCCCTTTTTTTTCCCGACAAGTCAATAATGCAAACAATATATCAAAAATCTTCAAATTTAATGAATTTCCATACTTTTTACACAAAAAATACACTAAAAAGATCCACGTTTTTGTGTTCTACACTTAAAAGCATTTTTTTTGTTGCATATAGATTTGCTTCCAACATAATTTAACTTCCACAAAAAATATCACTACTCTTTCTCACTAAAGGCGCGGCGTGACGACGCGCCACATTTACTTAGTAAAATCTAAAGCACCACCAAAATCACTTGAATGCATTGAGTCCACGAATCTCAATAGCAGTTATATTGCCTCCAGTAAGAGCTAGAATTACTAATTAGCTTCGAGCAGACAAGCATCTGAATGTAACCTAACAGTACTATATCCTAGCCTCCTAGGCACTATATAATCCGAATGTATATATGTACTCGAGGGAATACAACATAAGTACATTATATCGGCCTGGCAAAGGTATTTGAATACTGCTAGCAGGAAAACAAAAAAGACAGAGCTAGCTAAAGTAAAACTGGAGTAAATGGTGGGCATCACGGCTTGCCACAGCTCTGCTACAGAAAAATAAAATGCATGGTACAAATGAAATGAAACATTGTAGCTCTTAGCTAAAACTTTTATCAATTCAGTTACTCCCACCAGCACACAACCACATAACACTTAGTAAGCACAAACTGTGTGGCGTAATATCAATCGTTGGAAGCTTCCTAGAGAACTCCCACACAATGCAGGTATTAAGCTGCTGCGGAGTCTGACGAACGTTTAGGTACCAGCAGTCTTCTACAAGCTAGCCCTGTTTAACTTCGACACTTGCAGAGACTTTCTATAGTAGCTGAGGTCAAAAGGGTCTGGAAACGAAAAATCAGATGCTAGTTCGTGGCAGAAAACTGGAACTGCCGCATCAGTGAGTGGGCTATTGAAGAGTTGAAGTTTGCAGGCTTTATTCTTCCATTTTGCACTGGTCAGAGGCTTCAGTTTCACATTCAGATCAACACCGAGGAGAAACATTGACTGGCCACCACGACCACCATCTTCTCCAGCACCCCAGCTGTCTCCGCGATGAACTTAAGGAAAACAACCTCGCTTCTCGACCCTCGGAACTCATAGAAAAACACCTTCTCCATGGTCTGCGCCACACATTTAATCGGACCGCCCTCCTGCCAGAACTTGAGATTGACCTTGCCAGTTTGCCCATCATCTATCTCGGACTGCAAACGGTAATGGGCACATACATAGTTCAGGATAGTTACAACTAGGAGGACACGTACATCATGCAGCATCAGTTTCATAATTAATCTGATTCATAGTTTTTGGGCATGCGAGTGCTGTGAAATTGCAGATGCAGCAACTAGAGTTCCAATGGATTTTACCTGGACATGGAGTGTGTCCAGATTGGGGAAACATCTGAGGAAGCCAGGCACCTTCTTGACAGCATTGCGGACTCCAAATGGCACCTCCATGGCGAAGATCTGTACACTTGGGACAATGTTGTGCTTGGTCCCAGCCTGCAATCCACTCGAACAGAAACTAATTCAGATCCTTAACAGACATAGTACATATGCATTAGAATCTACTAGTAGTGAGCTGCACACCACGAAAACGTTATTGCTAATCTCAATCTCATTCTCTCTCGGCTGAAGGTATCCCAGCACGCGCAGGTTGGGTGCGTGGCCAATCTTGATCCTCCAGCGGCGGCAATTGTTGGAATTCCGCTCGAAGAGATTGATGTCACCAAAAGTTGTCCACTGAAGGAGCCTCTCGAGACGAGGGGCATCCACCACGACGATATCTTCCAAGTAGGCGCAGCCTAGCTGAACGCACCGCAGGCTGTGGCTGACGAGGCGAAGGCGCAACCCGGTCTGGGGTGCCGTGATGACGAGGATCTCCAGAACTGGGCTTCTTTCGAGCATGAAGGCGAGGTCCCGGTCCTGCATTACATTGAAGCAGAGGCCGAGCTCCCGGAGGTTGGGGAAGGCGGCGCGGCGCGGTACAGCAGCCGTGTCGGGGAGCCTCCAAACTCCGAGGTAGAGGCGGGTGAGAGAGGCGCAGCTGAAAATCGTGGTGGGGAGGTGGAGGTCGATCGGCCACGGACGGTTGACGAAGACGAGTTCGCGGACTCCCTTGGCGGCGAGGACGTCGAGCCAGCGCGCCATCTCGCCCCGGTGCTCGTCCATGGTGGTGCAGGTGAGGTAGACGCAGCGGAAGGGCCCCGGGTGCGCCGCGAGGACGTGGGACACCGCGGCGGTCACGGCGCGGGGAGAGGGGGCGCCGATGATGTACGGCCCTTCCGCGCCGCAGTCTGGAAGCAAGTGGCTGTCGACGAGGTTGAGGGGCGCCGAGCGCCAGATGGGGCGCCAGCGCGAGGAGAGGGCAGCGGAAGGAGTAGATGGCATTATGCGAAGATGTGTTCCTGAGTATGAACAGAAAGAAATATTGAGCAAATGCCATGGAAGTGCTTATGGAGGACATCACGCTGGAGATAGAACTGCGCAAAAGGTTCTACAATCAGGTTTTTATTGGCCTACCCTTTTTAGAGATGCTAGAAAATTTGTTTTATCATGTGATGAATGTCAAAGAGTAGGTAACATTAGTAGACGTAATGAAATGCCTATGAATTATTCTCTTGTTATTGAACCTTTCGACTGTTGGGGATTTGACTTTATGGGTCCTTTTCCTCCTCAAATGGTTATACTCACATACTTGTTGCTGTTGATTATGTTACTAAATGGGTAGAAGCTATACCAACTTCTAGTGCTGATGGTGAGACATCATTAAAAATGCTTAAAGATATTATCTTCCCTAGGTTTGGTGTGCCTAGATACTCATGACTGATGGGGGTTCTCATTTTATTCATGGTGCTTTTAGAAAAACTTAGCTAAGTATGATGTTAATCATAGAATTGCTTCACCATATCATCCTCAAACAAGTGGTCAAGTAGAATTGTCAAATAGAGAGATTAAGTCTATTTTGCAAAAGACTGTTAATAAATCTAGAAAAAATTGGTCTAAAAAGCTTAACGATGCTTTGTGGGCTTATAGAACTGCTTATAAAAATCCTATGGGAATGTCTCCTTACAAAATGGTTTATGGAAAAGCTTGTCATTTGCCTTTAGAATTAGAACATAAAGCCTATTGGGCGGTGAAAGAACTTAATAGAGACTTTAAACTTGCCGGTAAAAAGAGATTGCTTAATTTGAATTCTTTAGATGAATGGAGAAATGCAGCTTATGAAAATGCTAGGCTCTTTAAAGAGAAAGTTAAGCAATGGCATGATAGAAGAATTCTTAAGAGAGAATTTAACGTAGGTGAAAAAGTTTTATTGTATAGGTCTCGTCTCAGATTTTTTGCAGGAAAATTACTTTCAAAATGGGAAGGACCTTATATCATTGAGGAGGTCTATCGCTCAGGTGCGATTAAAATCAATTCACTAGATGGGGACAGACCACAAGTGGTTAATGGTCAAAGACTCAAGCATTACATTTCTGGAGATTCTTATAATGAAGATGTTGATCTTATCAAAGTGGTAACTCCAGAGGATTTTATAAAAAGTCAAATTCAGACAACTGCAAAAGCTGATTTGGAATAGGTAACAGTTTCGGTAAGAAAAAGTTCGCGATTTACTTTTCAACCTAAATATTTATTGTTTTTATATAATATGGAAAATTATGAGTCGGAAAAGGGTAGGAAACGGTGCCCGAGGGCACCACACCACCCCTGGGCGCGGGCCCCACCCTGGCCGCGCCGTGGGTGCGTGTGGGCACCTCGGAGCCCGTCTCCGACCCCGTTTCGTCCTGTACCTTCCTTTTGTCGTAAAACTTTTTGCTATATAATCACCCGGATCTCCCGAGGTCCGTATAACGTGTTTTCGTCGAGTTTTGTTTTCGAGCTGTTTCTGCCAGGTTTAGCTCCAGGATTAGAAGATGTCTTCATCCGGGGCTCCGAAGGATACCTTCTTCAAGAACGTCGTCAACCCATACATCAATGAGCTGAAGCAGCACCCTCAAGAGATGCGGCTTGTGGATGGAGTCCTTGTTCGAGAAGATGTCAAGGGACCCAAGGTTGAAGGGGACATGAAGGCTAGGCTAGAAGAAGTAGAGCATGAAGTTTTCCGGTACCAGAAGATGATAGAGCGCGGAGTGGAGATCAACCACAAGATCATTAATGAGCTTATTGATGAACACAAGAAGGAGACTGATAAGCTGTGGGATAACATCTTCGCACTTAGTAAAACTACATCCAAGTTACAAGGGCAAATTTACGATCTTCAAAACCAAAACTGTGAGTATGAAGCTAGGTTCAAACGCATAAGCTCAGCTGCTAGTTTCAGGTTCTTGGAAACCAAATCCTCTTTCGTTGATGGGGAGCCTCTGCCTTGGAAATTTGATGACGAGGAGTCTTCTTCACCACCAAGAGATCAAGCCTAAATCGTCGAGGGGTAATGGCACTCCCTTGGCTTGTTCCAAGCTTGGGGGAGTGCCCAGTATCATCTTTATCCTTTCGTTTTTATAATTTCGTGGTCATATCATGAGTAGAGAAGTTATCTTATAAGATGGTTTGCGATGTGGAGTGTCAATCCTTTAGTTATCCATGTATCCGTTGGTTTGAGTGTGTCTTGTTCAGAATATTAATGAGAAGTTCCACCTTTACTTTCGGTACATTTTATTTTAGCCTGCAATCTTCTTTATGTGCTGATCTTGCCATTAGTATTGACGCCACTTTTGGGTACATTAAGTAAATTATATTAGTTGTGGCAAACTTAGTATTGGTCATTAGTAGCAATACCATGAAAACTTAAGTAGAAGGAGGGAATTACATGCAAAAATATTATCCCTTTATCTTTCTTTCTTGCTAGCCAATAAGATTAGTATTCTTTGAGTTAAAACATTTGTGCTTACAGGGAAGATAGCATGGTTGCTTCTATTATATATATTTGTGTGTATCCCCCAACTTTTATGCTTGCTACATGACCTTGCTAGCCTTAACCACCGTACTGAGAGGGAATGCTTCTCGTGCATCCAAATCCTTGAACCAAACCCATGCCATTTGTGTCCACCATAACTTCCTATATGTGGTATTTCTTTGCCACTCCAAGTAAATTTTTCATGTGCTACCTTTAAATTATTCAAAATGTTATTATTCCCTTTTGTGTCAATGTTTACTAGCTCATGAGGAAGTAGTGTGGTTATCCTTTATTCTACTTGTCAAACAGACTTTACACCTGGACTAGTGGCATATACATCCGCTTATCCAATAACTTGCAAAAAGAGCTGGCAACGGGTGCCCAGTCCCAATTAATTACAACTTTAACCAATTAATTCTCTTCACACTTTTGCCCTGATTCATCAGTAAGCAATGACAAACAGTGAAATACCTGAATGTGTGTAAACCAAAGAGAAAGAGGGATGATCTGCCTTGCTGGTAGAAATAACGTCCTTCATGGGAGCCGCTCTTAAAAGTCTGTTTGACAGGGAGAATACTGTTTTCACCCGCTACCATTCGTTGACAATTAACAAACACCCCTTAAAACTTAATTTTTGCTCTCTATATGATTTCAAAAACTTAAAAGCTCTAGCACATGACTTAATCCCTGCTTCCCTCTGCGAAGGGCCTTTCTTTTACTTTTCATGTTGAGTCAGTACACCTATTTCCTTCTTCTTGAGCAAGCATTTGAGTTGTTGTGATTCAACCATATATATCATTAATATTGTCAATCATGTTCTTTATCCTTTCTTGTCTTAGCACAAATACTTTTGCCTCTAAGAATATAGCTTTGCAAGTTATCAATGACTGTAAAGAAGGTGTGATAATTGAGTGTGGAAATTCTGCAATATAAGCTCTAATATAAAGACTCCTTTCGAAAGATAAGTATTGATTGCTTATTGTTCTATGACCAAGAATGAAGTGTGCCATTACTAATCTATAATTTCCTTCGTGTATTTTTATTGTGGTTGTTTCACTACTCATGTTCAAGTTAGGTTATATGAAGAGTAGTTGCTGTTTAAAATGAGTGTGTTGTTTAGTAATTACTGATGCTTCTTGTCCGTATTCTTTATTATCGACGCTTCACTCCATAAACTTTTGTTCTAGTTTACTGAGCTCAGCTTTCGCTTGGGGACAAGCGAGGTCTAAGCTTGGGGGGGTTGATACGTCCATTTTGCATCACTATTTTATAGCATAATTTACTGTTATTCAATGATATATTTCATATTAAGAGGAGTTACTTATGTTATTTTGTCTTATTTTGCATGTTTGATGATCATTGGATAATTAACTGCCGGAGTCAGATTTCAGCTGGAAAAAGCAACGTCAAGGCACTATATTTCTGGAGCACTAAAAATATTTCCGAGAAGACAGATGTTCCTATTTTATCAGAAGATGGACTAAGCCAAAAGGGGAGGCTGAGATGGGCCAGGAGGGGCCCACACCACCCCTGGGCGCGGGGCCCACCTTGGCCGCGCCCTGGCCAGGTGTGGTGCCCCTGGCCCACCTCAGGCGCTCCCCCTTCGCGTACTTCATCCCCCAGAAACCCTAAGACACGGGGAGTCCGTGAGAAAATATTCCGCCGCCTCCACGAGGCGGAAACACAGAGAGAGAAAAAGCTCTCCGGCAGGGAGAAATCTGCCGGGGAAATTCCTTCCCGGAGGGGGAGATCATCGCCATCCTCATCGTCATCGCGCTGGACTTCATCGGGATCATCATCATCATCATCTCCACCGCCATCACCACCATCACCGCTGCACCATCTCGTTCCGCTGTAACATCTAGGGCTATACTTTGTTTAGTTCATAGGGGAAACTCTCCCGGTGTTAATTACTCCTTGTGGTTGATGCTATTGAGTTTTATCGGTGAATTAAAGTATATGTTCAGATTGTTATCCATCATTATATCACCTCTGATCATGATCCATATGATGTCTCGTGAGTAGTTCGTTTAGTTCTTGAGGACATGGGAGAAGTCACGCTGTTAGTAGTGGAATTATGTTGAGTAATATTTAATGGTTTGATATTTAAGTTGTGGTGTTATTCTTCTAGTGGTGTCGTGTGAACGTCGACTACATGACACTTCACCTTTATGGGCCTAGAGGAATGCATTGTGTATTTGGTTGCTAATTGTGGGGTTGCCGGAGTGACAGAAACCTAAACCCCCGTTAGTATACCGGTGCACAAGGGAGCGTAGGATCTCAGAGTTTAAGGCTGTGGTTAGATTTATCTTAATTACTTTCTTGTAACTGCGGATGCTTGCAAGAGGTATAATCACAAGTATGTATTAGTCCAAGTAAGGGCGGTGCATTAGCATAGGTTCACCCACACAACACTTATCAAAACAATAAAGATTAATCAACTATGTGAAGCGAAAGCACTTGACTAGAATCCCGTGTGTCCTCAAGAACATTTTGTCATCATAAGTAAACCAACCGGCTTGTCCTTTGCTCTAAAAAGGATTGGGCCACTTGCTGCAATTATTATTACTGTCTTTTACTTACTCGCATTTTATTTACCTGCTATATCAAAAACCCCTAAAAACTTGTCTGCTAGCATTTACAGTGAAACCTTTACCGAAACTCCTTGTCAGCACCTTCTGCTCCTCGTTGGGTTCGACACTCTTATTTATCGAAAGTACTACGATACACCCCCTATACTTGTGGGTCATCACCCGCCATGCGCTGGCCTCGGAATTCCGCGGTAGTGAAGAAGTGAGGATCCTTCCCGGAGAAGGTCTTCAGCAGGAAGGTGAAGTGGTCACCTTCCACAACTTTTCGGTAATGGGGCTGCTGCCCCCTTTCTCACCGTTCTTCATTGCTGTCCTGGAGGCGTTTGGGCTGCACATGCTTCATTTGCATCCGAATGCAGTGTTGATCTTGGCCTCCTTCGCCTACGCGTGTAAGGAATTCGTTGGGGTAACGCCATCGGTGGCTCTGTTCCGCCATTTCTTCGTTCCCGCCTGGGAAAGTTAAAGTGGATCGCTGATGCATGTAAAATGCAAACATGAACTTTGCACTTTAATTGCTTATATTCCAATCATATTTGCATCATATAAGGGTTATATCAATGTTTTATAATGATTTTGGGAATACTTCATAGTTTTCCCATTTATTTGGAATTAACCCTGTTTTTCCAGAAAACGTCTTTTTTAGTGTTTCAGACTTTCCGGGAGCTTCGGGACTCCAAAAAGGGCAAGGTCAAAGAGCACGGTTCAGAATTTTCGAGACGAAGGCAATGGGCTTAAATTGAAGACCAGAAGCCCAACAGGCTGCAAATGGGAGGGTCCCACGCGGCCAAAAGTACATGGCCGCGTGGGCCTGTCTCGTTTCCCCTCGGAGCTCCGTTGCCGTCGATTTTTCGTCCACCGACTCCGTCTTGACCTAAAAACGTCTATAAAAAAGGTCCCCTGGCGTTTCGCGAAAGGAGGCGGCGGAGAAACACGAAACCACGAAACAGAGAGTCAGAAGGCTGCCGCCGGAGAAGATCGGAGGGGGGAAACGCTGCCGGAATCGCCTCCGGAGGCTCCACCCCCCTCCGGCGTGTTCATCATTAACATCTACAGCAAGAACTTCTCCATCACCACCGTGAAGACCAGCACCATCTCCATCACCATCTTCGTGATCCACTTCATCCCCCTCATAGTTTGAGATTGTTGAACCCTAGCTATTGTTTAAGTGCTATTCTACCTGTGTATGATTAGCTACTTGTCATTGTTTTGTGGTGAGACTATATTTTTAGATTGTGTTGTATCATTTATACCACTGAATCACATCATGTCTTCACGTTGTGAGTAGTTCCCGTATGTTCCTGAGGGCATAGGATGAATTGGCATGATTTATATATGACATGTGTTGGTATTTTGTCAAGAGTTTATCTTTTATGTGATTCTATGATGGTGTTGTGCGAACGTCGACTGCACAACACTTCACCTATATGGGCTCATAGGAGAACACCGTAGTATAATGAATTGAGGGAGACTTGGGAGGACATGTAAACCTGAGACCGAGTCATGAAGTTATATTATGAGGGTATTAGTATCGGGGACCTTAGAGTGTAATGCTATGGTGGGACTTTATGTCTTAATAATTCTTGTGCAGTCATTTACTTGGCCACATGATCCATCATAAGGGGTTGTAGTTTATTTATTTAGCTATACCTAATTATGGCTCCGTCCAAAGAAGATTAAAACTTGACAAGATATTCAACGTGTTGTTTAATAAATCTCTATGCCTAGCATCATCCATGCCGCCCTCGGGAACGTTTGCCACATATAAGTTACACATCACTTGAGCTTGTCCTTTGCCACATAAGAGGATTGGGCTTTCTCTCTTTGAGAGCTTTCACTTGCTACTATCTGTTATCTGCTTGCATTTATACAACCGAAAATACCAAAAACACTACATCTTTCATTGTTTTATTTATCAATCTTACTAACCAATACCTTCAGCTCCTCGTGGGTTCGACAACCTTTTCTAATTGAAAGGTACTACAATTGATCTCCTGCACTTGGGAGCCATCAAGATACTTTTCTGGCGCCGTTGCCGGGGAGCGTAGCGCTATTGGTAAGAAGTTTGGTAAGGAAACTTGAAAGCTGTTTATCTCATTGTTACTATGGCATTTATGAATCGTGCCTCGCTGCATCTTGCTCTATATGAAAGTGCTTATGCCACTACTGCAAAGGTGGTTGAAACTACTGTGCCTGAGATACCTAAAGTGGGATATAAGATTCCCATGGGTCATGTTAAAAGAGTTATGAAAAATCCATTTACAGGGGATGGAACTAAGTCTGCATGTGAACACATAGAAACAATTGATGAAATATGTGGTTTATTTAGGCTTCCTGGTATTTCTGATGATCAAATAAAAAGGAAGCTATTATATTTGTCTTTATCTGGTAATGCTCGTGATTGGTACATGTCTTTGGATGAAGAAGTGAAAACTGATTGGAGTATTTTGAGGGAGGTTTTTCTTAAATATTTTACTCCCAAAGAAAGTACTAATATTTTGCAGGAAGAAGATGATGAAAACATAAGCTTGGAAGAGGAAGAATGTGAAGAAGTGGATAAAAACCTAAGCTTGGGGATGCCCATGCAATCTCAAGAAGATGCTGAAAAAGATGAACAACTGGAGAATGAAGAGTTGGATCTCCCAACTTCACCATCAACAAATGATAGTAACACTCAAACTCAAAAATCTTTTGTTATTTATGAGAATCCATGTTATGATGAGGGAGAAACTGAAAATGCTATGGTCCTATATGATAACCCATGCTATTATGATGAAACTAATAATACTCCTTCACTTTTTATAATGCTACTAGTGAACTTATTGATGATAATGAGGAGTATTGCTTAAATATGCTATATGATAATGCTTTAGATGATGGTCCTATGCTTATTGATAAACCTCCATGTTTAGTTGTTACTAAATTATGTGAGGATAAAAATGACCTACTTGCTGTTTGTGATAGTGCTCTTACTCATGAGAGCCCTACTTTGTTCTTGAACTCTCCTACTTACACCATAAAGGAGAAATTTGCTTATGTTGAGAAATACTTATGTGGTTTGCAATTATCTTTAGTTCCAAATCTTTGTTGCAACCATGATATTAAACTTGATATTGATCTTAACAACTATTTTGAAAGAGGGAAGCATGCTAATAAACTCCAAAATAAATTTAATGATCCTCATTATGTTGCCAAACTATCTAAGTTGGAAGATTCTATTGGTTATATGGTTGAATACACTTCTACTACTTGCAACTATTATGAAAGAGGAGGTGAGAACCTCTTTATGCTATAATAATTATGGGCTGCAAGTAATATTGTTAATATGCATTGGAAAACTTCATTCATATCACATAAAAATGCCAATGCATAGAAAAAAGTTAGACTTCGTTGTTATTACTTTGTGTTTTGTTTCTCTCAACCAGGTTTCAACTTGACTATTATTTGATCGGTTTGAGAGCAACATGGGACCCTGGTATTATGCATGGAACACTTCCCAAGGAAGAGGGGAACATCATTCAAGCTCCCTCATGAGCTTCATCTTCAATAAACAAAAGTAAGAAGCCTAGCTATATGGCTATAAAGAAAGCGCTTTGCGGGAGGCAACCCGGTTATTTTTGTGTGTGATTTTTCTTTGTGTCCTCTTGCTGTAACAAGAGATTTTGTGTCTAGTTAGGTTCTGGAGTTTTTAATAAAGTGCCAAGTTTTACCCTTTTTGGTTTGAAAAGTTGCTTATAGCGTTCGGAGATTTTATTCCTGCACGAATCAGTGCACGGTATGATTTTTAATTCTTATTCTGTAACTCCGAATGAGCTCATATTTGAACTGTAGTTGCAACTTTTCATCCTCTGTATGCATGAATTTTTTCGGAATTTTTCGAGAAAGTTTGGTAGGGTAGAAAAATACGTTTTGCTGCTGCTGTTTTTCTGGACAGATTCTGTCCCATTTTGTTTGATGCATGCTTTGAGCTTTTAAGTTGAATCTTTTTGATCCAATTGAGTTTATGAGTAGGCATACAACATTATACACTTTCTGGACATGTCATATGAATTTTTGTTCAAGGATTATATGCAGCAAGGAACCTATTTGTTTATCACTATTAATGCACCCCACAGAAAAGAGATGGGAGAAACGGTGTTTTGAAGTTTTTTCACAGGGATTGGAGGAGATGCACCAAGAGCTATCCAAGGATGGTGAAGACCATAAGCTTGGGGATGTGAAGACAACCCCGCTGGACCTACACACTCTCGGTTTGCACACGTCCAACTTCTGTTTTTCGATCGAAACACTTTATCGCATAAACTTGGAGCGTCGTTTTTGTTTTTGTTTGAGTCTTGAGAGACCACCACACTATCATTTATATATGAGAGAGCTACTGGAAATATGGGTTGAAATATGTTGGATGCTTTTATAAGATTGGGAAAAGGGATGTTTGACTTGATTTTTAATGATACATATAGTTGCATGATTCATGAGCTTGTTTATGAGTAATAGTTTGCAAATTCTTTTTGTAGAGCTATCACTTATTCATGTTTTGGTGCTGATTGTTATTTTACTTGGTTTAACATGGATTAGTTAGTTCTATGGACACTCATGCATGCATCTAGATGGTCAACTTTCTCCCTTTTGCTAGCCCAAAAACTCCAACAAGCAAAAACTTGTTTCCAACACCTTCAACCAAAGTTATTCCAGTGAGTCCACCATATCTACCTACTAGCTATATGCTATTCCGAGTATGTTCATCATGATATTTGTGTTATCTATACCTCTGAATGAAAATGATTATGTTATTGATTGCCATGGGAAAAGTTGGTTATATAGCTCTCACGAACTTGATGCACATTTTACTATCATTGCAATAAATAAAACATGACCCATTGTGATTAAGATTATGATGCTAGTGGCTTGATAAATGTTCGAGGTTGGGAGTTAGCCCATATGTGCTGTCACATGCAAAGCTTTCAACATGCTCCTTCATCTCATTTAGTTGATATCATGTACTTTTGTTTATGGATGCCTATCATGGTGAAATGAGGTGGAAATGAAGAAGTTTAAATGAGTTTGTATAAATGGTTAGAGAGACGCCTGGGCCGCTAATCTAAGCCATGCATTATTCATGGTGGAAATTTACTTACATGCTATGGTGAATTATCTATGACACACCTTACAATAAAAAGCTATTCCAATGGTAAATAAAAAGGGTGTTGAGTTTTTCATCTTGTTTGTTTGTCTTGTCATTTTGATATGGGCTTGTTCCATATCCTGGGACAAGAGGTACCCCAGTTGACGCTCTTGATGATACTATTATTACTTACAATGATATATAACTTGAACTTGCTTTGTTTCCTAAGTTGAGTAATCATGGTGTAGGTACTTGTATTCAAGGGGCATGAGACATCCAACCTTTACTTTGTCAAGCACACTACTCATATTTGCTCTCACATTAAACTATAATCATTCAAGATGCTATGATAGGGGAATGAGAGCTTGACACCAAGTATTACCACATTGCAATCATTAACTTAAGTAGGAGAGTTTGGAGGTTAGATGAAACTTATGCATGCTTTACCTCTACTCACTTATTCATCTTTCCAAAGTGTCCACCAAACATATTCAGATTTTCATCATCACTCTATGACCAATGTAGGATGTCCATACTTATCATTATGCATACATGTGGTCCATACTACTATCTGTTATGTTACACTTTGTGAACTATCATGAACATCCTTACATTGAATACTTGATATCACTTCATAAACTATCTTGCATATTGCTACTCCTTTTAAGAATGAATCATTTGACTCTATATAGCAATAGTAATCATCTTTGATATTCATTGTTAAGTATTAAATTGCAAAGTCCATGTTAGTTTTATCATCTTCATACTCGAGGACGAGCATGGATTAAGCTTGGGATGTTGATGCATGTAAAATGCATACATGAACTTTGCACTTTAATTGCTTATATTCCAATCATATTTGCATCATATAAGGGTTATATCAATGTTTATAATGATTTTGGGAATACTTCATAGTTTTCCCATTTATTTGGAATTAACCCTGTTTTTCCAGAAAACGTCTTTTTTAGTGTTTCAGACTTTCCGGGAGCTTCGGGACTCCAAAAAGGGCAAGGTCAAAGAGCACGGTTCAGAATTTTCGAGACGAACGCAATGGGCTTAAATTGAAGACCAGAAGCCCAACAGGCTGCAAATGGGAGGGTCCCACGCGGCCAAAAGTACATGGCCGCGTGGGCCTGTCTCGTTTCCCCCTCGGAGCTCCGTTGCCGTCGATTTTTCGTCCACCGAGTCCGTCTTGACCTAAAAAGTCTATAAAAAAGGTCCCCTGGCGTTTCGCGAAAGGAGGCGGCGGAGAAACACGAAACCACGAAACAGAGAGTCAGAAGGCTGCCGCCGGAGAAGATCGGAGGGGGGAAACGCTGCCGGAATCGCCTCCGGAGGGCTCCACCCCCCTCCGGCGTGTTCATCATTAACATCTACAGCAAGAACTTCTCCATCACCACCGTGAAGACCAGCACCATCTCCATCACCATCTTCGTGATCCACTTCATCCCCCTCATAGTTTGAGATTGTTGAACCCTAGCTATTGTTTAAGTGCTATTCTACCTGTGTATGATTAGCTACTTGTCATTGTTTTGTGGTGAGACTATATTTTCAGATTGTGTTGTATCATTTATACCACTGAATCACATCATGTCTTCACGTTGTGAGTAGTTCCCGTATGTTCCTGAGGGCATAGGATGAATTGGCATTGATTTATATATGACTTGTGTTGGTATTTTGTCAAGAGTTTATCTTTTATGTGATTCTATGATGGTGTTGTGCGAACGTCGACTGCACAACACTTCACCTATATGGGCTCATAGGAGAACACCGTAGTATAATGAATTGAGGGAGACTTGGGAGGACATGTAAACCTGAGACCGAGTCATGAAGTTATATTATGAGGGTATTAGTATCGGGGACCTTAGAGTGTAATGCTATGGTGGGACTTTATGTCTTAATAATTCTTGTGCAGTCATTTACTTGGCCACATGATCCATCATAAGGGGTTGTAGTTTATTTATTTAGCTATACCTAATTATGGCTCCGTCCAAAGAAGATTAAAACTTGACAAGATATTCAACGTGTTGTTTAATAAATCTCTATGCCTAGCATCATCCATGCCGCCCTCGGGAACGTTTGCCACATATAAGTTACACATCGCTTGAGCTTGTCCTTTTGCCACATAAGAGGATTGGGCTTTCTCTCTTTGAGAGCTTTCACTTGCTACTATCTGTTATCTGCTTGCATTTATACAACTGAAAATACCAAAAACATCTGCATCTTTTATTGTTTTATTTATCAATCCTACTAACCAATACCTTCAGCTCCTCGTGGGTTTGACAACCTTTTCTAATTGAAAGGTACTACAATTGATCTCCTGCACTTGGGAGCCATCAATCGCTGGTAGAGTCACCTTCGCCTCAGGAAGTCGTCGGCGCATCAATATCCAATCGTGAAACTTAACACCGGCTGGGGGGAGTGGAGGCATAATTGGTACTTCATTTCGGTGGGAGACTTCATCCCCTACCTCCTGACGCCATCATTCCCTACCGAGCGTCTGGCCAACTCCCAAGATAGGAGCTCCTAAGGTTTGGCTCTCCACCCGATTATTGAAAGGCTTGCTGAGCTCCGCAATCAAAAGCTGACATGCACTGCGATTATGGGTGACTTAATCCGGAGAGGGATCGCCCCGTTGCAGCACAGGTCCCGGCCACTGTGGGAGGCTCGACCGAGGATTGGATTCCTCATGCAGTGGAAAGAATGGTCGAGGAAGATGCTCTTCTTGCTCCCGGGGGTTCCACATCATCTTCCGCCAAATGTTCTTCCCCTCTTTGAAGGCTCAAGTAATGCGGGTGCCCGGGTTCCCATGCCGGAATGCAATGCATTTGGGGTCTTTGGCACCGAATTCCTGGATCCTCTTCATGTTCCTGAGCAGAAAGTTGCACCGGGACGAGGCCCCCCCGTGGCTGTCGATTCGCTTCGCGGGGACGTTTCCCCGGAGGAGCCAGGTCCTTCTGACGATGAAGTCAAAGATGAACATGCTCCAGCTGAGCCTGCCGGGTGTACAGACTCTGCGCCTCCCCAAGAGGTAAGGAAGGTCCTAGCGAGGAATGAGAGTGCCGCGGTGGAGCTGCTCCCGGAGCAGCCAGCGCACTCAAACCTGCACGAGGAGCCGGAGTCGAAAGATGACTCCGAAGCCCTTCCACCTCCGCTCCTGGTCGACGAAGGTGCCGAGGATAGCATGTCGTTGCCGGATCTTTCCGAGACTTTGGCGGAGAGAAGCTGGAGCTTCTCCGGAGCCAAGCGGACTCGAGGGTAAGTCAAAGTTCTTTGACCAAAATTGTGAACCTTCGCTTGAGGTTCCGATGGCGTGATGTCTTGCTTTGTTTGCAGGTCCCCGGAACCCGAAAGTTCCAGGAAGTGCCGCCGGGTTGAGGATGACGAAGAAGCGGGAGAAGCCGTGGAAAGCTCCGCGATGAGCGTGGAGGAGCCCCCGGCTCTGGCCAGGACCCCTCCCGATGCTTACTCCACGTAGCGTGGTGCCCAGGAGTCAGGGGTGATGGTGGTGTGGACGCCCCTTCCCCGGGCTCAAGAGCCGATCCCCCCGACGAGAGTGCCGCCGGTTTCCTTGTTGTCCACGGGTTAGCTCTTTCGATGTTGTGGCCGTTGTCTTTCCGCGGCTATGGTGTGGCCCTTGAAAGCTTACTCACCGTAGATGGTGCAGATCCTGAGACGGCGGAGTCTCCCGGGGGCAGGCTCGACGTGGAGCCCCCAGAACCCCGCCTAGAGCGCAGGACTGAAACCGGTCAGTCCTCGCGCGGCGCCGTCGTGACGAAGCCCGCGGGTACCTCCTCCCTCTCGAGGGAAGACGCGCGGGCGGCTGGCTTCACGAAGGCGTTCTCCAGTGCCGAAGAGTTCCTTGCCTTTGCTCACGCCAAGATCGAGAAGCAAGTGGTGGCTGGCCCCGATCACGGGGAAAGTTCGCATGCTCGAGAGATGAGGCTGGCTACGGATGAGGAGATGCTCAACGCTCGTGAGCTTAGAGTAGCTTGTCAAGAGGAAGAGCTGCAGCAGCGTCTTCGCGGCCTCGAAGATCAGGAACGAGCCCACCTCGAAGCCATGGAGAAGTTCCAACTGAGAGCGTACCAAGATGAGGATCGCCTGGAGCAGGGGATGGAGAACGCGGCGGGATGGACCCGCTGGGAAGTTGAGCTGGAGAACGCAGAGGCCTTATAGGCCAAGGACGAGATCATCGACACCCAGGACAGGCGTCTCAGGAGGTTGGCTGGAGATCTTGACTATGAGCAAGAGCGTCTCAGGCAGGCGAGGCTGGACTTTTGGAGAGCCCGTGATGAAAAGGATGAGCTTAGGCGGCAGGTAGAATCCAGCGCCAACACCATTGCTGTAAAGCGGGAGGCCTTCGCTCGTGCCGAGGAAGACCGAGAAGCCGCGCTTACTGGTCGCGTCGAGTTGGAGAAGCAAATCCAACGCTTGAAGGAGGCGTTTGCATTCAGGGATGAAGCCGCCGCTCGGATGAGTGTTACCCGGAAGGATGAGACTCAGGAATTGGCCACCGGCCGCGCAGCTATGGAAGCGTCCAAGTCACAGGTGCAAATTGCTTGGGATCAGAACGAGAAAGTGTCCAACCAGCTTAAAGCGATGCAGGCTGAGCTGGTAGAGACCAAGGCTACTCTTGAGAAGGAGCAGCATAAGTTCAAGCTTCACCGGCACGAGGATAACAATATCTTGCTCAAGATGCACTCGTGGTTTTCGAGAATTGTGAAGAAGTTCAATGAGTTGGGGGTGCCTTCCCCGCCCACTCTCAAGGCTAACCACTCCCGCACCTTTGATCACTATCCCGCGTTCCTGGAATATGTGGCGACGCTTGTAGGCGGCATCAAGAAGCATGCGAGCAGAACTACCCGCCAGGCGGTCCGTCAGGCGACCACCCAGATCGTCATAGCCCTCCATCAGCGACCCCGCAGCTTTCGTTGTTGTCTGAGCTGGAGAGACTGGTACCCGAGACGCCATCTCTTCCAGACGTCACCCGTCAGGTGGACGAGATCCTGAAGCGTCTTTTCCATGAAGACGACCCGTGAGCCTGTGAAGTCCTGAAAAGGACAGGGCAATACCAAACACCGTAAACCAGGCTTTTGCAACTGTATCGCCGAAAGAGGCTTATGAACTTGTACTTTGAATGTAAACAACCTTTTTCCAAATTACATGAATTTTATTGCACTCGTGGGGGCTTAACGCTCTCGGGAAGGATCCAAGGGCGCGAGCGCTAACCAGCCGTGAGCAACCAGACGGGTCTGAGGTACTGACACATGGCGCAACCCCCCCCCCCCCCCCCCCCAAGGACCCACCGCTCCTGACCGCACGGACCTCAGCCCACGACTCCACTGCTAGAGGGAAACTAGCAGTGTTATCGCGAAGGCGCTGCCCCAAGATAACGCCCGCTTTCGTCTTAGCCAAAGTGCATAAAACTGACGTAACCAGGAAAAGGCCCGCGCGCGCGTTTATACTTAGCTCGGAGTTGGCTTCCTTTGGCATATTTCGGCAATTACTTCGTCGCGCTGCCACCGTAGCGGGTCTTCTATACCGTGTTTCAGACATAATTCTACCCTGTCCAGCAATTCTTGGCGGCAACAGGGTTTCCATGCCGAAATACCCAATTGTCCAGTAAACCCTTACGGGGACTGGCCCTTGCATGCCTTCTGAAGGCACAACTGGTTGGCTGGCGCTGGTTCGGAGACCCCGGATGCCACCCTTCTGGTGATCCGGCAACTGGCTGCCGTGATGACGACGCCGGTCCGGAGACCCTTGTGCTGCGAAACCCGGAGGCCACCCGTATGGTGAGCCGGCGACTTGCTGGCGTAGTGACTACGCCGGTCCGGAGACCCCGATGTTGCTCATTCCCGAGGCCCGGAGGCCAACCATCTTGCGATCCAGTACTTCTGAGGAGGTCCACTTGGTCCCGAGTGTATCGTCACGATATGACACGGGCGGTCCCACTCTCCTCCAGCGGGATTGTTGCAGACGAAAGTTTGATCCCAGCTCACAGCAGTTAATCTTTGACTGTCTTGAGTCCGCTGTGACGGACAGGACTCTTCAAGCCCCTCAGTTAGAGTAGAGGCATTAACGAAAGTTCTAAAAGATTTTCCCTTCTGTGGTGCTCCAGGGTTGGCTTTGGCTCTTTTTGGCTTCTTGGTGAGGGGGCAATCTCTGCAGATATGTCCCGGTTCGCCGCAGGTATAGCACTCCCCACTTCTCTAACGCTTCTGGACGTCGTTGAATTGGCGACAATTCTCAAGGCTGTGCTTGTCAGATCTGTGATACACGCACCATACTCCGGGCTGGCCGTCTTTGCCCAAAGGCATTTTGATCTCTTGTGGCACATAGATGAGGGGATCCTCATAGTGAGGTTCATCTTTTGCAACTTGGCTCGGGTTTTCACCCTTCGGAGGCTGCGCTGCAGGGGATATGTCCGGGCAGAGTTCCTCCATAACCTCGTGCGTCCACGGGGAGAGAGGTACGTCAATGCTCGTAGCATTTCCCTGAGGCCTTTCCTCGCCGATCAAGGGACTGATGTGTGCCGCCGGGCGCACGAACTGTGTTCCAAAAGACCGGTCTTGGGTGCTGGTGTCGACGAAGATTCTTCCAGAACGAACCCGAGCCCTGGGTACCGCAGACACTCCATGGCGGCCTTGGCCTTTCTCTTCCGCGCCATCTTGGTAGCAGCATCCACAGTCACCCTCGTTCAATGTCGACGCATACCTTGCTGAGATGAAGTTCTTGAAGGAGATCTTGTTGGGGATGCAGAACTCGACGCAGATCTTGTCCCGGACGAAGTGCTTGGCGCAGAACTTATTGCGGGCGGCGAAGAACTTGTCGCCGATTTTGAGGTTGAAGAAGACGAATCCAGCGCTTGCGCCCCCTACCTAGCGCGCCAGATGTCGTGTCTCAGATCATGGACATCGGGAGTAGAGGATACCCCCTTTTTAGGTTCGACACGGGGCGCAAAGGAGGCTGGAAGACGCCTCACCCGGAGGAGATCGACGAGTTCTTCGCCGGGACGGGTAGGCAAACAACACAGAGATACAGAGAGTTTTACCCAGGTTCAAGCCGCCCCGATGCTAAAAGCCCTACTCCTGCATGTCTGGATTGAGATGATCATCATGGTGTGGTTTACAAGGGTGTTCTCAGGGGTGAACCCGGCAGAGTTCCGGCCGGAGGTAGACGAAGAGCAGATCCTGCCCTGGGGAGATCACTTCTCTCTCTACCCTCCGAACCCTAGTCTAGTCTTCAGCTTAGATCCAACGTGTTTCCCCTCTCCTCCGGTGCCTCGTCCTCCTTATATAGGCTAAGAGGATCCGACCAGGGCACGTGAGGTGCGTGAGGGGTTTTAGGCGGGAAAACCCCTCGGTGGTCTTCGGAGGAGACGTGGCCTCTTCTCCTCCAAGTATCTTTTGTGGGGTGGTGCGGTCGTCCGTCCTTTGGGAAAAAGCGGGGCGGACAAAGCCTGTCCATCCCACCGACCACGCCCATGGCGACGTCACTGGGGCGCGTCCTTCGTCTTGGCGCACAAGTCTTCTACCAGCTTCTAGCGCGAGCTAGCGTGCTTATCCTCTCAGCTGTACGGATGGAGAACCCGGGGGTACGCCTGGCCTCCTGTCGAGCGCCTGGACCCGCGGGTACTCCGCCTTGTTCACCGGTGGTGGGTGACCCCGGAAGGTCACCTGGTCTGTAGCCGTAGCTTGTCGATGTCGAACTTGACGTGTTTCCTTGGGGCAGATGGGCTGACCCATCTGCCAGTCTTGACTCCTTGCCTTGTCCATCTTCTTGGTGGGCCCAGGTTGTGGACCCACTTTAGCAGCATCAGGGGAACCCCATGTTCCACTGTTGCGACAGAAAGAAACCGTTGAGGCGGCTCGTCCTCTGCCTGCACGTGCTCGTCCCAAATGGGCGCCGATATGCCGTACCTGGGATTGCATCATTTTTGCCAAGACAACGGCGACCGCGCCCTGCGAATCAAGTCGAGACGCGCCTGGCCGGTGAGAGGCAGCGCCCCTGAAACATGGAAAGATTTCGTCTGCCAGCCGTTCTTGAGGCGACAATCAGTTCCCGCAGCGTCGGCAGACGCGTCAGAAGGCGGGAGCGATGGAGACGGAGGCAGAGGCGCGTGGGCCGAGCTCACCTCGTAGTGGTTTTTCCTCGAGGAAGTCCTCGCCACCGGGAGATGCCGCTTTCGCCTTGGGTAGACAATTCGATGGATCTACGCGATGGAGAGGGGCCGGTGATGAAGAGAGAGGGTCGACGATGAAGTGCGGGAGAGGGGGACCAGTGAGCCCCGCGCATATAAAATCAGCTGGGGAAGTAGGTAGTGTGCATTAACGCCGGCGACACGTCGGGAAGGCGAAGTGCTAGACACTTTTGCGCTCGCCCTATGGAAACGCCATCGTTTTGAACAAAGCTGGCCGGCACGGAATTCGGTTGACCTGCCGTGTGTGTCGCCAACATGGGAGGCCCGTGTGTCGGTACACAACGTGACATCGTTTGCCGGTGGTGTCCGACACTCCCAAGCCGCTCTCTATCGACCGGGGTCGGGAGGGAGTACCGGCCATTTTATTGGACCTGTCTGACAATTTTGGTCTGGGTGACGTTTTCACGGCCGTCGCATCAATAGCTCTATTGAGAAGGTTATTGATAGCGCTGGATATGCTCCAATTATGTTGTGTGCTTTCAGTTTCATGTCCGTATCTGCGGTTGCTCTTTGGGTAGCAATTGTAAATTAAAGTACTCCCTCCGTTCTAAAAAGAATTACTTCCATTTATGTGCATGTGAACGTATCTATACATATACATGTAACATGTCTAGATATGTCCGCATATAGACAAATGGAAGTCATCTTTTTGTAACAGAGAGAGTACTGCTTTTGCTTTACCTGCCTTCCTCATCTGTACTGTACATGTCGTTTGGCTTTATTGGTTGGAATGGTGATCAATTATCCACTTGGAGCAAAGAAGACGATGTTTAAGTTTTCTGTTGCCAAGTGGCTGCAATCAGACAGACATGGGCATCACGCAAAAGGAAAGAAAAAATCACTCCATCTGTTGTACCACTGTGCTGGATAAGCACCAAATCTTCTCCTCCACCTAGCTTTTCTCTTCTCACCCCCTCATTGGCGACATCTAGCTCTGTCATGCACTACAGTTAGCTATAGGAAGGAAGAAGATGATCGGAGGAGAGAGAGAGGTATTTCTTTCTTTCTTCCTTGCTATCTTAAACCGATGCCTCATCAGCTGTGACAGGGGCGGGCAGCAGTAGGGCAGGGCGTCCCAATTGGGAATCTGCTTGGTACTGTTCAGTGACGACAAACTAGAGAGGAATGAATATGGACTGCATATGGTCACCGTACGTGCACCTACCATATCCCAGATCCGGAGGCGTAGGACCCGGATATGATGGATGAATGCTGACACGACGTAACCACCACACAATGCTGCTAGCCGTTGCCATCTGGATGGACACTGCTTGTCGTTGCCTGCATGTACCACTGGGCCTCGCAATAGACACATATATTCAGGTACGAGACGATAAGAATCTGAAAATTTTATGAAACAGACTTGGATTAATTCGTATGGACAGGTGTGATTCACAATTCAACATCGTCTGAGTACGTGGGTAGGGAACAGGGCATGATTCATTCTGGTTTCTACATGGAGCCAAGCGTAGTACACACATTACTGTATCCACAATTAGCACTACCTGCGCACAACTTTACAAGCGCTGTCCATCGCCTTATCTCCGTTTGCTTGGACAAGGTCAAGCCGGCATCCATGCAGCAAACACGGCGGCCTGACAAGAAAAACTGAGCTTCTTGACGACGTACGGCTACGACGGTGGCCACGTCACGTTCCGACGGACGGCGGCGAGAGAGACATGCCCAGCTCCAGGTCCAGCGGAGAGCAGTGGTGGCCATGACCCATGAGGAGGAGGAGGAGGAGGAGGAGGCTGCTCCATCAGAACCGCCGGGAACAGTGTCGTCCTTGGTAACGCCGACGAGAGCGGAACGTCATCCGCCACCGTGTCATCTTCCTCCGTGGAGTTGAGATCAATGGCTGCCATGTCAGGGGATTTATACCGCGGCAGAAAGGTTGAGGCGCCTTCGTTCTTGTTGGTCGGTAGCTCACAAACGCGCATGCCGTTCTCGCAAATCGGCACCTGCACTTGTTTGAAGCACCACCAAATTAAGATATGCCTTCTACATGCACAGCTACTACTACGGAGTAGTATAAATAAAGGATTGGATTTGAATGTATCATCGCGCGCATACCATGTCAAAAAGGCTAGAGCGGCGCTTCTTCTTCCCCATGCTGCTCTGCCTCAGGAAGAACTTCTGCGCGTGGCTGGCCACCTGTGTCGGGGTTCGAGTAGTAACGTAGCTCCGGGAGATGCCTCTCCAGTCTCCCTTTCCGAGCTTCTCGAGGCCGACAAGGAATAGCCGGTGCTCCTCCTCACTCCATGGAACCCCTGGATTCATGTTCAGGCATCTCAGAGCTCCAGGTATGATTGTACACGGAAGACAGAGCGACTATTCAGAATGGCACAAGTTGTCGACTACTTTAGTCAGAGAAAGTGGCGAATATCTCTAGCATGCTTCCTTGCAGTCAAGGAAGAAGATAATGCAACATTGCAACTATCTTGAGAGTGATAGTGCAACTTTATTAATTAGGTCGAGATGAGAAAGACTAAAACAAAGAATGAAATTAGGTACCAAAAGGTCCGAATTTTCCAACCCACTCTCTCTCTCTGTTTTTCAGTAGCGTAAGTAGCATCAGTACGAGTGTAATTGCTAAATGCAACCATTCAAAAAAATTGCTAAATGCATAGTATAGTTTTACCTTTCTTCCTCTCCTGGACTAATCTGCCATGAGGACCGTCGGACAGGTACCCATTGGAAGCCCTCTCCAAGCCCTCGTCGATCGACAGAAGCAGCGACGACGAAGACGACGACGAAGGCGAGACAAGGGAGCTAGGAGCTGCCGCCAGCTGCAGGCAGTCCATGCTGTAGCTCTTCCTCATGGAGGTGCCGGCGCCGCCTCCTGCAGCGACATGGAGCTGCACCCCGAAGAGCCTCAGCCCGCTGCCGCCAGTGCTGCTGCTGCCTCCTCCTTCGCAGAGCATAATTTCTCCCGGCTGTCCTGTGCTGCTGCAAGTTCTTGAGTTGTGGCCGTAGTTGCCACAGTGCGAGCACTTCCTGGCCATGGTGTGGCTATAAATCGGCTGAATCGATCCGCACTGCACTGTCCTTGGTGCGGATGGTGTGTGAGAGAGATGGGTGGAGACCGGTGTGTCCACAACCGCAGCAGTGGGTGGTGCTACTGCCTATAGCAGCTAGCTAAGGTAGCTTAGGGAGGAAACTTACACAACACCCACTATAAATATGCTGCTAAACGCTTCTGGTCTTTTGGCTGTGGATGTGGACGCGTTATTGGGCAGGGAACCGTAGAAAAATAACCATTGTTCAAGCCATCTTCCAGATCTTGTAGCTTGGATTTAACCGGTACTTCGATCTGTTGATGTGTAAATTTGCTTTGTACTGGCAAGTGTCAACTTCCTACCTTAGGAATGTTCCAAATACGCCACCGTACACGTGAAACCACCTTGAGAATACATCGATCGATTGCCGTCACTTTTTCTGTCACGGGTTATCTTGTTTTTTCTATCACCTTCTTTCATTACGGCCACAGCCAATCCACTTGTCATTCTATCTTCTAATCTCACCGGGGTCACATCATTGTATTTATCTTATGATCATATCCTTCTTGCCAAGTCCATCCCAAGCCCAACAGAGTTCAAACCCCAGATTTGACACTGGTATTTCTCATTTAGCCGAATATTCTTCACTGGAAGGTGACGTTCCCGTCGACAGCGAGACGTCTGTGGTGACTTCGTCAATCTCAAGACCAACCGCTGGCTCAGTCTTTCGGAGGTGCTCATAGGGGTAGGATGTGCGTGTGTGCGTTCATAGGGGTGAGTGTGTGCACGTGTATTTTAGCGTCTGCGTTGTACCAAATTAAATTAATTTTCATATGTTTATTCACTCTACTCTAAACCTTGCCTACGAGATAGAATTATTAGGCACCCCGTCGCGGCCGCAACCGCCGATCCGCCACCCCTACTCACCGAAGTAGCTGCATAGCCTCCAAGCAGACGGCGTGGGACGATCGGTGCTCTCACTGGACCAGAGGCTCATCTCCATGTGATGAAGCTTGACCTCTCCCGCATCCATTCCATCAAATTCACAGACCAGATGTTAGATGGTGATTCACGCTCTCGAACTCACCGCCCACGTTGTTGAGCGGCTTGTTTAGCAATATGGATTCTAAACCTCTTGCGACAAGCCATTGAATTTCAGCTTTGCTAAAAACGGATGGAGGGCCGGTCTCGAGATTGCCTGGGCTCTAGGCGAATCTAAAATCCGGGGCCTCTCTAACAAACAACCCCCCTAGTTAGTAAAACTAAACTGATGTCGCTGCAAAGTTTATGTCAATTGAAAATTTCTGGTTTCAGGGGTGGTTTGTTGATATACTCTTATATCAAGTATGTGCTTCGGTGTTGTGTCTTTTGCATATGGTGATGTCATAAATAGATTCATGCGTAGCTTTTGTTAGCACTGTTGAATTACTCTTTTACTTTGGGTTATATCCCTTTTGTTTTCTGTTTTAAATTGTGGTTTTTTAATAGAAATTGACAAGCGTATGCTTAATGGATACAAAAACTAATCACCAGTGCCGCTCGTTTGAAACTTAATATTCCAGCCGAATAATGGACTCCTTGAATCCATCATAACTCACGACCGTGCCATTTAATCTGCTGAAACAACAAGGCGAACATAGCAGACGAGCAAAATGACTAATCATCACTACTATGGCTACTCTGTTGGAATTTTAGGTTCAACAAAAAGACACAATTTAGACAATATATTTTGCAAATCAAGAGAAATTACGCCGGATATTTATTTATTACAGAAAATTTACTTGCAAATTCACATAACTACGCAAGTATGTTTGCTAGTTCTTTAGAGGATTCGCAAATTCATAGCTATACTTTTTTTAGAAAAGGGAATTTTATTAATCCCAGCCTCTGCATCGAGTGATGCACACAGCCGCTTATTACAAAGTTTTGAAGTTAACGTTTCAAGTTTACATCTCCAGAATCACAAAAATAGAGACAAGCCTCAAAAGCCACTGCAAAGGTGGAACACAACTACGAAAGTCGACTAATATGTTGCCACGTATGTCGGGAGAAAAACTCCTGTGCCACCCGCAGAAGTCTCGTACATCCAGCCACCATAAGATCTCGCTGGTCCGAAGGCAGCAGGAAAGCCCATAACTGTATCCAGTGAACCGCCATATGAATAACCTGTAAGACATGAAAAGTTTTTTTCTGTTAAAAACAAGGTTGTTCCTACAATTCCAAATGGACCAACAAATAGCAGAGACGCCGATACGTATCCTATCCTTGGTCTTTTTATCCACCCCATTTAACCAATTTCCAAACATATTCGAAACATTGGTGGAGGAGGAATATTGTAGGTACAAAATACTACCCGCCAAACCAGTTTAGCAAAAGGGCAAGACAAAAATAAGTGTTCAATGGTTTCATTGCACCCACAAAAGGCGCACTTCGTATTACCTTGCCAATTCCTCTTTGCAAGGTTGTCTTTTGTGAGCAAGACCTTTCTATGAAGGAACCACATAAATATTTTGATCTTAAGCGGTATCTTTAATTTCCATAAGTAAGTTTGTAAGAATCTCGTGTGACCATTCATTAAATCTTCGTACATAGATTTAACAGTAAATAATCCATTTTGAGTAAGCTTCCAATGGAAAGAATCAGGAACATCATTCAAATTAATATCCATCAGTCTATGAACTAAATGTGACCACATGTCCCATTTATTTCCAGAAAGTGCCCTCCTAAAACTCATAATCATGGGGGCGCACTATGCAACACGTGATGGACCGAAACCTCCTTGTGCTGCACAATGTTGTAAAGTAATGGATATTGGTCTTTTAATGGAAAGTTACCTAACCAAGTGTCCTCCTAGAACCTCGTAGTTTCTCCATTACCAACTTTAAAATACCCTCGATCGAAAAAGCCATCTTTTACCCTCATAAGACCCTTCCAAAAGGGCGAGTCGGTGGGTTGTGCTTCCACTTGAGCTAAAGTTTTAGTAGATAGGTATTTGTTGCACAAAAGCTCCTGCCATACCCCTTCTTCATTCAAAAGTTTAAACAACCACTTGCTGAGTAAACATTTATTTTTTAGCTCTAGCACCTCTACCCCCAAACCGCCCTGGTATTTGGGCCTACATATGATGTTCCACTTAGTTAATCTATATTTCTTTTTATTCTCGTCACTCTGCCAAAAGAATCGAGATCTATAAAAATCTAATCTTTTCCTTACCCCCTTAGGTATTTCTAGAAAAGACAACATAAACATTGGTAGGCTTGTTAAAACGACATTAACCGACACTAAGCGGTCTCCGTAGGATAAAATTTTCCCTTTCCAACACCCGAGTTTGCCTTCAAAACGGCTCTCCACAGGGTACCATTCGGAGTTCCGAAGTCTCCTATAATGGATCGGTACTCCAAGATATTTAAAAGGTAGCGACCCAGATTCGCATCCGAAGATTTGTTTATACTGTGTCTCCTCCTCTTTAGCCTTCCCAAAACAAAATATTTCACTCTTATGAAAATTTATTTTGAGTCCTGACAATTGTTCAAAGATATATAGAATAAGTTTCATATTGACTGCCTTAGCTAAATCGTGCTCCATAAAAAGGATTGTGTCATCCGCATATTGTAGAATAGATAATCCCCCCTCAACTAAATGAGGAATCAGACCGCCTATTTGACCATCTTCCTTTGCCCTGGCAATAAGAATGGCCAACATATCTGCTACAATATTGAATAACATAGGAGATAAGGGATCTCCTTGCCTCAAACCTTTTTTTGTTTGAAAATAATGACCGATGTCATCGTTTACTCGTATACCAACACTTCCTCCCTTAACAAATTGCATAATTCAATTACACCACTGTTGTGCAAATCCTTTCATACGCAACGCTTGTTGGAGGAAGGGCCACTTCACTTTATCGTATGCCTTCTCAAAGTCAATTTTAAAAATTACACCATCCATCTTCTTCCTATGAAGCTCATGGATAGTCTCATGGAGGACGACCACACCCTCCAATATGTGTCGTCCAGGCATGAACGCCGACTGTGTCGGCCTAATAATTTTTTGAGCAATTTCGGTAATACGATTAGTACCTACTTTTGTGAATATCTTAAAGCTAACATTGAGAAGACAGATAGGTCTATATTGCTGAATTTGGACCGCATTTTCTTTTTTAGGGAGCAACGTAATGACTCCAAAATTCAACTTAAACAACGGCAAATTTCCTTGCTTTAGTTGAGCAAACATAGCCATTAAATCGTCTCTAATAACCTCCCAAAAGGTCTTATAAAACTCAGCGGGGAACCCGTCTGGTCCCGGTGCCTTGTTTAGCTCCATCTGAGATATAGCCTCATACACTTCTTTCACTAAGAAATCTGCTGTAAGGATGTTATTCTCCTCTTGAGGAAGTTGCGGTATATCATGAATAATTTGTTCATCCAAATTAATTGTCGTTGGGGTGGATTCCCCAAATAATTTCTTATAGTATTCAGAGATGTAGGTCTTTAAATTCTCTTGGCCTACAATGGTTCCTTCGTCTTGCTCTAACTGGAATATTTTCTTCTTCCTATGTTTACCATTAGCTATAAGATGGAAATATTTCGTATTATTGCCACCTTCCTGAATATATTTAACTTTTGCCCTCTGTGCCCATTTTGTCTCTTCATCTCTTCTAAGACAACATAACCGATCATTTGCTTCTCTCAGAGCATCCCGCTCGGATGCCGAGAGAGGCATGGTTTCGGCTTTGACATCAAGTTCGTCAATTATTTTTATCCATTTTTCCTTTTCTTGTTTATATTTACCACTTTGGTTTTTGGCCCAGCCTCTTAAATAACGCCGTAGGTGTCTAATTTTATTTTGACACACCTCAATAGGTGTGTCCCCTTTCGCCGGTGCAGCCCATTCTGCTGTCACCATTTCGTAGAACCCCTCCAACCGAAGCCAGGATATTTCAAAGGAGAAGCGTGCTTTATTTCCGATATGGGCATGCAACCCTTAGTCGACCAGCAGAGGTGTATGATCAGAGCCCGTACGCGTTAGGGCCTGAACCGTGACTAGAGGAAATTTTTGTTCCCATTCCACCGTGGCAAAAATCCTGTCCAATTTTTCGAAGGTTGGATCAGTTCTTCTATTGGCCCACATGTATTGTCTCCCGAGAGTTCAATCTCTCTTAACTCTAAGCTTTGAATTATAGCGTTAAACATGATCGGCCATCGCGGATTATAGTTATCGTTGTTCTTTCTTCAGGTTTCCGAATTATATTAAAATCCCACCCACCATCATTGGTAATGGTTCATTTTCACATAATCGAACTAACTCTGATAAGAAATGTGGTTTATTTTCATCTTGGGCTGCGCCATATACCGACACCAACACCCATTCAAAACCATCGTTTTTCGATCTAACGAATAGTTTAACACAAAAATCTCCCACATCAACGTTTTTAACCAGAAGTGTCGCCGTATTTATTCCAATAAGCATGCCCCCCGATCTACCTCTAGGTGGTAAACAAAACCAGCTGAAGTCAAAACCGACCGCTAGGTGTGTCAAAAAAAGGTGTCGAGAAATTAGATCTCCAGTCTCCGACAAAGCTATGAAATCTAATTTCTTTTCCCCGATTGTTTCTTTCACAAACAAGTGCTTCCCAGGGTCACGAAAACCCTCACTATTCCAAAATAGTCCTTTCAAATTAGACATCTTTATTATTGGAACGGTTCTTGATTCTAGCACTCCTCTACTATCCGAACAGGAGTAAACTCTTCTCTTTCTAGTTCGTTTAACCTTTTCAGACACCACACTAAAATCTGTTCTATCATCATTGTTTATCGGACATTCCTCTTCCTCTAGATCCTCAGAAAGACTCGCAGCCCTATTAAGAACTAGGCAATGAGGTTGTTCGTCGTGACTCATATTATTTTTCAAGACGCACAAAGTTCTTTCTAAATCAGCTTGTTTAATCAATTTTGCGGACTCACATTTCTGATCATCTGTTAAACCTAGAGACACCCCCAATCTAGCCGCTCTGTCCACTATTTGCTTATCGGAAAAAGAAAGTAATGAAAAGGTTTTATTCAGATTTGTACCTTGTAGTGAGTCTCGAAGCTCCGCTCGCGCCACGGCACGGTCTAGCTGAGTAGCGTCCGCGTTGGGCTGAGCGCAAATGCGCCCACAGGATCGAAGGCCCAAAGCCTCGACCTCCTGGATCCCACCGAAATCCACGACGCGCTGGTTGGATACCATCCTCTCCGACTCACCCCTAAGGTTTATCGGAAAAGATGACATCGGCGGAGTATATACCGGCGCCGAACGCCGCTGCATCGCCCCCTCTCTTGGACTAGCCCCCCCACCTGGGGAACTAGGAGAGATAGGGCCGTTGGTCTCCTGACTCGATCCGGTCCCACCTCCTGTGGTACCAGGAGAGTTAGAGACAAGCGCCTTAACCGAAGACGGCGACTCCCTCTCCCCTTGCTGCACTGCCGAGCCAGCATCAGCAGCAACGGCCGGCGACTAGTGGCTGCTCCTCGGCCCCCGACCACATCTTCGCGAGCTCACCTCTTGCGCGATCAAAAATTAGATCAGAGGATTACTCTGCTGCTTCTTGTAGAGTATGGTCGAAATATTGGGCCGCACATCAGTAGTTAGCTTACCCATCCATTCTGGCTATCGTTCTAGTGAGCCTGCAGATGTAGGTACTCCAGTCCCCCCCCCCCCCCCCCTTCCCTAAGACCGGGCCTGAACGAATGCATACAGGGCTTCACATCAGAGGTAGCTGACACCGGGCGAATCTCACCGGCACGCCACCACGGCGAACAAAGACGAAATCTTCGAGCACATGCTTGCAGTCACATGCACTCCAGTGATGAAACCAGATCTCAAGGTAAGCGTGTATGGATGCCATAAGCGGTTTCTGGCGGAAATTCTTCTTCAACGCAATCATGTCGCGGTTGCGCGACAATATGAAGTGGCAAGGTTTTTTTCCTCGTCCGAGAACAATTTCTAGCGAGACAATGACATGGTGGCCTCCCAGTTTGGATATTTGGGGTTTTCGGGAGAAGGTTGTAAGAAGAAGAATTCCCCGCAAGTTAGAAAACCTATTTGTTGATGTAAGTTACATGGCATCTGCTGGTGCAAGTTAAAAACCTATTCGTTGAAGTAAATGTTTCCAAGCAAAACGTAGGCTGAATGTACTAGTAACTTTTTCCCCATGGTTGTATATACGTGTGACCATCTTTCATACATCATCAATAAATTTTCGTTACAAGTTCATAGCGTGTGCTATGTTTTCGATAATAATAAGGAAAGTTACACTACACATAGGTTTTCTTCGCCAAATGAGTGAACATAAAGTCAGGAGGAAGGTACACAATGAACTACAACTCAGGAATGATTCTATGAAAAATTCATCTATTCAGGTCGGCGAGAAGAAAACGCAAGATGTAGGGCCTCTTTGGATTGAAAGATTTTCATAAGAATATTCGAGAATTTCAATCCATAGGATATTTTTTCCTAAGAAATCCCTTTGGATAAAAGGAATGACACCTCCAAAATTTATATGGATTGCATTTCTACACCCAAATCTCATAGGAATTTCAACATCCACTCTAACCTCTTTTTTGAACTCATTCACATAGGATCGAGACACTTTTCCTGTGTTCCATCCAAATGATCATTCCTACAATTTCTTCTATTTTGCACCTGCAATCCTATCAAATTTCTGTGTTTTTCCAATTCTTATATTTTTCTAATCCTGTGATCTAAAGAAGCCCATAAATTTCATAGGCAACAGGCATCAATGTTCATCTCCTTTTCAATAAACTGGTATTTTTTTGTTTTCAGTACTTGTGTTTTTTTTCTTCCTCAGTTTGAGACTTGGTTGCAAGGTACGTGTGAATAGAAAAAAGTTGTTCTATCTTATACTATGCATTTTTATATCCTCCTGGTTAACATCTTGCATATTTTTTATCCTATGATTTTATATGAATTTACATCCCCTTGCTTTTTTAAATGTACAGCAAGATGAGTTCCTAGGTTTTTTCATACTGAAATCTGGATGTAATTTTCTTTACAGCCTTCTCATGGCAGCCCATCGCGTGGAGAAGAAAGAAGGGGGACAACGACGCGATTGTGTTGAGAGAGGGGATCTGGGGTCGGGCGTGGGGAGGGGAGTTGGGAGTGGGCCTGCAATTTTACATCCCGCGTGCCTTCTCTTCCTATTTTTGAAAAGATTATCTTGGCCAAACAAGTAAAGTCTATGCTGTCCATGTGACATCGAGAGACTGTAAAAAGCAAGTTGCAGAGCCAATCAGACCCGGACTTGTGTTTCCAAATTTCGCAATACGAGAATGACAAAAGATATTTCTTTCCTGGATTAATCCTTAGTAGTAACAAAGTAATGCGCAAAACGCTTGCTTCAGTTACCTTGAAAGATCTAGAGCTAGCCCTAAGTTATTTTAAAGGAAAGTTTCAGATCAATTATAAGAACCCAATGGATATCTCAAATGAATGGCATTTTTACCTAAATTATTGTTTCTATTACAAAATTAGTTCTTTGTCTTACCATAACTGAGTGCAGACGTGCAGTGGTTCAGCTAAACCATGTCAAAAGTCGATACTTCCAGATCTAGGAACAGGAGTATTACTTTTAGAGTTTTACTTTTACAGGTGAGAGTGGCCTGACACTTTAATCATTATTATCCAATCTCTAATTTTAATTTGCAAGCTAATCGAATCTATGCATGAGATAGTTTTCTTTTCATTATCTCCTGTCCTGTGAGTTACAGGATGTTGCTGCTTTCTTCTACTTGGAATCTTCAATCCACTGATAAAGCAAAGATTTGAGCAGAGTACAGCCTATCAGTCCGTGAAAGGAACGGGCATTACCGAATTCAATGCAGCATGTTTGGGCAGATAAGTCAGAGATAAGATTGTTTGTTTCGGCTGTGTTCTTCCACTGCCTCGCCAAAGAAGAATCTGCAGACAACACCGGATTAGGCATCAAAAAAATACGTTGATAATTGGATGCAGTATGCCAGTTCCGCTAATCTATCTTGACTAATCACTGTCGTTACCTGAAGGTTTATCCTTAGCCTTCCATGATTATGTAGACGGGTTTTTTTTTCAATTTTAAGTGGTCAATCAATATTCCTCAATCATGACGAAACGAAAAAATTATAGTACTATATTCCTCATCCATGAAAAACAGCAAGGACGCTTCTTGGTTATCTGGTGTGGACGTTTATCGATCTTTTTGGTGTCAAAAAGGATATGCATGCTACGCTCTTTTGTTGTTGCGATTACTCTTCAAAAGCACTTTTGGTTTTCAGCTGTAGATGGAAGCACGGTTTGTGGCTGGCTGGCTGCTAAAACCAAAATGCGTTGAATTTAATTAGTACTCCCTCCGTCTGGAAAAGGATGTTTTGGATTTGTCTAGATTCGGATGTATGTAGATATGTTTTAGTGTACATATACATCCAAATTTAGATATATGTAAGACATCATTTTCCAAACGGAGGGAGTATAATCTAGCACCAGGCTAATAAGCGGCATCGCATATTTGCACAATTGCATCCTTGTGCGTCCGTTCATGCATATGATTTATTAGTACTCCGTCTGTTTCATATTAGTTGACTCACATATATGTAGATACGAATGAGTCTAGATGTGTTTTAGTATCTGTATCTAAATATATGTGTGTCAACTAATATGGTGCGGATTGAGTACCTCACACGGCACTTGTAGCATGCATATAATTCCACTCTAGCTAGTGTGGTAATCTAGTGCACGACTCATTATTATTTTTTAATTCCGGTAGTAACTAATACTCCCTCCTAACGGCAATGATTGACACATATTTGTCGAAATACGGATGTATCTTGACATATTTTAGTGTATAGATATATCCGTATTTAGATAAACTTATGTCAACCATTTTCAATCGGAGGGAGTATTTTTTTTTCTCTCTTAGTTCCCGTAGTGCTAATGTGGTACTGTATTTATCAAAGAAAGATGTTGAGGTTGATGGAGTATATAACATACGCCTCTATCACGAAATCATAGGCAAAAAAAGTGGGTAGCCCAATCACATGCAAGCATGAGACTGAAATTATCTATTACAAGTTGGCTTAGATACAACTTCGAACAAACAATGCATTAGGGTGGTCATTTTTTATAATACACAACTATCTAACATTACTTGCGCGCTACGAGATGATATAGGCCCAAGACTAGGCACAATGGAGTTATCATAGATTGACATGTTGACAAAAAACCTGATATGTCACAACAGTTAATAATGAGAGAGATGGTAGTGGTATCATAGATAGATATCGGAACATAACGTATTCCAAGTCAAGATAAGATTACAACTGATAATTGCAGAACTATATGATACCACACATATGTTACTACCCATTATAAAAATAGTAATATACTAATATCATATGCATAATACTAGTGTATCATACTTTCCACTCTGACTAGCATAATACATGCAACTTCCACCGAGTAATTACCTGCTTAGTTGAAATAATTTGGCCTTTTGGTTTGGATATCAGAAGGAAAGGATTACTGCGTCACACACTCACATGCATATAATCAATTCTTCTCTCGCATAACTAATTAGTTCTCACGGGAAGCCATGTTTTGGCATTCCTCTCCCCCATGCCCATGCATGCAAATGGCGAAATTCTGCTTGATGTTCTGCTTTCACAGTTGACTTTGTCACGGCGAGATTTTCAAAATATGATTTCATGGTGATATATTTTTAAAACATTTTATTTTCACCGATAATAGTCGGATTGTTTTCACTAACATGTCATATTACACACTACTTAGTTGTCATATTATAATAACTTGGTTGGAAGGTTCATGTACGTCATTATGCACCATTGCAAGGTTATTTGATACTATTTGTCGGAATGATACTATCTCTTAAATTTTGAAACACTTGAACACCCGCTCTCTAATTGTACAAATCATTGCAATGTCTAAATATGGGTACACAAATACAGTGGCGAATCCAACAGGGTGGAAGGGTGGGGCCGCCCAATAGCCCTACTATATATTTGAGAAAAAAGAAATACCATCCGATCGATAATCGTGTACAGTCGTTCTCCCGAGACCTGCCCTAGACTACAGTCCCGATCGATTCAAAACACAATCTATGACGGCGGCATGGGGACGAGTCAACGACGGCAAGCAGCGTTTCAGATCAGCGGTACACACCAGGAGATCAAGAACACACGGCGGACACGCACACTTCAAGCGCACGGCCGCTGGGCCACGCACGCGTACACAACAAGAGTTCTCTTTGACGATTTTCATCAGGTCTGCTAGATCTTTACTTCTCTCTTTGCAAATTGGGATTCGCTTACTCCATTGCATTGCAAGACCTTATAAATATATATTTATTGTGCTTATAGCAAATTTTGTATACATACAGTTACTAAAAGAATTTAAAACATGTACATTTGCAACTAATTTTATGGTATTGAAGAAAATTGTGTCTAGTTGCCCCACCCTAGCGCAAAATACTAGATTCGCCACTGCACAAATATACGATAACCATGCACATTTAATATGGTACATGTTCGCTGACAACCTTATTATTGTAATCTGGTGTGACTCTATTTAACTGTGCATATCCTCGCAATGTAAAAAACGCGTAAAACAATATCCAGTATCATGCACAATTCTCTTGCTAACGCGCTGCTAATTTGGTAACTCGTGGGATAAAAAAACATCTTGTAGAAACATAGCAATATGGGATCTAATTTTTAGACCTGAGTCGACGGAGCCACGAGCCGCGTCGCATGGTTGATTCCCAGTTTGGTTGAGAAAAACGTGACCCGAGCCATGTTCAACTCTTCGTTAGGTTGCCTTGATTGATTTGTGCCTGGTCAGGGAGAAACGCAAATACCGGTGTTTGGTTGTAACTGTGTGTCGTGTGCAGTTGCACTTACTCTCACCTTTAATCGGTGAACTTATCTCACCCCATTTCTGACGGTGGTGGCGAGCAGGACGACGCGGTGGAGGTCTATGACAGTAGCTGCTGCGAAGGCGAATGGGAAGTTCATGGTGACAACATGTTAGTCCAGACCCGATCTTCACGACGACGCAGCTCATCGAGTTCTTTCCGACGACCATGATCGCACGTTGCAATAGCTCCTCGGTACTACTTTCGGCAATGCACGCACGTTGAATCAGCTAGCCAACCACGCAGGCAGGCACCTCGATCGATCCGATCTGCTGCTAGCTAGTCACGTAGGTACACAACCGCTGGACACACGCAACACAGGAAACTCGAGACGATTTGCTAGAGGCGTGTATCGCGCCTCGTAATCCTTTCTTTATTTCTTCTGTCTCACGATCTGGTACAAGAGATTACACGGGTGGTCTAGACTTTTATACACGTAAAAGCTAGAGATCAAACTATCCTACTCGGTGTCCAATTCATCAACTACTCAGTTGGAGACCGTACCATACACATTACACACAAGACACTTGCCGCGTCGGCCGTACGTGCTTATTTCCAACATTCACCCCCCCCCCCCCCCCCCCCCTCCCCCCCCTCCCTAAGCATGACATGCCCTTTCTTTCGACCTGGATCCCAAATACGTCAATTACTTTGCGTAGGTGTTACCCTCAGCATTATTTTCGCCGCTTCAGCCTTCATCCTCGACATTGCTTTCATCGCTCCTCGTGGCATACATGACATCGACTTTACTTTTGTCGACTCACCTACACTCTGACGGCAACAATCCTTTTTGTCGACGTCTTCAAACATCACCTTTTCTTCGGTGCTTTCGAAACAATCTTTTGTGTACTTAATCGGCTCCATCTCCGGAATAATTACTTTAAACAAATGTAGCCGCTTAAGATACACCTCACCCTCGTCTTGTTGCTCTTCTCCCGGCAACACTGGCCTTGCTTGACGCCAACACTCTTCCACCGGAGTAGATGGCCGTCTTCCTAGTTCATGTACTGTTGGAGCAACTGCGCCATATTCTTCCGCGCTCGACGTAGCACCAATTTCTTCTGCATGCGAGACTTCAGTCGAAGCTCCCTCCGATTGATCTCCATGCAACTCTCTTGCTGGCCTTTCTTCACCACGTAAAAGACCTCCAAGTGGAGTTTTTAGTTCTGGCCGAGCTGGGTCTCCAGCCCAACCTGCTATGCCTTCTGGCCCGTTCGTAGCAGCACAAGTACTGCTCCTATCTGGCATGTTTTCTGCACCTCCTCGTAGCGAGCTTCTTTCTTTGGCCATGTGGAAACACCACATGCGCTGCCTCCATGCGGCCTGCTGCCTGGGCTCCTTCGCTGGAGAGCCTTTCCCAGCACGCTACGTGAGCCACGGTGCTCATGTGTACGTGCAATCTGAGCTGCGTCTTCTACCTCGCTTGGCTGGCCATCGAGCGGGCTAGTTGGTGACGTTGCTTTGCCACCAAATTAGCAATTTCGTCTATTGTCCAATAGATTGGTGTGTATCCCTTGTTCTCTTTAATTTTATTTTATGCATCTTTGTATCTAGTGTTTTAACAATCAAGATCCGACTCATCGTTATCAAGTGTGTAAGATATTGTGGCTTATACATTATAATCATTTGTCATTTTTGTATAGCACAGATTATTAAATATTTTAAATCGAGATTTTGCACGTTTGGGGAATACATCATTGGCAATATGCAGAATTGTTTTCGGATTTCTCTAAATCTTATAAATACAATTTTTGAAAATTTTAAGTATAGAGAGCTCTAGAGCACGGGAGCCATCTGTTAACACCTTGCCTATTTTATGGGATTTACTTATACCTTGTGTCCTCAACTCCTCATGCGTCAGCCCACTGCATTAGTACTGTATTGTGTCTTTGTTCAATATATATTCGAGCAAAGTGCCATCAAAGGTTACAGATCATTTCTTTTCCATAGTTTTGTGTTATCATGAACTTGTCTGTTGGTTAAATGGTTTTGCTTAGTGAGCTCAGCAAGTTCTTTATAAAGGGTTCATTTTTATGACAAACAGTTACTTGGCTGTGCCATCCTGGAGAATATGTCGACATACCATTTCTAAGATTGTAATCTGATAATTTGAATATCCAAATGGATTGAGTGGGTAGGGTTGTGGATGCATTCTTTAGTTTTAGCTTTGGTTTGTAAGGGTGTTGTGTAGACTTTAGGGATGCACTCCTAGGTGTGTCCAACAAATTATGGCTCATTCCGGTTATGAATGTTGGTCATGTTTCTTTTTCAGCAGCCGAGTTACACTATAATTCAACATAGATTCGTGGAGGAGTAGTGGTGATCAAGATGGTGATGCGTGAAGTAGCTGATGCACTAAGCTGGCGTGTTCGGTTAGCTGCATATTTTTCGGCCCGTTTGCATATTTGCCCTGTAGGTCTAGAAAAACTGGCCGGTTTCTAGGGCATTTCCTAGTTGACGACCAGGTCTGGCGTTAATATGCTCCGCACAACCCACCCCCCCCCCCCCCCCCCCCCCCCCACCCCTGTGGCCTATGGGCCGGCCAATAGGTGCATCCGCTTTTTTTCCTTTTCGTTTTTTTGGCTGTTTCTTATTTCTTTCTTCTTTTATGTTTTCTTTTTATATATGATTTTAATATATTTTTTGAAAAAGTTCAAATTTTAAAATGCTCAGATTTGAAATTTATTCATATTCTGAAAATTGTTCAAATTTGAAAATTGTTCAGATTTGAATAATTTTCAGATTTGAAAATTTTCATATTTCAAAAAATCGTTCAAAAATAATTTTCGTTCATAGAGTTTTTCTGTTCACCTTTTAAAAATCGCTCAAAAATATTTTTCGTTCATAGACTTTTTCTGTTCATTTATTAAAATCCTTCATAATCGATTTCGTTCACCGGCCTTTTCTGTTCATTTTCAAAATCGTGCAAAAATAGTTTCCCAGCGACATTTTCTGTTCATTTTTTAAAAATCTTTCAAAATTAGTTTTTGTTCATTGGCCTTTTCTGTTCACTTTTAAAATTGTTCAAAAATAGTTTTCGTTCATCGCCATTTTCTGTTCATATTTCAAAAAATCCAGATTTGAAAATTGTTCATATTTTGGAAAATGTCCACATTTCAAAAATGTTCAAATTTTAAAAAATCATATTCGAAAATTGTTCATAATTAAAAAATATTAATTTTCGAAAATTGTTTAGATTTTAAAATTTTATATTTTTTAAAATGTTCAGATTTAAAAAATAATTCATATTTAAAAATTGTTCATTTTTTGAAAAATGTCCGTGTTTTCATTTTGAAATAAAATACATATTGAAATTTTTAGAACGATTTTTCTGTTCTTATTTTTCATCTTTTTTGTTACTGTAAAAACAGAAAAGAAAACAAGTAAAAAGAAAAAAGGCAGGAGGACGGAGGGAGTTAATGGGCCGGCCCACAGGCTCCTCCCAGGTCGGAGAGTAGGCGCTCCAGGTTTCTAGGGAGGCTCGTTTTGGTATCTGTTTCGGCCCATTTGCTAAGTATGTGCATTTTCTGCCATGTGCGCATAAGGTGAAACCTAATAGACACTCGTTGTGTCGGCTATCGACGAAACGCGTACCCCTGTTACGCTTCCGCTTTACCCGTTCGCTGTTTCCTGGGCCGGCCCACTGCTCTTTCTGGGTACTGCTTCGAATTAGATAAAAATTGAAAAAATAGGAGACCACCGCTGGGATTCGAACTGCAAATCTCCACGGACGCACATAGAGTGTGTACCCACCAGGCTGCTCGCCATTGGTGTTAGTTTTCCTTTATTCATTCTTCTATTGTTTCCTGTTTCCTGTTTTCTGTTTTCAGTTTTTATTTTCTTTTTTTAATTTTGCTTTTTTGTTTCATTTCTTTCCTTTTTATTTCTTCTTATGTTTTTTACTTTCGCTAATTTTGAAAATGGTTCATATTTTGGGAAATATTTATTTTGAAAATGGTTCGTGTTTCACAATTTGTTCATTATTCCAAAATGGTTCAGATTTGAAAAATGTTCATTTTTTTAAAATGGTTCAGAATTTTTAAAACGGTTCATATTTTTAAATTTGTTCATTTTTTAAATGGTTTATTAAAAAAATGGTTAATTTAAGAAAAATGTTTCAAAAAATGTTTATATTTATGAAAAATGTTTTTTTTAATTTGTTCGTTTCTAAGATGGTTCATTTATCAACAAATGTTAAATTTTAAAAATGGTTCATTTTTTTTAAATGGTTCATTTTTTAAAATGGTTTACGGGCATTTTTGGTTCATTGACATTTTCAGTTCAATATGACTTTTCGTTCACTGACATTTTCGGTTCAATATGACTTTTGGTTCACTGACAATTTCGGTTCACCGACCTTTTTCTGGGTTAGTAATACTTTTCGGCTCATACTAATTTGAGTTTTTGGTTCACTATTATTTACGGTTAACCCACTTTTTTGGTTCACTATTACTTTCGGTTCACTAACGTTTTTTGTTCATTGCTATTTTTGCTCACTAACGTTTTTGGTTCACTGTTATTTTTTTGGTTCACGCACATTTTCTGTTCACTATCTTTTTTTGGTTCACTGACAGTTTTGGTTCACTGACATTTTCGGTTCACTGACAATTTCGGTTCACAGACATTTTTCTCAGTTTAGTAATACTTTTCGGCTCATCCTAATTTGAGTTTTTTTGGTTCACAATTATTTACAGGTAACCGACTTTTTTGGTTCACTGTTAGTTTCGGATCACTAACGTTTTTTGGTTCACCTGCATTTTCAGTTCACAATTATTTTCGGTTCACCGACATTTTTGATTCATTATTATCATTTTCGGTTCAATGTCATTTTCGGCTCACCATCATTTTCGGTTCACCGATATTTTTTGGTTCACTAATATTTTCGGATCATCACAATTTTAGTTTCTTTTTGGCTCATTATCATTTCCGATTCACTATTATCTTTGGTTCACACGTATTTTCGGTTCACTGTTATTTGGGGTTCACCTATATTTTTGGTTCACTATTATACTATTATTTACGGTTCACCGGCTTTTTCAGTTCACTATTAATTTTGGTTCACTGACATTTTTTGTTCACTGTTATTTTCGGTTAATAAGCATTTCTGGTGCACTAATAATTTTGATTAACTAACATTTTTGGTTCAGTATCATTTTTTGGTTCAATATTTACGTCTAGCTCACCGGAATTTTCGGTTCACTATTATTTTTGGTTCACCGACATTATGGTTCACTTTTTTTTGGTTCACCTGTATTTTCAGTTCAGTATTATTTTTGGTTCGCCGGCACTTTCGGTTCACTATTATTTCAGTTCACACGCATTTTTGGTTCACTATTATTTGCGGTTCACCTATATTTTTTGTTCACTATTATTTCGGTTCACCGACTTTTTAAGTTCACTATGAATTAGATTTTTTTTGTTATTTTTAAAGATTGGTTCATTTTTATTTTTTTCGTTACCATAACTTTTTTGGGTTCATTTATTCTTTCGATTCACCATAATTTTGGCTCACTTTAGTTTTGATGAATCAATTTTGTCATATCAGTACTGGATGAAGATATGAATTTTATGTTTCTTCTGTTGTCAACCGCTCAAAATAACACAATATATCATGGAAATTTAAATATTTCTACGGATCGTTTCCTTTTTTGTAAAACGAAAAATATTAAGTATTCGTGTTCTGTGTGTGAAACTACCCTTTTTTAAATTTCTGGGTTTTGCATGATATGTGTTTTCTGATAGTGTAATATGCTGTCTGAAGCAGAGAACGATAGGCCAAAACATGAAAACAGTAAAACTTTACCATATTCGTGCTCGGATATTTTTCCGTTTTGTATGCACGCGGCTGAAAAATATGAAGCACGCTGTTTGTACGCGTACACTCTCGCTCAATCCTTTCATGTTAGCGATGCACTAAACAGTAAACATACGCATACACTGTCGCTCAATCCTTGCACGAAATCTAAAGATTACATTCTTGGGTGAGGACCGGGCCTCCTCAGAGCTCAGCGAATTTTGACCGTAGATAAGGATTTACAGTCGATCCCAGCCGTCCGATCTCGCGGTTTTTTTTACTGTGTCTGGTCCCACCTGTCATCGACTTGGTGGCTGGAAGATTCGGTGCAAATTGATTTCCTCGCAGCGACTGGCCACCGCGAGCCGTCCGATCAGAGAGTGAAAACCCGCTTCGATCTGAGCCGTCCATTTTCCATGGGCAAAATAGTCATTTTGCCCCGCGGTATATAAGTTGTGTCCGCCGCGGTGGAAACCCTAGCCCAATCCCTCGCGTCGCGCTCTCCCCCAATCCCCTCGCTCTTCTCCCGCCGCCGCTGCTCCTTCGCTCTGCCGTCCCCCCTGCAACTTCTCCGGTCGCCGGCGTCACCCTTGCTCTCTCCTCCCTGGCCGCTTCTCCATCCTCCGCGGGAGAAGGCGGCTTCGTCCTCCCTCCTACCCGCATCTCCTGTGCCTTATGCGTGGCGAGTGGACGCAGCCATAAGGACGGCCGCCTTCCAGTGAAAGTCGACGAGAAGACAAGTACGCAGAGAGGGAGATGGATTTGGGGGGAAATAGAGGGAGCCGCTCGCGACCGTCTCCGCGCACGGTGGCGTCGCCAAGGCTGTCAACCCAAGGTAAGAAATCACCAGCCCCTTCCTTCTACACCCGTTGTTCTCCCTGTTCTTTGTCTCTTACTCCTCCGAACGCTCCACAGGAGTTCATGGCGGCGCGAGGAGGATGGATTTCGTGGATGCCAAAAGGTTCGTTCCGATTCGCATTTCTTGGTCCTGGTGGTCGACCTAGGTCTATTTCTACCTTTTAATCCTCACCGGATACGCTGGCCAACAGCACTCACGAGACCAGCCTCGAGGAGAAGCATGAGGAAGAGGAGGACGGGGAAGGGGATGGATTTGGGGAATAAGAGCAAGAGCTTGCTCTCGGCCGTCGACGCACACGCTGGCGTCACCGAGCGGACAAGCTGGTGGCTAATGCGTGCCATCCCTCATCACGTGATCTGGTACTCACTCTTTCTCTCTCCTACCACCCTCCTCTCCTTTGTAAACATATGATCGATGCTCCACATTTATTTGATCTTTCTTCTACTAGAATAACAAAAGGAATCGCATACCAGATTCAAGGTCTTAATTTGGCGCATCCCCTCTCTTCCACTCTGAATAATTTCTCCTATCTGTTTGTACAGATGTTTTTGTATGAATGCATATAAGGTGTTTGAGGAAAATCCAAGTAGACTGCAGGTACAGATTAAGTCTGAGGACTCGACGAGTGTGGGGTTGGAGGTCATGGCCCCGACACCCCGCGCTCCCCGGGCGCGGTCTGGTACACCCGCTCCCCGGGCACCCCGGCAGCACCAGTCCTGGAGCCAGTCACGGTCTTCCCCGACACTCCTGTGGCTGGCACCAGGGGCGTCCTAGGCGTCACCGGTCTCCCCCCCCCCCCCCCCCCCCCCCGCCCCTGGCACTCACCGCCACACTGCGCGCTTAGCGAGGGCTAGGACTGGTGGCGAGGCGGTGGAGCCTACCGTCACGATGGTGGCGACACGCCGCCGTGAGGCGCTCGACCGTGGGACTGGTATGTCCCGACCTACGCCCACCCCTACTCCCCCTCCCTCTCCTCCTTCTGGTTCCCGGTTTTTGGTTCTCGACTCTGTACCGTTGGATCATCTAGCTCTGGTTGCGGGAGACTGTGACATTATTTTCCGTGGAGAGCGAGGGCCTCGCCTTGAGCAGATTGCGGCCATCAAGGCTAAGGAGGTCTATGAGGGGGCCCTAGCGGCAGCTCGTGCTCAGGCGGAGCATGAGCGGCAGGGGCCCCGGCTCCCGCTGGACCTGCAGGAGGCACAAGGGTCCGGCAGTGGAGCCCCTCCTAGGCCTGATGATGCCACAGTTGTGCCTACTTCCCAGCCTGGGAAGAGGCGCGGGAGGCCCCCTAAGGCGACGTCCCGGCCCTCGACCTCTGGTAGGGCCCAATCGGTCCCCCTTAAGGGGACCAACCCCGACATTGTTTCTCAATGAATGTCCTCACATTCATTTGGAACATGAGGGGGTTTGGGCAGGAGGGCGCCGCCGCCAGTTGATCAACTATCTTAGAGACGAAGATGTGGACATTGTGGGATTGCAAGAGACGATTCGTCAGGATTTCTCGATCTCAGAGCTGGAAAGCCTTAGTCGCCACAAGTTCTCGTGGCATTGGCTCCCGGCGACGGGACACTCAGGGGGCATCCTCCTTGGTGCCAAGGAGGATACCTTTGAGATAGAAGATATGGATCGCGGGGAGTTCTTTGTGAGCATGTTGCTCACCCATAGACGATCGAACCTTCGTTGGGAGGTGATTATTGTCTATGGCCCCGCGGATCACAGGAGGTCCGCTGAGTTCTTAGCTGAGCTCAGGTCAAAGGTGGAGCGATGCCACACTCCTGTAGTGGTGGCAGGTGATTTTAATCTTATTCGCTCCCCTGATGACAAGAGCTCAGATAATGTGGACCTCCCTAGGATGCGCATGTTCAACGACTGGATTGCTGACCTGGCTCTACGAGAGATCACACGAGTTGGGGCGCGTTATACGTGGTCCAACAACCAGGCTGTCCCGATCCGAGTGTGCTTGATCGGGTTTTAGTGTCGGTGGAATGGGAAGTTGCTTTTCCTTTGTGCTCGCTTCGTGCGATTACTAGGATTGGCTCAGATCATTCCCCCCTCCTCCTTTCTTCGGAGGAGGGGCCACGCCGAGGTCGAACCGCTTCCACTTTGAGGAGTTCTGGCTTAGTCAGCCGGGCTTTGTGGAAGCAGTTCGCCAGAAGTGGGACTTGGCGGTCGCGACTCCCCCCGCGCCTATAATGCGGTTGACATTTGGCACCATTGTGCTAAAGTCGTGCGCCAATTTATGCGTGGGTGGGGCGCGAACTTAGGCGCAGAGGTGCGAAAGAATAAGGCGGACATCCTCGGCCAGATTCAGACGCTCGATGTGGTGGCTGACTCGACAGGCTTGTCCGCTGATGGATGGTTGCAGCGGTATGCTTTGGAGAACTCCTTGATGGAGATCTACAAAGGCGAGGAGATATTCTGGCGACAGCGTAGTCGTCAGAATTGGATTCTTCGTGGAGATGCTAATACAGCATACTTCCATGCCATTGCTAATGGCCGCCGTCGCAGGTGCTCTATCCCGTGCTATGGGCGGATGGCCTCCTTTTAGAGGAGGCCCAGGACCTATCCGCCCACATATACTCCTTCTATAAGGAGTTATTTACGGAGGGCCCCGCACGGGGTAGCTTTGGCAGCGCACTTCTGGCCCTTAGGGGCTTTAGTCTCGGATGACGAGAATAGGGAGCTTACTATCCCTTTCAGCCCTGAGGAGGTGCGCAGAGCTATAATGGGGATGAAGGCCAACTCGGCCCCGGGTCCGGATGGCCTTCCTGTCTCCTTCTTCCAGAAATTCTGGGAGGTTATTGAGGTGGTGATTATGCCGATGTTCCAGGAGTTCTATACTGGGACACTGGTTATGTCTCGCCTCAACTTTGGCGTGATTACCTTGATTCCTAAAGTCGTAGGGGCCAAGATATACGTCAGTTTAGGCCGATCACGGTGATCAATGTCATCCAGAGACTGATTGCCAAAGTGTGTGCAACACGCTTGGCGCCAGTTGTGGAGCGCCTCGCTCACCCACATCAGTTCGCCTTTCTCAAGGGACGATTTATCCATGACGGGATTCTGGCTCTTCATGAGGTTGTTCATGAAGTCAAGGCTAGACATCTTAAAGGTGTCTTCCTTAAGCTAGATTTCCAGAAGGCATATGATCGTTTGGACTGGGCTTTTCTCCGCCAGGTCCTCGAGCGTCGTGGGTTTGATGAGCGCTTCATATGCTGGGTTATGCAGATCGTCATGTCTGGGAACACGGCCATAAACATTAATGGGGACATTGGTCCTTACTTTAGGTCTTCGTGTGGGGTGAGGCAAGGGGACCCAATCTCCCCCCTTCTCTTCGACCTTGCCGGGACGCCTTGGCGGCTATCTTGGACAAAGCCAAGACGGCCGGCCACATCTCTGGTGTGGTTGGGCACCTTATTCCTGGAGGTGGGATCACCCACCTCCAGTATGCGGATGATACCATGATCATGGTGGAGGGGTCGGAACTTGACATTGTTAATCTCAAGTTCCTTCTCCTCTGCTTTGAGGCCATGTCTGGCCTCAAGATTAACTTCGACAAGAGCGAAGTCATGATCATGGGGTACTCTCCTGATGAGCAACAGCGGATAGCGGACAAACTAAATTGCAAGTTATCTGCCTTCCCTGTTACTTATCTTGGGATGCCCCTTAGTGACTCTAGGATCCTTATTAAGGACCTAGAGCCGGTTACCCAGCGTGTCAAAGCTAAGGCGGAGCCTTGGCAAGGGCGGTTCACCTCTAAGGCGAGCAAAACAGTCCTGATTGACGCCTGTCTTCTAGTCTACCTATGTACCTGATGGGAGTTTATATACTCCCAGAAGGCACGCATGTTACCTTTGACAGGGAACTCTCACGCTTCTTCTGGCAGGCGGCCAATGGGCGTCAGAAGTACCACATGGTCAAATGGGCGGATGTGTGCGCCCCCAAAGACATGGGGGGCATAGGTATCTTATCATCTCGTAAGATGAACGTGGCGCTCATGCTACGATGGGTGTGGCGGATACTTAGAGAGGAGGGGGGTTATGGCTGCAACTTATCAAAGCGAAATACCTGCAGGGCCGCCCCCTCCTCTCTTGTGACCGTCAGGATGGATCCCAATTTTGGCGGTCCATCCAATCCATCAAGCATGAGATTAGGAAGGGTGTCGCTTCTCCATTGGTAATGGAGAGGCACCCTCTTTTGGCTGGACCCGTGGCTTGGCGGGAGCCCGCTACAGCATAGGTTCCCTCTCTGTTTGCTATTTGCGCGGACCCGATGCAGCTGGTGGGCGCGGCGATACTCAATGGGACTTGGAACATCTCGTTCCGACGAACATTTTGTATTGCCGAGGCTACAGCCTGGGCGGAGTTACGGAGTTTACTTCCGGAGGCGCTGCCGGGCGGCCGAGACCTTGTGTCATGGCACTTGGCGCCTCTGGGACGTTCTCGTAAAGTCGGCTTATCGGAGTCTTTTTAGTAACCCAGTTAGAGCTTGGGCCTCTCCACTCTGGAAGGCTCCCTTACCGTTAAAAATCAAAATCTTCGTGTGGCAGCTTCTTAGGGACCGCCTCCCTCAGGGGTGGAGGTACGCAAGCGACAGGGGCCGGGTGATGGGCTTTGCCCCATGTGTGGGATCCCCGAGACGGGAACCCACATCCTCTTCACCTGCCCCGCTGCCAGGTTTCTATGGAACTTCGTCCACGAGGCGCTTGGGCCTGCTTGGCAGGCCTCAGACCTCGGCGAGTTCTTAGAAATCCAGGCGAACCGTACCGGGGAGAGGCGACGCCTCTTCTGGTTGGTGTTTGCCGCGTTGACGTGGACCCTGTGGACAATTCGCAATAAGATGGTGATCGAGCGGATCTTTCTCGACGTGCTTCTGACTCGATGTTTAAATTTCTGGCTTTCTTGCAGCAGTGGCACCCGTTGTCTAGGCAGCGGGACAGGGGCAGCTGGATGACATGCTCGCTAGACTTGTGGAGACCGCTCGGCGCATCTCCTCTACTACTTCCAGCTAGCGCCGGAGGGGCTTAGTTTTTGTCTCCTCTCTTTCTCTCCCTCCCTCGTTGTACCCCCCCCCCCCCCCCCCCCCCCCCCCCCCCACCCACACCCCTTCTTCTTCCTCTTGGGCTTACTTGTGCCGCTGCTCCAGCAAGCGGTTTCTAGTACCGTTCTTATGTTTGTAACTGTGTATGGACTTGCTTGGCATGTTGCTTTATTTATAAAGCGGGGCGAAAGCCTGTTTCGAGGCTGTATATTACTAATTATTCAGTGCTCCTCCGTGTAAGTGTGCATGCGACTTTCAGGAATTATCGCTAATTACCCTTTCTCTGATTATCGCTAATTAACAGTAATTACCCCCTTCATCTAATTAATGCTTCATTTAATTATCGCTTATTGACACTTTATCTAATTATCGTTTCATATCTGGCGCTTCACCCCTATAAATTTCTTATTAATTTGCACACTTCCACAGAGCCGGCGTAGGCCGCGAAAAGAGGAAGCAGTTGGGAGTCTGACGTGAACTCTGGAGGTGCGCACAGTAACGCAATGATGGTCGACTCGACGGCGCGCAACACCACGATGTGATGTATCAGATCATCACACATTCAGATGCCTTTGCGTCCGTCCGTTACGGCCAGCGTGCAAGCTAGTCTAGTCTGCACCGTAGCTCCAGGGTCACTGTTGTGCGCCATGGCGTTTCTCGACCAGTACAAGCTTTTGATCGCACTGTTGTCGTGTACTACTACAGTACCGTGTTGTTGCCATCCTATAAATATACCGTTGTTGAAGAGAAAACAACTATGCAGGCCTCATCTTTGCTATTGGGAACCGAGTATTCACTCAAACATGAAAATCCAAGTCAGTCAGCCTCTTCTATAAATTTCTCGAGGTGAATAGGTGATGACCATTTTCTTTCAACAATACATGAGAAATATGCCATAAAAGCTATATCATGAGACACTTTTTTTAACACGAATTCAATGGTATAATTTTTATTTGTCACAGAACCCACGTTTTGTTGACCAAAATAATGGTCAAAGTCGAATCTCGAAAAATGTGTGTGCCATGTAATTGTGGACAGATGGAGTACTACAATGTTGATGACCCCAACGACAACGAACCTTGTGGCAAAGGAGAGATTTAAGAGGCGGTAGTTAAATGTTGCCGGTTAATACCCTAGGCTACTAGTGCTTTCAACAAATCTTATCGGGAGATGGTGACACATGATATGATGGTCGCCATCTTTCGTGTGGCTTATTAACGTGGCGATTTGTTCTTCCCAAGTTAATTATGTCACCGTTATCCTTCTCATAAGCGATCAAACAACTCTTTTATCCGGGAATAGAGGTTGATAAGCTTGGTCCATAGCTTTTTGATGAACTTCAGTTCTTCACTAAGCTCCTAGCAAACATACCTCTTCCATTTTATCAGCTCATCTTGAAGGCCCGGAGTACTTTCATTCGGAAAGTGATGCATCCATGATAATTTCCTTCTTGTCTAGGACACCATCAAATATCTTCATCGCTCCATTGAGATTTCCGAATGGATTTTAAATGGTAGAGATGGTGACACGTCGCCTCTTAATCTTGACATTTCCAAGGATTTTAACTCTCCATGGATTCGGCTTGCTCAATTGAGATCCTTCCGCTTATAGCCAAACTTCCTAAGCCATTCCTTCTTCTGTGAGTGACCTCATACAGGGGGACCTCCATTCCAAGATGCCTCATATATTTTGTTTCAGCAAGGAAAGATGAATACTTGTTGCAACGAAACTGCAAGGGGATTAAGGACGTTTGATGGTATTGGACGGCAGGTAATAATTGTTGCAATAGGTGTACACCAATGTTAGACTAGTCGTTTCCTGGTTTTTGCTAGTTATTCTTCATTTTTTTCCTTGCGTGTGTCCTAGAAAGCTAAGACATGGCGACCATTCCTTGATCTCATCAATTGGCAACATATGCATCAGAGTGCCCTTAAAACACAAAGGCATGCACAATAGTGCTATCTAGCAATGTCCTTTAGGATAGTTGTTGAGTTTAGAGAGAGGGAAACAAAAGAAGTGGTATGTATTTTCTTAACTAAGAGAAGATCTCTTCGTAAAAAACTATAAGACGTTCTCTGCATTGTATAGGATGTATTCTTTTATTCACACGTTTTACTTGCCCAATAATTTTTGGTAGCATGGAGACATTAAATGGTAGAGATGATAGTGTAAGATGATCTATTGTATAGCATGTTCTTTATCTTATCTAGATGAAATGAAATGCATAATAAAAAAAGGTCTAATCAAGCATAGTACATTGTCCTAACCGAATAGTTTGGCAGCTATTACAGTACGTGTTCCAATATAGTCCGCGACAATGCAGATATTTAGGAAACAAAAAAAATGGATCAAGATCTTTGAATACAAGGGCCCTCAATTTTATTTTCAAAATGCAGGCCCATGCAACATACAATAGGTTGGTCCACAGGGGCTAGTCAAGAAGACCCTTCCACAGTTGCATCACACACCCACCCACAGCAACGCATCCATCACCCCACCAGCCACACTGCTGCATATCTCGGTCCAAGATTTTCGAGTTGCCATATGCACAAACATAACAGCTCAGGGCCCTCCCCGGCAGTGCTGAGGCAACTATTCATGCCATGTGGTATTGCTGAACGCCAACTGATTATCTGTACCACAAAACAACACATGATTGACAGACAGACAAACAGCGCCCCGATACCCGCCCCCCAAGTTCAGTACGGGCGGCAGTGCAGAGAACACATCGACATCGCACATATTGGCCTATGGGAACATCGTGCTCCCATCCTCATCTCGGAGACTGAGAATTGCGATAATCACAGAACTGCTGCCTCACATTGTAGATTTGCGCATATAATGGAAGTCACTGAGATTTTCGCGCAACAATGACATCTCAGATCACATTTTCTCGATTGATACACAAAAGAAGAGCTAACTCGGAGCTCAATATACTTGTAAACCTATTGGCATTTCTACTATACACCAGGAAGCCAGGACAAGGTAGCAGCAAAAGCTTTGGGCCTATGATTGCTCCCAAAGTAAAGGGGGGCTGGGAGAAAGGGGGAGGGGATAATACATGATTGCGTTGCTAAATTTCGCAGGATTTCTTCTGAGCGGGAGAACATTAATATCTGTTGGAGATGCTCTTCTTGTCTCGGTCCCAGGAAGCCCTCAAAGCCTCGTAAGGTTGTTTTCTATCAACCACTCGATGCGAATCTTGCCGAGCTGGGCTGCTGTAGTCCTGATAGTGCTGTCGATCATTTGCCATTCGCCAGCTCCTGCTCCCAGAATCACTACTTGGGGCCGAAACAGAGACAGAATCCACAACCATGTCACCCTCTAGCAAGCGAAGAACCTAATAGAAAGATGCGAAATATGGTAAGAATTGGAATAATTCAGTTTACCAAAGGATAATAAGAAGAAATTAGAATTTTGAGCCCAGAAAAAAACTAACATGAGACATGCGAGGCCTTGAATGAGGATCACGTCGTATGCACAGGTTTGCTGCATGCAACATGCAACGGACTTCATTCTCGCTGTAGCGGTCCCCCAACGTGGGTCTATCAGCTCATCGACTGCATGCTCCTCCAAGAGATTGCGTGCCTGTCATGAATAAAAACCTCATTAATACTCAAATCACACTCCATGTACACAATTTTGACATAGCAGTGCACTTGGTGTAGTAGCAAATTCTGAACCCTCAGCAAATAAGTTTTGAGACAGAGATAATATCTCTACTTAACTGCAAGTTCGCAACCTTAAGCAAGCAACTATCTGAAAACACTTGTCTCACCAGACATATGGACTGAAGAAACTCACCCATTCGGTTAGAAACTGCTGGCCCTTCGGTCGATTAATGTCAACAGCCTTGCGTCCAGTGACAAGTTCTACCAACACAACCCCAAAACTGTAGACATCGGCCTTCTCTGTTATTTGTCCACTCTGCGCATACTCCGGAGCCAGATAACTGCAAGGAGCCATTGAGAATAACTGAGTGCTCAAATTTGCTTATAATGAGATATTTTGCAAATTTCAATATATACCCAAATGTGCCGATGACTCTTGTTTCAACACCCATGTCTCCATCAGGTTGCCATCGTGCCAGACCAAAGTCTCCAACCTGTCAGAACATAATTGAAAAAATACAACTCAATCATGTAAATATAACTCGGTGGGCCTGCATAATTTAAGATTGGATATTGGAAGAATCTTAGAAATTAAGTGTGTGTAAGATATATCAGGGACAATCAATAAAAACAGTTGTGGTTCAATTAAACTTGCACTAAGTAAGACCCTTTTATTGTCCAGAAAAGTGTAGTTGCAGGATATGCCAACCCAGTTCAATATGAAGTATGGCTCATCATTGCGTAAGGAAAGCAAATTCAGCATGGTATCTGGAGAGAGATCTAATGCGATTAACAGAGCACAGATACTTATTCTTAAATTGCAATAGGCAGGTGCAATCTGTACCAGAGGTTCAAAATCATGTGTGACAAGGATGTTGTTTGGCCTCATATCACGATGGATTATACAGCCAACTCTACATTCCTCATGTAGATACCGTAACCCTCGTGCAGCACCAACAGCAATCTTTTGTCTGGCTGCCCATTCCAATGTTTCTTTATTATTGCGACCTGAAAGATATTTCAAGCATAGCTTAAGATCGATTCATTGCAACATCAATAATTTTTACTCATACAAGGCAGAACAGCAACATGCAAGTAAAGAATAAAAGTGTATTGCCATGTACACAAGCTACCAAATCCAGTGTCTGCAGACTGAAATATACATAGCATGACCATATTTTCGATAAATAAATGCAAGATGGAGAAAAGATCATAGCATAGCTTAAGATTGATTCAATGCAACATCGATAATTTTAACTCATACAAGGCAGAACAGCAACATGCAAGTAAAGAATAGAAGTGTATTGCCATGTACACAAGCTACTAAATCAGTGTCTGCGGACTGAAATATACATAGCATGGCCATATTTTCCATAAATAAATGCAAGATAGAGAAAAGATCATACCATAAAGATGTGAATCTAAGGATCCATTGCAGATGTACTCATAAACCAGTAAACGCCTCCTTTCCTCAACGCAAAAACCAATCAGCATTACAACATTACGGTGTTGTGCACAACTCAGAACTTCCACCTCTGAGCAAAATTCAACATCACCCTGGGAACTAGCAAGCTTATGTTGCTTGACAGCAATTGCCTGACCATCGGGAAGGACGCCTCGATGAACAGATCCAAATCCACCTTCAGCCAAGAAATTTGCCTCGGAGAAACCACCAGTTGCAAGTTCGAGTTCGGCGTAACTAAACCACCGAGGAGGTTTTCCAAAAACAGGTGCCTTGTGCTGACATATTGAACACAATGGAGGTGGCCCAGGAGGTGCACTCCTTACTAACGAGACAGCATCCCTGACATTTCCTCGGAAGTTTAAGTCTGATCTGCTCCTCATAGAACTTATTTCATTCAAAAGATCCAACTTCGAGATTTTCTCAAGCAGAGTATCTGCTGTTGCAGTTCGAGTTTTTCGTGGAGGTTTTCCATGTGATCTTGAGGATACAGATCCCTGTAGAATGTCGACCATCCATGGCTGAAGTGAGAAGGCTGCTGAGGGGCTCAATGTTTCACTGTCAGTATCAGAAATGTTGACATCCGAATTCTGGATCTTATCCTTTGTTGTCTGTGCCTCTTTTTTCAGAGAGCCAGTTGTTTCAGAAGCACAAAATGGGGAAGTCCCTGGATCTGAACTTGAGACAGAAGATGTTCCCGCTTCAGTGCTTCCGAAAGGCGTCTCTAAGTCTGGGCTGCTACTTGGTGTTACAGCTGGTCCTCGAACTGAACTCCGCGGTTCTTTTACATCAGTTGCTGTTTTACCAACAGGACTATCCAACACTGGTGAAAGTGAACAGGATGCTTTGGACTCTTTATCGGGAGATCCCACAAGATTCAGACGGAGAACTTTAGGCTGAGAACGCTTCATAACAACAATGTTGCACTGTAACTCTTCCACGCAACGTTTCTCTTCATGCTTCAACTCCCTAAGAAGCAGCAGCATAGGCAGCTTAAGCAAAGGGGGCATAAAATAGACTAAAATGTACAGAATAAATTACAGTAAAGCATCGAACATTACTTGTCTAGCACAACCCAGCTTGCTTGTGCTCGCTTAGACTCAGCGGCTACAACACCAGGAGGAGATCCAGAAACAACCTTAACCTTCACATTTATCTACACAAATGACAACAGCCAAAGATAAAACATGCAAGTACATTATGATAGGAGTAAAGCAAGCATGTATAGAAGCATGAACCCTGAGTACAAACCTTGCTTGGATCATAAACATCATGAAGTTTGAGCATCATTTGCGAGCACAGCTCTGAGATATCAGACTTCTGATCCAACATGGTCTTATGGCCACTTGCGCAATCTCCCGCAAATAGCGGAAAGCCCCAGAACTTCCTGCCTGTAACAGAGGAAACCCAAAGTTCATTTAAGAGGCTACTAACACAAAACATAGGGAAACACTCAACCGGGAACTCAGGGAAGCTACCAAACAAAGTGCGACAACTTCAGCGATAATGGTAAGAGAAGACTTCAGGAATCAACGATGGCAAATTGCTAATGTGCATTTGAGTACAGGATGCAGCACTAAAGCTAATCCCCCAAAAACAACACAGCAGCAAAACAAAACTGCATCTGCAAAGGACGCATAGTATTGCAAGGAAAGGAAAAAACCATACCAGAGCTTTGCGCCGGGATGACAACGAGGAGTATGATGCTGCCACCGGGCTGCACGACGTGCGTCAAGGCCCAGACGATGGCCGTCTTGGAGATCTCCCGGATGGCCGCACGCACGGCCACCACCACCTTCTCCGCAGCAGCTGGCGTGCCCTTCTCGGCCACGGCCTTGCCCTTCCTCTGCAGCAGCATCTGCTGCTGCTTGGTAGAGCTCGACATCACCTCCTATCTCCAGCAATGCCTACAAATCAACCAAGAACCTCTCTCTAAGCAAGTGCCGAGTGCGGAAGGCAACCCAAGAAGAAGCAACCAAACAAGTAGAAGTAGTGATGCCTAGTACGAACAAGGCAACCACCGCACCCCTAGTGCTTAAATGCAAAATGAGATCGGAGGATGAGCGAGTACCGAGCCACTGACAGTTGCCAGCCGAGTTCGAAACCGAACTCTGTTCACAGAACCAAAAGGCAGGCAAAGACCAGTAAAGATGGCGGCAAGGCAGTAAAAAGGAGGCCGGCTTTTGGGTCCCGACTTCCCGATGACGGAGCTAGCCGCTGCGGGGTTGAGAGAAAGAGCGCCACTTTATGGCTGGCCGCAGAGGGGGCACCACCACTGCCGCCTGTGAATGTCCTCGCCGGCACTGTAGCCGGGATAGGGACACGGGGAAGGGGAGGCTGGCCGACGAGACGACGAGGTGACCCCGTCGCGCTAGAGCGGGGTCAGATTGCACAGTAATCCTATAGCCTGCACGATTCCCAGGACGCCGTAGGAATCCCCAAATCATTGAAAAAAAGGATTAGTTCGCAGATCTCGCCGCGCTCTCCGCCTCGAAATTGGGCTCCGCAACCGCCGCAAGGCAAGTGGGACAAAACCGGGTCAATTTGTACACAAATTTCCCCATTCCACATGCCCAAGCCAGCGAGCGAATCTCCGACGAGATACTATTTGACTCGCATTCCCTTCCATAAACGAATATCTATTCTGAATAAACGGAAAACAAATCGTCCACCCGGAGCTTCCTATTCCCCGGCTTCTCTCTGCATCCGAATCGACGCTCGCGATAACGAAAACGCAAACCGGAACCGACGGCAAATAGGGGACGGACGAAGAGACCCACCGGAAAAACGCCGCCGGTGAAGACGGCGAGCGATGGAGGTCCGCTCCGCGCCGCGCCGAGGGACTGGTACGACGGCGATGCGGAAAAAAAAAACCTAGAGCGCTAGTGCGTACTCGTGGGAGAGGAGTCGGGCGAGCGGGCAGAGGTGGTGGCCATTAAAGAGCCAAGGAGCGCAAGCAATTAAACCCTCTCCATTGCTCTGCGTGACGCTAACCTCTTCAGGCTTTCAGTTCCTTCGTCGTCGACTCGTGGATTGCCCGTTTTGCCCTCCGTCGCAGTCACGCATTTAAAAACTGGTCGCTGTCGCTCGCCGGTCGGTCCCGCCGTGGGATCCGGATCGAACGGCTGCCGGGGCGTCTCGTCTCGCGGGAGTAAATGGCTGCTCAGGGTGCTGTCTCGTGAGCAGGTGGTCCCAGCAGCTCCTGGTGGGGACCATGACACAGTGTCAGGCAGTGCACGGCCCGCCCTGGTCCCGGAGCACAGCGGAGGGTACTGAGTAAGTACTGAATGGTCCTGGTGGACCACGTCCACGAGAGGTTCACAGCCGCTACCTCCCCAGCGGACAGGGATCCAGTGCCTTGCTGTGGACGAGGCACAGCGTGCCTTGTGACCTAATATCCACCGTCTAAACGAATCGAGCGGCCAGTAGCAGTTCAAAGCCACACGACGCCTCTTTCGTCTTCGTCCTCACGCAGGCAGCCAGGCAGCGAGCCGTTGCCGCCGGGCGCCGCCATGGGAAAGGAACGGGAGCAAGCTTGTGACGCCCCGACCTGACTGCTATACAGTAATACTGTGTCCCCGGTTATCCGATACCACCGGACACACTATCAAACCATAATAGAGAGATCAATACTTGTGTAACAACTGGCACATCACAGACTCTACGACACAAATCAAATAGTTCAACTCCTATAATAGAGAAAGTTAGCAAATGACAACCAGAGGTCACAGACCCAACAGTACAACATGCGGAAGCGAAGTGTGTTGTTCTAAACAACAAGAACCAAATTATGGCCTAAGAGGCCTGCAAATAAACATCCAGCGCCAGCTGTTCCGGGATGGCCCAATCTGCCACCTAGGAACCCCAGACTACTCGTCGACGTCCACAAAGAACTCACCTTCGAGGGCGGTGAAGTCCTCCTCTGAAACAAAACAAACGACGTTGAGTTCGACGAACTCGCAAGATTATATATAGAGCTTTAGCTCGATGAGGCTTTCAAGGTTTTATGACTGTTTTGCATAAAGCTGATTTTATTTATGAAAACATAACTCAAAGGCATCGACTATTCAGAGTATTTAAAAAAGGGGGAAGAAGTAACTCTTTTCTTGATCAACTTTCTCAACATCTACCATCACCAACCACTGTACCTGTTCATCAAAAGCACCTCCCCGAATCACCCTCGAGGAAGTCAACCTTGCATTCGTGAGTGTTACCTCTAGTACCCAGTTTTTAATCATTCCGTTAAAGTTATTCTATGATCCTACCTTCACTTCCCAAGTTCGTCCATAACCGCGGACACGGCTTTTCGAAAAGATTTAACCCTGCAGGGGTGCACTGTGTTTACCTTCGGTACCGCCCGGCTCATTGCCTACGCTTAGCTCTCTTCCGGGGAAAGCCGGCTGAGTGGGAACGGTTACAACCTTTACCTTGTTAAGGACTAACCCAGGATCATCAGTGAGGACGAAGCAGCGGATCATCGACACCGTGCCCCGTGGCCACTCATTTTCCTAACACAACCATCCTCATCCCAGTCTTGGCCACCATCTTCACGCACACGCAAATGGAAGCTCAAACTAGAGGACCCTGGCTAGTCCCGCTCAAGTTAGTTGGTCGACGGGGGTTCCATATAGCCCACCGAAAGGAAGCGCGCTCATTCTTGGTTCAAGAGGTAAAGAACTCGCACCTAGGCGGCGAGAGTGAGACAAAACACCACCATACCAAAGTGGCCTCTCATCCCCACCTTTAAGCATTTTATTACCTGTCACCACAAATTCTCCACCATCATCTGAACACTTCAACAACCTGTTTCCAACATGAAGTATCCATCGGACGGCTAAGCAATTAACTAAGCATGGCTAAGAATCAACATTGCATAGTTAAGTATTTCAGGCCAACAATACAATCATATGGATAATAGGAGGGGAAAACAGGTAATTGGCATCGGAATCTTAATGCAACTATAGGATACTCTAATCCAATAAAATTGACATTTGGAACCGCATGCAATATTATAGTGGAGAAAATATTTGCGGAAACATAGGATAAGATATGCTCAGAGGGGGATTACGCTTGCCTTGTTGAGCGGAGGAGTCAAACTGCTCGTCGGAGTAATGATGCTCAACTCCGAACTCGTGATCTACCGGAGAGCAAACAACACCGGAAAGTAAAAACAACAATCAACACATGGCAATTGTGCAATGCATACAACAATGATGATATGACATTTTAAATGCACCCTAGAAGCATTGAACATGATCAACAAGTTAAATGGGGTCCCCATTATATTTATGGCATTAATTGGAATAAACCCCATATTTAAACTTAGTGATTATAATTACTACTAGATCACATTATTGTAATTGGGATCAAATATGCATGATGATGATGATTTCTGGATCACTCATGTTTTTCTGAGCATTTGGGTATAAGGAACACAATTTTCGGAGGTCCCGATTAAAAGTTATTATATTTTTAATTTCCTCTTTTAAACTTATTCTTTTAATTAAGTTATTTTTAACAGCACAAAACTTAATTACTCGAGGTCGAGAGAAGAATGAAATAGTGGAATCATCGGAGTTCGGTAACCCTACATCACGAGAGAGTAGCGGGGGACATATGCTACAAGGGAGAAAAAGGAAAAAGAGAACCCCTAAAAAAACAGACAGCCCGGCCTGTGGCCCGGCTAGGCCGGTTGTGAGGCCGGCCTCGTAACAGAGAGGACCGGCCGTCTGCCCGGCTTGGGCCGGCTCTGGGGCCGGGTAGGGGCCCGTGGCGAACGGCCTGTGGCCCGGTTAAGCCGGTTCCACGGCCGGACTCGTGAGCGAGGCGACGAAGAACTTCCGCGTACGGACGTCGATGGCGATGAACTTCAGCGTGGATACGGCAGGAGAGGAGAGGGGAAGGGAGCTATGGCACGGGGAGGTCCAGTATCTCACCCTGGGAGCGGACCGTGCTCGGGGAGGCCGGAGCTGGTCGACGGCGACGACAATCGGGCGGCGAAGCTCGGCGGAGCGGCGTCGGGGTCGGGGACGAATTTGGACGGCGCGGTCGATGTACAACTTCCCAGCTCGATTCCTCTGGCGGATAAGGTGCAGGCGTCGCGGCGGAGCTAGTGGTGCCCGTCGATTTGCTCCTGGACGCTCCAGACGGCGGCGGTGAGCTCGGCGGGCTCGAGCTGTGCGTCGGCCGTGGTGGGGAAACAGAGGGAGAGGAAAGCAGGTGAACAGAGGGGGCGGGGTGAGAGCAATGTGAGGCCCTCGTGGTCTGCTTGTCCTCCTTGCAGGGGATGCGGAGAGGGGCCCCGGCGCGTCGTGCACAGCGAGGAGCAGGTCCGGCGGGAGCTGCTCGCGCGCCGCTACAGGAGGAAGGAGATGGAGTTTTACAAAGAGCCCCCTGGCAGAATATATTCCATCACATATTGGTCCTTCCCTGTTATATTTTAATCCAGCAGCATTTCAGTGAATTAATTAAGGCACTTAGATAATTTGGAAAATCTGAAATAATTTGGGGAGGCTCCCCTTGTCACTTAGTTGCTCCACAAAATTGGGGTTTATAAATAAATTTTTTTGACCAACTTTTGTTCATAGAGTTAAGAATAGGGCATTTTGCTAAATTCCAAAATGTTGCCCTTTTTGTAACATTTATAGCAATTGCAAAATATGTTTTCAGAACTCTTGGAACTTCCTTGACAAATATAAAATGCCAAAGTATTTTGTTTTGCAAGTTTGGGTGCCTCCCTTGTTTTGGAAGTTGTTAGAGCAAGTTGGCATTTGGGGTTTTTCAAGGTTGCAAAACTCATTTGTGTGATGTTTAACAATTGAATATGGATGCCATGATGCAATGCAACACAAAAGCGAAAATTTTACTCGGGTTTTAGGTTTCCGAACTTTGGGCTGTTACAACTCTACCCTCCTTACAGGAATCTCGTCCCGAGATTCTTAGAGTAGGAAAGAGGGAGAAGGTTACAACGGTACTACACGATCTTCTCGCTTGACCGAAAGCATCATGGAGATCTTCATCGGCTTCCCTTCGAGGTCACTATCAACGTACACCATAGGAAAGAAGGAAACATCACCGAAAGGATGGGTCTTGGTGAATATACCACAACGGAGTACCTCCTAGTAGAACTTAGGAAGAGACTTCAAGCATCCCTTGAGTTGACAGTTAGGAGACACATGCGTTTGACGCGAGATTGATAAGGAGTTTCCGGTTCGTAGACAACTGTTTCCCAAAGATTCAGAATATGAACTTTGCACAAGGCCCAAAATTTCTGAGGGAGTGTGTCGAACAAGCTTCCAACAGATGAGGAGATAACTTGTACTAGTCGGCTTGAGTAGAACTTTTCTCACGGAGGAGCAGTTCAGATCACTGGAGAAGGATCGAAAGCTAGATCGAGAGAACTTCAGAAACTCCGCAACGTTAGTATTGGGAACACTTCTTGATTTTCCAGACATCGGGACAAACTTCTTGAGGATCACCAACTATCGTTTCTAATTGAGAGTCAAACCTGGGAAGTGTAGAGATACTTCAGACTCAGCACCGGTAGGAATAGGAAGCTTTGCAATGCATACCAACGGATTACAATTGTTAGGACCCCAAGAGTTGGACTACAAGGTCAAACTCCAAAGGGGGAACGAGATTGCGGAACTCAAGTAGTAGCACTTGTCAGAAGACAGCTGCCCTACTTGATTTACTTGCAACAAGGCACGATTTATTCCTTGTGGGGAAACACCGAAGAAGACGAAGAAGTTCTCAGAATTCCTCCCTTTCTGGAACAATTCAACCAGTGACTTGGATGCATAGATGAAATTCTCATCGGATGGAGGTAACAACATTCCATTCCGAGAATATTCTACACCTGCTTGATCGAGTTGAAATGATTCCGAGGAAACCAGACAATTCACTCGGATCCACGGCGACATCTTTCAACAATTGCACGTGAACCAGGAAAAGTCACTTCTACTCCAGAACACATACCTTGTGAAGACACAAAGTTAGTTCCAACAATTTTCCAATGCTAACGCCCAATATCCAATATAAATCTCCTCAAACATGGAGAAGATAGGAAGGTAGTTGATGGGCTCAACCACAAACTTATCCAGATACTCCAAGACGGTAGACTCATATTTCAACAGAACGAGGCATAAGTATTGGTCAAACTAACACATTCAGGTAGGTAGGTCTGAGTTTGATTTGACGATAGCCCAATTCAAATCAAAAAATTTGGAGGTTAGCATTTCCACCAAGGAAATACCACCTAGCTTCAACATGGACAGACTAGACATCCCATTGGAACTGAACTATATCAGATAGAGTTTTTGTCTTTTAACTCCCCAAGTTGTTTAAGCTCAACCAAATAATTCAGGACATCCAGCATGAGTTTCTTGGAGAAGGAGTTGTTCAGAGAACCAGCTTACTCATAAGCTCAACATCACGGTCAGGTGACAACCTGGCGATACTTCTGGAAGGACCTACAGAATATCACGATCCACATATAGGATATCACGACATATCGGTGGATCTTGAGTTCAAGAGAGGATCATGCCTTTCAAGGCACAACGAAGTGGTCTTGGGAGCTTGGGCACGAACCTAGCTCTTTGACCGAGGGAGTGCATCAGAGCCAACTGACTTGGTAGCACTGTCAAACTCAACTTATTGATTGGCTAACCAATCATGCTAAGGAGGGCAATAAATGTCCTTGGATTTATTGCGCAGTAAGAACTGCTGAGAATATCCGATAGTTACATTATTACTCACGTCTCATCACTCTGGAGTAATAGGTCACTCGGAGATCGGAGAGTAACAAAGTGTAAGAGCATCACTTCATCCAGAGGATCATGACACTCAGCACGGGTGCACACTCTTTATACCATGATATTGTGCTTCTCTAGGATGGAACAGAAACAGAGACTAATAAACCTCTTATTCTGTGGACTACAAAACTTTGACCTAGCCCGAGAAGTGGACAAGGTACTGGAGTTTGTTTCTCCTAACAAGACGAATTGGAAGGTCTTGACGGATCAAGAGGGTGACTTGCATCGGAACATACCAACGCACGATGAAACTTTACTGTCAACAGACAGACAGAGGTTGGAAAGCAGATTGGAGTAAGAAACATGCTCAGGAGAATCCTAAGATGTTGAGGATGCACCGGTTATTACTCAATTGTGATAACCATGCCCAAAAGGAGAGATGCAGCAGAGTCACGAACATAGATGGGGGATTCGCTAAGCGAATTCTGGTCATAACCCAGATGATTCCAAGACAGAATCTCCAGCTATGGCAGAGTTAAAGTTACATAGCCAGCTGAGGTGTGGGAAATTAATGTTCAACCATTTACCACACAGACCACATACAGGACTTGGTTAAAGGTCAGCTTCATGTGCCGAGAATCATAAATAGCATAACGATCACATGGGTAACAACCCACACAATTCATCATACCCGAATCACAGCACAATCCGGGACCTTCGGTTCAAGACCTTGGGTTAAAAACCCACAAAGTGGAGGATAATCACTTGTTCCTTTGTTGGGTAACAGAGTTCAAACATCTGAGTTGATTTGGGATTGCAACGCAGCGGGAGCAACTGGACACATAACACTAAAGGTCGAACCCCACCCACGTTTCTACTCATTTTGAAGTAACAGATGAGAAGTAAAACTTTTAAACTCAAATCGAGATAAGATTGCTCCGAGATTAGAGGGTAACCAGATAAGGAGTAAAAAGAATCCTAAGATGGTTCCGGCGGCGGCTCCGACGAGCTCATCCGCCCCCACTCGCACGGGATCCTCCTCACTGCCCGCTCCGACGAGCACTTCCGCCCCGCTGCGACGGCGCCCTCCGCTCCGCTCCGTCTGCACCCACTGTGACACCTCCTCGAACGAGAGTCTGTACTTTCGATAGCCTTCGTTAACGGCCACACAGCGGGAGACGCCGTCCTCTAGCAGCGCCCGCCATCGAGCTCGTACTCCAAGCCATCGACCCATTATTGCTAGTTTAGCCGATATTTGTGATGTGCAACAGATTGGTGCGGAAGAATTTGAGTGTGACGTGATGTGCAACAGATCTGTGTTGAAGATCGGTGTTGATTGTTGAAGATTCCTTTTGTATTGTCGATACAATTAACTGAACATCTCTGTTCTGCCGTTGCTGTCCGACTGAAGAAATTGACTGTGCAATGGATGTTGCATGTTGGGCTCCTGGCTACCAGCGACATGAACAAGGCAGAAGGGGGCGCAGCCGCGCAGGGAGGAGCCGGAGGTGCACGGAGGGCGCCGTCACTGCCGTTTTCAACAGTGCCATCGCGATCGTTTTCTCCGGGGATCCGTCGCGGCCTGAGGTGTTCGGAGTTCTCGCATCGGTGACGGCCGGACCGGCAAAGCTCCACCCGAGACTGTAGCGAAGCTGTTTCCCTTGCCCATGCTCCTGCCCTTTGTGCGTGAGGACGAAGAGGCGTCGTTGGCGTTGAACTGCTGCTAGCCACTCGATTCGTTTAGACGGTGTATATTACTCCCTGCCCGGAGTAGGTCGCAAGGCACGCTATGCCTCGTCCACATCAAGGCACTGGATCCCTGTCCCTCCCCAGCCAGGGTTGATCTGATCTTCGTTGCTGTTCGGCCAAAAATTTCTCAGCCTTTTTACAGGCTTTCCATCCGATGCAGTATCAGCGTCATGATGGGGCTACTCCTTGTCTAGGTCTTGTCCGATTTTGTGTTTACGTGTACTTTCCACGGTGATAGCAGGAGAGCCTAGTGGTGTCAATGAGTGGAGTGGTTTTAGCCTGTGGTCCTGGTCAGTGTGCATCCCAGTGGGTTAATACAAAACTGGTAAAAAATAGTGACACGAACGACTATGCGATAGCACTACTGCTGTAATTACTGTCCACTGTTGGTCTTTGCCAGCTGATGTTTTCACATGCAACACGTTTTACTGTCTTGGGCGTTTCTTTCTTTTTTGCGAATAGAAACCTGACATTAAAAGAAACACCTAATAGTACAAAATATGTTAACAAAAAAAAATTACAACGAGATTCTTGAGATGCCTTTCGTCTTCAACCTTCAGACCGTGTCGACAGCGCGCTGCCGCTGCCGCTCCTCCCAGAGTTGGCTTGACGTTGTTGGTAGCGGACGAGAAGTCACCGAACGGGTCAAAAAGATCACATCCGTACCGGAGCAGAAGAAGGATGAACCACCGATGAAGATCAAAGACGATCCAAAAAACGCCACCGCCAGAAGAAGTCTTCGAGAACCACGCAACTCTCACAAACTTCTCGACGTCACCATCGAGATGGGGCGGAACCGGGAAGACTTTGTTGGAGGAGGCGTCGCCGCCCCACCAAACCTTAACCCTAAAATCAGAGGAACGAAACCCTCCCGCTGACGGGGGCCGAGATTCGCCCCACCTCCATGGCCCAAAGGCCACAGGAGCGAGGCAGAGCGACGGCGGCGCCAACAGGAAGTGTAGGATCCCTAATCGCCCTCGCAGACTCTCTCGGGCGAATGGTTACGCGCAGTGGCGGAGCTTGGAGATAATGGCTGGGGGCAAAACAGAATACTTGCATAGTTGGGGGGGCAAAAGACTCTATCTCCATTCATCCAAGTCCCTAAATATTTTTTTTCTTCACTGATTCTCCAAAATCTGGGGGGGGGGGGGGGGGCGGTCCCCCCCCCCCCCCCTGACTTACCTATAGCTCCGCCAGTGGTTACACGGTCTTTTGCGAAGAAACAAACGAGGTAAAGAAATTCTAGTGAGAACAAACGATGTAAAGAAATTCTAGTGAGATGTTTTCAGATGATAGGAATGCACCGGGAAATTACTTAACTGAGCATAAAGAGCCGCGTACCGTGTGTGATGATTGTAACGAACAGTTTGGCCAGTTACGTCGCAAGCCAACAAACAATTAGTATGTCCGTGTTTGTACTGTGTACAAGAAAATATGATGAGCTCCGGTTGTCCTGTGAATGCAAATGTCCATGTCCCCAGCCAAGTGGTACGCTCGCAGACAATTCAGTGGTGCGAGGATCCATTGTTAGATTTGTAGGTACATGCAATTCACCCACCATGTGTGAATCTTGGTAGGTTTGTTGTCTAAAATGTACTGTACGGCTGTTCCAGCACTTTGTAGACATGTCTCCATCAGGCATCATCAAAATACAACACCAACAAACCTCCCTGATAGGGGCATCCACTGGTGCTCCATGTTTGCCTATTCGACCGCTAGGAGCATCTCCACCGGCGCTTCCAACAGAGTGTGCGGTAAGTGTGCTGTATAACTGTTATTGGAAGTGCTGACACACGTTGTCGGTCTATTGGGAGCGGCTGCCCCCCACCGGTGTACCAATAGGTTTTTTTCAAAACTTATTTGAAACTTAAATATAAACGAACGAACGTTTTTTGATTGAATTTTGAAGCACATTTAACAAATTTAAATGAAATTTAAACTAAACCCTAGATCTAGCCCTAGAGCTACCGGCCCATCCGGCAATGGCCGTGGGGAACTTGGATTCTGACTCATCGACACTCGATCATCGACACTCGATCAGATTGTCCCAATACAAGCATGCAAATGCAAGAATAGAGCGGTAAAAACATGATGGCGCAAGTGAAAACCAAGGAGGAGCAAGAGACAAGAAGATGAATCAAATCTGTCCAAAAAGTACAGGTCTGACTCTAGGGAGTGAGTCAGCTTGCTTCTGCTCACTTTTTCATTTTGGCTTTTCTCTTTGACTGACGAGGAGCGAGCAGGGTCTCAAAAACAGGATGCTGAGACACGACACAGTGGACACGTACAGCTGGCTGCTTCCCCATATCTGGTTGGGTGCACCATCTCCATGCATCATAGCATAGCATAGCACCGTTCCTAATCACCCGCTTCCCGCGCTGGCGCGCCACGCGAGCAGCGCAACGGCAATAGTGGCACTCCGTAAATAACCCCACCGCACGTGGGCGCTTACCCAGTTTTCTCCAGTTTGAACGAGCAGGCAGGGAAAGGCTTGTGAGAGCTAGCGGAGTAGTAGTACTTGACGCCGTGAAGGACATCCCTCGCCGTCACGTCGTAATAACTGCCGTCGTGGGTGGCGCGCCAGCCGCGGACCGGAGACGAGATCGAGATTTTCTTCCGAGTACTGAATTCGAGGGGTTTGCTTTGGTAGCACGATTATCAAGGGTGTCCCTGTTCTTGAATTATTGCGAGGATGGTTTGGTTAATTATTGGGCCTTTTTGTCCTTGTTTGTTTCGGAGGCTGGGACTAGTAGTCCTTGGACTCGCAACCGATGTGCTCTCCCTGCACACTTGTCGCCATTTTTTTGAAACAATACTAGCACGATCAGTCATCAGTGCCAGTCCAAAACACGCTTAACTCGATTTTGAAAACAATGGTTCAGTGGGAAACGAAGATGAAGATTCGACGGAGTATTAAAAATGACGAGAAAGAAGGTGCGACTTTGTCACCACACCATTCGGAGAATATATCGATGGGAGTATAGCACGAGAAGCTGACAAAAACGTGCCCACGCCCATTAATCAAGATCTAACCCTGCGACCGACTAATAAATCCGATCCATCGACTAATCAGTTCTTGCGGGGGTCCCTCCTGCTACTGTCGCTAGGACGGCGGGCGGGCACCCCAGTAGCATCGTCGTCGTCCCCTGCTGCTGCGTCCAAATTAAGCGTGGTTTTGTCCACAGCGACTAGCACCGTGGTGGTGCCGGATTTGGGGTTGGGGTCGGTGTGTGTTCTACGGCGGGGGTCGTGCCGGACCGGAAGCGCGGCATGTGTCTCGCGCTCGCCGGCGGCGCTCCTTTTCGTGCTCGATCGCGAGGACCACTGGACGGTGTTTGCCTGTTTGGGGAGGATAGACAAGGGACAGCGCGCGTGAGTCGCGCTTAGCTTTTTCGCGTGATTTGATTGTCTGGATTTTGTCCGCTTGCCACGATTGATTGTGTGTCTATGCATGTGGACCGTGGTTTGTCAGCTAGGTAGAGTGGCCAGATTGACTACTACAGTTTTCATACCTATCAAGTGTACTCCCTCCGATTGAAAAGATGAGATTTATCTTCAGACAGATATATCTAGACAGATTTCATTGTGGAGATACATATGAATTTTCACAAATTTATGTCAACCATTCTGATGGGTGGGAGTAGTTGTTTTTGTCGAGGGGGCTGAAAACACAGTAGTTTACTTTTTTAGCCTGTACAAAACTGTAGCCTCCTGGGTCGCCCGAGGCGAGTCCAGACGCACCCACGCCGCCACCGGAGGAGGAGGTCGACGGCCCATGGTGGTGGCGTTGTGCCCTCCAATAAAGCCGTTCTCTTGGCGGCTCACCATTTATGGGCCTTCGCCGCCACCGGCATGTGCGATCTCTACCGAGCGGCGTTGGACTGAATCGGGAGGAGGGATCCGGGCGTGGCCATGACGTGCCTCCCGTAGCAGTCTCCTGGCATCTTGCATTAAACATGTATAAAGCATTGGAGCCAAAAATTGCTAAAAAGGATTACATTTAGGAATGGAGTGAGTAGTTAACAGTCCAAAGTATGAACTATTTAAAATCTGTTAGATTTTGTTATTTTCGTGTAGCTCAGAGTATGTGTTGTTTTGGGTTGATATTTTGCACGCTGGTAAAATACAATATTATCTACATCCATGATTTTTCTTGATATTTTTTAATCTTCGAAATATGATTTTCGAAAAAATAAGTTACATGTATCTCGGCCTCCATTTGCGCTTTCCGTTCGCTATTGCGTCTATCTGTCCTCTTGCGATGTGAGCTCTCTCGCGATGCAGGCATGCAGTAGTATTGCACGAGCGAGTAGAAAAAATGTAGCTGGCATCCAAACAAGCGGACCGGATCGATAGGAGCGCTGAATCATCTACTGAAATAAGTGTTTGCCACAAAAAGTCATAACCTTATCGATGTGCATATATAGTGGCAGAGCAGGAGCTAGCAGATACAAAACGTCTGCATGCAGGGGCTGAGCCCGTGAACAACACTCTGCACTTACACTTACCTCTGTAGTCGATGGATCGAGCGCGAACTAATAATGAGGAGAAACCAAAACAAAGATGGTCCTTCCTCTGGGATAATGGCGTACACGGTGGTTCTGCCCGGCCGGCCAAAACAGGCTGCTGCGCCATCTCCTGGTCCATGGCATATTGGCATTGTACTACGCGGGAGGGGATCCATGAGGGGAGGGACCATCACCATCGCATCCGCATGCAATGGAATCTGCTCAGCTCGGAGTCGGAGGTAATGAAACGCATATGCAAATGCTCCGTTTGCTGGTTGCGTTTTCTGCACGGTCTTAACCACCCCGACCTGGCCGTTGGGATCCCATTTTCCATCTTTATGTTTTTGGAGTCGGAGGCACTACACGGCTTGGTCCATGTCTATCTATCTCTCCTTTTTGATTTTAAACAAGTTTTCAGTTTTCAGGTACGGGAGCGAGGTGAAAAACTTACTGTAGAAACGGTAGATTTCATTGGTGGTCCTAGAATCCCAGCTACACTTTTGCTGGCTTTAAAGTCATATCATACCTGTATTGTTTTGCTGCTCACAGTAGACTGTCAGTACATTTATGCCTGTTAGCTTTTCGGTAACATCGATCATTCATCGTTGGGTCTGTGGATTGTGATTCCCGGAATGTGAGGGGTGTGACACCACCGCTCATATTGTTTATGATGGACGCATCAAATTTATCCAGGTAGAGGTAGAAACATCAACCCAAATAGCCGGATAGTGCTGCTTTGGCATGGCCGCATGGATGTGTATCATCGATGTCGTGGGCTCCTGGGCTTGCAGCACAGTACGCATGACTGTACTAGCTTGATGGTCGCACGTGCAAAGATGCCGCGCACAGGGCCACCTTACCAAAGATCCCTGCTACCCGCCGTCGAACGCTAAAAATTTGAAGTTAAATAATTTTCTATTGAAAAAAATATATATGTTCCGAACTGTCATGATTGTCACGGCAGATGTGTCGGGCGCGTATTGGCTGACTTTGCCAGCCTCAAAGTCACCTGACTTTGAGTCACTGTCAAGTGGGCCCGCAATATGTGAGGTCCACATGTCAGCTACACAAAGTCAGCAGCCACAACGTCAGCGAATCCCAACCGGATGTGTCATGGGTGGCCTATCATCGGTGTGGAACAATGCGACTTATAAATCACGGAGAGTTTCGCACACAGGGTTTACCTAGGTTCGGTCCCTCGTAGCGCGGTAAAGATTTACTCCGGCCTGGTTGTATTGATCTGATAGGGTGTACAATGGATACCAATGACATGCGCACCAGAGCGTAGCAGAGCTCCGGCGGCGGGTTTCTGTCCTCTAGGGTTTCGCCTGGTCTGTTTAGTAGGTGCCAACCTACTCGCTACAATCACAGCTATTTGAAGCGTAATCTTCGTAGTGCATATCTTTTTATCCGAGTCGGAAATCAACTCGGTGTCCTCCCAAGCCGGCCCATCGGGTTCCTTGATGGACCCCGTACCTGGAAGATGTCCTCCGAGTGTGCTCTGAACTAGCCGGTTTTATGGTCCGACTCGTGATTCTGGACCTACCTGGTTGGGCATTCTCCCATCATGAACAAATGTGATGATTGCAGTCGAATAGTTTGTTTATACTAGAGGGGAACATATGCTATTTTGATGTATTATGTAGATGAATGATCCAATATCGCTTCACATCTCACTCTCGAATCCATGATAAAAATTTGGTCGTATTCAATCTGATCAGCTGGACAGTTTAGGGTATGTTTGGTAGCCCGTATCACCTTGACATGGCTATCTCTCATACAAGCTCACCCTAACCATGTTGAGCTGAGATTTTGTCATGTGTTTGGTAGGTTGTGTCTAATGAGACATGTTGAGCCAAGATCTTGTTTGGTGGATTGTATTGAGACAGATTGGGTTACCTCCCATGGGATGGGTGGTGAGGATACCACCACAAACAATTTTTGTGATATACATGTCAAAGTCCATCATCCGAAAGTGTTTTGTATATGCATGTATGCAGTCAAAAAATCAAATTGTTTTAAATTTAGGACAATGCATCTTTAGGAAAATCGTGGCAAACAAGGAAAAACTTTTGTAGATATCACATGTTACAGTTTACTGGTTGCAAACAAGCAAAACTTTTACTGTAAAAGATACGCCAGAGGCAAAATATTGCAGTATAGCTCTACTAATTCAGTCATATAAGCCAAAAATACAACACAGGACATGACCACGACATCTTCAGAGCAAGACATGAGACTGCAATTTGTAGAACCTTCGGAGCAAATTAATGAAAATCACGCACGGTATCTTATCTGATGGCAGATCGGAGTGTTGGAGTAGAGGACCTTGGGGCGGCGGGAGGTAGATTAGCAGGTGCCGGACCAGAGCAGCAACAGGAGGCTGGGGGCGTGAGACCAAGGCAGTAGCAAGGGGCAGCGACCCTTCGAGGCGACGTCAATGGCGAAAGGAGCTCGTAGCCTACCGCAGCGCACAGACCTGAGGACGGCTGCGATTCAAGCCTAGCTCTGCGGTGTCGTAGGCGGCGGCGCAGGCTGCAGAACGGGACACGCTGGGTGGCCTTGTCATAGAATGGCGGATCTCGTCGGGCGGCGCCGGCCGCAGTAGATCTAGACGGGCGGGGCGGCGCTGCGCTATCATCCGTGCCTGCCGTCCGTGGCGGAGCGACGAAGCGCTATGGGGCGGTGCTGGGTGGTCGTTCGTGCGTGGAGACGAGGAGGACGGCGATGTACGGCAGACGGAGGCGCGGAAGACAGAGAGAGATCTCGAGAGATATGAGCGTTGCGGGGGAGAATGGTTGGCTCGGGTCGATGCGGGGCGGTGACCCTAGCGGGCTCGGTGCCAGTCGCGGGAATAATTTCGGGCTGCCGCGCGGACGAGCTAGGCTGAGTAGCGAAGCTCACCACGAGCTTCTCTGTCGGGCATGGCTGAGAGCCGTTTTTCGGACGAGGTGGGCATGGCTGAGACCACAAACACAGGCTACCAAACAGTTAAATCTTGGTTGGGTTGGGAATATCTGAGTGGAACCACCCTACCAAACACACGCCCTTAACGTTTGTAAAAATGTATACTAGCATCTTCAGCTCAACCTGATGATTTTTTTTTTTGAAAACAACCTGACGCAAATGGAGCAGTCTCCTTCAGATTTGACGAAGAGGTACTGTACCAGACGAAAAAAGTCCTTACTTTGGCCCACGCGGAAAGGCCCATCCTAGCTAAGCCCCTTTTCCTTGCAGAAACAAGCAACCCGACAACAAATCCTATATATCGCCCGTTAGCGGCGCAAAACTGTTGCACCGCCTGAAGCGCTTCGATGATGTGCTGGCCCATTTCAGCGAAGTTTCCTATATCTATTTTTTTTTGTTCTTCTCTGTTTCTTTTTCATTTTATTTTCTGTTTATTTATTCATTTTTCTTTTCTTTTTCATTTTCCAGTTTTTATGATTAGGAAATGTTTTCAAAATTATAAATATTCAAAATTTTACGATGTGGATAAATTTTGAATCTGAACATTTTTTGAATCTAAATATTTTTTGAATTTGAATAATTTTTAATATGAACAATTTTTGAAATTAAACAATTTTTTAATGTGAACAATTTTCGGATTTCAGCAATTTTTTAATGTGAATATTATCTAATCAGAATTTTTTAAATTTTAAAATAATTTGAATATGAACAAATTTTGAATTTGAACAAATCTAAACATTTTTCAAAATCTAAACATTTTTCAAAGCAGAACAATTTTGAAAAATTCAAAAAAGTGAAAAAAACAGAAAATAAAAGGTACAGAAAAATAAAGAAAGAATAAAAAAATGAAATGAAAAAACATAAAATAAAAAGAAAAAGGGAAGACTCACCGAATGGGCCGGCCCATTATCGGGCGCACTTCAGGCGGCACTAGCGCGAAGCGTCGCCTGCGGGCGATGTACAATATTCCCCCAACCCGACCTAGCCCTCCTTTTTGTTCGACGTTCTCCCGATCACCCATAGCTCGCTCCACTGCCGCGCCGCGCCTCCTCATCCGCCGACGCGCGCATATTGAGCAGCTCGCTCCATCGGCGTGCCGCTCACTCTGACTCTGGCACTCAGCTGACTCCGAGCGCCGCTCGACGGCGATGAACACCTAAAATAGGGATTGGGATCCACTAAAATAGTCATTTGTATGCCGGTGAAGCACATGTGAATGTTTAGTTGTACCTTCATACAGCATGACGCACATCTAACACACGTATCTTAATGCACCTCATGTGCTAACCATGAAAATGCAAAATTGGGCTCATAGATGCCCTCTGGGTGCAACAATATTTCATCTCAAATTCAGATCTATCGTCTCATCTATATTTATATACAATATGTAACTACCTGCCTAGCCGATTTTCGATTTCATTTTTCCTCTTTGTTATTGATTTTAATTTTCGATTCCAATGTTAAAATCACATGGTGGGAGCCAATTGAGCAGCCTAAGTGTCATGAGTCAAGGAGTCGATGTTAGTGGTTTCTAAGTCATCTTTATGTTTTTTTTTTCATTTTTTTGACAACTCCGTTTTTTTCATGTTGTTGGTAATTGTACTTCATGAATTACGAAAATTATAGACCTCATTTGCTGAATCTTTTGCTTTTGTAGCTAAATTTTGTTTACACCTCATATGTTGGCCTCCACTCATCACAAATCCTAACTCCGCCATTGTTCGAGGCGAGGGGCTATTGCCAGGTTGTTCCCAGAAATTTGGGGCCCCAGAGAATATGTAAAATGGGGGCCCAAAATTTGAAAAAATACAAATAAAAGCGTAATTTTGCTTAATTAAAGAACTATAATATGTAATCAGTAGTAAAAATATAGCTCTAAACCAATAGATTAATATAAAGGTAGCAGTAACAAAATAAGGAAAAGACCAAACCTTGAATAAGCAATAGGCTGATGTGATGTCGTTAGTTGATGGCCTGATTTTGTTCCTGACGACAAATAGGTGAATGGTGTGAAGGCTTTAACCTTTTCTAGTTGAGAGTCAGAATGTCAGCCGCCGGGGCGGCAAGGTCGGGGCTCGGAGTCCAGACTCAGTTCATCGATTGATCAGTTGTTTTTTCTAGAGGTTTCATTGATCAATACACAACCACCCGCATCAAATCGCCCAGCAAAATCATGAACTTATATTTTCCAATTCAAAATGATCAGGACTTGACACTTCTGCATATCGATCGGGAGTTTAGCCTGCAGGAGATGCGCGCGCTTAATTGGGCTGCTAGGATGGGCCGTAAATAGATGACTTGCTGAATAGTTGGGCTTGGCAATTAGGGGCCCAACAATTTGGGTGCCCTGTGCGAGGGCACATCTCGCACATGGCTATCGAGGGCCCTGGCTATAGCGGTTTTTTTTTTTTTTTTGAGAACACAGTACAACACAGACGCTCACAAATACGCACGTACACTCACCCCTATGAACGCACACACGCACACCCTACCCCTATGAGCACCTCTGAAGGACTGAGCCCTGGCTATAGCGGTTTTCAAAAACATGATCGGCGAGGGCATTTCCAGGTCTCAACTTGTACCTCCTTTGTACTGACTTTTGTTTCCGTTGATACTATGATAGAAGATATTTGTGGGTGTCTTTTCTAAAAAATGGCAATACTAATCAAATAGCTCATTAGATAGTGTAAAAATGATTTTACGTAAGAAACTTAAAATTGCACATTGAAGGATTCACTACTAGGAGTAAAAAAAAGATGTATACTAGGTAGAAAAAAAATGAAATGCTCACAAAGAATAGAACAATGTAGATAGAAGAGTTCACAAGCACTAATAGAAAAAAAATGTTAAGACTAAGCAGGGTAAACTAGTGCTCTATGAACAATCCAATTCCAGAACAACACCAAGAAGGTACGCACATAGAGTAAAACAAGACTACAAGAAAATATTGGATTAAGTGGAACACAACTTCCACCCCCTATTACCCACGATTGCAAGCGCTGAGGACAACATGGTAAAAGACTACCCTGTTGCTATGCTTCTATGTCTCCCATGAGACCAATTTGATCAGTGTGCGGATATCACACCTAGAGAGGTGAGGCATGCAGCTCCACCATCCACACTATTAGGATTTTTTTTTAATAATGGAATATGTGGTCGTTAACCGTCGAATTTTGGTCGTTTGAAGTCATTAACGACCACAATTAGGTGTCGCTATAGTTTCCGTTGTTAGAAATATTTGTGACCATATTAGTTTATTAAAAATTCAAATGCACATGTGAGGCAACAAGCGTTTGAGAATTTTAAGGAGCTCACATGTTATCATCAAACACACCCTTTTCAGAAACATTCTTGGTTAACACAGGCCCGAAGGTTTTTTGAAGCATTTATTTGAGTAGAGATATACATAACCTGGTTGGTGGCATATAGCAACTAAAATTAACGAGGATTATGTGCGACTGGTTTTTTCAAAGAGCTGTACACTGTCGATCACTCTGTGCAGCCAGAGCTGGTCACTGAATACTTCCAGCAGAAAATTGATAGGCAAACAAATGAGGGTTTATGTGCTCCGTTTACAGATGAAGAGATCCGCTTTGCTCTTTTCCAAATTGGGCCCACAAAAGCCCCAGGGCCTGACGGCTTCCCGGCTGTTTTTTTCCAGAGAAATTGGGGTACTATCAAGTTTGATATTATTCGTGCTGTCCGTAATTTTTTTGAGGACGGAAACATGCCAGAAGGTGTAAATGATACTAGTATCGTTCTGATTCCAAAAATTGAGAACCCACTAGTAGAGAAAAGCTTATAGGTAGACGGTCATTCTGTGGCGCACCCTTAATTGGTGCGCCACAGAAATAATTTTGTGGCGCATGGAGTAAGGTGCGCCACAGAAATATTTGCCTTTCTGTGGCGCATTACTAACCCATGCACCACAGAAAGTAGATATTCTGTGACGCACGTCCACGCATGCGCCATAGAAATTCTGTGGGACCCACGGCCAATCATTGGACCAGATCCATCTGGGCAATTTCTGTGGCGCACTGTTCTCGGTGCGCCACAGAAAGCCAAATTTCTGTGGCGCACAACAACCATGCGCCACAGAAACTCTGCTTTCTGTGGCGCACCAAGCACCGTGCGCTACAGAAAGTGGGCGCCAGATTTACAAAAAGGTGGCACCCCCACTTTCCCCATGTGAACTTCTCCATTCCCCCATCTCTAGCTAGCTCGAGTTCCTCCTCTCTCCCATGCCATTTTGCCCACACTTTTCTCCATTATTTGTAGTTAAACCTACTTTGTTTGTTATATAATTGGTGAGGGCTTGGGGAGAGCCTCCATACATACTCTCCTCCTCTCCCAATACATCTCTTTTTCTCCACTATTTTCTATCCATCACCACACACTCTCTCTCATCGATCACGGTCACGTCTCGGTAACGGATCTAGATCTACTAGGTGGGTATTGTTGGATGAATATGTATATATATGCATGTTTTGTGTGGCCGGCGGTGTGTATGGATGTTTGCACGTATATGGCGCGACGATGGATGTTTATACACGAATCTTTGCATGTTTGTTGCCTTTTGTTGCCTTGCGCCGGCGTGGTGCATGGATGTTTGCCGAAATGTTGATTCATTTCCATTTCGGTAAATTTTGTTGCCTTGCGCCGGCGTGGTGCATGGATGGTGGTGGTGGCAGTAACCCGACCGCTCAGAAGAAGAAGAAGCCGAGTAAGCCGAGGAAGGACCGGATACCGCAAGCGGTCGCCGACGTCACAGACGAGTTCACTGAGGTCAGCTCAAGTGGCCAACCACTGGAGCCTAAGGCCCTTGCCTGCGGGTACAGCATGCAACTAGGGTGCATCCTCCGGGAAACCGTGCCGATCAACACGAAGGACCTCAGAAGCAAGGACAATGAGGCTTTGGTCCAAACCCTCCTCACGAAGCTTCACCAACGATACAAGTTCCCGGAGCCGTTCAACAAAAAGGTGGACAGTGCAGCCATCACGAAGATGAGCACCGCCTTGAGCAGCTGGAGAACCCGGGTGAAGGCGAAGATTGATAAGGGTCTTAGCTGGGAGGAGATAAGTGCCAAAGAGACGATGCTCGACGAAGAAGAGTTCGAGGCATTCAAGTTGTCCTTAGAATCTCCGGAGGCTCAAAAATGGACCAAGTGGGGGAAGGATATGCGGGAACTGAACTTAGGTAACCACCGGTTGGGAAGCGGCGGTTACCGAGGAAAACAGCCCGTTTGGGACAAGGAGGATGCCGAGGTTGCAAGACTTGGAAAAGAGAACCCGTGTCATAAAATCACGGACGAGAAAGTTAGGAACTTTGTTCGGTCCCGCTACTATCTGAAGCCGGGGACGGGGGAATTCGTTACCGATGATAACGATGTGCTGGCTTTCGAGAAAGTGCTGGTAAGGAACTTAATTACCGCAGATATCTCAAGTCCATTGCGTTGATTTCTACGTGGGTTCACCTTAATTTCCTTTGTCTGCTGGAGAAGGAGTTGGAGGCTGAGGCTCAGGCCGGCCCGTCGTCCCAGGAGGGGTCGACGGAGCCGTGGGACACGACTTTCAACAGGGCGATGAACGTTTACAAGGGGAGGGACAAGTCAAAGCCGCCGACGTCAGCTGGTCGTGTGACCGGCTTTGGTACGAGCGTGAAGTTCCTCCAGTACTACAGCACGGACACCGAGACGAGAAAGGAGAGGAGGAAGCCGGCTAGGGATAAAGCCGAGGTTGTCTAGCTAAGGAAGAAGCTGGAGACACTAGAGCACAAAAAGGTGGACTCCAGCACGGTGGACAAGTTAGTGGACGAGAAGGTGGACGAGAAGCTCCGGAGGTTCTTACCCCCTGCATTGCTGGAGGGGATAACTGCTTGGCATGCGGGAGGTCAAAAGGGGCCGATACACGTGCCCAGCTACACCGGCAGCAACTCCAGCAATAACGTGTCGCCGGTCCTGGTGACCTCACCGGTGCCCCCTACCGTGGATCAACATACTAATAGGCCGGAGAATAATGATAATGCACACGAGCGGCCGGAGAATGATAGGCCGGTCGCCGGCACCGGCGCCCTTGTCTCGACATTAGCCGAGCTCAACGCCATCACCAAGGTAACTAATTAGTTAGTTCGCGGCATCTTCTATAACTATGCTTTTGATGACTGTCATATCTCATGATGCCCAACATGTGTTGACTCCCAGGACATGCCTTGCATACTCCTGCATAGGGTGGGGTGATGACGTGAAACACACGTTCGTTGGGAGACCCCAAGAGGAAGGTATGATGTAGTCAGCAGCAAGTTTTCCCTCAGAAAGAAACCAAGGTTATCGAACCAGTAGGAGCAGCAACTCTTCAGAAGGTTGTCAACGGCGCCAGAAAAATAGCTGTCGAAGGGAGTCTGGATTGTTGACGTGGAATCTGCACACAACACAATCAAACTACTTTGCCCCAACGAAACAGTGAGGTTGTCAATCTCACTGGCTTGCTGAAAACAAAGGATTAAACGTATGGTGTGGAAAATGAGTATTAAATTGCAGAGAATGAAAAAGGAACAGTTTGCAGTTTGTGGTTGTTTAATCAGTTTAAAAGAATGGACCGGGGTCCACAGTTCACTAGTGGTGTCTCTCCATAAAAGATAACTAACATGTTGGGTGAACAAATTACAGCTGGGCAATTGACGAATAGTGAGCGCATGATAATGCATATATATGACATGTTGACTATTATGATATTTAATTGGGCATTACGACATAATACATAGACCGTTATCCAACAGCATCTATGACTAATAATCCACCGCCGGGTTGTCATCCGAGTCCCCCGTTGGTATTAAGTTGCAAGCAACGGATAATTGCATTAAGTAAAGTGCGTAATGTAAACAAACACATATGCCCGTGGACATAGCATCGTTAGGTTATCCCTAGTGGCAACAGCACATCCACAACCTTAGAACTTTCTGTCACTGTCCCAAGTTAAACGGAGACATGAACCCACTATCTAGCATAAATACTCTCTCTTGGAGTTACAAGCATCTACTTGGCCAAAGCATCTACGAGTAACGGAAAGCATGCAAGATCTTAAATAACATATAAGATAGATTAATAATCAACTTGACATAATATTCAATATTCATCGGATCCCAGCAAACACAACATGTAGCATTACAATAATATGATCTTGATCATGTAGGGCAGCTCACAAGATCTAAACATGATGGCACAAAGTGGAGAGACAACCATCTAGCTACTGCTATGGACCTGTAGTCCAAGGATGAACTACTCACGCATCACTCCGGAGGCAGGCATGGCGATGTAGAAGCCTCCGGTGACGATTCCCCTCTCCGGCAGGGTGCCGGGAAGAGGTTCTGAACCCTCCCGAGCTAGGGTTGACGACGGCGGCGTCTCTGGATCTTTTCGTGGATTTTTGCTCAGGTACTTAGGGTTTTCGCGTCGGCGGGAATAAGTAGGCGAAAGGGCGGCGGCTGCGGACCCCCGAGGGGCCCACACCACCCTAGGGCGCGGCAGAAGGGGCCCCCGCGCCCTAGGTGCGTGTGGCCTCCTGGTGGCCCTCCTCTGCTGCTCCTTCGCTCCGTCAGGCGTGTTCTGGAAAAATAGGCACCCCCGTATAGTTTCGTCTAATTCCGAGAATATTTCCAGACTAGCTTTTCTGGAATACAAAAACAGCAGAAAACAGGAACTGGCACTTCGGCATCTTGTTAATAGGTTAGTCCCAAAAAATCTATAAAAGTGATATAAAGTAGATGCAAAACATGTAGCAATTGGTATAAAACAAGCATGGAACATAAAAAATTATAGATACGTTTGAGACGTATCAGCATCCCCAAGCTTAGTTCCTACTCATACTCGAGTAAGTAAACGATAAAAATAAAATAATTTTTGAGGTGACATGCTACTATCATAATCTTGATCATATAACATTGCAAGGCACATATAAATGAATGAAGTGATCCAAGTCAATGGTCTATAATTTGCTACCAAATAGATAATGAGTAAACAATGAATCACACAAGCTAAACGTTTTCCTGAATAGTACTTTCGAGACAAGCATCAAACAGTTTTGCATAAGTGTTAACTCATAAAGCAATAGTTTCTAATAAAAGGTATTTAATCAACACAAAGGAAGAATTTAGTTTCAGCATTTGCTTCAACTTTCAACATATTTATCACATGGATATTGTCAACACAAAGTAGTATAACAAGTCCAATACATTGCATATAACGCATGTTGCAACAAAGTTGACACTAGTGTTTGCTTGTGGAAGACAGAAAGAATAGGAAAACTGACTCTACATAAAAGTAAAAGAAAGACCCTTCGCAGAGGGAAGCAGGGATTAAATCATGTGCTAGAGCTTTTTGGTTTTTAAAGCATATAGAGATTGCATAAAATATTTGATACTCCTCCCAACCTTGCTAACACAAGCCATGGCTAACCGAATCCTCGGGTGCCTTCCATCAATCACATACCATGGAGGAGTATCTATTTTTGAGAGGTGTTTGTTAATTGTCAACGAATGGTAGCGGGTGAGAACAGTATTCTACCTGTCGAACGGGCTTTTAAGAGCGGCTCCCATGAAAGACGTTATTTCTACCAGCAAGGCAGATCATCCCTCTTTCTCTTTGGTTTACACACATTCAGGTATTTCACTGTTTGTCATTGCTGTAACAGCCCGAAGTTTGAAAACCTAAAAACCCGAGTAAAATTTTCGCTTTTGTGTTGCATTGCATCATGGCATCCATATTAAGTTGCTAAACAACACACAAATTGGGTTTGACAACATTGGAAAACAAAATGCTAAACTTGTTTAAACAAAATCTCAAACCAAGGGAAACACTCAAACTTGCAAAACAAAATATCTCAACATCTTATAATTGTCGAGGAAGTTCCAAAAGTCCAAATATAATTTTGACAAACTATTTTGATTTGCAAGATAAAATAAAAGGAGAGCAACTCAAAATTGCCTGTGAGCAATTCCTATTTTATTTTCCTACCAAATGATTTCCAAATAATCTGGAAAAATTAGGGAAACATCTTGTTAAAATAAAGAGGCTCCCCAAAAATTGGCATAATTTTTGGAAGTGGATAACTGCCCCAATTAATTCAAAAACAGAGCAACCAGTGCTGAAAAGGACCTGTTTGTGATGATTTTAAAATGTCCAGGGGGCAAAGTGTAAGAACGTCTTCTCCTTCTCCTTCATCCTGTAGCGACCCAGCTCGGTGTCGCCGCCGCACCAGCTCGTCCCCGAGCTCGCCATGGGGCCCCGCGCCCTCCTGCCGCGTCAAGGAGAAGAGAAGGCCCCCCACCACGTGCTCACCCCATTTCCCCGTTGTTTTCCCTCTCTCCTCGCTCTCCCGCTCCCGGCCATGGCGAGCCCGAGCCGCCGCCGTTGACCGTCGATCCCCGCCGCGGTAGTCCACGCCGAGCACCGCCGTGTGGGGCAAACTCTCCGCCTCTCCGTGCTACCCCTCCACGCCGGAGGAATCGACCGGAGACACCGCGAATCGGCCGCGCCACCCGCCACATCGCCGCTGCCGCCAGGAGCTCCGCCGCCTGTTTTCGCCGCCGTCACGCCATCCCCTGCCTCACCGTTGCCGTGCACGTGTTCGTGGTGAGCATCCCGTGCGGAAGCACCTCTCCCCATCTCCCCTCTGGCGTTAGTGCTTCGCATCGATCCTCGCCGTAGCCGCGCGCCGTCGTCGCCGTTCGTGTTCGTGCGCGCCCGGTCGAGAGACCGGTTAAACCGGCCTCACAACCGTTGCTCACGGGCCACTAACCGGCCTTGGGCCCGGCCCTAACCGGGCCACGAGCCGGTGGGCTCTGGAGCCAGGCCGGCCTGCTAGCCGGCCCAGCCGGGCTGGAAACCGGCTAGACAGTTTTTTCCTAAAGTTTGTTTTTCCTATTTCCTCTCCTTTGCGCTTAGTTCCGGCTACTCCTTCGCGCCCTGTTAGAGACATCGAACTCCGATGATCCTCCCTATCGCTCCCTCTCCCGGATTCGAGTAGTTACTTGTTACCGTTGTTCAAAATAACTTAAATCAAAATAATAAAATTAAAAGAGGAAGTTAATAAAAGTGATAACTTTTGATCGGGGCCACCGAAAAATGTGTTCGATATACCAAAACGTTCAGAAAAATATAAATCACCCAGAATCATCATCATCATGCATAATTGATCACAACTACAATAATGTACCTTTAGTAGCACTAGAATCATTAAGTTTTAATATGGGGTTATTCCAAATAATACACTAGGTATAATGGGACCCCATTTAACTTGTTGATCATGTTCAAAGCTTTTAGGGTGCATTTTAAAATGTCATGCCATCATGTGTTTGCGCATTGCATTTGTTGAAACATGTGTGGTGATTGATTATTGCTCCTATGTTTTATGCTTCGATAGATCAAGCAGCCGGGGTTACTCCACAATACCCCGAGGATCCGTACTACCAGTACCCTGAACAAGACAAGCGTAATCCCCCCTCTGAGCATATCTTATCCTATTTTCCGCAAATATTTTCTCCACTATAATATCGCATGCGGTTCCAAATGTCAATTTTATTGGATTAGAGTATCCTATAGTTGCATTAAGTTTTCGATGCCAATACCTGTTTCCCTCCTATTATCCATAGGTTTGTATTGTTGGCCTGAAATACTTAACTATGCAATGTTGATGCTTAGCCATGCTTAGTAAATGCTTAGCCGTCCGATGGATACTTCATGTTGGAAACAGGTTGTTGAAGTGTTCAGATGATGGTGGAGAATTTGTGGGGACAGGTAATAAAATGCTTAAAGGTGGGGATGAGAGGCCACTTTGGTATAGTGGTGTTTTGTCGCGTTCTCGCCGCCTAGGTGCGAGTTCTTTACCTCTTGAACCAAGACTGAGCGTGCAACCATGCGTGAGGCCTATGCATTTGCAGGAACCCTCATAGACTAAATAACTCGGGCGGGGCTAGCCAGGGTCCTCTAGTTCGGGCTTCCATTTGCGCGTGCGTGATGATGGTGGTATGAACTGAAATGAGGATGGTGGTGTCAGGAAAATAAGTGGCCGCGGGACAGGGTGCTGGAGGTACCTCTTGTCCTACCGCCACTGATGATCCTGGAAAGTCCTTAACGGGGGAGAAGTCGACACCGCTCCCACCCAGCCGGCTCTCCAAGGAAGAGAGCTAAAAGCTAGGTAATGGGCCGGACGGTACGCGTGGCAAACATTGTACACCCCTGCAGGGTTAAATCTTTTCGAAAAGCCGTGTCCGCGGTTATGGACGAACTTGGGAAGTGAAGGTAGGATCATAGAATAACTTGAACGGAATGATTAAAAACTGGGTACTAGAGGTACCACTCACAAATGCAAGGTGAGCTTCCTCGAGGGTGATTCGGGGAGGTGCCTTTGATGAACAGGTATAATGGTTGATGATGGTTGATGATGAGAAAGGTGATGAAAGAAAGAGTACTTCTTACCCCTTTTTGAAAATATTCTGAATAGTCGATGCCATTGAGTTATGTTTTCATAAATAAAATCAGCTTTATGCAAAACAGCCATAAAACTTTGAAAGCCTCATCGAGCTAAAGCTCTATATATAATCTTGCGAGTTCGTCGAACTCAACGTCATTTGTTTTGTTTCAGAGGAGGACTTCACCGACCTCGAAGGTGGGTTCTTTGTGGACGTCGACGAGTAGTCTGGGGTTCCCAGGTGGCAGCTTGGGACATCCCGGAACAGCTGGCGTTGTGATGTTTATCTGCAGGCCTCTTAGGCCATAATTTGGTTCTTGTTGTTTAGAACAACCTATTTTGCTTCCGCTTGTCGTAATGTTGGGTCTGTGATCTCTGGTTGTCATTTGCTATATTTCTCTATTATAAGAGTTGAACTATATGCTTTGTGTCGTAGAGTCTGTGATGTGCCAGTTGTTCCACAAGTCTTGATCTCTCTATTATGCTTTGATAGTGTGTCTGGTGGTATCGGATAACCGGGGACACAGTATCACTGTATAGCAGTCAGGTCTAGGCGCCACAATTGCTTACTGATGAATCAGGGCAAAAGTGTGAAGAGAATTAATTGGTTAAAGTTGTAATTAATTGGGACTGGGCACCCCGTTGCCAGCTCTTTTTGCAAGTTATTGGATAAGCGGATGTATATGCCACTAGTCCAGGTGTAAAAGTCCATTCAACAAATAGAATAAAGAATAACCACACTAATTCCTCATGAGCTAGTAAACATTGACACAAAAAGGGAATAATAACATTTTGAATAATTTAAAGGTAGCACATGAAAATTTTACTTGGAGTGGCAAGGAAATACCACATATAGGTAGTTATGGTGGTCACAAATGGCATGGATTTTGGCTCAAGGATTTGGATGCACGAGAAGCATTCCCTCTCAGTACAGAGTTTAGGCTAGCAAGGTTGCGGACAATAACGAACAACCCATTCATCAACAAAAGCACCATCCTCAACATGATCCTCGTCCTCGTCAAGAGCTTCCACATGATCGTCAACAACACCATCGTTCCGAGTCAAGTGATAACGAGTCAAGCCAACACAATGGTGATGGACTCAATCGAAGGAGACGTGGACGTGCTTTCCAACGTGGTGCCCATGGAGACGACTACGACAACTTGACCAACGTTCGCTTTGATATACCCAAGTTCTACGGCACAAGTGACCCGGAAGCCTACTTCTCATGGGTACTCAAGGTTGACAAGATCTTCCGCGTGCAACGCTTCTCCGACAACAAGAAGGTTGCCCTAGCCTCGATTGAGTTTGAAGAGTATGCCCTCTTGTGGTGGGAACAACTACAAGATGCACGCATCGCTAACCACCAACAACCAATCGACACTTGGGTTGAAATGAAAGAAACAATGTACAAGCGCTTCGTGCCAAGCCATTACACTAGAGACTTGTACAAGAAGTTGCAAGAGTTGAAGCAAGGTTTGAAGTCGGTTGATGAGCACTATAAGGAGATGGAAATCTCCATGATGAGAGCCAATGTCAACGAGTACGAAGAGCAATCAATGGCTCGCTTCATGAATGGCCTCAACTATCCAATCAAGAAGATTGTGGAGTTCCAACTATACGCCAACTTGGTTGAGTTAGTCCATCAAGCAACAAAGGCCGAGCGTCACGTGCTTGAAGAGCTCAAATACCTCAAGATGAAGACATTCTTCGCCAACAAGCCTTCTTCGTCAACACCTACACCTTCACAAGCTCTTCCTCAAGCAAACATAAGAGGTCCTCCAATAGTCTCTACATCGACACCTCAAGCGCCTCAACCTTTCAAGAAAGTACCTCCCTCTACCAAGGCGCCTCAAGGATCTTCGTCCGGAACAAGACTCTTACAATGCTACAAGTGCGGAGGACAAGGGCACAAATCCTTTGAGTGCACCAACAACAAGGTCATGATCATCAATGACATGGGAGAGTATGAATCTATGAGTGAAGATGAGTACAATGCTTTGAACAAAGTCGCCACAATGCAAAGTGCTCAAGAAGAAGAAAATGAGATATATTGTGATGGCGACAACAATCCCTCTTTGGTTGTGGCAAGAGCTTTAACCACCAATGTTCAAGTGGAAGAAGACCAAAGATGCAACTTGTTTCAAACAAGAGTGGGAATCAATGGAAAGTCCATCAAGGTCATCATAGATGGTGGAAGTTGCCACAACTTAGTGAGCAAAGAGCTTTGTGACAAGCTCAACTTGAATTTCAAGAAGCACCCACATCCTTACCATGTGCAATGGTTGAGTAATACCGGAGCCGTCAAGATTCAACACATGGTGCAAGTGTCCTTCAAGATTGGAGCCTATGAAGATACCGTGGATTGTGATGTTGTGCCTATGACCATTTGTCACTTACTTCTTGATCGTCCTTGGCAATTTGATAAGGGTGCTATGCATGATGGACGGACAAATTTCTATAGCTTCAAGAACAAAGACAAGACCTTCGTCCTTCGTCCCATGACACCAAGCCAAGTCATCGCCGACAACGCCAAGACTATTGCACGGGCACAACAAGATCGTTCGTCAAGTGAGATGATGATGCATGTAAAATGCATACATGAAATTTACATTTTATTAAATGTTATTCCATGTTATTTGCATCATATAAGGGTTATATTCATGATTTATATTGAGTTTTGGGGATAATTAACAATTTCCCCATTTTTCTGGAATTAACCCTGCACTGTCAGAAAACCCCTTTTTCTATATTTTTACGTTTCAGGCGACCAAATCACGTCATAATGACCTGAGATTTTACGGGGATCACTTTTTTGGAAGGAACGAAACGTAGGCGCAAAGGAAACGAAGAAACGGGACCAGAAGGCCGAAAGAGGTGGGCCCACGCGGCCAGATTCCCTGACCGCGTGGGACCCACCAAAATGGCCCTCGGGCCTCCGCTGCCGTCGATCCTTCTTCCCGAAGCTTCGTCTTGACCTAAAAACGACTATATATAGACCCCCCAGGGCTTTCGCGAAAGGGAGCGCCGCCGAAACACAGAAACCACGAAACAGAGACCTGGAGCTGAAGATTGGAGGGGGAAAACTCCGGCGGGGCGCTGCCGGCGTGGTCTCCTTCTCCTCCAACAACATCTCCACCGACACCATGATGAAGAGGGAGTAGTCCACCCCTGGACTATGGGTTTGTGGAAGTAACTTATGTATCTCTCCTCTCTATGAGCTTCACTAATTAGTACCGTATGAGCTGCTGAACATGATTACGGTCATCTATGTAATTCCTTTGTGGTGGATCTTTATTATGAGTTAATACATGTTTGAGATTGCAATGGTTTTGTTTCAGTTATGAAAGTAGATGCATATTATGTACCCCGTTCTTATTTACTTGTCATGATCAAGCATGTTTATGAGAGCATGTGAGGGGAACGTGTGCATTAGTTGGAGTAACGGGGGGTGGCTAGTGCAGTGAACGTGACAGATAGTTCTGCGATCCACTTGGGTTTTCTACCTTACTTTGTTGCCTCACTAGGGATAAACAAAAATACCATGCTACCGGAGAGTGGATGTGACCTTGGCCACTACCTCCATGACTAGATCTAGCATGTTCTTATTTTAACTTCATGTCATTGAACTTATTGCTATGCTCTGATTTATCTTAATTACTAAGGTGTTATGATTTAGTTCGCATCTTGGTGGAGCATAAGAGAGAGAACAACTTATACTTGAGATCTCTATGTTAGGACGTGATGCCCATATTATTAATAACTTGTCAAACCATGTCTTGCCATCTTTCATGTTAATTTTAGTGTTCCATTGTCTACCACGTTATCAAGAGAGAGTGCATTTGTGAAACCATGAACCCCGGTCCATTTTTAATCATAAGAAACACCTTTCCAACACTTTTATCACCACTTTTGTTTGCTGCCATTTTAAATCCGAAAATACAAAAACACTTTTACATCTTGCATTCATTAAAAAAACCAAAAATATCATTTACCATTGTTTCCACCATCATTGCATATTTATTTTACCATCATTGCATATTTACTACTGTTTGCATATTTATTTTATTATCATTCTCACACCTTGTGCTTGACAACCACTTGGTGAGGTTGAGGGCACAAAACAATTTATTTTGTTGCAGGTTCTCAAGAGAAGGATAAGGAGATAACACCTGAAATACTGGTTCCCCGAGAGTTCGATATTAAACCCTCGAGTCACCCCTCGTGGGGAAAACTGTCTTCCACTACTACATACACTCTGCACTTGGAGTCTCAACCTAACCCATTTACTTTTCACGCAGGTAACCACGCGAAGGGCTAGCAATGTTTTCTGGCGCCGTTGTGGGGTAACTACGTGAAGGGCCATCAAGACGTTTTCTGGCGCCGTTGCCGGGGAACCATAGCTGAAAGGTTTATCCAAGGATCACTCACATCAAGTCAACTTCATCACCAACTTGTGTAACAACCTAAGCTTGGGGAGGTTGCACCTACGTGAGCATCATCTTATCCATCTTTACCTACAATCATTTTATTTTGTTTTGTTCTTGTCTTGCATATCATCTTTATATTTCGGTTTGCATATTTATATTCAGTTTTGCATTTTTGTGTTGCATTTGTTATTTCGAGTTGCATTAGTGTCATTTTACTTTCAGTTTTGCATAAAAAATTAAAAACACATAAAAACTTTATCAAAATGAATTCTAGTGTTGAAATGAACAATTTTAGTCAATATTATGGAGAGTCATTAATGGAAGCTTGGTATAGAATTAAGGGCATTAGTAAAAATGGTAAACATACCCCTGCTGCCTTGATAAGAAACTTTTATAATGGTTTAAATGGCTGGTCAAAATGTTTTCTAGATTCCTTGACTAATGGAAATTTTGCTTCAGGAAATCCCTCACATGCTAATAATTTAATGGAAAATTTATTTGGGAATTCTATAGAAACAAAAGAGGAAACCGGATTAGACAATTACAAGTTTCTATGGATAGGTCAATATTAAACCTACAAACCTATGTGGAAGAGTATCCTACTAAAAATGAGATGCATTCATTTATCCTTCACACAGAATCTAGGATGAAGAAGACAAAGAACACTCTTTTAGATATTTCTTCGAAATTGCAAACTGTATTGACCCATGCCAAGTCTGAAAAAAGGATAACTAAGAATTTGAATGAAAAGATATCTTCTATGTTAGAGCCTCTAGACAGGGACATTAAGAATTACATTGAAAAATGATGAATCTCTTATGTTAGTTAGAGAGTTGAGGAAGTTAAAATGCTTAGTGAAGTTAAGGAACCATTTGTTGATTTAGAGAAGTGTAGCTTGCATGAATTAATTTCTATCTTACAAAAATTTGCAAGTGATCCTTCTGTTAATATTAACCAGGCTGGTTTTGGTTCCTATATTGCTAATCATGTCTTAAAAGAAAAGATTGCTAGGTACAATCAAGAAGCTATGATACCACCTAAGCTTGGGGATATCTGGATCCCTAAGGTACTAGTAACCATTGGAAAAGAGACACACCATGCCATTTTAGATCTAGGATCTAGTGTCTCTATATTATCTAAAGAACTATATGAAGTCCTTGAACTTAAAAATATTGAGAAATGCTCTATTGAACTTGCACTTGCTGATGATTCCATTAGACATGCTCTAGGAAAAGTAAGTGATGTTATGGTAGAGTTACACATGACTTTTGTGCCTGTTGATTTTCTAATCATGGACATGGGGAATAAAACCTCTAGTCCTATTATTTTGGGAAGACCTTTTCTTCGTACTACAGGTGCCATTATTGATTCAAAGGAAGGGAATGTGAAGTTTCAGTTTCCACACAAGAAGAGCATGGAACACTTCCCAAGGAAGAGGGACACACCAAGGTTCAAGCTCCCTCATGAGCTACGTCCCCTTTGATTATCAAGTAAGTAAGCCTAGCTATATGGCTATAAAGAAAGCGCTTTACGGGAGGCAACCCGGTTGTTTTTGTTTGAGATTTTCTTTGAGTCCTCTTGCTGTAACAAGAGAGTAGTTTGTTAGTTTTGTTTCTGGGATTTTTAATAAAGAACCAAGTTTTACCTATTTTGGGTTTGAAAAGTTGCTATTCATTTTCGGAGAGTTTTCTGCCTGCACGAAGTCTGTGCACGGTTTGATTTTTCATTTTTTATCTGTAACTCCGATTGAGCTGTAATTTGAACAGTAGCTTCAACTTTTCATCCTCTGCACACGTGATTTTTTGCAGATTTTTCTGACGAGTTTAAGTAGGGTAGAAAAATGCGTTTTGCTGCTGCTGTTTTTCTGGACAGATTCTGTCTTGATATTGTTTGATGCATTCTTTGAGCTTTTTGCTTGAATCTTTTTGATTCAATTGAGTTTATGAGTAGGCATACAACATTATATACTCTCTGGACATTCATATGAATTTTTGCCTAAGGATTTTATGCAGCAAGGAACCTATTTGTTTATCACTACTAATATCACCCCACAGAAAAGAAATGGGAGAAACGGTGTTTTGAAGTTTTTTCACAGGGATTAGAGGAGCTGCACCAAGAGCTATCCAAGGATGGTGAAGACCATAAGCTTGGGGATGTCAAGACAACCCCACTAGACCAACACACTCTCGGTTTGCACACGTCTAACTTCTGTTTTTCGATCAAAGCACTTTATCGTATAAACTTGGAGCGTCTGTTTTTTTTGCTTTTGTTATTTCGGTTTGTTAATAAGACCACCACTATCATTTATATATGAGAGAGCTACTGGAAGTTTGGGTTGAATTATGTTGGATGCTATTAAATATATTGGGATAGGGATGTTTGAGTTGATTTTAAAAGATACATATAGTTGCATAATTCATGTGCTTTGAATGAATGTTAATTTGCAAGTGTGTTGTCAAGAGCTATCTTTTACCATGTTTAGATGTTGAATTTTAACTTTACTTGGTTTAACATGGATTGATTAGTTCTATGGACACTTATGCATGCATTTAGATGGTCAACTTTCTCCCTATTGCTAGCCCAAAAATTACAACAAGTAAAAAGCTTGTTTCCCAACACCTTCAACCAAAGTTTTTCCAGTGAGTCCACCATATCTACCTATTAGCTTTATGCTATTCCAAGTATGTTTATCATGTTATATTGTGTTATCTACATTTCTGAATTTAAATGCTTATGTTATTGATTGTCATGGGAAAAATTGGTTAAAAGCTCTCACGAACTTGATGCACAATTTACTTTTATTGCATTTAATAAGCATGAACCATTGTGATTAAAATTATGAAGTTGTGGGCTTGACAATAGTTTTGGTTGGGAGTTAGCCCATATGTGCTGTCACATGGCAAGCTTTCAACATTGCACTTATTTATATTTAGTTGATGTCATGTACTTTTGTTTATGGATGCCTATCATGGGTGAAATGAATGTGGATACTTAGTAAGTTCAAAGAGTTTGTATAAATGGTTAGAGAAATGCCTGGGCCGCTAATCTAAGCCATGCATCATTCATGGTGGAAATTTACAGCATAACCATAATGTTCATTCAGTGATGCACCTCATAATAAAAAGCTATACCCATAGTAAATAAAAGAGTGCTGAGATTGTTCATTGTCTGTTTGTCTTGTTGTTTTGACATGGGCTTGTTCATGTCAAGGGGCAAGAGGTACCCCAGTGCAGTTCTTGATGATACTATTATTACTTGCAATGACCTTTATTTGAATTTACTTTGTGGACCAAAGTGAGTAACACATGGTGTAGGTACTTGTATTCAAGGGACATGAGACATTCAACCAATACATTGTCAAGCACACCACTCATATTTGCTTTCACTTTAAACATTAATCATTCAAGATGCTATGATAGGGGTAATGAGAGCTCCACACCAATGACTACCACATTGCAAGCATTAACTTAAGTAGAAGTGTTTGGAAGTTAGATGAAACTTATTCATGCTTTACCTCTACTTATTTATCTATCCAAAGTGTCCACCTTTTATATTCAGTTTTCATAAGAAGTACTCTATGACCACCATAGGATGTTTTTACTTTTCATTATGCATACATTTGGTCCATAGTACTTTCTTCTATGTTACACTTTGTGAATTTATCATTGAACATCTTTACATTGAGTATTTGATATCACTTCATAATTTATCTTGCATATTGTTATTCCTTTGAAGAATGAATCATTTGACTTATGTAGCAATAGTAATCACCTTTGATATCCATTGATAGTATTAAAATGCAAAGTCCATGTTAGTTTTATCACCTTCATACTCGGGACGAGCATGGGTTAAGCTTGGGGATGTTGATGCATGTAAAATGCATACATGAACTTTACATTTTATTACATGTTATTCCATGTTATTTGCATCATATAAGGGTTATATTCATGATTTATATTGAGTTTTGGGGATAATTAACAACTTCCCCATTTTTCTGGAATTAACCCTGCACTGTCAGAAAACCCCTTTTTCTATATTTTTACGTTTCAGGCGACCAAACACGTCAAATGACCTGAGATTTTACGGGGATCACTTTTTTGGAAGGAACGAAACGTAGGCGCAAAGGAAACGAAGAAACGGAGACCAGAAGGCCGAAAGGGGTGGGCCCACGCGGCCAGATTCCCTGACCGCGTGGGACCACCTGGCCCTCGGGCCTCCGCTGCCGTCGATCTTCTTCCCGAAGCTTCGTCTTGACCTAAAAACGACTATATATAGACCCCCCAGGGCTTTCGCGAAAGGGAGCGCCGCCGAAACACAGAAACCACGAAACAGAGACCTGGAGCTGAAGATTGGAGGGGGAAAACTCCGGCGGGGCGCTGCCGGCGTGGTCTCCTTCCCTCCAACAACATCTCCACCGACACCATGATGAAGAGGGAGTAGTCCACCCCTGGACTATGGGTTTGTGGAAGTAACTTATGTATCTCTCCTCTCTATGAGCTTCACTAATTAGTACCGTATGAGCTGCTGAACATGATTACGGTCATCTATGTAATTCCTTTGTGGTGGATCTTTATTATGAGTTAATACATGTTTGAGATTGCAATGGTTTTGTTTCAGTTATGAAAGTAGATGCATATTATGTACCCCGTTCTTATTTACTTGTCATGATCAAGCATGTTTATGAGAGCATGTGAGGGGGAACGTGTGCATTAGTTGGAGTAACGGGGGGTGGCTAGTGCAGTGAACGTGACAGATAGTTCTGCGATCCACTTGGGTTTTCTACCTTACTTTGTTGCCTCACTAGGGATAAACAAAAATACCATGCTACCGGAGAGTGGATGTGACCTTGGCCACTACCTCCATGACTAGATCTAGCATGTTCTTATTTTAACTTCATGTCATTGAACTTATTGCTATGCTCTGATTTATCTTAATTACTAAGGTGTTATGATTTAGTTCGCATCTTGGTGGAGCATAAGAGAGAGAACAACTTATACTTGAGATCTCTATGTTAGGACGTGATGCCCATATTATTAATAACTTGTCAAACCATGTCTTGCCATCTTTCATGTTAATTTTAGTGTTCCATTGTCTACCACGTTATCAAGAGAGAGTGCATTTGTGAAACCATGAACCCCGGTCCATTTTTAATCATAAGAAACACCTTTCCAACACTTTTATCACCACTTTTGTTTGCTGCCATTTTAAATCCGAAAATACAAAAACACTTTTACATCTTGCATTCATTATAAAAAAACCAAAAATATCATTTATCATTGTTTCCACCATCATTGCATATTTATTTTACCATCATTGCATATTTACTACTGTTTGCATATTTATTTTATTATCATTCTCACACCTTGTGCTTGACAACCACTTGGTGAGGTTGAGGGCACAAAACAATTTATTTTGTTGCAGGTTCTCAAGAGAAGGATAAGGAGATAACACCTGAAATACTGGTTCCCCGAGAGTTCGATATTAAACCCTCGAGTCACCCCTCGTGGGGAAAACTGTCTTCCACTACTACATACACTCTGCACTTGGAGTCTCAACCTAACCCATTTACTTTTCACGCAGGTAACCACGCGAAGGGTCAGTAAAGTGTTTTCTGGCGCTGTTGTGGGGTAACTACGTGAAGGGCCATCAGATGAGTGGTGAGCGAGAGACCCACCATAAAGTGAGTGAGAGCCACAAGCCAAATGAGGGTGACACCTCAAAGAGAGTTCCCACAAAACTTACAGTATTTGCCACCAAAAGAGAGATGAGGAACTTGAGAGAGAACCCATCCACCCTCCATTATGTGCTCATATGCAAGGGTGAAGTTTCTATCACTAACACTTTCACAAGCGTTCCTCCTTCTTTGTTGTCTCTTTTGAAGGACTTTGAAGATGTCTTCCCTCAAGATGTGCCACCAGGACTACCTCCTCTACGCGGAATCGAGCATCGCATCGACCTTGTTCCCGGCGCACCGCTACCAAACCACGCTCCTTACCGCACCAAACCCGAGGAGACAAAGGAGATTGAGCGGCAAATACAAGAACTTCTTGCCATGGGGCATATCCGCGATAGCTTGAGTCCGTGCGCCGTGCCCGTCATCTTGGTACCCAAGCACGGCAACACTCTTCGCCTTTGCATGGATTGTCGCCCCATCAACGCCATCACCGTTAGGTATCGCCATTCTATCCCTCGACTTGATGATATGCTTGATGAGCTTTGTGGTTCCGCTATATTCTCCAAAATTGATCTTAAAAGTGGATACCATCAAATAAGGATGTGTGGAGGTGATGAATGGAAGACCGCATTTAAAACAAAGCTTGGTCTTTATGAATGGCTTGTCATGCCATTTTGTCTTTCCAATGCACCTTCTACTTTTATGCGTCTCATGAATCATGTTTTGCGTCCTTTCATTGGGAAATTTGTTGTGGTATACTTTGACTACATCCTTATCTATAGCAAATCTTTGGAAGAGCACACTTCTCATGTTGCTCAAGTTTTGTTGGTTATTCGCAATGAAAAGCTTTATGCAAATCTTTCTAAGTGCACTTTTGCCACCAACAAACTTGTTTTCTTGGGTTTTGTTGTTTCTTCGGATGGAGTTGAAGTTGATGAAACAAAGATACAAGCAATTCAGACTTGGCCTTTTTCGATGTCACTTGAGGAGTTGAGACGTTTTCTGGGTTTTGCCGGATTTTACCGCCATTTCATCAAGGATTTTTCCACAATTGCTTGCCCCCTCCATGAACTTACAAAGAAAAATGTACCTTTCATTTTGGGCAATGCACATGATTTTGCTTTCAATGAGCTCAAACGGTTATTAACCGAAGCACCACTCCTTGCCCTTCTGGATTTTTTTAAGACATTTGAGATTGAATGCGATGCAAGTGGATTGGGCATTGGTGGAGTGCTTATGCAAAATGGTAGACCCATTGCATACCATAGTGAGAAACTAGATGGAGCTTGCTTGAATTGCCCCATTTATGACAAAGAGTTATTTGCTTTGGTTCGTGTTTTGGATGTGTGGCAACATTACCTTCGTCCTAAGGAATTTGTCATTCATTCCGACCATGAATCCTTGAAATATTTGAAAAGTCAAACCAAATTGAACAAAAGACATGCTAAGTGGGTTGAGTTCATTGAGTCTTTTACATTTGTAATCAAATACAAGAAAGGTTAAGACAATGTGGTCGCGGATGCTCTATCCCGCAAGGCCAACCTACTTACACGTCTTGACATTAGTGTCTTGGGTTTGGATGAGATAAAGGAGTTGTATGCTACCGATGTTTTCTTTGGAGACATTTTCACTCAATGTTCGGAGCACAAAGGAATTGGTGATTTCTATTTGCACCAAGGTTTCTTGTTTAAAGCTAACAAACTATGCATACCCGAGTCTTCGCTTCGTTTGATCCTTTTGAAGGAATCTCATGGAGGATCACTCATGGGTCATTTTGGCCGCGACAAGACCTACGCCATGCTCGCCACCAACTACTATTGGCCACAAATGAAGCGTGATGTGGAACGCCTAGTTCGACGATGCTCTACATGTCTCAAAGCTAAGTCTACTCTAAGCTCTCATGGCTTATATAATCCTTTGCCTATTCCACATCGCCCTTGGTCCGATATAGCTATGGATTTTGTCTTAGGACTACCACGCACTAAAACAAACAAGGATTCCATCTTTGTCGTCATTGATAGATTCTCTAAAATGGCACACTTTATACCATGCAACAAGACCGACGATGCTTCACATATTGCTACTTTGTTTTCTAGGGAAATCGTCCGTCTTCATGGCGTGCCAAAGACCATTGTGTCGGATCGTGACGTCAAGTTCGTGAGCTATTTTTGGAAGACTTTGATGGCCAAGATGGGAATCAAGCAACTATTCTCCACCGCATACCACCCTCAAACCGATGGCCAAACCGAAGTGGTGAACCGAAGCCTATCTACACTGCTTCGTGTGTTGATCAAGCCTAACTTGAAGAATTGGGAAGAGTGCATCCCACACGCTGAGTTCGCCTACAATCGAGCACTTCATCGCGCAACAAAGAGAACACCCTTCGAGATCGTCTATGGCTCCAACCCCTACACCGCGCTCGACATGCTACCACTTCCACTCCGTGAACAAGTTAACATGGACTTCGACAAGCGAGCCGATTACATGAAGAAGCTCCATGAGGAAACAAGAACTACGCTTGAGAAGCACAACAAAGACCATGCTACGAAGATGAACAAACACAAGCGCGCCATGATATTTGAAGAAGGAGACCTTGTTTGGCTACACCTTCGCAAAGATCGCTTCCCGGATGCAAGGAAGTCCAAGCTTCACCCTCGTGGAGATGGACCTTTCAAGGTTATCAAGCGCATCAACGACAATGCCTACAAGATCGACATCTCCCACTCCAAACACTTGGTCCATGACACCTTCAACGTCGCCGACCTATCGCCATACCTTGGAACATCAAGAGATGAGGATGACCAAGAGTCGAGGACGACTCTTTTCCAAGGGGGGGGGGGGGGGAGATGATGTAGCCCAACCTACGCTCCTACAACAAGTGGCCCAATGAGAAGAGCAAGAGTCAAAGCTCTCCATGATAAGGTGAATTCACTCCTATCTATGTGTGAGCTCGACACTCCTTTGAATGGGTTGCTACTTCATTCGGATACGTTGTGCATACACACGAACAACCTTGATGACGACCCACAATGGAGTGGTGAAGATGACCAAGAGAAGACCCAAGAAGATGGCCAAGAGATGACGCAAGACGAAGGAGAGGAAGAAGGAGCGGCAGCTCGGCCGGTCCTCCAGCCGGTCAAAACTGGCCTCAAGGCCGGACCGCATCCAGAGGCGGCCGGACCCCCAGCCGGCCAAAACCGGCCTCAAGGCCGGGCCGCATCCAGAGGCGGCCGGACCCCCAGCCGGCCTCGACCGGTCTCAGGTCCGGACCGGGCACCGACGCAGCCGGCACCCAGGCCGGCCTAAACCGGATCCAGGGCCGAATCTCCTCTAGCTCGCGTGCGTCCCCACCTGTCAACGTGTCTTTTCCCTGTTTTGTACCTAGACTATAAATAGACCCCCTCCCCTTCAGATCTAGGGTTAGACTATGATTTGGGATTAGAGTAGAGCCTTGCTCCTTCTTCTCAAAGTGTCTCTTTCCTCCTATGGAGATGAATCAAGGCCTCCCCTTGTGGAGATGAACCAAGGCCTCCCCTTGTGGAGAAGATCCCTTCGTGGATACCAAGGCTTCCTCTTATAGTTGCGATTACTTGCTAATCTTCCCTCTTGTAGTGGCTAGATTGGATTGACCAATTGGACAAACAATCCTAAGAGTAAGGTGTGCTTGGGAGAGGAGAATTGGGGGCTGCCCTAGGGGACTTGTTACCAATTGAATCTTGCTGAGTTGCTACTTGCTAGTTATCTTTGATTTGAGAGTTTCCCCTCTTTGTGTTCTTGTGTTCATCACTTGTTCTTCGTGTTCATAGTTCCCTCCGCACAAATCCGTGAAAATCGGGACCAACCTACATCAAAGAGTCTCCATCATGTCCGGTGGAGGGCCAAGGATGATGAACGACAACATAATATTCACGTACGAAAGATGAAAAATGAAACGATCATGGAAAGCATGTAGAGGAGTCAGGGGCTTCATAATCTTGGGTAATACATGGGGTTTACTGAAAAAGTGGATTGTGCTAATGATGGGAAGTTTCATCTATGATCTGAGCCATCAATTGAGGATCTGACGACAATCTCACCTAATTGTTGTTTTCACCTAATATTTCACCGCTGCCATATATGTGTATCATACTATGTTGTGTGATATTCAGTTGGAAACATCTGTTACTTCTATTATGATTTTGTGTGATTTCTAGCAATGAAACGAACCGTGCACATAAAAACTGTAGGCTAAAAATGTTTGCACCAAAAAAGATCATAGTGCAGTGCACGAGATGGCCGACACCTAATGTTGTCAACCCACACACATCTGCCACGAGACCTAATATGCGCCACTCGTCCATGTAGCGCGTCGTTCACCAAATCCGCCGCTCCACAAACACCGCGACTGCTTGTATGTGCTGAGGAAAAAAAGCATCACACATACACTTTTCCCGAAATATTCATCCTTACTGGCTTTATTATTTTGCGATGATCCAAATTCATATATACTGATAAATGCCAACTTGTGACGAGGAGAGCGCAGCGCCCCGGAGTCAGAAGTTGGCCCGTCATGGTCGCAGGCCCGTCCGGATGTACGGAGGGGGGGGGGGGGGAGGGGCGGCAACTCCTTTGAAAATACTTGTATGGATGTGGAATGCCGAGATGTCGGTGTTGAAGTGAAGATATGGAGAATGGTGATGTTTATGAAAAATGCACATTGTGTCCTAGTACTATGACGACCAATCTTATCCTGTGCGACCACATTTGCCCACATATGGCAAGGGCGTAGTCATATAATTTGCTCGTGTTAGTATGGGATGCCTCAACAACGAAGATGACTCCATTCCATGAGGGGATGGTTCGGTGACCTACCCCTGACCTGGGTCCTCTAAAGAGAAGAATGCCGACGGGCTGGTATGAATAAATTGGAGATAGAGGATTGAAGACGCCACCTTTGGGTCGCCGGGCAGAACTATGAGTCCTCACACTTAGTTCCGACGGGCTGGAATGAGTGTCGATGGAAAGTGTCATAGCGGCAGGGTCCTATACTAGCATGAGCAAAGGACAGGCTACGGTCGGTGACTCAACTTCGCATACTATACACCTTGTATGACGGGACGTGGCTGACACGATGAGTTACCGGATGGGTGTGGGAAAAGCGTGCTACCTCTGCAGAGTGTAAAACTATTCGAATAGCCGAGTCCTCGGATATGGACAGTTGGGAGGTTGTCCTAAGACCATGTGCAAGTTTTGCAAAGTTTTAAGATTTGAAAAGAAAATGGAGATATTTTATATAGGCAACCATACCGAAGGGCTGGTATGAGGTTGCTAGGAAAGAGGAAGATGATAACCCACAAGTATAGGGGGTGTATCGTAGTACTTTCGATAAATAAGAGTGTCGAACCCAACGAGGAGCAGAAGGTGTTGACAAGCGGTTTTGATGAAGGATTCACTGTAAATGCTCACAGACAAGTTTTTAGGAGTTTTTGATATGACAGATAAATAAAGTACAAGTAAATAAAATGCAGTAGTAATAGTTGCAGCGAGTGGCCCAATCCTTTCTACAGCAAAGGACAAGCCGGTTGTTGTACTTATAATGACCAAACGTTCTTGAGGACACACGGGAGTATTGTCAAGTGCTTTCGCTTCATATAGTTGATTAATCTTCATTGTTTTGATAAGTGTTGTGTGGGTGAACCTATGCTAATGCACCGCCCTTCCTAGGACTAATACATACTTGTGATTATACCCCTTGCAAGCATCCGCAAATACAAGAAAGTAATTAAGTTAAACTAACCACAGCCTTAAACTTTGAGATCCTGCTATCCCTCATGCATCGATATACCAACGGGTGTTCAGGTTTCTGTCACTCCGGCAACCCCACAATTGGCAAACGAATACACAATGCATTCCCCCCCTAATGTAGTCGACGTTCACATGACACCACTAGAAGAATAACACCACAACTTAAGCATCAAACCATTAAATATTACTCAACATAGTTCACTACTAACATCAAGACTTCTCCCATGTCCTCAAGAACTAAACGAACTACTCACAAGACATCATACGGAACATGATCAGAGGTGATATGATGATGAATAACAATCTGAACATAAACCTTAGTCCAATGGTTTCACCCAATAGCATCAATAACAAGAGTAATCAACACCGGGAGAGTTTCCCCTATGAAATAGACAAGATTCAGCCCTAGATGTTATAGCGGAGACGGGTGCAGCGGCGGTGATGATGGTGTTGGTGGTGGATGATGATGATGATCCCGATGAAGTCCAGCTCGATGACGGTGATGATGGCGACGATTTCCCCCTCCGGGAGGGAATTTCCCCCGGCAGATTTCTTCCTGCAGGGGAGCTTTTCGCTCTCTGGTGTTTTCCGCCTCGTGGAGGCGGCGGAATATTTCGATGGCCGTCCTCTGTGTTAGGGTTCCGAGGGGGTCAAGTACGCGAAGGGGGAACGGCTGAGGTGGGCCAGGGCCCCCAAACCACCTCTCGGCGCGGCAGGGGGCCCCACCGCGCCAAGGGGTGAGGAGGGCCCACCATGGCCCATCTCAGCTCCCCTTTTGGCCTCCTCCATCTTCTGGTAAAATAGGAACTTCCATATGTCTCCTTCGATTTATTGATCTTCAGAAATAGTGCATCTCGACGGTGCTTTTTCCAGCAGAATCCTGACTCCGGTGTCCAATTCTCCATTATTCATCAAACATGCAAAATAGGTAAAATAACATAAGTAACACTTCTAAATATGAAATATATCGATGAATAGCAGTAAATTATGATATAAAATAGTGATGCAAAATGGACGTATCAACCCCCCAAGCTTAGACCTCGCTTGTCCCCAAGCGAAAACTGAGCTCAGTAAACATGACCACAAGTTTATGGAGCAAAGTGTCGATAAATAAAATACGGACAAGAAGCATCACATTCATTGATACACAAGTCATTCTAGACAGCAACTTCCCTTCATATAATCTAACTTGAAATAAGTAAAGGGAACCACGATGAAGTGCATAAAGAGAACCATGATTGGTGAAGGCAAACTTAAACTCTTGGTCAGAGAACAATTAACAGATCATACTTATCTTTCGAGAAGAGTCTTTATATCAGAGCTTATATAGCAGAACTTACATGCTTAATCATAACAGTCTCCTTACAGTCATTGATAACTTTCAAAGTTATATTCATTCGGATAAAAGCTATTGTGCGAAACAAGGAAATGAGAGATATGATTAGAAGTATCAACACATATAACTAATTGGATCTCAACAACTCAAATGCTTGCTTGAGATAGAGAGGAATGGGTTTACTGACTCAACAATAATGTAAAAGATAGGCCCTTCGCAGAGGGAAGCAGGGATTAAATCATGTGCTAGAGCTTTTAAGTTTTGCAAAGCATATAGAGAGTATGAAAATAGTTGTTTGAGCTATGTATGTCGTTGTCAACGAATCGTAGTAAAGTGAACACTAACCCCTTGTCAACCAGACTTTCAAGAGCGGCTCCCATGAAGGACGTTATCTCTACCAGCAAGGTAGATCATCCCTCTTCTCTTTTGTTTACACATGTATTTTAGTTTCTTTATAGTTGACACTCCTCCCAACCTTTTGCTTACACAAGCCATGGCTAACCGAATCCTCGGGTGCCTTCCAACATTCACATACCATGGAGGAGTGTCTATTTGCAAATTAAGTTGCTTACTGATAAATCAGGGCAAAACATGTGAAGAGAATTATTAATGAAAGTTGTAGTTAATTGGGACTGGGCACCCCATTTGCCAGCTCTTTTTGCAAATTGTTGGATAAGCGGTGTATATGCCACTAGTCCATTGGTGAAAGTCTGTTTGACAAAAGTGCTAGAGAAACTCTACAGAACCCTCATGAGCTAATAAACAGTGACACAAAACTAGGAGTAATAAGTTTTGAATAATTTAAAGGTAGCACATGAAGTATTTACTTGGAATGGCGCAAAATACCATATAGTAGGAAGTTATGGTGGACTCGAATGGCAATGGTTTGGCTCAAGGTTTGGATGTATGAGAAGCATTCCCTCTCGATACAGGTCTTTGGCTAGCAAGGTTATGTAGCAAGCATAAGAGTTGAGGGATACAAACAATTATACAAGTGATAAGAATAATCATGCAATCTTCCTTAGAAGCACAAATAGTTTAACTTAAGAATACTAAGCTTATGAGCACAAAGAAAGAAAGATCATGGAATAATATATTTGCATGCACTCCCTCTTCTACTTAAGTCTCAAAGTATTGTCTACTACTGACCAATGCTAAGTTTGCCAAAACCAAAAAGATTAACTTGGTGCTCTAAAAAGTGATCCCTATACTAACAACAAGGTTATCAATATGAAAGAGAATTGCAAGCTAAAATAAAGTATGCAGAAAGTAAATGATAAAACTTCTCATTAATATTTCATAACGGCAACTCACACCAAGGGATACATAGATAACCAACTAAAAGAGAGATACTTCCACATTGCAAACCATCATATAAGATAACTTCCCTACTCACGATATGACTTTATGGAAAAGTAAAAGGTAAAGATAATGATGTGATACCGCGGCACTCCCCCAAGCTTGGAACAAACCAAGGGGATGCCAATACTTATGATGAATTACTCCTTCGGTGGTGGTGGTGAATTGTCCTCATCATCAGACTTCCAGGGAAGGGGTTTCCCATCAACAAAGGACGACTTGGATTCGATTATCCTGAAACTAGCGCAGCGCTTATGTTTTTAAACCGAGTTTCATACTCACAGTTTTGATTCTGGACATCATAGAGTTGCGCCTGCAGTTTGTTGGTGGTGTTGATGAGGTGAAATATGTCTTCCCAGAGTTGTGCAGTCTCCTTCTTATGTTCAGCGACCAGCGCGGACACCATTGAGTGGAAGACTCCCACTTCACGTTCCGCCAGCTTTTTGTATGTGAAGACCTCTTGCTCCAGCTTCTCCATCCTGGCTTCCAGGCTCCCTTCTCCTTTGGGTCCTCGCACGTCTTCCGTCTGCAGCTTTCCATCAACCATCTGCGACTCCTTGGGATGCATCTTCAGCTCATCCATGTATGGGGTGACGACGTTCACAAAGAAACTGTCCTTTGGAGGCTTCGATGAAGACATGGCAGCTCTAGATCTGAAAACAATATCTGGACAGAAACAGCTCGAAACGAAACACGATGAAAAGGCGAGATACGAACCTCGGGGGTTCGGGTGAGTTATATAGCAAAAAGTTTTACAACATAAGGAAGGTACAGGAGGAAACCTGATCGGAGACGAGCTCCGGGGTGCTCAAACCACCAGGCGGCGCGGCGGGGGCCCACCGCGCCGACCTATGGTTTGGGCACCACGGGTGCCGTCTCCCATCCGGTTCGGTCTCTTATTTTTCCATATTTAATAAAAACGACGAAAATATCTTCTAGAAAGTTATTCGCGAAACTTTTCTTACCGAAACTGTTACCTATTCGAATCGAATTCTGCAGTCCCAGAAAAATGTTCTTCAATGAAAGTTTCCGGAGTCACCACTTTAATTGTATCAACCTCTTCATTAATAGAATCTCCAGAAATATAATGCTTGAGTCTTTGACCATTTACCACTTGTGTAGAGTTATCTTTCAATGAAGCAATTTTTATTGCACCTGAACGATACACCTCCACAATAACAAATGGTCCTTCCCATTTTGAGAGTAACTTTCCTGCAAAAAATCTGAGACGAGACCTATACAATAGAACTTTCTCACCAACATTAAATTCTCTTTTAAGAATTCTCCTATCATGCCATCTCTTAACTTTTTCTTTAAAGAGTCTAGCATTTTCATAAGCCTCACTTCTCCATTCATCTAAAGAACTTAATGCAACAACCTTTTCTCACCGGCAAGTTTAAAATCTCTATTAAGTTCTCTCACTGCCCAATAAGCTTTGTGTTCTAATTCTAAAGGCAAGTGACAAGCTTTACCATAAACCATTTTATAAGGAGACATGCCCATGGGGTTCTTATAAGCAGTTCTATAAGCCCATAAAGCATCATTTAACTTACTAGCCCAATTTTTTCTAGATTTATTAACAGTCTTTTGCAAGATAGATTTAATCTCCCTATTTGACAATTCTACTTGTCCACTAGTTTGAGGATGATAGGCTGAAGCAATTCTATGATTAACACCATATTTAGCAAGAGTCTTTCTAAAACCACCATGGATAAAATGAGAACCTCCATCAGTCATAAGATATCTAGGTACACCAAACCTAGGAAAAATGACATCTTGAAGCATTTTTAAAGAGGTCTCACCATCAGCACTTTTAGTAGGTATAGCTTCTACCCATTTAGTGACATAATCAACAGCAACAAGTATATGAGTATTACCTTGTGAAGAAGGAAAAGGACCCATGAAGTCGAATCCCCAACAATCAAATGGTTCAATAACAAGAGAATAACTCATAGGCATTTCATTGCGTCTAGAGATATTACCAACCCTTTGACATTCATCACAAGATAAAATAAACTTTCTTGCATCCTTAAAGAGGGTAGGCCAATAAAAACCTGATTGTAGAACTTTCTGCGCAGTTCTATCTCCAGCGTGATGCCCTCCATAAGCACTTCCATGGCATTTCCTCAGTATTTCCTGTTGTTCATATTCAGGAACACATCTTCGCATAATACCATCGACTCCTTCTTTATATAAGTGTGGGTCATCCCAAAAGTAATGCCGCAAGTCATAAAAGAATTTCCTTCTTTGCTGAGCTGAAAAGGTTGGAGGCAAGTACTTGGAAACAATAAAGTTAGCATAATCAGCATACCAAGGACTATCTCGCGAACTTACACTTATTGCAGCCAATTGTTCATTTGGAAAGCTATCATTAACAGGAATAGGATCATAAGGAATGCTTTCCAATCTAGACAAATTATCAGCAACAGGATTTTCAGCACCTTTTCTATCTATGATATGCAAATCAAATTCTTGCAAAAGAAGTACCCATCTAATAAGCCTTGGCTTAGCATCTTTCTTTTCCATAAGGTATCTAATTGCAGCATGATCAGTATGAATAGTGACTTTCGAATCAACTATGTAGGGTCGAAATTTGTCACAAGCAAAAACTACAGCTAGAAATTCTTTTTCAGTAGTGGCATAATTCTTTTGAGCAGAATCAAGAGTTTTACTAGCATAATGAATAACATTTAACTTTTTATCTACTCGCTGCCCAAGAACAGCGCCTACAGCATAATCACTAGCATCACACATAATTTCAAAAGGTAAATTCCAATCAGGTGGTTCAACTACAGGAGCGGTGATTAAAGCCTTTTTCAAAGTTTCAAAAGCTTCCTTACAATCATCATCAAAAACAAAGGGTACATCTTTTTGAAGAAGATTAGTAAGAGGCTTGGAAATTTTAGAGAAATCTTTAATAAACCTCCTATAAAAACCAGCATGACCAAGAATACTACGAATACCTTTAACATCTTTGGGACAAGGCATCTTTTCAATTGCCTCCACTTTAGCTCGATCAACTTCAATACCTCTTTCAGAAATTTTGTGTCCAAGAACAATTCCTTCATTAACCATAAAGTGGCATTTCTCCCAATTAAGAACAAGGCTAGTTTCTTCACATCTCTGCAAAACTTTGTCAAGGTTGTGCAAACAATTATCAAAGGAAGTTCCATAGACGGAGAAATCGTCCATGAAGACTTCCACAATTTCCTCACAAAAGCCATGAAAAATAGCAGACATGCATCTTTGAAAAGTAGCAGGAGCATTACATAAACCAAAAGGCATACGTCTATAAGCATAAGTTCCATAAGGACAAGTAAAAGTAGTTTTCTCTTGATCTTGCGCTCTCACAGCAATTTGAGAAAACCCAGAATACCCATCAAGGAAACAAAAGTGAGTTTTCTTGGACAACCTCTCAAGCATTTGAGGAATTAGTTCATCATTTTCATTAGGAACAACGGTAATTCCCCCTTTCTTAGGAACGCAGTGCACATGACTTACCCATCTACTATCAGCAATAGGATAAATAATACCAGCTTCAAGAAGTTTTAATACCTCATTTCTTACCACTTCTTTCATCTTAGGTATTAAACGACGCTGATGCTCAACAACAGGCTTTGCATCAGGTTCCATATTGATGGCGTGCTGACATATAGTAGGAGAAATTCCCTTCAGGTCATCAAGAGTATATCCCATAGCTCCGCGGTGTTTCCTCAACACTCCCAATAACCTTTCCTCCTCTGTACCTGAAAGTTTAGAACTGATAATAACAGGATATATTTTCTTATCATCAATATAGTATATTTAAGATTATCAGGCAGAGGTTTCAAATCAAAAACAGGATCCTCTTTGGGTGGCATTGTGGTACCCAAATCTTCCACAGGTAAATTGTGTTTGAGCATAGGTTGACGAAGGAATACTTCATCAAGCTCATTCCTTTCTTCCCTGAAGTTCTCACTTTCATGATTCTCCATATGTTGCTGCAAAGCATTGTTAGGAGCAAGAACAATAGATGCAAGTTGAGTAATTTCAAAATCCTCACTAGGCAATTTAGCTTCATAAGGTGCTTTAGCAAATTTAGAGAAATTGAATTCATAAGATTCACCAGCAAATTTAGTAAAGATTTTCTCTTTCTTACAATCTATAACAGCACCACAAGTATTCAGAAAAGGTCTACCAAAAATAATAGGACAACTATCATTGGCAGCCGACCCAAGTACAAGAAAATAAGCAGGGTATTTAGTCTTACCACAAAGGACTTCGACATCTCTAATGATACCAATTGGAGAGATAGTTTCCCTATTAGCAAGCTGAATAACCACATCAATCTCTTCAAGTTTACAAGGAGCAATTTCGTGCATAATTTCCCTGTAAAGCTCATAAGGAATAGCACTAGAACTTGCACCAATATCACATAAACCATAATAGCAATGATCACCTATCCCAACAGAAAGCACAAGAACACTAGACTTCCTAGAACTTTTAGGATGTGAGACAATATTAGAAGCATCCTCACAAAAGATAATGTGTCTATCTTCTAAATTTTCAGTGACAAGATCTTTAACCAATGCTACAACAGGTTCAACAGTTATTTGCTCATCCGGTTTGGTAGCTTTCTTATTACTTTTACTAACAACACCAGTTATGATAGTATGTTCCTTAATCTTATCAGGAAAAGGAACTTTTTCAATATAAGGTTCTGGAATAATGCGATCAGCAACATTAACCTCAACTCCTTTAGATATATGAGAAACAGATTCATCTTTATATGGTTCATGATAATTTTTAAAACCCTTTTTCGGCAAACCGAAATAGGAAGCAAGGCTTTATAAAAGTTTGCAACAATTTGAGAGTCAAGACCATAAGTAGTGCTAATTTTGCGATAATCATCAGTATCCATAAAAATTTTAACACACTCAAAGTCGTAGTTTATACCTGACTCCCTACCTTTGTAATTCTCCCATCCTTCAGTGTTCTCCTGAATCCGATCAAGAAGGTCCCACTTAAACTCTTCTTTATTACGAGTGAACGATCCAGCACAAGTGGTATCCAATAGAGTTTTATCTTGAAAGGAGAGTCTTGCATAAAAGTTATCAATAACAATATTACCAGGAAGCTCATGAATGGGACATTTGAGCATTAATGCCTTCAATCTCCCCCACGCTTGAGCGATACTCTCTCCATCATAGGGCCAGAAGTTATATATGAGGTTCCGATCCTTATGAATCTCACTTGGAGGATAGAATTTGGAGTAAAAGTGAGGTACAATTTCCTCCCATCCAAGAGAATACCCATTCTTCAGCAGTTTATACCAATGTGCAGCTTTACCAGACAGTGATAGAGAGAACAATTTCTTCTTAACTTCTCCCATCGAGATACCTGCACACTTAAATAACTCGCACAATTCATGCAGAAATAACAAATGATCTCCAGGATGGACAGTTCCATCTCCTGCATAGCGGTTATTTGTGACACGTTCAACAATTTTCATAGGAGTTTTGAACGGTATTACCTGCTCATCTGACGCCTCCTCTACTACCTTAGCAGTGGTAGTTGTTTTCCCAAATAGGAATTCAAGAGAAGACCCCTCCATAATGAGGTATAGCAGCAGGCAAAAATAAAAACAGCACGTACAATAAATGTTTCCCTTACCAATTCCACTTACCAATAGCGCTACACTCCCGGCAACGGCGCCAGAAAATAGTCTTGATAACCCACAAGTATAGGGGGTGTATCGTAGTACTTTCGATAAATAAGAGTGTCGAACCCAACGAGGAGCAGAAGGTGTTGACAAGCGGTTTTGATGAAGGATTCACTGTAAATGCTCACAGACAAGTTTTTAGGAGTTTTTGATATGACAGATAAATAAAGTACAAGTAAATAAAATGCAGTAGTAATAGTTGCAGCGAGTGGCCCAATCCTTTCTACAGCAAAGGACAAGCCGGTTGTTGTACTTATAATGACCAAACGTTCTTGAGGACACACGGGAGTATTGTCAAGTGCTTTCGCTTCATATAGTTGATTAATCTTCATTGTTTTGATAAGTGTTGTGTGGGTGAACCTATGCTAATGCACCGCCCTTCCTAGGACTAATACATACTTGTGATTATACCCCTTGCAAGCATCCGCAAATACAAGAAAGTAATTAAGTTAAACTAACCACAGCCTTAAACTTTGAGATCCTGCTATCCCTCATGCATCGATATACCAACGGGTGTTCAGGTTTCTGTCACTCCGGCAACCCCACAATTGGCAAACGAATACACAATGCATTCCCCTAGGCCCATAAAGGTGAAGTATCATGTAGTCGACGTTCACATGACACCACTAGAAGAATAATACCACAACTTAAGCATCAAACCATTAAATATTACTCAACATAGTTCACTACTAACATCAAGACTTCTCCCATGTCCTCAAGAACTAAACGAACTACTCACAAGACATCATACGGAACATGATCAGAGGTGATATGATGATGAATAACAATCTGAACATAAACCTTAGTCCAATGGTTTCACCCAATAGCATCAATAACAAGAGTAATCAACACCGGGAGAGTTTCCCCTATGAAATAGACAAGATTCGGCCCTAGATGTTATAGCGGAGACGGAGTGCAGCGGAGGTGATGATGGTATTGGTGGTGGAGATGATGATGATGATGATCCCGATGAAGTCCAGCTCGATGACGGTGATGATGGCGACGATTTCCCCCTCCGGGAGGGAATTCCCCCCGGCAGATTTCTTCCTGCAGGGGAGCTTTTCGCTCTCTGGTGTTTTCCGCCTCGTGGAGGCGGCGGAATATTTCGATGGCCGTCCCCTCTGTGTTAGGGTTCCGAGGGGTCAAGTACGCGAAGGGGGAACGGCTGAGGTGGGCCAGGGCCCCCAAACCACCTCTCGGCGCGGCAGGGGCCCCACCGCGCCAAGGGGTGAGGAGGGCCCACCATGGCCCATCTCAGCTCCCCCTTTTGGCCTCCTCCATCTTCTGGTAAAATAGGAACTTCCATATGTCCCTTCGATTTATTGATCTTCAGAAATAGTGCATCTCGACGGTGCTTTTTCCAGCAGAATCCTGACTCCGGTGTCCAATTCCCCATTATTCATCAAACATGCAAAATAGGTAAAATAACATAAGTAACACTTCTAAATATGAAATATATCGATGAATAGCAGTAAATTATGATATAGAATAGTGATGCAAAATGGACGTATCAGAAGACCATGAAGGGCTATGGTCGAGAAGTGCAAAGTTTTGTGTTTTGAAAGAGGGAAATGTTTTATGCAACTATACCGAAGAGCTGGTATGAGGTTGTGGGGAAATGATTGACCATGAAGGGCTATGGTCGAAAAATGGAGGAGTTTTGGAGAATAAACATGATGGTGATTTTCTGGGAAAAAGTTCTAAAATTCTTCCTACCTTTTCAACAAAGATGTATTTTGGGGATAAAGTTTTAAAAGAGAATTCTTACCTTTTTCAACAAACATATCTTTTCGGGAAAATGTTTTAAAAGAGACTTCTTACAAAGACCGATTTATGGGAAAAGTTTCTTAAAGCCTTCTTCTCTTTTTCAACAAAGGTATAGGGATGTTTCTTCTAAAAATACAAGGCTTATGAAAAGTTATAAAATTCTTCTTTCCTTTTCAATTAAAGTTATAGAGATTTCAACAAAGTTTTATTAAACAAAAGTCTATCCTTCTCTTTTTTGATAAGGATATAGAATTTTCAAAGCAAACATAGTTTTATTTAAACAATAAAAAGGGTAGTGCATGCTCATTTCGGGGGTAGCTTGCGAGTACAATCAAATGTACTCATATTAGTTTCGTCCCTGGCTATTGTCTTAGCCAGATTTTGAAGAGGAGCAATTCGAAGGAGAAGTTTTCAATGACGTCAATGTGAACTAGGGCGCTTCCCAGTCAGCTGCCTGTAGGGTTATGGCAAATGACCTGGGCTCCACGCTGTTGATGATTTCCGCTGCAAGTACCTGTTGAAGCTTATAGCTTCCATCAAGTAAGTTTATTCATTCGGTATTTACGGATGTTCTTTTGATACCAATTCGATTGTGCTCAGCGACACACTGATCATGGGATCGCTGTTGTTGTAGGCACAAGGGTATTTCGGACAGCTAGTCCGGGGTCCCCACAGAGAGGAGCTGTTCGTGGGAGCGACTGGATTGAAGAGGATTGTATGTCTACCCTGCCCCGACTCGCTTCACCGACATCGGCACGGCACAACGCGCCTAGTGGTAATCCCGTGATCGATAACTGCAGTAGTTCCTTGATTGATGTGGTAGAAAATTTTGATTTTGCGCTAGCGTAGCCTACCCGTTTTCCAACAAATAGATGCTCAAGATCCAGCACCACAACAAGCGGAATGTTAAACACGTTGTGCATCAAAACGCTTGGGTGTATCAGATGGACACGAATGGTGGCCTCACCAGTCACCACATCAATGAGTTTTACAACCTTTGGTCGCTTGTTGCCCCACCGAGGATGTGGATGATACCATCTCTTGGCGCCTCACGGAAACGGTTGCTATTCCACCGGCTCCACCTATAAGGTTCAATTTCTCGGTGCGACGAGTACCACATTCAAACAAGCCATCCGTAAGCCTTGCCCATTCCGCCTACCAAATGCAAGATCTCTGCATGGTTTATCAAGCAAAATCGTGTGTGAACAAATGATCTTCTCATCAGAAGAGGTTGGCCAAATAGTGGGCTGTGCAACTGTGCAGGCAAGAGCCGGAGATAGCAGGCCTCATTTATACTTGTGTCGTTTCACTCCTAGAGTTTGGTTGCATGTCCGCTCTTGGCTTGGGCGTACCGATCTCAACCCGGCGCTTTGGCTTGGTTTTGATTCGGTAAAGGAATGGTGGACAAGGGTCAGAAACCATTAGAGGTCTCCTAGGAAGGCCACGGCTACCCATATGCTAGTCGCATGTGAGATTTGGGGTGAGAAAAACGTGAAAGTGTTGTCGTGGGTTAATTACGGCAGATGCCATACGGGGTGGCTTAACTCGGGTGTGAGCCAGGCGACGTAGAATTCACAGAGAGGTAGCACACGCAGAGTTTACCCAGGTTCGGCCCCTCGGTACGAGGTAAAGACCTACTCCTTCTTGTATGTATTTGGATCTTGATGGGGTGTACAATGGTGTGCGCACCAGAGCTTGAGGTTGCTCCGGAGGCAATGGAATGAGATGAGTCTGCCCCTAGGGTTGCGCCTAGCCCGCTTTATATGGGGAGCCAGCTAGGGTTTACAGGGAAATGACGGGTGCCCTAGGCGGCGCTAGCTAATCTGCTACAAGTGCGGCTTCGTGGAGGGCACTCTTCGGGATACGCAGATCACAAACTGATTCGGAGATATCCGTTGCCGCCTTCCCGAGCCGGTTGTACCGGGATCGTCGGGGACCCAGTACCCTGGAAGATGTCCTCCGGGTGGGCTCTGGGCCACCCGGCCTTGTGGGCCGACTCGGGGTCTTGGGCCTACTCGGTTGGGCATCCCCCATCATTAGCCGCTGAGTTCATCAGGGTCTCATATCCGGCTTGGTCTTCGTCTTGCGAATTGCCGGGTCGTGTCGTTGAACGAACTCCTGAAACAGAGAAAAGAAAACAAAGGCTCGGAGTGGTGGATTGAGGCGTCAACGTCCGGACCACGTTTTCTGGCACGCCTGCACGGAACCCGAGGCGTCGCGCGACGTGGTCGTAGTGGGCGTCGTGGGCGGCGCCTTTTACTGCAGTAACTGCCGTTTTCACTGTGGCTATTTAAGCGATAGGAGAGTGGCCGAGTGATCCCATTCTCCACTCTTCTCCGCCCTCGCGCCCATTGCTCTCCTTCTTCCAGAGCCGTTCTTGCCCGTGCGTTTCGCCGCGTCTTCACCGCCGTCATCGGGCATTCTTGTTCCTCCCTTTCCTTTCCGACGACGATGGTGGTGCCGAAGTGCCAATGGGAGCGGTCGTCGCTGACGGCCCGTGCGCTGGAGCAAGCCGCCGCCGAGGGACTACTGCCGCCGGCGATAGAGGGTCGGTGGCGCATCGCCACTGCGGAGCCACGCCCGCGTCCGGCGCCCGGCGAGTTCGTCGCCTTCTCCGCCTTCCTCGAGCGTGGGTTGGGATTCCCCACATCGGTGTTCTTCCGGCGTGTTCTCGATTTCTACGGGTTGCAGATTCATGATCTGACACCCAACTCCATTCTCCACCTCGCCTGCTTTGTCACGCTGTGCGAGGGATACTTTGGTTGCGCCGCCTACTTCCCACTGTGGCTGCGGATCGTCCACGACAAACTGGGGAAGAGTGGCGACATGCCGCCTTGCGGCGGCCTCAACTTCCAGGTTCACGGCGATGTCGACTACCTGGATCTCGGCTTCCCCTCCAAGGTGTACTGGAGGAAAACGGGCTTCTACATGTGGGAGCCAGCACCCGACGGCGAGATCGGGATTCTCCCCTTCTCCGTGTCGCCGAGCCAGCCCCGCAGTCTTTAGGAGATGCCACAGGCTGTCGACATCTGTGGTGAATCGGCTGCTGCAGCGGCTCCGGGAGTTGAAGGCCCAGGGCTTGACGGGTATGAACCTCATCGCCACCTGGGTGAAGAGGAAAATCGCTATGCTCCAAGCCTGGCCTTCGCTGATATGCGAGTACTCGGGCACGGCGGACCTGCAGCGCCACGACTCGGAACTGTTCGAGTCGACAGAGCAGTTCACGCTCCGGATGAAGCAGATCACCATCCACCCGGCCCCCGAGTGGGCCGTGGGGTGCCTGAAGGCCTTCTCCGCGAAGAAGCCCGCCCCGACGGTAAGTCCTTGTCTTCATCGAGTCATGTTACTTTCCTTCTCTTGGTCTTTTTATGCCAATCGCTTCCGTTTCTTAGGCACAGGAGTTTCGCACACTCGTCGGGATGCCTTTGATCCGTGGAGACGCTCCCAGGGTGCCAGCCGTCCCGAACGATGTCGTTGAGCGTGACTCCAATGACGAGGCCGACACCACCGCCGGGGCTCGTGGGACCGACTCTTCCTCCCGCTAGCCGATCCCCATCCCATCCGAGGATGAGGACGAGGCTGAAGAAGGAAGAGAAGAACACGCCGGGTCAAAGGACCCGGCGCATGATGAAGATGAAGACAGCGAGCCCCTCCGATTTCGGAGGAGGCGCAGGTCAGGGACCGAGGACGCGAAGCCTCGGTCCAAACGTCCGAAGTTGGTGGCTGTGCAGTCGCCGCCAGGCACCTCCGTGCAGCGCACCATTACTGCCGAGCGAAGACAGAAGGCTTTGCAGGACATACCCGCAAGAGCTCGGGACTCCTCGCCTCCTGCGGCTCGCTCAAGAGGGGTCAGGATCGCGACTCTCCCGCCTGCAGGCGACAGGTTGGTTTCTGCTTATCGCCCAAAGTTTCGTTGGCGACGCTATCTTGAATTTGACCCATGCGATTGCCGCAGGGCGGAGGACGCTTCCCTCAGCGACATGGAGGAGGCGTTGACAGAAGCCGGCGCGTGGGTCAAGGAGCCCGGCGCAAGGGTCTCGACTCCGCCACCTCCGTCTGGCGAAGGTGATGTTGTAACATCCCAAGTTTTTCAAAAATTGAAAAATCAGAAAAATTTTAAACTTTTGAAAACTATAATGTATTTAGTTTTGAAAAGAAAAATCATGCATGCATTCATCATCTTCTTGTCTTGTTTGCATTTGAAATTTCAAAAGTTGGAATATTATTTCCACTTGAAAAACATATTTGGAAAAATAATATGAATGGGCCTTATTATGCCCTATATAATATTTTTGATTTCTAGAATGTTGCCAAACCTTTTTATTATAATTTTTGTGTGTTTGAATTGATTATTTTATTTTATTGAAAATATATGTATAAAATAAATAAGTTATGTTCGAATATTTACATTTGTGTCAATTAAGCAATTATGCAATATTTCAATTTTGAATTTTTTGAAATATTCGTAAAAGTGTGTTTGATATTTTAAATAAAAGATCTTGTTTTTACAAAAGTTTAGAAACTGGTTTGAGTTGATTTGGACCTTTAAAACAAAAGTTATAAAGGAAACTATAAATAGAATAAACAAAAATGTTTAAACAAAAACAACGCTTCGGACGAGTCAGTTGGGCCGCAGCCCAACTAAACTCGCCGCACGCGTGCAGCGGTGCAGCCTCCGCAGCAGGCCGCCTTGGCCCATCTGCATTCCTCTCTCTTATTTTTTCCTCTGTCCTTTTCTTTTTCTTTTTCTCTTGGGCCGAATCAAGCCCAACAGCTAGGCCAGGATTTGATCGATGGTCCAGGAAAATTTAGGTTTTCCAAATCCTTTCCACTTAAACACGAATATCTTGACAAATATAATTCTAAATCCGGATCCGCTTGATCCTACGCGTTCATAACTTCGAGCCCAATCTTTTCCACCGACCCTTGGCCTATATAAACCCCTGTAGCCGCCGTCATCTCTCTTCCCTTTTCGTTCCACCGAAAGCCTAATCAACGAAATCGTATTTCGTTGATTTGCCGACCAACATCATCTCGAATCACGACGGAACCTGAAGCATTGTTGAAGATCTCCTCAACACCTTTCCATACGGGAAGCTTCAACTCTTTTCATCAACCGTGGAGAGAGAATTTCGACTCGCAATACTTTAGATCTGAAGTCGTATTTCTTAGATCTCTTCGCGCTCGGTTCTTCAAATCGAAATTCCTTTGGTGAGAAGTCAGATCTAACCCTTACCTACAACTTTGCTATTGCACTCTTTTGGTTTTGACGTACGGAATTCTCTGTACAATACAGATTGCTTTTGACGATTTTCGGAGGAGAAAACCATCTCAAATCTTCGGGCCGTAGTTACAAAAGTTGTTCCCCTGATCAAGACCCTTTCTTTTGCCCCAAGATCACCTCTTTTGGACAAGCCGTAGGAGATATTCGATTTTGAAATTTCGGATCAGAAAGGTAATTTGCGTTTTGTGACAAATCTATTAATCCACGTATGTTATAATGTGATAGTTAGAAAGAGCACGTAATTCTCTACAACTTTCGTTAAGATTGTTTTTCCATCCGAGCAACTTTATTTTTGGTCAAAATTCGTAGTCAACCGTGAAGTCAGCGCCCAGTCAGCGCTTCGTCATCGCCACGTCAGCGATCAGAGTTAACAGTCAACCGAAGACCGCCAGTTTTGCAGAAAAATCCTAGATCTTAGATCTATCACTACTTTTTATTGGTTTGGCCAAATTATACAAATAAAATATTTTTCTAAAGCTTATGACACGTAGAAACTTTTGGCATAGTTAAATTTATGTTTTGACAAATTCAAATTGGTTCAAATTTTAAATTTGTTTGTTTAAGTAAATTTGACTTAACTTGAGTTTTAAAAACTATTTTTGGGCAAATCCAATTGCTTTAACTTTGTTTAATTAATACTTGGCCGTAGGAATATTCTACCAATTTTGTAAAAGTATTTTCTATGATTTTTGTAATTAATATTGATTAATTGCTTTCTAGGTGTTATTTTAATAATTAAAATTGATTAAATTTATTTTTCTTCATATATTCGGCTAATAAAATGACTTAGTCATATTTTGATCACTTTAGTTACAAATAGTACTTAGAAATATTTTGCCTCTCCAAACAAAGTATTTTCTTCCTTAGAAAATATTTGATAATTATTTTGACAACACTATTTTCTTAGAAAAATTTCAACATCTTAAAAGTGCTAAATCTTCTCCTTAGAAAAATTTAGCATCTTGAAAACTTGGTTGTTTTAGATATTTTCCTAAGTGTTAGTTATAACAAGTGTTTGTCCTTAGAAATTTTATCAACTATTGTTTTAAAGTATTTTTCCTTAGAAAAATACCAACACCTTATTTATGAACTCTTACTTAGAAATTATTTTGACTTATTGTTTGACCTCTTTGGTCCTTAGTTATTTTTGGAACATCTTACTTGCCTTGCTTTCCTTAGAGTAATTTTCATGGCATTGCATGCATATCAAGTCCTTAGAATATTTTGCACTTCTTACATGACTTTCCTCCTTAGAAAATTGAGGATGCATGTTAGCCCTTTTGACCCTCCTAGTCGAAAACCCACTAAGTTAGAATTAGTGGAAACTAATGAAGGACTTAGCCAAGAAAACAAGACTCCAGAAGCATCTCCAAGAAGTAAAAGTACTTAGAAGAAAATCAAGAAGAAGTTCATGAAGACCAACCACCTACATTTTTCTAAGTCTTTCTTTCCTTTCTGCCCTTTCTTCCTTCTTCTCTTAGACTTCATGGTGACTAAGTTATATTCAAGACCAACCTGGATGCTGCCAACACCATCAAGTCTGCAAAACCATCAAGTCTACAAATTTCAATGAAGTCAACACACCAAGGAGCAAGCGACAAGGAAGCCTGAAGATGATTCTTTGGAAGACTAACTACTCCATTCTTTCTATCTTTCTTCTTTCTACTTTCTATCTCTCACCCTGGACATAGACCAATGAAGACCATTGAAGATACATGAAGCTACAAAGGAGTTGAAGATTATTTGAAGACCAAACACGTGAAGACTTAGAGTAGCCTTACAACTTTTCAAGTTGTGGTTTTATCAAATTTATTTTACTCAACCTTGACCTTGTCTTAGCCTTGTGGGGATTAGTTATTTGATGTTTTTTTTCCTTAATTTGTTTTGCTTGTCTTGCATACCATAATTCGTGGTATCATCCTGCCTCTCATGCATATCATATTTTTCTAAGTGTTGCATTTATGATGGTATGTTTATTTGTGGTTTGTTTGACTTGTTAGAAATTCCGAAGAGAGACGAAGGTGGTTGCCACTGCTACCACTGCACTCCTGTTTGCCAAGGCAAGTGGCACACCCCCATAAATTTCCTAAGTATTTTTCTATGCATGACTTAGTGTATTTCTTTATATGCATGTGTAGGATAGTATTGCTATGCTGAAACTACTATTTCCTTTACACTAGTTGTGTCTAGAATCCTATTGATAACTTAGTAGAAATATTGATGCTATGCAAAAGTATTTTATTGAAAGCTTAAATTCTACTAAGTTAATTTACCACCTGGGTGGATTTGGGCTTGCATGGCTGTCAGAGTTGAGTGTTTATTCACTTGTGGATTGCCACCCAGGGTATTAAAGGGACCAATGTTTCTCTAAGTGAAGTTGCTTACCGTGCAGCCATTAGTCAAATGGGCTCTGGCTAGATGGATTAAGTTGCATGGACTCCTCCCGGCTTGACAAGCAGATGTAGAGGATGTAGGTGGAACGGGTCAAGCGGTATGGGATGGGGAATATGCTTCTGAAAAGTCTCGTCTCAACTCTCTCCTTTTCCTTAGCACAAATTGAGTGCTTGAGGATAGTTTGGGTTTGTTGGGTCTAATGGTGAAAGTGCAGAACCTCTGCAGAGTTAAAAACTAAGTACTTAGCCGTGTCCCCGGTTACGGACAATTCAAGCAGCTGATCAAGGATGTCAACGGAGGCTCCCAACATCTCAATTTCTTTAAAGTAAAAACTTGATGGGTAAACAAGGGTAGACGAGACTATGGATTTCATGCCATATTGTTTCAAACATTTGAAGAAAATGTTTTACAAAGTGTTAGGCAAAAATTGGCTTTATGCAAAATAGCCCCACCAGCCAAATATGCATATAGGTTATTAGAGTTGTTCCACTAAGTGTCCACATAGTGTCACTTGCCAGATCCATTTTTAATGGTATCTGACCCACTCTGTTGCAAAATTTTATTTGTTGCAGATTGTTCTGACGACGAGTGAGTTTCGTTAAGGTTCGAGTCTGCAACCAACATGTTTCGCCTGTGGCACATGAAGATGATGGAGACTCCATGAAGAATAAATTTCCGCTGCTTTACTCTTTCAAAGCTAGCTTCGTGCTATGTAATTTGTAAAGGATATTTTCCTAAGTACTGGATCCGCGTGTAATAATTGATACAATGTTGTGATATTTCATCTTGGACTCTGTGTGCAAATGAATCGATCCAGGGGTTTGCACTATACACAGGTACCTTGCCAATTTCTAAGTGCAGGTACGCTACAGATGGTATCAGAGCACTGTGTTGCCTGTAGGTTCGAAACCCTTGGTTAGAAATAACAAAGCCCATAGGACAAAAATTTATTTGTTCTTTGTCTAAAACTTTGGATATCATTCTTGTAACTTCTTAACTATTCGCGTTCTAAATGCCTTCTCTTGTTTATAAATGTCCCGCCTCCTGGAATCACTCAAGAAAGGTCCAGCAATGACCATGACCTTGGAATGTGAGACTGAGTTTCCAAAAGCTTTAAAGGACCTCATGTTGAGCATGGGACTTGAAGGAGCAGCAGTCTACAAAGGTTTTCCTTTCATGGGTGAAGGTCAAGAGTACTGGTGGGTACAACTCCATCTATACAAGAACAAAGACGATGACCACAAGACCAAAGGTTGCTGCATGTTCACAAACCCAATAATTCGAACATCATTCTTTGATTCAGCAAGAAGTGCAGCATGGGAGGCCATCGAAAACCTTGGAAGAAGACTTCGATTTAGACTCCACAACACTCAGAAATATCCTGATGAACTCAAGGAAATAGAGGAGGGACTCGATGCACTCAAGAAGGAGATAGAATAGACCCCCTTATGTATTAGAATAAAGAAACCATGTTGATGTATTGACCTATCAAATTGTGGTATGGCAGTACTAACATATTGTTTCCCCATATCCTAGGCGTACTTTCGATCCAAAAACGACTAGTTAGGTTTTCTCAAAAGTTTGTGAGTTTTTATCATGTGTGGTTGATTGTGTCAAATTGCTTGTATGGATAGGAATATTTCTCCTAGATCTGTCTATCTTTTGCTTATCTATGCTTAAACCACAGATGTCTCCCCATAGTGCACCTGAGATCAACAACAACAAAACATTGGAGCAATGTTGCAACAGATGATGGCAGCACAAACCCAGCTGATGACCATGATGGCTCAGATCAAGGCAAATCAAAGTGAACCACCGCCACCCCTAACCCGAGAGGATAGACTTGTCAAATTTCTAAGTCTTAAACCTAACACGTTCCGCCCTACAAATGAGCCAATTGTGGCAATCGACTGGCTACGATTGGTAGACAAAGATCTGGTAACTTGTGAGTGCACCGACACAGAGAAAGTAAGTTTTGCATCCTATCTCTTGGAAGGGCCAACTGCTCGATGGTGGAGAACTTATCATAGCACTCACCCATTTGATACTTTAACCTGGAAAGAGTTCAAGGAAGGATTTTGTAATGCTCACATCTCCTCTGACATTTTGAACCTGAAGCAAGAAGAGTTCCTAAACCTGAGGCAAGGGGACAGGACGCTCAAGGAGTATAGAGATGACTTCTATGCATTGTCTCGTTATGCCCCTGAAGACATAGATACTGAGGAGAAGAGGAAGGAAAATTTTCTCAAGAGACTGTGCGACGAGATGAAAGTCTCTTTCACAGCCACATACGCTTTGGAGTATCAGGCCTTATTGGACCAAGCAATCATATTGGAGGATAATATCAAGAAGACTGGAAATAGGAAGGGAAAGCTGAGTATCAACAAACATTATTCTGAGCCTTCATTCAAGAGACACCCTACTCTGAAGTGAACCATAGTCACAAACAGGGGAATCACCATAATAGAGGGAGTCACCTCAAACATCATGATCACAAGGGTGAATTCAAGGGAAGCAGTGGAGGCTACAAGGGAAATGGACATGCTGGCCCAAATCCCGACCTCAAGAAAGATATCAGCCAAGTGCTTTGCTTCAAGTGCAAAAACAAAGGACATTACGCCAATGAGTGCCCATCAATCAGCCAGGTGATGTGCTACAAATGCAAGAACAAGGGTCATTACGCCAATAAATGCCCGGCAAAGAAGAAGGCCGATGAAGCTGCCAAGTCAAAGCCTTTTGAAAAAGGATATGTAAACCACATCAATGTGGAAGAAGTGGTTGAGGAACCTAGCTTGGTGAATGGTATGTTATCAATCAAGTTTACATCTTGAAGTTGACTGGCAACACAGATTTTCTTTTAAGGGTGGTAGCCCACCGAGTTATCCCAGTCACAACCTTTTGCTAGCCTTCTCGAATCTCGGGGACGAGATTCCTTTTAAGGGTGGTAGTCTGTAACATCCCAAGTTTTTCAAAAAATTGAAAAATCAGAAAAATTTAAAACTTTTGAAAACTATAATGTATTTAGTTTTGAAAAGAAAAATCATGCATGCATTCATCATCTTCTTGCCTTGTTTGCATTTGAAATTTCAAAAGTTGGAATATTATTTCCACTTGAAAACATATTTGGAAAAATAATATGAATGGGCCTTATTATGCCCTATATAATATTTTTGATTTCTAGAATGTTGCCAAACCTTTTTATTATAATTTTTGTGTGTTTGAATTGATTATTTTATTTTATTGAAAATATATGTCTAAAATAAGTTATGTTCGAATATTTACATTTGTGGTATTTTATTTGACTTTAATAAACCACAAATGATTTTATTTAAAACGCTATTTTTAAAATTAACATAGAGTGTCAATTAAGCAATTATGCAATATTTCAATTTTGAATTTTTGAAATATTCGTAAAAGTGTGTTTGATTATTTTAAATAAAAGATCTTGTTTTTACAAAAGTTTAGAAACTGGTTTGAGTTGATTTGGACCTTTAAAACAAAAGTTATAAAGGAAACTGTAAATAGAATAAAGAAAAATGTTTAAACAAAAAACAACGCTTCGGACGAGTCAGTTGGGCCGCAGCCCAACTAAACTCGCCGCACGCGTGCAGCGGTGCAGCCTCCGCAGCAGGCCGCCTTGGCCCATCTGCATTCCTCTCTCTTATTTTTTCCTCTGTCCTTTTCTTTTTCTTTTTCTCTTGGGCCGAAATCAAGCCCAACAGCCAGGCCAGGATTTGATCGATGGTCCAGGAAAATTTAGGTTTTCCAAATCCTTTCCACTTAAACACGAATATCTTGACAAATATAATTCTAAATCCGGATCCGCTTGATCCTACGCGTTCATAACTTTGAGCCCAATCTTTTCCACCGACCCTTGGCCTATATAAACCCCTGTAGCCGCCGTCATCTCTCTTCCCCTTTTCGTTCCACCGAAAGCCTAATCAGCGAAATCGTATTTCGTTGATTTGCTGACCAACATCATCTCGAATCACGACGGAACCTGAAGCATTGTTGAAGATCTCCTCAACACCTTTCCATACCGGGAAGCCTCAACTCTTTTCATCAACCGTGGAGAGATAATTTCGACTCGCAATACTTTAGATCTGAAGTCGTATTTCTTAGATCTCTTCGCGCTCGGTTCTTCAAATCGAAATTCCTTTGGTGAGAAGTCAGATCTAACCCTTACCTACAACTTTGCTATTGCACTCTTTTGGTTTTGACGTACGGAATTCTCTGTACAATACAGATTGCTTTTGATGATTTTCGGAGGAGAAAACCATCTCAAATCTTCGGGCCGTAGTTACGAAAGTTGTTCCCCTGATCAAGACCTTTCTTTTGCCCCAAGACTCACCTATTTTGGACAAGTGAGCTAGGAGATATTCGAGTTTGAAGTTTCGGATCAGAAAGGTAATTTGCGTTTTGTGACAAATCTATTAATCCACGTATGTTATAATTGTGATAGTTAGAAAGAGCACGTAATTCTCTACAACTTTCGTTAAGATTGTTTTTCCATCCGAGCAACTTTATTTTTGGTCAAAATTCATAGTCAACCGTGAAGTCAGCGCCCAGTCAGCGCTTCGTCATCGCCACGTCAGCGATCAGAGTTAACAGTCAACCGAAGACCGCCAGTTTTGCAGAAAAATCCTAGATCTTAGATCTATCACTACTTTTTATTGGTTTGGCCAAATTATACAAATAAAATATTTTTCTAAAGCTTATGACACGTAGAAACTTTTGGCATAGTTAAATTTATGTTTTGACAAATTCAAATTGGTTCAAATTTTAAATTTGTTTGTTTAAGTAAATTTGACTTAACTTGAGTTTTAAAAACTATTTTTGGGCAAATCCAATTGCTTTAACTTTGTTTAATTAATACTTGGCCGTAGGAATATTCTACCAATTTTGTAAAAGTATTTTCTATGATTTTTGTAATTAATATTGATTAATTGCTTTCTAGGTGTTATTTTAATAATTAAAATTGATTAAAGTTATTTTTCTTCATATATTCGGCTAATAAAATGACTTAGTCATATTTTGATCACTTTAGTTACAAATAGTACTTAGAAATATTTTGCCTCTCCAAACAAAGTATTTTCTTCCTTAGAAAATATTTGATAATTATTTTGACAACACTATTTTCTTAGAAAAATTTCAACATCTTAAAAGTGCTAAATCTTCTCCTTAGAAAAATTTAGCATCTTGAAAACTTGGTTGTTTTAGAATATTTTCCTAAGTGTTAGTTATAACAAGTGTTTGTCCTTAGAAATTTTATCAACTATTGTTTTAAAGTATTTTTCCTTAGAAAAATACCAACACCTTATTTTATGAACTCTTACTTAGAAATTATTTTGACTTATTGTTTGACCTCTTTGGTCCTTAGTTATTTTTGGAACATTTACTTGCCTTGCTTTCCTTAGAGTAATTTTCATGGCATTGCATGCATATCAAGTCCTTAGAAATATTTTGCACTTCTTACATGACTTTCCTCCTTAGAAAATTGAGGATGCATGTTAGCCCTTTTGACCCTCCTAGTCGAAAACCCACTAAGTTAGAATTAGTGGAAACTAATGAAGGACTTAGCCAAGAAAACAAGACTCCAGAAGCATCTCCAAGAAGTAAAAGTACTTAGAAGAAAATCAAGAAGAAGTTCATGAAGACCAACCACCTACATTTTTCTAAGTCTTTCTTTCCTTTCTGCCCTTTCTTCCTTCTTCTCTTAGACTTCATGGTGACTAAGTTATATTCAAGACCAACCTGGATGCTGCCAACACCATCAAGTCTGCAGAACCATCAAGTCTACAAATTTCAATGAAGTCAACACACCAAGGAGCAAGCGACAAGGAAGCCTGAAGATGATTCTTTGGAAGACTAACTACTCCATTCTTTCTATCTTTCTTCTTTCTACTTTCTATCTCTCACCCTGGACATAGACCAATGAAGACCATTGAAGATACATGAAGCTACAAAGGAGTTGAAGATTATTTGAAGACCAAACACGTGAAGACTTAGAGTAGCCTTACAACTTTTCAAGTTGTGGTTTTATCAAATTTATTTTACTCAACCTTGACCTTGTCTTAGCCTTGTGGGGATTAGTTATTTGATGTTTTTTTTTCCTTAATTTGTTTTGCTTGTCTTGCATACCATAATTCGTGGTATCATCCTGCCTCTCATGCATATCATATTTTTTAAGTGTTGCATTTATGATGGTATGTTTATTTGTGGTTTGTTTGACTTGTTAGAAATTCCGAAGAGAGACGAAGGTGTTGCCACTGCTACCACTGCACTCCTGTTTGCCAAGGCAAGTGGCACACCCCCATAAATTTCCTAAGTATTTTTCTATGCATGACTTAGTGTATTTCTTTATATGCATGTGTAGGATAGTATTGCTATGCTGAAACTACTATTTCCTTTACACTAGTTGTGTCTAGAATCCTATTGATAACTTAGTAGAAATATTGATGCTATGCAAAAGTATTTTATTGAAAGCTTAAATTCTACTAAGTTAATTTACACCTGGGTGGATTTGGGCTTGCATGGCTGTCAGAGTTGAGTGTTTATTCACTTGTGGATTGCCACCAGGGTATTAAAGGGACCAATGTTTCTCTAAGTGAAGTTGCTTACCGTGCAGCCATTAGTCAAATGGGCTTGGCTAGATGGATTAAGTTGCATGGACTCCTCCCGGCTTGACAAGCAGATGTAGAGGATGTAGGTGGAACGGGTCAAGCCGGTATGGGATGGGGAATATGCTTCTGAAAAGTCTCGTCTCAACTCTCTCCTTTTCCTTAGCACAAATTGAGTGCTTGAGGATAGTTTGGGTTTGTTGGGTCTAATGGTGAAAGTGCAGAACCTCTGCAGAGTTAAAACTAAGTACTTAGCCGTGTCCCCGGTTACGGACAATTCAAGCAGCTGATCAAGGATGTCAACGGAGGCTCCCAACATCTCAATTTCTTTAAAGTAAAAACTTGATGGGTAAACAAGGGTAGACGAGACTATGGATTTCATGCCATATTGTTTCAAACATTTGAAGAAAATGTTTTACAAAGTGTTAGGCAAAAATTGGCTTTATGCAAAATAGCCCCACCAGCCAAATATGCATATAGGTTATTAGAGTTGTTCCACTAAGTGTCCACATAGTGTCACTTGCCAGATCCATTTTTAATGGTATCTGACCCACTCTGTTGCAAAATTTTATTTGTTGCAGATTGTTCTGACGACGAGTGAGTTTCGTTAAGGTTTCGAGTCTGCAACCAACATGTTTCGCCTGTGGCACATGAAGATGATGGAGACTCCATGAAGAATAAATTTCCGCTGCTTTACTCTTTCAAAGCTAGCTTCGTGCTATGTAATTTGTAAAGGATTTTTCCTAAGTACTGGATTCGCGTGTAATAATTGATACAATGTTGTGATATTTCATCTTGGACTGTGTGTGCAAATGAATCGATCCAGGGGTTTGCACTATACATAGGTACCTTGCCAATTTCTAAGTGCAGGTACGCTACAGATGTTCTCGTGCCCCCTTAGCGGGAGGGGGCCTCTGTTGATGTGACTATGCCGACCGGCACGGGGGACGCCACGGCGCGTCTGAGACGGCGTGACGAAGTGTACCCTCATCAAATCCCATGGTTAAGGACCTAGGGTTGAGATTCTGGGGAGAGAACGTGGTAGTACTAGTAGTTTCGTCGGCTGACAAGCAGAGGCAAAGATTTACCCAGGTTCAGGCCCCTCGGGTGGAGGTAAAGACCCTACTTCCTGCTTGTCTAGTATTGATTGTGGATTATGCGATTACAGGGAAGGTCCGGCGAGATGACGATCTCGCAAGAGCTTTGGTGGTTCGAGTATGGCTTGGTCCCAGATCGGCACCCTCCCAGCCTTTAAATAGGCTGGGTCTCAGGAGTTTGTAACCGACCTAGTTTACATATAAGGAAAGTATAAACCGACTATGTCTATGTCTGAACTTGGAGGGTACTCCATCTTGTTGGGCCTCTCGTCTTGGGCTTCGAGTCGTCTCTTCTGTCGGGGGGCTACCCCCGGGTAGGGTCAAGGCTTGGCTTAAGTTGAGTTTAAAGGTGTGTCCGAGCTTCATCTTGACCTGGAGGATATAAAGGCCGACCTATCTTGGCCCAGAGGGGTCCGAGGTATCCCGTTGGCCTGGGCCGAGGTTCACTGTCCGAGCTATGATCAGCCGACCTAACTACCTCGGTGCTATGATTTGTATTGTGAGTGCAGGAGAAGCTATTTGAAGGAAGTAATGTCCGACCTGGTCGGATCTTAAGTACAAGACCCGAGGTAAGGAGCGGGAACAAGACCCGAGCTAACCAAGGCAAGAGGCCGTAGGTCGGGCAGGGGTCAATGCTCCTGTCACTTCCCGCCTGACACGGGAGCGTCTGTCACGGAGCCTGGCAGAGGCGTGCCCCGGGTTCGGCGGGGCTGCACGTCTCTGACCGCTGACCACGCGAGATCCGGGGAAAAGGCTACGAGGTAGCACGGCGTGGCTACATCCTGTCTCTGTCAGAGGAGACATGCTAGCTCTGCCGTTGTGCAGCAGGGATGGGCATGCCATGTCTTGTCCCTGACAGGGTACGATGGTGACCAAGCAGAGGCATGGCTACAGTGTTCAGCGAGGGGCACAACGGTAACTCGGCTGGCCTATATAGTGGGCTCACCCCTCCTGCGTGAGGGACGAACGAAGAGAGACACAGAAGGAGGAATAAATCGACAGAGAGAGAGGAACCTCGGAATCCCGAGATACCTCGGATCCAAGCTCGGAGTTCCTTTTTCCCCCTTGTAGCTTCATCTTACCTCAAGTTCTCACCATTGTATCATCATACAGCTCGAGGAGCAGCTTGTACTTGTCACCTTGATATACACCAAGTAGGATAGTGCTGCAGTAGGGGTGTTACCTCCACAAGAGGGCCCCGAAGCAGGGTACATCGTGGTGTGCTTTGTGTTCTTGGTTTCTCGTTCGTGTTCTTGCGGTTTCTTGCGTGTTCTTGCTTGTGCACTTCTTGAGTGCATAAACCCTCCCCGGATTCCCCCAACGACCATTCGGCCCCATCTTAGCCATACCTATGGCATCTGCCGTGATCCCACCACGACAGTTGGCGCCCACCGTGGGGCAGATTGAGGCGTTGGAGGGAGTTTACATCCGGACGGGCTCAGGCGAGCGTGTTCTTTCCGGGCTTATCGCCAAGATCGGTGAGTTCACCTTCATCAGCGACAATGCGGGGTGTTTCGCCGGCAAGCCCTTCCCCGAGCATGGCTTCACCATGATGCTTGGCAGCTTCGTCACCTACGTTGCTGTCGAGGTTGTTCGCGAGTACCCGGAGCAGGTGCTCGTGGACGACGAAACTCCTCTCCTCGCGGCTTTAGGTCGGCGTATCACTCGCCCCGAGAGCTGCGTGGAGGTGATGATGACCGGTCCGGTTGATGCCGCTGGCAAAGTAGATGCCAGCAAATCCAAGCCGGCCGAGGTTGCTAAGGTGAGATCTGCAAAGCCCAGGCTAGAGAAAGAGTTGCCTGGCACCCCCGAGGTGCAGGGCCGAGGTGCGACCCTAGTAGAATAGTGGAGACACTGGCAGACCCAGTAAATCCAGGAGTGGATGTAGTAGTGACTGTGGCCGACCTAGAGGCAAAGCGTGTCCTGTTGCAAAAGGAGGCTGTAGCAATGATGACAGCTAGAGATGAGTTCAATAGAGATCTGCGTGAGTACAATGCAGCGAATGGCTTCACCCCGGTAGCAGCTGATACAAATAGGGGAGCCGAGGTGCGGCAGAGAGGCAAGGGGCTCAATGATGAGATAAACAGGGAGGCTCGACCTACCACCTCGGCTAGGAGTGAGAGTCGCGTGTCGACTGGAAGGCCGGTATATAGTTCCCCTGCTAAGAACCTCAGAGCTGCCGAGGCAGGCAGGGCCGAGCTATCCGGGTTGACTGGAGATGCATGGCGTGCGCAGCAGAAGCGAGTCAATGAATTAGTGTATGTAGCTAACCAGCAGAATGAGGCTCTCCGCAGAGCATATGCCGGGGCTGGTGATTCAGATGGTTTATTCAGCTAGGCCAGTTAGTCAGGTGTCCAAGGGGCAAGCCTCGTCTCCACTCGTCGGAGGAGCCGATCGAGCCCGGAGTGTCACCTCGGGTCAGAACAAGCAGCTGCAGATGTATGATCCGGTGTTAGCAGCAAAGCAGAAGGTGGGCCAGGGCAATGCTAGCCGAGCTAAGGGAAACCCCGGCCAAGGTAATGCAAGCCGAGCTAAGGGTAACTCCGGTCAGGGAAATCAGAATGGCGGGCAAGCAGCGTCGGCTGGCCGAGGTAAACCACCTCCGCCCCCGAGGTATCAGCAACAACCCGGCCGCAGGGGCAATATCAGCGAGAGCCGGAGTATGTTCAGCAACCTCAGAATGTCGGTCAAGGCGATGACCGATATGATGATGGAGACTCGGCCATGGCGCGAGCTGGATACCACAGAGTGGATGGGGCGTTGGGACCTCGGATAGGAGCTCGGATGTTAGCTCCGGCGATGTTCGTAACAAGCTGGATAGAATCTACTTGTCCGAGCACTGGAGGAGGAAGGCCCTCCTGGTCCGGCGTGTTTCGGACCTCGGATCATGAAGGAGCCACCACCGCCAGTATCTCAGTTCCAGTTAGGTCGGAACACCAAGCCATACAACGGGAGCACCAAGCCGCAAGATTGGCTGACAGATTATGTATCCTCGGTGCACATAGCGGGGGGCAATCGCCGATGGGCGGTCCGGTATCTCCCGCACATGTTGGAAGGTCCAGCTCGGATCTGGCTGAATAATTTGCCGGAGTATAGTATCAACTCCTGGATAGACTTGGAGCTGGCGTTTAACAGCAACTTTGCTAGTACATACAAGAGGCCAAACCGACCTCAGCTCCTGGCAGCATGTAAGCAAGATGATCATGAAACTGACCGAGAATTCTTAACTCGGTGGAGCAATGTTCGGAATTCCTGTGAAGGAGTTGTAGAGGCACAGGCCATTTCCTGGTTTGCAGATGGTTGTCGACATGGCAGCATGCTGTGGCAGAGGCTCCAAAGAGATATGCCGAAATCCCTAGCAGAGACAATCCGGATTGCAGATTCTTATGCTCTGGGTGATCCGATGCAGCCAGCAGCAGAGGCAGTGGCACGTAACAGAAGGAGGGAGCCAATAAACAACCGGCTCGGACCAAGGTGTAATGACCGCCAAGAGTTCGGACAAGAGGAGGGAGCCGGACTACCCATACACCTCGAACCAAGTTGCAGCGGTGAACCCGGATCAGCCCGGAGCTGGAGGTGTCCAGAGGCCGAAAATCAATGGTCCGGCATTTAGTCCGAACCCGGAGCCACCCTTGACTTATGAATCATGTTAGATGGTCCTTGCCGTTACCATACGACCGACCCGCGCAAGCCAGCCAACCATTCAACCCGGCAGTGCAGCTGGAACCACAGAATCAGAGAAGAAGGGGCGAAGGCCGGAGGAAACAGAGGAGGACCACCTCAGAGATTTCAGCCGAGGTCCCACCCGAATCTGTCCGGAGCAAATGTTACCCCGATAACCACTGCACCTCCTCCGAGGCCTGCAGCAGCAAGGCCCGTGAATGTTGTGAATGTCCGAGGTAATAACAACAACAATGGTGCCGGACCAAGTCAGCAGTATGAATACCCCGGAAATGACTATAGAGAGGCTCATGCGAGCTATGTGGTCTTTGTGACCGAGCCAACTGACAAGAAGAGTGTGCAGAGGCGTGCCATGGAGGTGAATGCAGTAATGCCGGTGGTGCCGACCTATATGAACTGGTCTGAGCAGGAGATCACTTGGAGCAGGAAAGACACACCTCGGATCATGCCGAGCCCTGGAAAGTATGCCCTGGTGGTAGATCCGACGTTGTGTGGGCCTACAACAATGTGAGGTTTACCCGAGTTCTGGTGGACAATGGCAGTGCCATCAACATCATGTACCGAGACACAATGGTGAAATTGGGCATATCGCCAAATCAGTTGATGCCGAGCAGTTGTACTTTTCATGGGATTGTGCCTGGCGTTTCCTGTGCACCCATGGGCAAGATATGGGTGGATGTAGCATTTGGAACCAAGGATAACTGCCGAGTTGAGAGTATCGAGTTCGAGGTGGTGGACTTGGAGAGTGCATACCATGCATTGCTTGGAAGGCCGGCTCTGGCCAAGTTCATGATTTCCACCCATGTTGCATACCTGAAGATGAAAATGCCAGGGCCTAATGGGATCATATCCATCTCGGGTGACTACAAGCGAGCCATTCAGTGTGCCTCGGCGGGGTCTAATCTGGCCGAATCTTTGGTGATCGCAGCGAGAGAAGAAGCTGCATCAAGTGGTGGCAATGGCGCAGTCAACACAGCTCGGCATGTCCGGACTGATGAGCCCGGACTCAACTGCAGCATTCGAGGTGCCCAAGGAGACCAAGAAGATCCCCATTGACCCGGAGCACCCGGAGCGCATGGCCTCATTGGGACCGGGCTGGGCGAGAAATAGGAAAGCGAGCTCTGTCACTTCCTCCGTGAGAATCGGGATATCTTTGCATGGTCGGCTAAGGACCTGCCTGGTGTTCCGAGGGAGTTGGCAGAGCACTCTTTATTTGTCAGGCCGGAGGTGAAACCGGTGAGGCAACCGACCCGTCGTCTCTCAGACGACCGAAGACAAGTGGTGCTGGACGAGCTGGCTAAGTTGCTTGCAGCCGGGTTCATTATGGAGGTGCTGCATCCGGACTGGATATCCAATCCGGTCTTGGTGGAAAAGAAGAAAGACGAGCCAGCCGTGGTCAAGGTGTGGCGCATGTGCATTGACTTCACTAACCTCAACAAGGCGTGCCCGAAAGATCCGTTTCCATTACCTCGGATTGATCAAGTGATTGATTCCACTGCTGGTTGTGAACTGTTGTCTTTTATCGATGCGTACTCTGGTTTTCACCAGATACCACTGAACCCGAAGGATCAAATAAAGACTGCTTTTATTACCCCGTATGGGGCGTATTGCTATCGTGTCATGTGTTTTGGTCTGAGGAATGCCGGGGCAACTTATCAGAGGTGTATGCAGAAATGCCTGCACTCTCAAATGGGCAAAAATGTGCAAGTGTATGTCGATGATATCGTCATCAAAACTAAGGAGAAACGTACTCTCCTCGAGGATCTCGAGGAGACATTTGTGAATTTGAGAAAATATCGGTTGAAACTTAACCCGGACAAGTGCACCTTTGGTGTCCCGGCTGGAAAGTTGCTTGGATTCCTGGTGTCTAGCCGAGGTATCGAGGTTAACCCGGCCAAGATCCGAGCTATTGAGAACATGAAATTACCGAAGTGTTTGAAAGATGTGCAGAAATTCACAGGGTGCCTAGCCTCGTTGAGCCGATTTGTAGGTCGGCTGGGAGAAAAAGCCTTACCTTTGTACCAGCTCATGAAGAAAAGTACCGGGTTTACATGGACCCCGCAGGCCGACGTGGCGTTCAATGAGCTAAAAAGATGTTGTCCACCGCTCCGGTGTTGGCGTCACCATTGCACAATGAGCCGATGTTACTTTACATTGCGGCCACAAACCGAGTTGTAAGTGTGGCAGTGGTGGTGGAGCGCGAAGAAGGTGGCAGGTCGGTGCAGAGACCGGTGTATTACTTGAGCGAGGTGATCTCTACCTCGAAGCAGAATTACCCTCACTACCAGAAGATGACGTATGGTGTCTACCTGGCGGTCAAGAAGTTGAAGCATTATTTCCAGGAGCATCCCATGACGGTGGTGTGCGAAGCTCCAATCTCGGAGATCATCGGGTGCAAAGATGCAACTGGCCGAGTTGCCAAATGGGCGATTGAGGTGTCTCCATATGCACCACATTATGAGAGAAGAGATGCAATTAAATCCCAGGCGCTGCCGGACTTCTTTTGTGATTGGGCCGAGATGCAGTATGAGCCACCCAGGCCGGACTATAATTATTGGAAATGCATTTTGATGGGTCCAAGACAAAGATCGGGCTGGGGGCTGGAATAGTCCTCACCTCGCCGAAGCGAGATCAGCTGAAATACGTGCTGCAGATTCATTTCTCAGCATCAAACAATGTGGCGGAGTATGAGGCCTTAATCCATGGACTCAATGTGGCGAAGGAGATCGGTATCCGGCGTATGGAATGCTTCGGCGATTCCGACCTGGTGGTGCAACAATCTTCTGGAACTTGGGATGCTCTGGATGCCAACATGGCGTTATATCGGTTCCATGTGCAAAAGATATCCGGGTTCTTTGAAGGGTGTGAATACAGCATATACCTCGGACAGAAAATAATGCTGCCGACGTGTTGTCAAAGCTCGGTTCATCTAAAGAGGCAGTACCACCTGGAGTAGCCCTGAATCACTTGAGAACTCCTTCAATCAAACCTTCTCCTGAATCCGAATCTATTTTCATCCCGGCGGAGCAAGAGTCCGGACCTGTTCCAATGGAGGTAGACGTCGGATGCGTTTGGTCGGACCCGGGGACTGCGTGGCAGAGCTCGGGGACTGCGCACCGAACCTCGGGGACTGCTCGTCAAGACTCGGGGACTGGTCGCAGGATGGTGGAGGAAATAATGGAGGAGATTATGGTGGCCGAACCAATGGAGGTGGACGAGAAACTTTTTCCTTTGCACCCAGTGCCGGAGTGGGCGGAGCAGATCATGAAGTTCATAACAGAGGGAAGCTTGCCAAGTGACACAACCGAGGCTAGGAGAATCCAAAGGAGGGCAAAGGCGTACACCATCATCAACAAGGAGCTCTATAAAAGAAGCGTAACCGAGGTGTTGCAACGGTGTGTCGAGCCAGCTGAAGGCAAGGAGATGCTTTTGGAGATCCACCAAGGAGAGTGTGGTCATCATTGCAGCACAAGAGCTCTGGTGGCCAAGGTGTTCCGCATGGGTTCTATTGGCCCACTGCTCTTGCTGATGCAGAGGACATAGTCCGGAGATGTGAAGGATGCCAAAGGTTTGCCAAGCAACGCATATGCCAGCCTCGGCGCTCAAAACAATTCCTATCACTTGGCCGTTTGCGGTATGGTGTTTGGATATGGTGGGAGAGTTCAAACCAGCCCGAGGTAACATGACGCACATACTGGTGATGGTGGACAAGTTCACCAAGTGGATCGAGGTGAAACCAATCCGGAAGTTGGATGGTCATTCAGCAGTGACTTTCTTGAAGGAGATCATTCTGCGATATGGGTACCCCCATAGCATTATCTCGGACAACGGCACGAACTTTGCTGTTGGAGAATTTGCTCGGTTTTGCATGAACAAGGGAATCCGGCTGGACATAGCCTCGGTGGCACATCCGGAGTCTAATGGACAAGTGGAAAGATCAAATGCTCTAGTGTTGGCCGGCATCAAGGCTCGGCTCATTGAACCACTGCTGAAAACGCCGGGGTGTTGGATAGATGAGATACCAGCAGTACTGTGGGGTCTAAGGACCACGCCAAATCGATCAACTGGCTATACGCCATTTTTTATGGTCTATGGGGCAGAAGCTATGCTACCCACTGACATCGAATATGATGCGCCCAGAGTGGCAATGTACACTGAAGCCGAGGCAAAAGAGGCTCGGGAGGATGCAGTAGATCTGCTTGAGGAAGCTAGAGAATTGGCCTCATCTCGGTCAGCAATATACCAACAAGGTCTCCGACGTTATCATAGCCGGAGTGTCAACCCTCGTGTGTTTCACGAGGGAGATTTGGTGCTGAGGCTGGTGCAGCGCAAGAAAGGTCGGCACAAGTTGTCACCTCCATGGGAGGGACCGTTCATTGTGAGCCGAGCTCTGCTCAATGATTCGTACTATCTTATAGATGCGCAGGAACCAAGGAAAGATGGGCTGGACAACCCCGGATCAGAGGTCAGCGACCATGGAATATAGCTCTACTCCGACCTTTCTACTCATGAAGGGCGCAATGTATGTACCTCGGTTAATCCTTAATGAAATGTCGGCACTCCGAGGTTGAAGCTCGGGGACTGCCTCGCTCATGTGCTTGTGTTTTATTTCTGTTTGTCAATTTCGTTCATATGCCGAACTATTTTGAACCTCGTCTCAAACTTCAAGTAATGTATGCTGTGTAACTAATCTTGTGACTCGACTGACGAACGCCGAAATGGTAGTCAAGAGCAAAGATGAAAAAACGTGGGAAACATGAAAATGGACTCGGGGACTCGGTCCAAAATATAGTTCGGCATGTGTCGTTTACTAACCCCTGTCTTTACCTTTCATTTATGTCGGATGATTTTGAAACACACCTCGACATTTGCTAAGTACTGTATGCTATAAACAACAATCTTGTGACTCGACTGTCGAACGCCAAAATGGTAGACAAGAGCAAAGAATGCCAAGTATAGTAAACACGAAAGTGAACTCGGGGACTCGTTCCAAAAGGGTTCGGCATAAATTTAGAAAAGCATGGTTCGGATAGCAAGATAATAGTACTGGTAGCAAGGCAAACTACTTAAGTGTATATTACATCTGCACCCGGCATACCGGGGATTTAATGTTTTTCTTGAGACAAGTTCAGGCCTCGGAACCAGAGACCTCGGTCGCCGAAGTTGTGGTAGTGGGGACCTCGGAAGCAGGAGCCTCGGGCGCAGGAACAACCTCGGGCGCAGGAACAACCTCGGTCGCGGAAGCAACCTCGGTTGTTGGAGTGGATGCCGGGGTGTCCGTCACGTCGGGGGAGATCACCTCGGTGGCTACGGCTTTGCCGGACTTGCCCTTGGGGTTCGGAGGTTCGTCGAAGTTGAAGTCATCATCAGAATCTCAGCCACCTCGGTTGTTTTGCCGGCCTTGCCCTTGGAGCTCTCAGGCTCGTCGAAGTCAATTTCCTCGCCGTCAGAGCCTTCTTCACCGGACTCTGCTTCCTCGTCCGAGCTCTCTTCATCCTCAGAATAGAGGCGCCCTTCATCAAAGGTCCGGGTGTTTGCATAACTAGCAAAGAGGTCGGCTGCTGCTTGGCGTTTCTCAATGCCATCAGGAGTGGTGTTCCAAGGAGAGCCCTTGCGCAGGGAGGTAACCGTGTGGATCTCAACAGATTCATACCAAGACAGCACGAACACCAGGGCCTTGTCCGCTCCAGCCCGAGCTGATGAGCATCTCCACTCCCGAAGTCTAGCCTCGGCTCCTTTTAGCTTCGTGGCGAGCTCGTCGATGCAAGTGGGAGTCTTAACCTTGGGCCAGAGGGCACGATGGACCTCGATGGCAGCATCAACCAGTTTAGTTCCAATGGCCCTGAGCGGCCTGATCCGAGCATTAAGGGCGACAAGGTGGTCCTGGATATCCCAGCTTTCGCCGAGGGTTTCTGTCTCAGCCCTCTTTGCCCGAGCTGCTTGAACTTCTCGGATAGCTTTGTCCTTGGAGTGCTCAAAATTCTCTGAAGAAGACAAAAAGGCTGTCGCTGAAATAAGGCATACGGTGGCACGGGGTGTAGGTCGGCAGAAAATAAGGAAAAGGAAAAGAAACTTACTGTCCATTTGGTGATTAATCCGAGTGAGCTCGGACAACCAACTTTTCGATATAGCCGGAGAGCGATCAGTTCGGTTTCGGCCGAGGTGGCGCGGTTCTCCAGGGTCTTGGCAATTTCTTTCTGCTGTTCGGCGGCCTGGTCTTTGACCTTCATAGCGTCCTCCACAGCAGCTTTGGCTTCATTAGCCCGGTTCAGCTCTTGTTGCAGCCGAGCTATTTCATCTTCGGCTGTCTTCAACTTGGAGGCATAATCTTTGTCGCTCTGCTCCTTTGCTGATAGAAGAGTCCGGTGAGACTTCTTCAGTGTGTTGTGATCCAGCAGGAGGTTCTTGAAGATTTTGTCCGAGCATTGTTGCACTCCTGAAAAAATAGAGAGATCAGTTCGGCGGAAAGAGATTTGACACGAATATTGAAAGTTACATTTCGAAGAAATCCGAGGTCTTTTTAGCACCCGAGGCCCAATTGAGTCCCGGGGACTCGGCATTGGCCTCGGGGACTCAGCATTGGAGAAATGACAAGTTTTTGAGATTCAAGCCGAGCAATTTTAACTCGGTGGAGTGTCAATTGCTCAACCCGAATCTCGGGGACTGGGAATAGTGTATGTTTGTCATTTGGTTTCAAAGGAAGAAAGAGAGTTGCGTAAAGAAACTTACCGATGCCTTCTTGCTGCAATCAAGGACCGCAGTCTGCATGTTGTAAATGGACTGGAGCACGGCGCTAGGTCCAGCTGGATGCTCAGAGGTCGGATTAGAGGAGACCTCGGCAGTGTCAGCCGAGTTCCAGTCCATGTCGTATGCTTCTCCGAGCCTAAGCTGTTCCCGCTCTTGGTCCGGAGTTGCCCGACCTCCCAGCTGCTGATGTTCGGCTGGATGGTAGCAGCGAAAAGAGCTCGGGAGGTGGCGACCTGAGAGCTCGAAGGCGCGGTCTTGGTCAAGGTGGACTTCGGCGCGGGAACATGCGGCACCAGTTGGGTGCTCGCAGCCTTGGGGCCCGGTGGTGGCGGCATCGGAGTTTGCTGTGGCTGTTTGGGGGGCTCAACATTTGGAGCTGAATCTTTCTGCTGCTGCTGAAGCTTTTGCTTCTGCAGTCGTTGTTGTTGTTGCTTCTTCTGCTGCTGTTGCTGCTGGTTGCGCGCAGCTTGAGACTTGGGGGAGAGCCGAGGCTCCAGCACGGTCTTAGCCGGAGTCTTGGCGCGATCTGTCTCCGCATCCTTCTGAGGACGCGGAGGAGTCTGATCTCGGCGGGGAGCGGAGTGTCCCAGGCCGGAGTCAGAGCTCGGCGGTGGAAGTTCGGCGGAGGTGACACGCACCGGGGAGGAGATGGTCCTCTCCGGGCTGTGGATGTCAACGGACCGTTCTGGAGGAGAGGCTCTGGCGGGGCTGCCGAGGTTAACCTCGACCTCGGTTGTCTGAGATTCAACCACTGGAGGCAGTGGTGAATGTATCGAGCTGTGGCTCTGTTTGATCTGCCGAGCCGGGCTAGACGAAAAAGAAAAGATTAAGTTAGAGTAAAAAGCTTAACCTCGGAACAGCGTGAGAAGGTAAAAGGAGCAAGGTGACTTACGCATCTTCCTCCACGGGGCCTCGTTTCTTGTGCCTCGCCGAGGTCTTCTTGGCACGCTTGGCTTTGGGCGCTGCAGTCTCCGAGGTCTTGGAAGCCTCGGCATCCGAGGTACCGGGTCCTGAGCGCTTCCGGGAAGCTGCAGACGCTGGATGAAAGTTCTTATATGTTGGAGGAGCATAGGAAATTGGAATAACATTGACAGGTTCCAGAATTTGGCAATCGTCATCGTCATCATCGGGCCAATCCTGGATGGACGATCGAACTGGTGGGCGGTGCGATGGGCAACCGCGAGTCTTACCCGAGGTGGCCTTGGGAATAGGGAGGTGATCCTCATTGTCCGGATCTTCAGCCTCGGCGGCGGCCGGAATAGGCAGGTCGGGAGTCCACTCCTTAGAAGAAAGGGGGCCATCCTCGATTTCCTGTCGAGTGAACTTCTGCAGAGGTGGCAAGTAAAACCGAGTTAGCACAAGAATCAATACAAGGTCGGGGTGAAAATGAAACCGAGGAATATTATACGCCGGGTAAGGTACACTTACTTGGCTGGAAGGTGATCTCGGTCATAGGGCTTGACACCCCATTTCCACTTATCGGGCATGGTGGTCTTGGCGATGGCCCGGATGCGCCTCTTCACTTCGGAGTCATCGAGTTCAAAAGTGCTGTCCGAGTGGGATCGTAGCGGCCACTCATGTGGCAGATCTTATGGGCCCGCGCTTGTAAGGGTTAACTCGGCGGGTGATCATGGTGCGCAAGATGTCATCTGCCCCCAACTTTTCTCCTGGAGGACATCATGGTTTGGTGGATCAGTAAACCTCGGGAGCGTCGGGTGCAGGCTCATAATCCCAGTTGAGTTGGGCAGCGGGGGTTCCGATGGTGAACTCCGGCAAGTTGATGAGGTCTTCGGTGCCCGGGTTCTTCACATAGAAGAAGGAGCGTTGCCATTTCGGCAGGAGTCCAGGCCCTGAATCCGAGGAAACTCAGAGAGGCGCCGAGGTGAAATCGAGGCCGCCCCGCAAGCGGTCATCTCCTTGTCCACGACCTTCTTGTTCGGGACACTTTGTTTCTTGAGCTGGAAGTACTTGGCCCAGGACTCGATGCTTGGCCATAATCCGAGGTAACCCTCGGAAAAGTTGCGTAGGCCGAAAGTTGGAGGATGGCATTGGCGGGCAGGTGGTGTGGTTGTAGCCCAAAGGTGTCCAAGTCCCGGAAGAATTTCCCGGCCGGGAGCCCGAAACCACGTTCGAAGTGATCCAGGAAGACGACCCGCTCCCCGGATTCCACCTCGGGTTCGATATCTTCTTTCTTCGGAACCCGGCAGATGAGTTTGGCCGGGATCCGCCGTGAATCTCGGAGCCACTTGATGTCGACCTCCGTGACATCAGATCCCTCCCAGCTACCTCGTTCTCCAGGTGCTCCTTCCTCGGCGGGATCCGAGGCAGAAGACATGTTGACGCTTTCCTGCAGAAGAGGGAGGTTCAACCGGGGTAAGTACCTCGGACAGTTTAGATGAGATCTAAATCGCTAAAAGAGTGCGAGAGTGGATCATCGGGTTCGTCAAGATCCTCGAGTTCATCGAAGGATGAACACGTTCATGGCAATGGAGGGGAAACGAAGAACTCACCGGTGAAGAACGCGAAGGATCGGTGGCGTGTCGACGGCGCAAGGTGCAGCGCGCGTACTCCGGTGCGGCGAGGCGCTCGACGGCGGTGCGGAACGCTGCTGCAGAACGGCGGTGTTGCGGCGCAAGGTGCGGTGCACGTTACAGCGAGATTTCGACGGCGGCGCTGGAAGCGGAGGGCACGGAGCAGCGGGCGAGTAGGGAAGAAGAAGAAACTCCCCTGGGCCCCTATTATAACCGCGTGCGGTAACTGCGCACTACCGCGCGGTTACCGGGAGGACGGCAACCGCCAGCGCCGATTTTCTGTGCTGGTCAGCGCGAGAACCGAGGGGTCGTGGGCGGTCAAGTTGGTCAAGTACTTGAGTGCGCGTGTGCACTGTTTGGTGGGTCCGGCTGACGAAGGCGGTGTGTGGTCAGGACCTGTCTTTCAAAGGTCCGGATTTCGAGGTCCGAGCAGAGATTCTTCGCCACGTGCCTCGGAAAATCTTGAGGCAAGATTGTGCTGAGTCAAGCAGCTCGGAAAGTTCAGATTGTAGATCAACCTCGGATTAGATTATGGTCTGTGGGAAGTACCTCGGCAGAGCTATGTTGGAGGTCGGTTTTAGAGGTGGTGCCTTCTTTATTTTTGAACATGCTACTGCCCTCCATCCGAGGTCGTAGGACCGCGCCAGCTTCGGGACTAATGTCGGGGGGCTACCCCCGGGTAGGGTCAAGGCTTGGCTTAAGTTGAGTTTAAAGGTGTGCCGAGGTACGGAAAGGGCCGACCTGCTTGGGCCTGGGAGTGTCCGAGCTTCATCTTGACCTGGAGGATATAAAGGCCGACCTATCTTGGCCCAGAGGGGTCCGAGGTATCCCGTTGGCCTGGCCCGAGGTTCACTGTCCGAGCTATGATCAGCCGACCTAACTACCTCGGTGCTATGATTTGTATTGTGAGTGCAGGAGAAGCTATTTGAAGGAAGTAATGTCCGACCTGGTCGGATCTTAAGTACAAGACCCGAGGTAAGGAGCGGGAACAAGACCCAGCTAACCAAGGCAAGAGGCCGTAGGTCGGGCAGGGGTCAATGCTCCTGTCACTTCCCGCCTGACACGGGAGCGTCTGTCACGGAGCCTGGCAGAGGCGTGCCCCGGGTTCGGCGGGGCTGCACGTCTCTGACCGCTGACACGCGAGATCCGGGGAAAAGGCTACGAGGTAGCACGGCGTGGCTACGTCTGTCTCTGTCAGAGGAGACAGGCTAGCTCTGCCGTTGTGCAACAGGGGATGGGCATGCCATGTCTTGTCCCTGACAGGGGTACGATGGTGACCAAAGCAGAGGCATGGCTACAGTGTTCAGCGAGGGGCACAACGGTAACTCGGCTGGCCTATATAGTGGGCTGCAACCCCTCCTGCGTGAGGGACGAACGAAGAGAGACACAGAAGGAGGCACCCATAAATCGACAGAGAGAGAGGAACCTCGGAATCCCCTGAGATACCTCGGATCCAAGCTCGGAGTTCCTTTTCCCCTTGTAGCTTCATCTTCCACCTCAAGTTCTCACCATTGTATCATCATACAGCTCGAGGAGCAGCTTGTACTTGTCACCATGGATTATACACCAAGTAGGATAGTGCTGCAGTAGGAGTGTTACCTCCACAAGAGGGCCCCGAAGCAGGATACATCGTGGTGTGCTTTGTGTTCTTGGTTTCTGGTTTCTCGTTCGTGTTCTTGCGGTTTCTTGCGTGTTTTTGCTTGTGCACTTCTTGAGTGCATAAACCCTCCCCGGATTCCCCCAACGACCATTCGGCCCCATCTTAGCCATACCTATGGCATCTGCCGTGATCCCACCACGACATCTTCGCTATTGGGCTTTTAGTCATCACGTGCACCAGGTACCCTCACGGTAGGGTACCCGAGATGTATATCCTTGTCAGTAGCCCCCGAGTACTTGTCTGACTCGAAGAATCGGGCATGGACTCGTTCGTAAGTGCACGTCATATGCTTAGCATTTTGTATATTATAATTGGAATTCCTGTATGAATAGCACATGTTGGCTATGTCGAGTATTTCATCGACTGTGGTTTTTGCTTATGATGATCAAGGGATAATAGCTTAGCAGGCCCAGTTCACTCGACGGATCGGACTGGTTAACTATACATTTGGGTAACACCTTACTAGCTTTCAATCAAACTCGAGTCCCCGGACTCGAATCTGGAACAAACTGGTCAGATTTGACTAGGCCGCTGAGGTCTTACTGAGTCGATCTGCAGTATAACTTTGAATTTTACCCAACGCGTCCGTCGGGATTTTTCATCATGTCTGCTGACACGAAAGTATAAGGATTGACGTTGCTGGAACGGTCCTTAGCCCAGCTCGAAAGTTCGGCGGGTCTTACCTTTGCACTATGCATGCAGCATCCGAGGTATTTGCGACGGACGCAACTCGGGAATGTTTCGAGTATGATTTTGCATATGAACGTAGTCGACATATTCGCCGACTGAACCTTTGAAACTATCTTATCGGGTGCGCGACAGCGCTCCCGATGGGAGTAGCCCCCGAGATTGTGCTTTACTGCTTGCAATGGAGGATAATCTCAAAATCTTCCTTCCCACATATGTTAGTCGAAGAAAATCTTTTGCCATAATTCTATCGGGTGCACGGCAGCGCTCCCGATGGGAGTAGCCCCCGAGATTGTGCTTTATTACCTGTAATGGAGGATAATCTCAGAATCACTTGGTCTTGAGCATCTTTAGTCGAAGAAATTTTTTGATACGCTCCCGATGGGAGTAATATGTCTTTGATCGAAGAGACAGTCGAGTGACCATACACTCAAAAAACAATCGAGTGATTAATATGCTTTGGGCGAACCCGACATCTTTTCTGAACAAATCTGCTGCAATGACGTCAGGGATGACGTTTTATGGCGACTGCGCCACCTGACACACGGTGGCGTGCGCTATGCTGCGATAGATGGGACGTGACACGTCTTGTGGGCCCATTGTGCAGCCGTTTGGACTGGATTTGACCGTTCAAGCACGATTTCTTCGGGGCCATGATGGTAGTTCCTAGATTCCCGTGCGTAGTGGGCAGAGTGGCCGGCGACGGTTGCTCTCCATGGCTGCCACGTGTACGGCTTGATTTGCTTCTTTTCCCACGATCTCGCATCCACGGTGCGGATTCTTTTGCATCGAGGTTAAAAGGGTGCGGCGGCGTAAATAGTTCTTTTTACTTGCCATTAGCTCTCCGCCGCCACTGCTTCTTCTTCCTCCTCTCGCATCGCCATAGCCTCAGAGCGAAGCTTGTGCAACCACCTCCGCGATGATGAAACCTGCCACCCGGAAGGGCAGGAGTGCCGCGAGCGCATCGGCAGACAGCGCCGCTGCCGCTGCCAGTGGTTTGAAGAGGGGCAAGGGCACCTGGACCAAGTCCACCCGCAGCAAGAGGATGCTCGCCGGCCTGCGAAACGACGGGCTGATCCCTGAGGATGCCTCGCAAGTTCGCATCCCCGCCGAGGTAATCCCGCGCCCAGGCCCCAATGAGCGGGTCTGTTTTGTGGATTTGTGAACAGGGGATTCGCCTTCCCTGTTCACAAACTTTCTTCGTGCACTGATGCACGTTTATGGGGTGCAACTGCACGATTTTACGTCCAATGGGCTTTTGCACATTGCGTGTTTTTTCGTTCTTTGCGAGTGCTTCCTGGGCGTCGCACCCCACTTTGGTCTGTCCCGCCGCATCTTCAATGTCAAGCGCCAGCACAGCACCAAGGGACCTGGTGGTTTTGGAGTACAGGCTCGACATGATGTCGAGTACTTCAAGATCAACTTCCTGGAATCTGTGCAAGGATGCGCCAGAAGTGGTTCTACATCAAGGATGTGACCATAGGCGCCCAAACCTTCGGGTTGCCTGCCTTGACGCAGACGCCCTGGTAAAGAAGAGGCCATCGTGGATTGGCCCGGCCGACCGGAGTCGAAGCCGAAGAGGCTGACAGTTTGATGGAGAAGGTGCTGAAGCTTCAGACCATTGTTGGTCGAGAGGTCACGGGCATCCACCTGCTAGCATTATGGCCAAGAGGCGAGTGCAACCCTTCGAGCCCGAGCACATGCTATGTGGGGATACAGTGGTGCTTCTGATCCAACCCGCTCACGCGCAGTAGAGCTTTCTGACGCGGAGGCGGAGAAGTTGGTAAGAAGCCTTACCAAATTGACTGATGAAGATCCCTGCGAGATGAACACGCCTGTGCCTCCTTATGAAACCAGCAACCCTTTACCAGAGGTAACAGTTGATATTATATCTCAGTTGATATGTTATGCATGTGTGATGTTGAATCCTTTGCTGTTTATTTGTGCAGGGACACAAAATGTATGAGTCGATGCCTCCCTTGCCAGAGAGCGGCCCAGTGCCAGACAATGAGCCTTTCGAGGTAGATTCTGATGATGAGATGGCCTCACTCGCCACCGCACACACGCCAGAAGCCGATGAGGGCGATGCTGAGGTGCAGGGAAAGCAGAAGCGGTCGCGCGACGAGGAAGACACTGCTGACTCGGAGGAAAAGGAGGAAGACAGGACGGAGTCGATGACGGCGCCACTCGAGATTCCCCCGATTCGCTCGCTTCCTCCTCGACCACCGAAGAAATCGCGCCCGAGCATGGGTGTGCTTGCACCTGGTCGATTGTGCGACCTTACTGAAGAGTAAGTATTATGAGCATATGCTTGTCATGTTATGAACAATACCACCTTGTATACTTATAATGTGTGAAACAGTGTTTCCTCGGATGAGGATATGCCTCCGCCACCTACGGCGGAAAAGAGCAGCGCAGCATCCACTGCACGGACATTGCCACCAGAGCAGCCGCCTACCCCTGCGACTCCTGCAGCTACAGCCACACTACACCACCCGAGCCGGAGGTTGCAGCAACTGAGAGCGGAGCTGCGGCTGCAGGTGTCCCTGCGTCAACTTCTTCCTTCTTGGAGCACGTAAGTTTATGCTTGCCGTAGTTTTAATCCTCATCGAGTGCGAAATTTTTGCCTAGACTCAGTTATTGAGTTATGAATTTGCCCATGTCGTGTACTTAGGCATTTGTGCGAGAGTTGCTGAAGGCTGGTGCCAAGTATGTGCAGAAGGAGACTGAAGCGCCACCCTGCAGCAGCAAACTCGAAGATGCGAAGAGTGCGTATCTCTTTATGCTATTACCACTTGTTGAGGGTGATTCCTCTTGCAGTCTGCTGATAATGTGTGTTTGTTTTGCAGAGGCCGCCGCTGATGCGGCAGAAAATTTGAACAACGCCACCCGTCGAGTGGCTGATCTGGAGAAGAGGCTGAAAGCAGCCGAGGTTAGAGAGGAGTCGACAATTGGTCGACTTTCTGCCGCCAGCACCAGCTTAACTGGTACGAATTTTTTGCTGTGTTCCTTAGATGTTTGAGGTTTCTGATATATAGTGCTGATTATTTTGTCCACATGCTAGGCGTGATGGATGGCCCGACTGCTATGATACGTCCATTTCGCATCACTATTTTATAGCATAATTTACTGTTATTCAATGATATATTTCATATTAAGAGGAGTTACTTATGTTATTTTGTCTTATTTTGCATGTTTGATGATCATTGGATAATTAACTGCCGGAGTCAGATTTCAGCTGGAAAAAGCAACGTCAAGGCACTATATTTCTGGAGCACTAAAAATATTTCCGAGAAGACAGATGTTCCTATTTTATCAGAAGATGGACTAAGCCAAAAGGGGAGGCTGAGATGGGCTAGGAGGGGCCATACCACCCCTGGGCGCGGGGCCCACCTTGGCGCGCCCTGGCCAGGTGTGGCGCCCCTGGCCCACCTCAGGTGCTCCCCCTTCGCGTACTTCATCCCCTAGAAACCCTAAGACACGGGGAGTCCGTGAGAAATTATTCGCCGCCTCCACGAGGCGGAAACCACAGAGAGAAAAAGCTCTCCGGCAGGGAGAATCTGCCGGGGAATTCCTTCCCGGAGAGGGGAGATCATCGCCATCCTCATCGTCATCGCGCTGGACTTCATCGGGATCATCATCATCATCATCTCCACCGCCATCACCACCATCACCGCTGCACCATCTCGTTCCGCTGTAACATCTAGGGCTATACTTTGTCTAGTTCATAGGGGAAACTCTCTCGGTGTTAATTACTCCTTGTGGTTGATGCTATTGAGTTTAATCGATGAATTGAAGTATATGTTCATATTGTTATTCATCATTATATCACATCTGATCATGATCCATATGATGTCTTGTGAGTAGTTTATTTAGTTCTTGAGGACATGGGAGAAGTCATGCTGTTAGTAGTGGAATTATGTTGAGTAATATTTAATGGTTTGATATTTAAGTTGTGGTGTTATTCTTCTAGTGGTGTCGTGTGAACGTCGACTACATGACACTTCACCTTTATGGGCCTAGAGGAATGCATTGTGTATTTGGTTGCTAATTGTGGGGTTGCGGAGTGACAGAAACCTAAACCCCCGTTAGTATACCGGTGCACAAGGAGCGTAGGATCTTAGAGTTTAAGGCTGTGGTTAGATTTATCTTAATTACTTTCTTGTAACTGCGGATGCTTGCAAGAGGTATAATCACAAGTATGTATTAGTCCGAGTAAGGGCGGTGCATTAGCATAGGTTCACCCACACAACACTTATCAAAACAATAAAGATTAATCAACTATGTGAAGCGAAAGCACTTGACTAGAATCCCGTGTGTCCTCAAGAATATTTTGTCCTCATAAGTAAACCAACCGGCTTGTCCTTTGCTCTAAAAAGGATTGGGCCACTTGCTGCAATTATTATTACTGTCTTTTATTTACTCGCATTTCATTTACCTGCTATATCAAAAACCCCTAAAAACTTGTCTGCTAGCATTTACAGTGAAACCTTTACCGAAACTCCTTGTCAGCACCTTCTGCTCCTCGTTGGGTTCGACACTCTTATTTATCGAAAGTACTACGATACAGCCCTATACTTGTGGGTCATCATGCTACTGGCAAGCAAAGCCTTGGCACCTCACTTGATGAAAGTGTGGCTGTCTCGGAGGCTACCAGTAGCAGAGCAGGGGAGATGCTGACGCAAGCGGCGAGTGCCTTGGGCGCCCTCCATGGCAACTTCTTCCCCGGCGAGGAGCTACCATCTTCCTTTGCAGAGCTGGTTGAGCTATTCGAAACCTGAAAGGGACTGCCGTCGCTGACTTCTGTCGCGAGCAAATGGTAAGTGGTGCTCAGACTACTTTTCTCATGTTGCTCGCGCACGGAGTCAAGGCAGATTTTGACGCAGCCACGAAGAAGTTTCCACGGGGTCCTGATGGCAGAACCGTCGGGCTTGGCACTTGGATGGAAGCCGCCAAAACATATGCCCAACAGCTGATAACAACTGTTGAAGAAAGAGCAGCCAAGGTCCAGGCGAAGAAACTTCCTCCAAGAAGTCGACGACTTAGCCAGTGACCCCTTTGTTTGACTAGGTCTAGGAATTTTGTCATTTTGCTTTTGCTATTTGTAAATTATCAGACATCGTATCTGTCTTGTTATGAAATATGAACTTGAGTGATCGGGAGGCGCAGCCCCCGAGCCTTTTGTTTGAGCTCTTTATGCTTCCTTATGCATTGAATTATTCTGACTGCAGAACCGAGCTTCTAAACCATCGACTGGCCCTGTTGTGGGTGGTTCTTCGAAGTCACGAAGCGTGAATGACCAGAAAATTATGGACTACCATCAGCAAAAGCTTTCCGAAGTTACTCGCGAGCTGAAGGAAACACAAGATGCGTATGCTGAGTTGCAGTCAAGGCCATCCCCAACTACAGAGCGAGAAGCCTTTTTGCTTGAGGAGTTGGAGAGAGTAAATCTGCAACTCGAATGTAAGACATTTTCGGATCATCGAGATCTATTCTTTAAAAGGTGACTCGACTAGGCGATGATGAGCCCTTTGTTTTTGCGCAGGTGTTTGCTCTGACCCGATAAAGGAGGAGGCACGAATTCAGGATCGACTCGATGGTCATGCGAGTAGCACTGAGAACTCCGCCGACCCCTTCTGGTCGGACAGGGTGAAGAGCGCCATTTTGGTAAGCTTCTGGACCGGGCTTGGCGCACAGCTATTCGACTGGAGACTTGCAGGTTGGCTTTATTTCGAGTCCACGAAGCTTTGTTTCCTTTGAATGAGCAACCACAGGGCCTTGTGGCTTTGCTGAAGAAATTTCGAAAAGGCAAGGCGATCAAGAAGTTTCTGCGTGAGCAACTGATTAGCGGGGCTAACGTTGCTCTTGCCTTTGTGCGATCGCACCTTCCTCACCTTGATTTGAAAAGGATTGCGATGGGACCCGCACCCCTACCAGGTGGTGGTCCTGTGCCGATGGAGGAGCACTACCAAGAGACACGAGTGGACGCATTGGTCCTAATCCATCGTGTGCTGAAGGAGGAGGAAAAATGGGCCGAGCCCAAGGAAGAACCTGTTGAGTAGGTTATGTGTATGGGGGCTGAGCTTGATAGAATACTTTATAATATGAAACATAAGCTGCACAGCCCCGAGTATTCGTGTGCGGCTGTGAATTTTTGCAGTACTTGAAGCTTCACTTGATGCTTCTAGGCTCAACTCCCGAATAATTGAGTGAGGTTAAACAACTTTTGTGTTTATGTATGATTTTTATGACCCAGTCCCCGAGTATTCGAGTGCGGCTGGGGTATTATGTTGTGAACAAGCGGAAGCGCATGCTTTTTGAGATAGCGCAGCCCCCGAGTGCTCGGGTGATGCTAATTTTGTGAAATCAAGTTATGTGACTAGTAAGCAGGGAGAAATATGAGGAATCGTGAATTATATTCCATTTTGAATTTTAAGCTGCAGGCCGCCTCATTAAAAACCTTCCAGTCCCCTTAGGTACCCTGGTAAGGAAAAGAGCGCGTCTGAAACCTGCAGCTATCCGACATATGTGCCTATTACATTGTGCGACTGAGCAATCTAAGCATAGTAACGGCGCAGTTGCGCAACGTTCCAAGGATTATGCGAGAGTTCTCCTGTCTTCGCGTGCTTCAGCCTGTATGCTCCACCACCAATGACCTCGGTGATGATGAAGGGTCCTTCCCATGGAGAAGTGAGTTTGTGCACCTTCTTTTGCTTCAGTCGAAGTACCAGGTCGCCAACCTCGAAGGACCTGGTACGCAGTCGACGGCTGTGGTAGTTGCGGAGGTCCTGCTGATAAACAGCTGTGCGTGCGAGCGCCGTGTTACGTGCTTCTTTAGCAAGTCGACTGCGTCTTCGAGTGCCTCGTCTGCATCTTCTTCGTTGTATGCTTCGACTCTTGGTGCATTGAATCTTACATCAGATGGCAGGATTGCCTCTGCACCGTACACCATGAAAAATGGGGTAAATTGTGTTGAAGCATTGGGAGTTGTGCGTAAGCTCCATAGCACAGACGGAAGTTCTTCGACCCAAGCACCCGCTGCTCTTTTGAGTGGGACCAGGAGGCGCTTCTTGATTCCACTCGTAACAAGCCCATTGGCCTTTTCGACTTGGCCATTTGACTGCGGGTGCGCCACAGATGCATAATTGAGCGTGATATCTTGCTCTTTGCAGAAGGATTTGAATTCCTCAGCCGTGAAATTCGTACCGTTGTCAGTGATGATGCTACTTGGCACACCAAAGCGGTATATGATGGATTTTATGAAATTGACTGCTGTAGTGGCAGTCGAACTTGTGATAGGTACTGCTTCAATCCACTTGGTGAACTTGTAGACCGCCACCAGGTGAGTATGCCCTCCATGGGAGGATTTTTTGAGTGGCCCAACCATATCGAGCCCCCACTGGGCGAAGGGCCAGGCCAATGGTATTGTCTTCAACGCCGATGCGGGTGAGTGCGGCTTTGTGGTGAATTTTTGACAGCCGATGCACCTTTTGACTATGTCCTCCGCGTCTTTGAGTGCTGTAGGCCAGTAGAAGCCTGCGAAAGGCTTTGGCTACGAGTGATCGACTGCTGGCATGATGCCCGCAAGTACCTGCATGAATATCCGAAGGATGGCTTGGCCATCTTCAAATGCTATGCAACGTTGGAACATACCTGATATGCTGCGCTTGTACAGTTCTCCGTTGATGACAGTGTATGCTTTAGATCGTCGAGTGACGCGTCTTGACTCTGTGAAGTCTTTGGGTACCTCGCCGTGGAGTATGTATGCGAGGAAAGGTTGAGTCCAAGTTGGCTCGATGAGGAGTACCTCGACTGGTGGGTCCTCTGTGCTAGGTGCTTTGCTCTTGGCCGGTGCGGCTGATGCAGGAGTTGCCCGCTTCTTTTTGATTGATCTGTGCTCGATGCGCTCGAAGAAGACACCAGGTGGCACTGGTGCTTTGGTCGCACCAATGTTAGCTAACTTATCTGCTTCTTCATTGCTCTCACGCCCTATGTGCCGCAACTCGCAGCCTTCGAAGCTGCCCTCCATGATGTTGTACAGGTCACGGTAGGCAATCATGTTATCTGCGATTGCGTCGCAGGCCTTCATTGTTTGCTGCACCACCAGATTCGAGTCGCCGTAGATCATCAGTCGAGTGCACCCGAGGGCTTTGGCCATCCTCATGCCATGGATCAGAGGCTCATATTCTGCTTCGTTATTGGACAGGAACTCGAACCCCATTTGTAGGATATAGCAGAGCTTGTCGCCTTTTGGTGATATGAGGATAACACCTGCGCCTGCGCCTTCGTTTTTCTTTGAGCCGTCGAAGTACATAGTCCATGAGTTGGACACATCTGGTGCTCCTGGGAGCTGAGCTTCGATCCACTCGGTGTGGAAGTCAGGTAAAACTTGTGCTTTGATGGCCTTCGGGCAATCATACTTGATGTCTCTTGGTGCTAGCTCGATGAGCCATTTTGCTACTCGCCCAGTTGCGTTGGGGTTTGTGAGGATGTCCCCGATCCCTGAGGTGCTGATTACAGTGATCGGGTGCTCGGAGAAGTAATGCGTCAGCTTCCTTGAGGACATGAACACGGCGTAGGCCAGCTTCTGATAGTGCGGTACCACTGCTTTGATGTGGAGAGCACTTCACTCAAATAATAGACTGGACGTTGTATGCTTTGGGCATGTCCTCCTCTCTGCGTTCGACCACTAGAACAGTGCTCACCACCCTGTTAGTTGCAGAGACATATAGGTATAGTGGCTCGCGTTCCCTTGGTGCTACGAGGATTTGAGGGCTTGTGAGGACTCGCTTGAGGTCCGTGAAGGCTGCTTTGGCTTCTGGCGTCCACTCGAATTTATCTGCTTTCTTCATCAGTCGATAGAACGGGAGTGCCTTTTCGCCTAGCTTGCTGATGAATCAACTGAGCGCTGCCACTCGACCCGCTAATTTTTGTACGTCATGGAGCTTTGAAGGCCTTTGCATCATCAAGATGGCCTGTATTTTCTCCGAGTCTGCCTCGATTCCTCGAGCTGAGACTAGATACCCGAGGAGTTGCCCGGCTGGCACGCCAAACGTGCACTTCTTCGGGTTGAGCTTGATGTGGAAGCGTTTGAGGTTTGCGAATGTCTCTCGCAAGTCATCGAGTAGTGTGTTTTCCTCTCTTGTGGTGATGACGATGTCATCTACATAAACCTAGACGTTTCGCCCAATTTGCTTCTTGAGGCAATCTTGCATCATGCGCTGGTATGTTGCGCCTGCGTTCTTGAGCCCGAAAGGCATTGTGGTGTAGCAGTAGACCCCGAGTGGGGTTATGAACGCCGTTTTCTCTTCATCTTCTTCCTTCATCCTTATCTGGTGGTAACCCGAGTAGGCTTCCAGGAAGGATAAGCGAGCGCACCCGGCGGTGGAGTCGACGATCTGGTCGATTCGAGGTAGTGGAAAGTGATCCTTTGGACAGCACTTATTGAGTGCTGTAAAATCTACGCACATCCGAAGGATATCTGTGTGTTTCTTCTCTACGAGTACGTGGTTGGCCACCCATTGTGATTTCTTGATCTCTCTGATGAATCCCGCTGCGAGTAGCCTGTCGACTTCGGCTTCGACTGCAGTTCTTTTTGGGCCGGATATGCGGCGCATTGTTTGCTTGACTGGTTTAGCATCTGGAAGTAGTTGGAGAGAGTGCTCGGCGAATTCCCTGGGATACCTGGCATGTCTGCTGGACACCATGCAAATATATCCCAGTCATCCCTGACATCATTGCAGCAGATTTGTTCAGAAAAGATGTCGGGTTCGCCCAAAGCATATTAATCACTCGATTGTTTTTCGAGTGTATGGTCACTCGAGATGACACGGCGCTTACAACGGTGCCGACTCGCGCCACGATGGCGACGGCTTCAGTGGCTAGGCTGACTGCCCAGCCCCCGAGTTCCGACTCGGGTGCGGGTACGGACCGCCATCCAGACATCGATGGATGCGCACCAGGTATGTGAATTTTCTTTCTGTTCCTGTTGCGTTCCCAGCTGTATGTAGCCCCAAGGCCGAGTCATGTTCGAAGAAGGCGGCTTGGGTCTTCATAGTTTCCTGGATGCGGTGTAGGTAGCGACGTAGCCCTCGGGTTTGCCATAGTGTCGAAGTAGATGCAATCCGGGGCGCAGCCCCCGAGTTCCTGACTCAGTCTGTATTTTTGTGTTGTTTTGGGGCAAGCCCCCGGGTTGCCCGAGTCATTGTAGATGCAACCCGGGGTGCGGCTCCCATGGCACTCGAACGTTCAAATAACCGGTGCGGCGATTTTTTGTTGCAGGAACTGTCCTGGCTTCTTGAAGCCAAGCAGGAGACCCAGCGCCTACGAGCTGATACGTCTCAAACGTATCTATAATTTCTGATGTTCCATGTTGATATTATACCAATTGTTACATGTTTTATATACACTTCATGGCATTTTTATGCATTTTCTGGGACTAACCTATTAACAAGATGCCACAGTGCCAGTTCCTGTTTTCTGCTGTTTTTGTATTCCAGAAAAGCTAGTCTGGAAATATTCTCGGAATTGGACGAAACTTGGACAGAACCTCCTATTTTTCCAACACGTACACGGAGTCCAAAGAGAGACGGAGGGGAGCCACGAGCCAGCCACACCATGGGGCGGCGCGGGCCCCCCTGCCACGCCGTGGGGTGGTGTGGGCCCCACGGGCGTCTCCAGCCGCCGCCTTTCGCCTATATAATCTTCCGACGCGAAAACCCTAAATACCGAGCCATTATCTACGAAAAGTTCCAGAGACGCTGCCGCCGTCAACCCTAGCTCGGGAGGGTTCAGAAGCTCTTCCCGGCACCTGCCGGAGAGGGGAATCATCACGGAGGGCTCTACATCACCATGCCTGCCTCCGGAGTGATGCGTGAGTAGTTCATCCTTGGACTACGGGTTCATGGCAGTAGCTAGATGGTTGTCTCTCCACTTTATGCTATCATGTTTAGATCTTGTGAGCTGCCTATCATGATCAAGATCATCTTATTGTAATGTTGTGTTTGTTGGGATCCGATGAATATTGAATACTATGTCAAGTTGATTATCAATCTATCTTATATGTTATTTATGATCTTGCATGCTTTCCGTTACTAGTAGATGCTTTGGTCAAGTAGATGCTTGTAACTCCAAGAGTGAGTATTTATGCTAGATAGTGGGTTCATGCCTCCGGTAATCTGGGAGAGTGACAACAACTTCTAAGATTGTGGATGTGTTGTTGCCACTAGGGATAAAATAACCGATGCTTAGCTTAAGGGTGCGCCGTTAGGTCTAATGCATTTGTTTACATTACGCACATTACTTAATGCGATTATCCGTTGCTTACCAACGGGGAACTCGGATGACAACCTGGAGGTGGATTATTAGTCATAGACGCTGTTGGATAACGGTCTATGTATTTTGTTGTAATGCCCACATGAATATCATAGTAATCATCATGTCATATATATGCATTGTCATGCGCTCAATATTTTGTCAATTGCCCAGCTGTAATTTGTTCACCTAGCATATTAGTTATCTTTTATGAGAGACACCACTAGTGAACTGTGGACCCGGTCCATTCTTTTACACTGATAATACAACCAACTGCAAATATTGTTCTTTTTCATTCTCTGCAATTTACTACTGTTTTCCACACCATACGTTTAATGCTTTGTTTTCAGCAAGCCGGTGAGATTGACAACCTCATTGTTTCGTTGGGGCAAAGTTTTGATTGTGTTGTGTGCAGATTCCACGTTGGTGATCGAGTAAACGGCGCCACCAACAACCTTCAGAAGTGATTTCTTGCTCCTACTGGTTCGATTAAACCTTGGTTTCATACTGAGGGAAACTGCTGCTACACAGCTTCATACCTTCCTCTTGGGGTCTCCGAACGAGCGTGTGACCCACGTCACCAAGCAACTTTTTCTTGCGCCGTTGTCGGGGAGCAAGAGGATTTCTGCAAGGGAAGTTTCACGCTTCCAATCTCTTTATTTTGTTATTGTCTTGCTTAGTTTATTTTTATCTAGTCTTGTTTGCTTTATTTATCAAAAACACAACAAAAAAATTAGTTTTCTGCATCTAGTTTATTTCGGTTTGTTATTATGTCTAGTTGTTTACTTGATATCAATGATTTCTCTCTTTGAAACAAAATCGTGTTGGCTAAGTGGGTTCACTGATGATCAACAAAATTATTATAAGGAATACCGCATTTCTAAAAAAGGGGTACATTTATGGAAACAAATAAGCACATTGAATTATTTTGCTAAGAACTTGTGCTCTACTTATGATGAATCCTACTGCTTTAATGAATCATTATGTTGTAGAAGGCATAAACACCTCCCTTTCCAATGTGATTATAATGATAATGAAACCTTGGCTGCTTATGCTAAAGGAAACTATGACTTTGGCAATCTTGAACAAACTGAAGAATTTTTTGTTTTTAAAGGTGCTTATGAAATTGCTGGTTATATTCACGATGATGAATCTCCTTATAAATCTGAAATTTTTGCTATACTTGGTTATTGCCTTGAATATTACAATGATAACCTTATATCACTGAATTTCTTGAGAAAACTTATTCTCCAGCTACCTTTCAGGAACATGTGGAACAAGAATCTGCTGTAGCTGAAATCTCATTGGATGAAAAGGAGGAGGAGAGTGATGAACAAAAGAAAGAAGAGTGCAACCCATGTCTACCTTCTAATGAGAGTAACTCTTTAACTCTTACACTATTTGATTGCCCTCCATGCTTACAAAAGGAGAATGAATGTTATGTTCCTGTGGATTCTCTTGAAATATTCCCTATGAATGAAACTTGTGGAAATAATTATGCTACTGTTATTTATGATAATCCATGCTATTTCGATATATCTTATGATAATCCTTTATTTGTGCCTAATTTCGAAATGCATGGTATTGAGAAAGTTTGCTTAGAAAATGTTTATGATAAAGCTCTAGATGATGGTCCTATGTTGCTTGATAATATTATGCATTCTACTATTGAGAGTGATCAATCATCTTGTTTTAGTATGTCTAAAAGTGGGTTTGAAATTTTTAATCCCACTATTTTGGAGCTTGATAAAAATTATGTGTTTGTAGATCATGAAAAGCATGCTTTATGTGACAGTTATATTGTTGAGTTTGTTCATGATTCTACTGAAAGTTATTATGAGAGAGGAAAATATGGTTGTAAAAGTTTTCAAGTCACTAAAACACCTCTCTTTATGTTGAAAGTTTTAAAGTTGCATTTGTTGTATCTTCCTATGCTAGTTGCTTTATGCTTCAATAATTTATGTTACTACAAGATTCCTTTGCATAGGAAGTGGGTTAGATTAAATGTGTTTGATATTTGTCTCTTGATGCTCTTTTTGTTTTCAACTCTTATTCTTATGAGAGCATCATTAAAATCTTCTAGCCTAGCTAAAAGGCGTTAAAGAAAAGCGCTTATGGGAGACAACCCATTATTTTATTTCTGCAATTTTTCTTTTCTTTTTGAGTCAAGGAGTTGTTTACTTCTGTAACAATTCCTTTGTATCTTTATTTTATCGCATTGTTGTGCCAAGTATTGCCTCTAATAGGAAGATGATGCTAGATTTGGATTTCTGCGCAGGAACAGATTTCTGCTGTTCACCGTTTTACTTCTGTAAAATCACAGAAAAATTATTTAAATCTAAATTTTTGTGCGTGATCCTCAGATATGTACGCATCTTTCGTTAGTTTAAAGTTTTTCGATCTGAGCAACGTAAGTGCCTCGAAAAAATTCGTCTTTACGGACTGTTCTGTTTAGACAGATTCTGTCTTTTATTTTTCGCATTCTCTCTTTTACTAGTGTTGAGTGGAATTCTTTTTTAGGGTGAAGAGCTTCACATAACATCAGTGGCAGTAGTTAATGTTAAAAGTAACGGTCATGTTTGTGTCCTTATAGAACATGTGAGTTTTTGATTGTGCACTAACCCTCTAATGAGAATTACTTGAGTTTGGTGTGGCGGAAGTTTTCAAGGGTCAAGAGAGAAGGATGATATAATGTGATCAAGAAGAGTGAAGAGCTTAAGCTTGGGGATGCTCCCATGGATCACCCCAGCATATTTCAAGAAGACTCAAGCGTCTAAGCTTGGGGATGCCCAAGGCATCCCCTTCTTCATCAGCAACTTATCAGGTCATCTCTAGTGAAACTATATTTTAATTCTTTCACATCATATGTGCTTTACTTGGAGCGTCTGTGTGCTTTTATTTTCAGTATTTTATTTTTCTTATGGTCAACTTGATTGGACCCAGCATTCTTGATTGGGAGAGAGACACGCTCCGCTTTTTCATATGAATACTCCTATTCTTCACTTATACTTGTTGAGTATTCTTATCTAGCTATTGCTATGCTTTTAGCTCCTTTTTGCATGCATCTCTTATTCAGAGCTGTTAGTTCTTTTAAAGAAAGTACTCTCTTGCTTCACTTATAATTGTTTGGAGAGTTTATGTTGAAATAAATTGATTGGTGTTTGGTTGGAACAGAAAATGTTGCATGTGGTAGATGGTATAATGGAAAAAGCTTACATATTCTTGTAGATCACTGTATTGGATAATTTGATACTTGTCAATTGTTTTGAGTTATCAAGTAGTTCATGTTTAAGCTTTTGTATCATGTAGTTAAAACCTATTAATGAAGAACTACCGTAAAGCTCGTTGAAATTTGGTTTGCATGATTGGTATCTCTAAGGTCTAGATATTTTCTAGTAAAAGGGTTTGGTTAACAAGGAAGACAGTGTAGAGTCTTATAATGCTTGCAATATGTTTTCATATAAGTCTTGCTGTGTCGGTTGATATCCTGTGTTTGCTTCAAATAACCTTGCTAGCCTAAACTCTGTACTGAGAGGGAATGCTTCTCGTGCATCCAAAACCTTGAGCCAAAATCCATGCCATCTGTGTCCACCATAACTACCTATATGTGGTATTTCCTTGCCATTCCAAGTAAATTTTTCATGTGCTACCTTTAAACTATTCAAAATTATTACTCCTATTTTGTGTCAATGTTTACCAAGCTCATGAGGACGGGGTGGATGTCTTTATGTCAACTGTCAAACAGACTTTACCACCGGACTAGCGGCATATACATCCGCTTATCCATTAATTTTGCAAAAAGAGCTGGCAAATGGGGTGCCCAGTCCCAATTAATTACAACTTTAACCGCTTAATTCTCTTCACATTTTTGCCCTGATTTATCAGTCAAGCAATGACAAACAGTGAAATATCTGCATGTGTAAACAAAAGAGAAAGAGGGATGATCTGCCTTGCTGGTAGAAATAACGTCCTTCATGGGAGCCGCTCTTAAAAGTCTGGTTGGCAGGGGTCATATTGTACTTTCCATTTTCTGATTCGTTGACAATTAACAAACACCTCCAAAACTTATTTTTACTCTTATATGATTTCAAAAACTTAAAAAGCTCTAGCACATGATTTAATCCCTGCTTCCCTCTGCGAAGGGCCTTTCTTTTACTTTTATGTTGAGTCAGTTTTCCTACTTCTTTCTATCTTAGAAGCAAACACTAGTGTCAACTTTGGTGCAACAATTTTTATATGCTTGTATATTGCACTTATTATATTGCTTTGTGTTGACAAATATCCATGAGATATATATGTTGAAAGTTGAAAGCAATTGCTGAAGCTTAAATCTTCCTTTGTGTTGGTTAAATACCTTTTACTTAGAATCTATTGCTTTATGAGTTAACTCTTATGCAAAACTCTTTGATGCTTGTCTCGAAAGTACTATTCATGAAAAGTTTTTGCTTATATGATTCAGTTGTTTGCTCATTATCTACTTGCTAGCAAACTATAGACCATTGACCTGGATCACTTCATTCATAACATGTGCTTTACAATACTATTTGATCAAGATTATGATTGTAGCATGTCACCTCAGAAATTATTTTGTTTTTATCGTTTTACCTACTCGAGGACGAGTAGAACTAAGCTTGGGGATGCTTGATACGTCTCAAACGTATCTATAATTTCTGATGTTCCATGTTGATATTATACCAATTGTTACATGTTTTATATACACTTCATAGCATTTTTATGCATTTTCTGGGACTAACCTATTAACAAGATGCCACAGTGCCAGTTCCTGTTTTCTGTTTTTGTATTCCAGAAAAGCTAGTCTGGAAATATTCTCGGAATTGGACGAAACTTGGACAGAACCTCCTATTTTTCCAACACGTACACGGAGTCCAAAGGAGAGACGGAGGGGAGCCACGAGCAGCCACACCATGGGGCGCGCGGCCCCCCTGCCGCGCCGTGGGGTGGTGTGGGCCCACGGCGTCTCCAGCCGCCGCCCTTTCGCCTATTTATTCTTCCCGACGCGAAAACCCTAAATACCCGAGCCATTATCCACGAAAAGTTCCAGAGACGCCGCCGCCGTCAACCCTAGCTCGGGAGGGTTCAGAAGCTCTTCCCGGCACCCTGCCGGAGAGGGGAATCATCACCGGAGGGCTCTACATCACCATGCCTGCCTCCGGAGTGATGCGTGAGTAGTTCATCCTTGGACTACGGGTCCATGGCAGTAGCTAGATGGTTGTCTCTCCACTTTATGCTATCATGTTTAGATCTTGTGAGCTGCCTATCATGATCAAGATCATCTTATTGTAATGCTACATGTTGTGTTTGCTGGGATCCGATGAATATTGAATACTATGTCAAGTTGATTATCAATCTATCTTATATGTTATTTATGATCTTGCATGCTTTCCGTTACTAGTAGATGCTTTGGCCAAGTAGATGCTTGTAACTCCAAGAGTGAGTATTTATGCTAGATAGTGGGTTCATGCCTCCGGTAATCTGGGAGAGTGACAACAACTTCTAAGATTGTGGATGTGCTGTTGCCACTAGGGATAAAATAACCGATGCTTAGCTTAAGGGTGCCGTTAGGTCTAATGCATTTGTTTACATTACGCACATTACTTAATGCAATTATCCGTTGCTTGCAACTTAATACCAACGGGGAACTCGGATGACAACCTGGGGTGGATTATTAGTCATAGACGCTGTTGGATAACGGTCTATGTATTTTGTCGTAATGCCCACATGAATATCATAGTAATCATCATGTCATATATATGCATTGTCATGCGCTCAATATTTTGTCAATTGCCCAGCTGTAATTTGTTCACCCAGCATGTTAGTTATCTTTTATGGAGAGACACCACTAGTGAACTGTGGACCCCGGTCCATTCTTTTACACTGATAATACAACCAACTGCAAACATTGTTCCTTTTCATTCTCTGCAATTTACTACTGTTTTCCACACCATACGTTTAATCCTTTGTTTTCAGCAAGCCGGTGAGATTGACAACCTCACTGTTTCGTTGGGGCAAAGTAGTTTGATTGTGTTGTGTGCAGATTCCACGTTGGTGATCGAGTAAACGCGCCACCAACAACCTTCAGAAGTGATTTCTTGCTCCTACTGGTTCGATTAAACCTTGGTTTCATACTGAGGGAAACTGCTGCTACACTGCTTCATACCTTCCTCTTAGGGTCTCCCAACAAGCGTGTGACCCACGTCATCACGCGCCGAGTTGCAGAAGGCGCGTGAGGGTTTCATCTCTGCTGCCGAGCATCAACAAGTGCTGGCCGCGCAGGAACGCCGACACACGAGGCATTTGCAGCGGTTCAGGATTCCTGCGTGCAGCTCACCAAGCAGAAGGAGCAAGAGGATGCCGCCCTCACTCTGGCCACCAAGGGGGTATGGCGAGGATCTAGAGAAGCTCGAGCGCAAGGCTGCTGGGGCCGAGTGCGAGATGAAGGAGCTGACCGACCCGCTCGCCGATCTCGCCGTCGGTATCTGGGGTGAGTGTCCGTGCGCCCCTCTTGTATTCGCACCGACTATGTGTTCCTTTTGTTGAGACTTTTTGCCTTGCATCAGGTGAGGAAGCGAGTGGCTTGACGGCGGTGGAGCAGGTCCATTGGGTCGGCGTCTTCCTTCGCCCAAGGAGGGAGTCGCCGGACCCATCAGTCGGGTCGTACGCGCTCTCCAGCTGATGCCGAAGGTGATTACCTGGGTGCGGGAGTCGTCCGCTCGTAGCGGTGCTGCCGTGGCGTTGGGCCTCGTTCGCGGACGCTACAAGCAGATGAACGTCAACAAGATCACGGCGAGCATCCCGACTGACAACCAAGGTCGGGAGATCGACCTCGCCCCGGTGTTCGAGTTCGTCGCTCCCTATGCCTGCCGTGCCACGAAGATGGTCGACCACAGCGAGTTCGTCTTCGACGAGGTGGTGCCAAACAACGACCTGGGCGAGGTGGCGGACCAGGAACCCGCGACGGAGTTCCTGTTCTCAAGAGCCGCAACTCTCCCGGCGCCGGCTTCGAGGTCCGAGGCGTCGACGTCCACAGCACCGGTGGCTCCTTCGTCGTGATCCCGTTCCCCTGCTTGCAAAGAGGGGTTTATTTATAAGTAGTTAGGGTTTTCGCCTGCGGGCGAAAGTTTTTTGTATGAACAGTATTCCAAGTGCCGGGTCATGATTGTGCGTGCGCCTCCGCGGCGTGCTTTAATTTGAACCCGCACTTTTGATTATGTTCTTTAGTTGTGCGCTTTTCATCAATGCTTGTTTTTCGCTTGTGTTGAAGCTAGTCGATCGTGCGAGACCTCGCCAAGTGTGCCCTCGCGTGATGCTTTTCGTGGCGCGCGGTACCCATGGTGACAAAGTCCGATTGCGGCTTCATTGTCAAGTTAGGTTTGAACCGGCTGCACTACTTGTTCACGTTTGCGAGTTGCTGACGATTGGGAGGAAAACGAAACATTTGAGATATTGTGCTGCATGAGCAGGGAGTCCAGTGGTGAGTCGCGCATCATGGCGTCCGGCTCTCTTTGACGACCCATCAATCATATAACGTGCGAGTAGGAAAGTAAAGACTCGAAAGCATGTTTGAGACGAAACGGTAGCCCCCGAGCGTGTCGGGTGTGTACCGGCTTTATTTCCTTGATTGATTACACAACATTACAATGTATACTATGTATACTCGGGGCGAAGCGGGCTGATGTTCCATGGACGCTTGGTCTCCTCTGCCAACTTGGAGCTTGTGTTTGGCTCACGCAAGTCGACGAGGTGGTAGGAGCCGTTTCCCATCGCCTTGCTGACGACGAACGGTCCTTCCATGGTGAGAGCTTATGCATCCCTTTCGACTTTTGGATGAGTCGAAGAACCAAGTCGCCATCCTGGAATGAGCGACTTCTAACCCGGCGGCTGTGATAGCGGCGCAGGCTTTGTTGGTATATCGCCGTCCTGGAGAGTGCGAGTTCGCGAGCTTCTTCCAGGAGGTCGACGCCGACTAGGCGGGCTTCTTCATTTTCTTCCTCGTTATAGAGGGCAGCTCGTGGTGAGTCGTGCTCAGATCTGTGGGCATGACGGCTTCCGCACCGTACACCAAAAAAATGGCGTATAGCGGTGGAACGGTTGGGAGTCGTTCTAATGCCCCAGAGCACTGCTGGTAACTCGTCCAGCCAGCAACCCGGCGTCCGCTCTAGGGGTACTTGGAGTCGCGGCTTGATCCCGGCCAGCACAGTTTGGTTCATCCTTTCGCCTGCCGTTTGTTTGCGGGTGAGCGACTGATGCAAGGTCGAGACAGATGCCTTTTTGTTGAATAAGGCCTTCATCTCTCCCCGGCGAAGTTTGTGCCATTGTCGGTGATGATGTTGTGCGGGTAGCCAAACCGGAAGATTAGTTCCTGGAGGACCTTGGTTGCTGTCTTCCCGTCGAGTTTCTTGATGGGCTTCACCTCCACCCACTTGTTGAATTTGTCGACTGCCACGAGGAGTTGTGTCATGCCACCGCGAGCCGTCTTGATTGTCCCACCATGTCCAGCCCCAGACCGCGAAGGGCCAAGTCAGGGGATCGGCTCCACGTGATCGGCTGCTCGGACCAGTCGAGCCACTGGGGCACGTCTGGAGGAGACGCGTGGACGGCGCGCCGGATGACCTTCTCCTCCCGCTTGGAGTCAAGGCCGACAAAGGCGGCAGTGGGAGGCATGCCCTGCTGCAGCTCACCATCGTCTCCGTCTGGGGCCCATTTCTTGGCGCCAGTCTTCGCTTGACGATCTCAGCCGTCCAGCTGCAGTCGTCGGTGGTGTGGGCGGCCGGCTTGCGGGTAGGCTGTGGTACCTACACGGCATGGCCGGATCTCCGTGGCGGTGAGTTTCTTCCGTGGAAAGCTGCCACGCTGGCTTTTGAAGCCGCGCGGCCTCCCGTGGTCATGGCGGCTAAAGGTCGGAGCCACCGTCGCCTTTGCGCTTATGGGCGCTGGAGTGCTTGGCCTTGCCTTTGTTTTTGCCGCCCTTTCTCGTCGTCCTCCTCGTCGGAGTCGTCCTTGGTGCCGTCAGACTCGGCGTACTTGTGCACAATGGTGAGTAGCTGGCCCATCGTCATGTCGCCCTTGTGTGAACACCTCAGCTTCTGCTTGAGCGACTCGAACGTGGTGTTGTCCTCGAGGTGAGAATGCACCGTGTCGACGCTGAGGTGGTCTGCCGAGTTGATGAGGTCGGCGACTCGGCGTACCACTTCCTAGTGGACTCGCCCTCTTCTGGATGCAGCGCTTGAGGTCCTCGACCGTAGTCGGGCGCTTGTAGGTCCCTTCGAAGTTGGTGATGAAGAGTCTCTTCAACTCGCCCCAGGAATTGACGCTGTTCCTGGGGAGGTTGTGAGCCAGGTGCGAGCGTTCCCTCAAGCATGAGAGGGAAGTAGCGCGCGCAACAGAGCGAGGAGGCGCTCTGAATGCTCATGGCGGCCAAATAGTCCTGGACCCAGGTTTCCGGGTTCATGGCGGCGTTGTACTTGGGTGCCTCCCTCGGCCCCTTAAAGCTGCTCGGGAAACGCTCGCCACGGATGGCGGGTCCAAAGCACTTGGGGCCGACGTCGCCTCGGCGCGCTTGTCGTTGAGGTGTAGGCGTAGATCTGGCGCGGAATGGTTGGAGCGCGCCTGCGCCTGATTGTTGTTGTTGGTGTTTGCCGGGCGTCGATGCGGGCGAGCCAGGGCGGGTTGCCTCCAGCCGCCGCATTGCTCGACACGGCCGGCTCCTCGTGCCGGCTGCGTTGTGGCTGCGGAGCAGCGTGCGCCTGGGGGAGTTCTTGTTTCCTTGGCTCCGGTGCGGTGCCGAAGCCGTCTTCTCGCTGGGTGGCGACTTGGAGTAGAGCCTGCCATCGGATTGTGACATGTTCTCTTGCAACTCAGCGCCTTGTCCACCAGCTTACACCCCTTGCTCCAGTAGGGGTTGTCCTTAACCCGAATCCTCTTGAAGAGAGAGGCGGCGGCGGTCATACAATCGACCGGAGTGCCGAAGACCATGAGGTCGACCTCGTCGTCGTTCCGCAGCTGGGGTTGAGGACGAGACGGGTTTGGCGGAGGCTGCGGCGCCGGAGGCCATCTCCAGGCGAGGTTGAGGCGGAGCTTGATTCGAGCCGCCGGGCTGAGCCCTACGACACTCGTCGCGCTGCCTCTCCTGTTCAATCTCGCGTGCGAAGGCGTTGTCGAGCACGCGAGTGGGTGCATCAGGGTTGAGACACGATTTGCGGCTCTTGTGATGCGAGTGACCGCGGAGAGGGCGGTCGACTGAGCATCGACCTCAGCTCCTTCAAGCGGATCTCCTCCTGCTAGCGAGCCATCTTTAAGCGCAGCAGCTCGAGCTGCGTTGCCTGGTCGATGACGTTCGCGGCGTGATCGGGGTGTTGAGCGGGTCAGCCACCCGACCTGCCTGTCCGCACAGGGCGGCGAGAGATTCGTCGCGCTGCTTCATTTCGTGAGCCTCCTGGTCGCAACGTACCTGGTCGCGTTGCTGGTTCTGTGCGTCGGCCTCCGTTGCGGAAGCGTTTGCTGCGCGGATTTTGCGGCGGCAGAGTTTGCCGCCTCGCCCGTCATGTAAATGAGGCGGGTGTCACCGAGCCGTCCGAGGCCAGATCGGTCGAGCCCTCAGACTCGTAATCGAGGGACGGGCAAGATTGATCCGGTGTCGTCGTCGTCCGAGATCTGGACGGTCCCGGCAGGTGAAGAGGGTGCGAGGTAGTTCGCAACCGCAGTGTCGATGATGGCCTCGTCAACGAGTTGAGCGGGGAGGAGGCGCCGTTGTCGCTGTTGGCGGCGCCTTCTTCGCCCGAGCCGCAGAAGCCGACGTAGACGGTGACGGCGGTCCCGAACGGGATGGTCACCGCACGAGTGATTGGGGCGTAGTTGGTCCTGCCCCAAGTGTGTGGATCGGCGACGTAGCCGATCCCGCCGTGCTCGAAGTAGTTGCCGGTGACAATGTCGCCGCGACCCGGCATGGCTTGAGGGCTGAAGTAGACACCGGTGCCGGGTTCAGGACTGTCCATGAAGTAGATTCCAGCGATCGCTCGCCCCACGGTGGGCGCCAACTGTCGTGGGTTAATCACGGCAGATGCCATACGGGGTGGCTTAACTCGGGTGTGAGTCAGGTGACGTTAGGATTCACAGAGATGTAGCACACGCAGAGTTTACCCAGGTTCGGCCCTCGGTACGAGGTAAAGACCTACTCCAGCTTGTATGTATTTGGATCTTGATGGGGTGTACAATGGTGTGCGCACCAGAGCTTGAGGTTGTTCCGGAGGCGATGGAATGAGATGAGTCTGTCCCTAGGTTGCGCCTAGCCAGCTTTATATAGGGAGCCGGCTAGGGTTTACAGGGAAATGACGGGTGCCTAGGCGGCGCTAGCTAATCTGCTACAAGTGCGGCTTCGTGGAGCGCACTCTTCGGGATACGCAGATCACAAACTGATTCGGAGATATCCGCTGCCGCCTTCCCGAGCCGGTGTACCGGGATCCTCGGGGACCGGTACCCTGGAAGATGTCCCGGGTGGGCTCTGGGCCACCCGGCCTTGTGGGCCGACTCGGGGTCTTGGGCCTACCCGGTTGGGCATCCCCCCATCAAGTGTCCAGTAATTTATCGGCGTTCCGCCGCCGGTTTTCCTTCGCATTAGTAGTGAGGTTGCACTTTGGGTTAAGGCGGGTGCTACGCATCTTGATGTTGTAATTATCGGAGAGTAATCTCTAGTGTATGCCGCCTATGACCGGGGTCTGTAATACTGGAACATCAAACTCTCCTCTTTTCCTATTTAATCAAATATGGCTAATCTTTTGTCACCGTTTAAAAAACAAGAGTGATCGTTTATGGATGATATACATGCCATGCCCGAAAATGAAAGTACTGGAAGGCACTAGAGAAAGCTCCAGAATGTCGTGGAAGGTTCTAGAATATTTGGAAGGGTCTGGAACTCCCCATATAGCATATAGGTGTGCGGGAGGGACATACCATGGGGGATTGAAGCCTCACCAAGGAAGCCCTTGTTGGTTGCATGCCACCCCAATCGTCGATGCCCAAGACCTAACGCCATACTCCTCTCTTCGTTGTTACACTGCGGGTCTTTTACCTTTGTAGATCTGATCTAGAGGATAACGCCGGAGGGCTGCATCTTCGTCAATTCATTTCCCCTCTTCATCGTTGTGTTGTATCGCACGACGATGCCCATAGAAAAACTCTTGGGAGGTATAACCTAACTACGGGAGTGTGTGGACTTCATCAAATAAATCGACATGTTTGATGCGTTGACGTGGTCTTCATGGGTACAACCTCGTTACTTGACCTCTAGTGTATTTTGGTTTGTTCGTGCATGGTCATTTCTGGTTTTGCATAGCACCTCCCCTTACTTTCTATGTTCCATCTGTCTTGTGTAGTTGGCCTGGCCCACTCATTGCCCATGTAGTTCGTTCAAAATTTCAAATTTATAAAAAATGAAGCATATTCATATGCAATCACATTTTGTGATATTATAATTCTAAATAATATCACGGTTCAAACAGTTTAAAAAAAAGATAAACAGTTTAGGACAAATTTATTTAAAATCTTGAAATTCATTCAACGCCACCTACCTTTCCTCCCAACAACAGTTCGCCACATGTATCACACTTGCGTCTTTGCTTGATGACGGATGTCTGCACGTTTTCTGTGCCCACCCTCATGAATCTAAACCGTTCAAGACTTCAACACATATATCTAAAACGTTTGCAGAAATATGAGCTTCTTTCTTCCGGAAGATATATATGATTGCATAATATATATGATGCTATGTATTACATCTTACGGAAATTGATTAAGGGTTATAAATTTAAAGCACATTTTTTTTTTTGATGAACAGGGAGTTTAATTAGATCAAAATAGCAGAATCCTTTACAAGCAACTCATCAATGCATGGGGGGGGGGGGGGGGGGGGACTCTGTGTCTATTAAGGGTGTGAAAATGTTGTGGTATTCAGCCGCAAAACCGCAGCTTCCACACCCCTCTTAGCTAATTGCGCAAGCTCATGAGCGACCCTATTACTCTCCCTGTTCGTTTACGGAACACCACATCTCGAAGCCTATTACATAAGAACTTTAAAGCACATTGTATTAGCTCAAATGTTACATCTTGTGAAACACTCACCTCTTACTTGGTTCAACGTATAAAAAAATAACAATCGCCAAACCTATGTAAACTTTTCCATTTGAATAGACTAATTCAACTTTAAAGTGGAATTGAAATTTCAGGATCATAGCTCTGTTATCATTCACCATGTTTCTCTCTTCTTCCCTCACCCCACCTGAAACACGGTTCAACATATTTTGTTCAACTATTCAACAAACAATCTGCCAACCTCCCACGCAAAAAAAAACTGCCAACCCAACTCAATATTTTATATACTGTTTCAACAATTAATTTGGTTGGATTTTTCACATCATCATCACCAATGACGCAGGCCGATTAGCTTGCTCCCCCACCTAATTTCAGTTATTTGTCTACTATATAACGAATTTCAAATACTCCCTCCGATCCAATATAAATGTCGTGACCTACACGTTTGATTTGTACTAAGCTAGTTATTTCTCCACGACACTTATAAGGGATCAGAGGGAGTACTAAAAATTATGTAAGAAAAAACCTTATGAAAGTTGGATAGGATTTCACGAACATATATTTGTGGGCAGCTAATTTGTGGGCAGCTAACGAGTAATGACTGATCGTTGGGCTGGTACTAAAACTGGGCTGGCTTGGGTTTCTAGATGACCAGTGTGTGTTTTTTTCTTCGTTGTTTTATTTTTTCACTTTGAGATGGAGGATTACGGCGGCTTCTGTTTTTGTTCCTCTGGAAACTCGGGCCCACGTTGTAGTGGTGTCCTGTTCGTCGTTGTTACGGTCACGGAGGCTCAAGAGGCCCGGACTGCCAACCCTAGACAAGCAACCCCCGCCCCCCATCCCAGATTCTTCCTAGGTGCCGGTTCCATGGCGCTGGGCTCTCCATACAGCACTCGTCGGCAGGATGTGGCCCCCGTGATTCGCCGCCAGCGGACTCTCAGCCTCCCACCTCGTCTCAGGTACCAGTTCCGCTCTCGTTCGATCGATCCACCTACGACGCATGCATGCAATTCGCTGTCCGACTGCCTTGTTCTGACGAGATCCATCGTTTATCACCAAATTAACCAGTAGAACCCATCACACGATTTTTATGCTAGCAAATTATATGATGCGCCTTAGCCATATCCCGAGACAATAACAAATATAACAGTAGGCTCAACCGCTCGATGCAATTTCCTAGTTCAAACCCTTGTTATGAGTGTTGGAGCTGCCAAAGTCAGCTCCTCTTCTTCTACCTTGCACTGTGTCACACAGCCACAAGTTTTCTTCTCTTTTCTCTTGTTGTATCAAATAAACATGCTGATTACAATGGCTTAAATAGGCACACACCATGCCACGGCGTCAGGCCACACTCGCCACTAACACACGCACGCACACGGCACACCACCCTGACCACTAACACATGACCCCATGCACTAACTAATCACTAGCTACTTGACCGAATCACTCGGCTAGGTGGCATCACATCACACGACGACCGGCATCTCACCAAGCTTGCCGGCTCGCACGGCGCCTCAGCATCTCACCATGCATGCCTCGTTGAAACTTCACCGCTTCGTACGCATCACATAACACCTTGTCGGACTACAATAGGAGCACATGAACCGCTAACTATATGCAACTAAACGTGTGATACGAAATATCAAGATTACTGCTAACATTCACCCTTAGTTTTGAAATCATACTCTTCTATGCGGATCACCCGCATCAACTTGTCGTGGACGACGCCATCGCAACGCCTGTCACCACGCCGTCTTGCCGCACGCAGCGGCCACCTCTCGATGTGGACGACGCCATCACAGCGCCGGTCACCACGCCATCACAGTGCCGGTCACCATGCCATCACCTCAAGGGCCTCGCGCCGCAACAAGCTGCCAGCGGCATCACGCCGCCACCAGCCTCCTCCTCGCGTCGCCGGCCTCCACCTCACATGGAGTCCGCCGCGCATTGGCCGCCGCCTCGGATCTTCGGGCTCTGATACCAATTGTCCTTGAGCCGACTCTCACAACTCAATGATGAACAGGAACAAGGAGACACGGGAGTTTGGCCTTGCGCCGTGTCACACAGCCACAAGTTTTCTTCTCTTTTCTCTTGTTGTATCAAATAAACATGCTGATTACAATGGCTTAAATAGGCACACACCCATGCCACGGCGTCAGGCCACACTCGCCACTAACACACGCACGCACACCACCCTGACCACTAACACATGACCCCATGCACTAACTAATCACTAACTACTTGACCGAATCCCTCGGCTAGCTCTCATGCAGCAAATTGCTCTCCGGCTTCTGCATGTGGCGTCACATCACACGACGACCGGCATCTCACCAAGCTTGCTGCCTCGCACGGCGTCGGCTTCGTACGCATCACACATAACACCTTGCCGGACTAGGCTACATGGACCGCTAACTATATGCAACTAAACATGTGATACGAAATATCAAGATTAATGCTAGCAAGGAGAGGGTTTCTGTAATTTGACCCAATAATGGCTAATGTTGCCACTGAAATGTGCACAATAAGTGCTATTGCAGAGGAGGTCTATCTCAGATTTATGTGCAATTATTTTTTACTTTTGTTTGAGGAATTGGTGATAATAGTTTTTACTTGAAGAAAATGGTAGTTGGTGGGCCCTGGTGCTGTCCCCGCTCGCACATTGAGTTGCGAGCGGATATGATGAACAGTTGATACCATGATATATGGGTGTTTGATTTATGAATTTAGTGTGCGTACAACGGACTATGTCCGGTTCCTATCTCATAGTTTCTCTGAACCGTGAGATAGCCCAGCATATACTAGAGACCCACGGATTGATCTTCACGACGCATAGCACCGCTCTTTGATTTACTTGGAGGGAAGAAGAGTATACCATCCTTCTGTTTTATTTTTCTTAGTGACATTTTGTGGTTGTCGAAACTTTGACCACTACTGTATAGTTTCTATATCAATGTATATGTGTAAGTTGTACTATCGTCAAAGAATTTCCAAAATCACTTTAGTAATATAAATTCCATGCATTCAGTCTTGATAGCTTTTAGACATACCATGGCCAAACTTTTGAAAGGTTCATAGTATGAATTGTAACATGCATGAACAGCTATTTTAACTAATGTATCACTATCTCAATTATAATGCTCCAACTAATCTTAGCAGGGTCGATCCAGCAATGGAGCTAAAGCTGATGTTGCTAGGAAGGAGGAGACTGATCATTTGCTCGCAAAATTAGAAAAACAGGGAGTGGAGATAGATGACAAGATAGCTAGTATTATTGATGATGGGTTAGCTAGAATTAAAGCTGAAGCCACAAGGTAACTCATTTGAGGCACTATAACTTATTTGATTTTTAATCAAATGTAACAATCCTTGCACATCCTTTTGACAGGGAGAACATCACTAAACCAGACAAGTGGATGGTAGGAATGCTCACTTATACATGTGTCGCCATTGGTTACTTCATGGGTATCGAATGGGAATTAAAGTCCCTCCGTAATAAGTTGGACAAGACGAGACGTACTTAGTTAAATAGCCTAAGGCTTGCAGGTGCATTCTGTTATGGTGTGTAAAACCAACTAGGTAATCACAGGAAAACAATGTTGACTAATTATGGTTTGCAAAACCTATCTATTCTGGTGTATTCTCTCATAGTAACTATTGGTGGTTTCAAAGCCAAAGCAGTTCACGACGATTTTCTGTGAACACAATTTCCACTCCACTCTTCCGGGAAACTGCACGGAAAACTCCGGATAGGCTTCAGGGTCTAAAATTGATCTAACGGGTAACTGATGGCTGCCCGTTATGTTTTCCCATCACTAGTGCATCCTCTATAGGTTTTAAGAGTTTTTTCTAAAACACCACAAATTCTCCACTTATTTCAGTAGCTCCCTTCATATTTTGTCAAATGAACTTCATTTTGGAAAAAATAATTCGAACCACAAATTACATAGTTAAAAATTAATGGATACAAATGCCAGTATAGTGTCATTCCTAGTCCATCACAAATACTACAAGCAAGTACTTAAAGATAAGAAAGAAAAACGTGAGAAACACAAAGCCTAAAACTATATTATTTATCAACCTTGTTCCTGCAATTTGACAATCAACAAGCCCATCGATTTCAGTTGAAACAAAATATATGTAGCTTGTTGAGAATGTACAGTCAACGGCAAGTACTTATGATCACCCTCAGAAGTCCATCGATCCATCGTAGCTCAGAATAGCCTGTCCAGCCATAAGAAGTATTCACACTAAAAAAATGTAAAGAACTTGAATTTGAACCAAAATCATCTCCAAATAACATAGCATGGGGGAAGCTGAATAAGGTTTTCTGATCAATTACCTTGACCCCTCCCTCAAAATATTGTCGCAGATGAAGAATGACCTCGCATGCTTCTTTTCATGGTGTCCGACACCTTTGAATGAGGTTTTTTTTGTTGACGGAAACAGCGAGCGCTGCTTCATTTTCATTAAGAGAAGCCAGAACAAATGCCGGGAAGTATCAAGTTACAGAAAAGGAATAGAAAGAATAACTGGGGTCAAAAGCTAAGTATGTATGCTGGAAAGAGCCGAAAAAGGAGGCCTTTCTCAGGGTGTGGCATGGAGATTACTCGCGAGCCGGCCACGACGTGCCCAGAACACCAGCGATCCGCCACTGTGAAATTTCAGTCACAATCTTGTCAGCAACAGCAGGGGCCGGAGAAGCTTTCTTGTTAAAGATTCGGTTGTTTCGTACCTTCCAAAGTTGCCACTAGGTTAGAAGAGCAACAGAGCGCCAATGGTCGACAATGAGCGGTGTTGCAAGGTGCGAGGAGGCCAGCCACCAGTCTTGTAAGCTCGAAATGGATGCAGTTGGATTGAGAGTCGCCGACAGAGAGAGCTTGTGCAGGACTTCAGACCAGACCTGTCGAGAGAAAGAACAGGTGACCGCAAGATGAACTGCAGCCTCAGGGTGAATGAAGCACAGCTTGCATATTGGGTCATGCGGCCAACCCGTTTCGCCAGGTTATCCGCGGTTAGGCATCTCTCACGCAGCATTAGCCAAGCATCCAAGCGGCATTTAGGAGTTGCTTTGGATTTCCAAACAAGTGGCAGAGCTTGAGATGGGATATGACCACACAGTAGAGCTTGATAGGCCGAGGAGGCCGTATATTTTCCGTTGGAGGTCCAACGCCAGATGACCTTATCATCCTCTTCATCAAAATGTATGGGAGTAGAAGACTCAAGCAAAGCCCACAGCTGTAAATATTCAGTCAAAATTTGTCTGTTTGGATTTCTTTTGATGTTTGCCACCCACTTTCGGTCAGTCAAGGCCTCACGCACAGAGGTAGATCTTCTGGTGGAGTGCTTGAATAGGAGTGGGAAACGCTGATACAGAGGTTGTCCATCAAGCCAATTACTCTTCCAAAAGGAAGTAGTGATACCATTGTGGATTTGTATTGTTGTTGAAGCACGATAGAAAGCTAGCACTTGGGCATCAGTAGGCAGGTGAAGACCAGACCAGGGTTTAGTTGGATCTGTGTTCTGCTGCCACAACCAACGGACACGCAAAGCAATCTTCTGGAACTGCAGATTGGGAACGCCTAAACCTCCAAGGGATTTGGGTAAGCATACAACATTCCAGTTGACTAGACATTTCCCTCCTGAAACTTTATTCGAGGCAGCCCACAGGAAGGCACGACGAAGTTTATCCAACTGTTTTAATAGCCATTTGGGGTGCAATATTGCCATCAACTGGTAAGCAGGAAGGGCAGACAACACAGAGGTGACTAGAGTTAGCCGACCAGCCAAATCCACTTTGCTTTCCAGCATGAGAGCTTCTTCATGAATTTATCGAGAAGGTTCTGGAAGGCCTCACGTTTGAGTCTTTTATCTGATAATGGCAGGCCTTGGCAAGGGAACTGCTCCATCTTGCAGCCAGCAATGTCAGTAAAGGAGAGGTCAATTCCTCCACATGCAATAGGAATGACGCTACTTTTGGAGACGTTTGTGTGCAAACCAGTAGCCTCACCAAAGAGTTGCAGAATAGTGAAAATGGTTTGCATTTCTTGGCGGTTTGGCATGAGGAAGATTACCACATCATCAGCATAGAGAGATGCTCTGAACCGCAGTGATTGATGTCCAATTGGGGGGTAGGAGTTGATCCTCTTGTGCCTTTTTGAGCAATCTGCCAAGACAGTCCATAAAGAACAAAAAGCAGAGGGGAAAGGGGGTCGCCCTGGCGCAGACCTCTCCTGTGGGCAATTTCATCAGTTAGTTCTCCGTTGACAATTACCCTTGTGGTGCTGGTGCTGAGCAAGGAGACAACCCAACTGATCCATTTAGAACCAAAACCTCTGTGCTGCAGCAATTTCAGGAGGAATTCCCAGGAGATGGAATCAAAAGCTTTAGAGATGTCTAGCTTTAGCATTATGGCAGGGGTCTTTTTCTGCTTGAGAGAGTGTATGACGCCTTGGACGTACATAAAGTTATCATGAATGGCTCGACCTTTGATGAAAGCATTTTGACAGGGAGCAACCAACTGTTGCATGAGAGGTTGCAGTCTAGTCGCCATAATTTTGGTGTAGATTTTACCAAAACTGTGGACCAAGCTAATGGGTCTGAATTCGGATGGCCTTGATGCTTCTGGGGTTTTAGGCAATAGAATCAAAAGAGCATTGTTAAGGATTTCTAACCCCTGAGTTCCAGCAGCCTCAAGCTTTTGCATTGCAGTCATAACATCCTCTTTGATCGTTTCCCAAGCTTGCCGATAGAACAAGCCAGTGAAGCCATCAGGCCCTGGTGCCTTCTCTAGGTGTAGCTCAAAGATGGCAGCTTTAACTTCATCCACAGAAATTGGGGCAGACAAGGAGCTTAGCTGAACCGGAGGAAAATTCAGAGCTGACAAATTAATGGAGGAAGTGCTGGGCTTGTAAGTACCAATAAGGTCGTTGAAGTGATTCCAGAAGGCTTGAACTTTGCAACCTCGATCAACAGTTGTAGTGTCACCCAAGGTTACTAAGGGGATGAAACTTTTTCGTCTGCGAGCTGACGCTTTGATGTGAAAGAATCTGGAGTTGCAGCCTCCCTCTCGCAGCCATAAGAACCGCGGACGCTGCCTCCATCGGCATCTTTCCATAGCAGCAAGGCCTAAACATTGCATTTTCAGAGATTTCCTAAAGATGTGTTCCTCGGGTGATAGCTGCCTATTTTCCATGGCCACATCAAAACAGAAAATAAGTTCATTCACCACGGCAGCCTGGAGTTTAGTGTCACTGATAAGCCTTGAATTCCACTTCTGCAAGTGGCAGGCAGTGTGCTTGAGCTTGAGATGGAGGTTGACAAAAGCATTGTTGTGCGAGGGGGCATTCGACCATGCTTCCTTAACTTGATCTAAGAAATCAGGTTGCCTTGCCCAGAAGGTTTCAAACTTGAACCTCCGGTTGTGTTTGAAGTCAGCATTGAGAGTGAGTATCAGGGGAGCATGGTCAGAGGAAGCGGAGGAGATAGCCTGCAGCAAAGCCTTGGGAAAGCTGTCATGGAAGCAATCGTTATACAACACTCTGTCCAGCCGACACATAGTTGAATTTTGCCTCTCATTACTCCATGTGAAGCGTCGACCATGCAGATACATATCCTTGAGTTGCAAATCATTGATGAAGCGACGGAACGCAAGCATGAGGCCACGATTAATGGAGTTGTTACTCTTATCAGCAGCCGAGGCTATAAGATTGAAATCACCCAAAATCGTTAAAGGGGCTTGGATGCTTGCAACTGCAGCTTTTACATCAGCAAGGAAATTAACCTTCTCCACTGTTCCTTGAGGTCCATAAACATTGCACAAGTACCAGGTTAGGCCAGTGGAACGACAGCGACAGGAAACAAGAATGAAGTTTTGAGCAGAAGCAATCTCTTCAAGGTGAACAATACTGTCATCCCAGGCAATGATTAATCCACCACTCAGACCAACAGAGGGAACAAAGATGAAATCTCTGAAATGAGGGCCACAAGCATCAACAATCAGTTGCGAACTAACTTGCTGAACCTTTGATTCCTGGATACAGACTATTGAGATCAGGTGATCTTGAACGAACTGACATAGAACAGACTGCCTAGCATGGAATTGAGACCCCTAACATTCCAAACTAACAATTTGCACTGATCCATTAAACTGATAACAATGGAACACACAGCAGGGCGGCTAAACAGCAGCAGCACAACCCTACACATCAGTAGGAAACACCTGGGCGTCAGCGCCCCGCAGCGTGGCCTTCCGGGCAAGCGAGCCGAGGGCGGCCATCTGGGGCTGGGACAGATTGTTGTCGAAGACCCCCATGAACTTCTTCCGCGTCACCTCGATCTCCTCTTTCGCATCGGCGGGCAAGCCAAGATGCCTATAGATGAGACGCTGCGCCTTGACGACGGTACCACCGGGGCACTTCCCCATGCTCGCAATGTGAGCGCTGGACCTCGACGGAGGAGGGGGTGGCTGCCTGGGGCCGCGGCGGCTGGGAGCGCCGCAAGCAAGCAGAGGAGGAGCACGAACCAGTTCAGGGGTGACTGGCTCCCCGACTTGGGCCATGAATGCCTGGAGCCTTTCGGCTGGCGAGCGGGTCGGGCTGATGAGCCGGCCCAGAGTTGGAGTAGGCGTCGTAGTTGTATCAGCTTGCTGGCTAGCATCATGTGGGGCAGAAGCAGGCCCAACAGCATGGGCCAGCGGCCTAGTCTTTGCTGGAGCGGGAACACGGTCGTCATTGACCGCCAGCGTGTCCTTCAGTGTGCCCGTGAGCAGGCCCAAAGAGGAAGGCGCCAGAGCAGCAACCACCTCCTCGTCATTCACAGCTGCATGCAGTTGCTCATGCAGTGCAACAGCCAGCGCGTCGCGCGACGTAGCAGCACTTACCACAATGGTGCTTGTAGGAGAAGTCACGGGTGGTGCAGGGTCGGCAGCATGGTCCATGGTCAGCGGAGTGGCAGATGCGGCCACGTCAGCCACCGTGAGCCGAGATGAGTGCAGCACGTCGGGGAGGCGGCGGCGGCACCACCTGCGCCGCCGGCGGCGCCGCCAGGTCCGTCACCTGCTGGACAATGAGGTTCTCGACCCACCTATAGCACGGGCAGATCAGGACAATGAGCTCGATGTTCTGAAGCGACTGGGAGCTTAAAAATGACATCCTATTCGCCAAAAACCCTTGCCGCACGCTGGATGCACAGCTAGCCCGAGCCCTAGTTGTCTTTGTTGCTCGCATGTAGGATGCTTAACTCACCAGAACCCTTGCTACCGCCGCCGCTGGATGCAGAATTGTAAGAGGACAAGAAGCGGAGGACTCAAGGCGATGGTAGAAAGAAGAGAGCAGGCATGTGAGTGGCCAACATCTCTCTACACTAGCAGGCACCTAACTTCGGATTTCTGCATTAAATTCAAAGAGAGGGGCGGTCAGAGGTAATACTTACCATTGACAGTTCTGACTGATACCCTAAGAGTAACATGCCCACAAATTAAACCCGTCAGTGATAACCATCCATCTCGAGGCCTGACTAAAAATATATGACATACTCTTGTAATGCTCGCCAGTGGTGTTCCTTGCTACCGATGGACGGTACCACTGATGTTTCTTGTTGTATTTATGTCAAATATTGTGTACGTATTGGGTTAGGTTTGGACTTAGAGTTGTATTAGGTGTGGATAGGTACGAGTAGTGTTCGAGTCGAACTCTTGTAACCTGGGCCTCCCATATAATGAGGGAGCACCACATGTGTAACCGATGACGACTTGATAGCAACAGGCACGCAGGGGGAGCCGGCGGCTTGTGCCGGCGCCTAGGGCGGCCAGGTTGCGGTATCAGTGGGAGGAGCGCCCGTAGTCATGCCCCGCAGATGTAGGCGAGTTCGCCGAACAGCATTACCAAATCTCGGTGTCGTCATCAGTGCTGTGATTGCTTCGTGTTCCCAGTAGATTAATTATGCGCCTACGACGGTAACATTTCTTAAAGCCGGACAACAATGTGGAGTCAGCGGCATGGTATTATGCACTGGTGTCTTATTACACTGCCACCCTGGTCTCTCTCTCCCTCTCCCTCCCTCCCTTCCCCTCCTCCCCCTCCCTCTCTCTCTCTCTCTCAACCTAACCAGCAGTAGTTCAAGTAACAGTAAAAGCAGCAACCACTATATCACAACAATGACTATAAAAAAACCAGAAGGAAATAATCTTCGATATCATGGATGAAGCTCAACTGGAAAGAAAACAGGCACAACATCACAAGTCTCACAAGAAGAAGCTAAAGCACCTTTGGAATCAACAAAGGAAGACAAACCTCTCAATTGTCATCTAGCTTCTCCCTTCTTGGACAAGGTGGATAAAGAAAATCCAAAAGATGTCCCCAAAGTCATATCAAGGAATTACATCCAAGATGAAGATGCCTGTTTTCAATTATGGTAGCTGACCAAGAAATGTAAAATCTTAACGTGACCAAAATGACCAACTTTTATTTGAACCTACAAGATACCTTCAAGACGTAACAAGATAGTGGACTTAGACACACATATCTATGTGAGAGAAGTTGTGAAATTTTGATGATTCATGGAGCATCTGGCAGCTTTGGATTACCCTTGCAAAATGACGATTCATGAGTAGATTGTTCCTATACCTTGTTAGCACATTGAGAGAAGTTGTGTTTCCAGCTTATGCCTTGAAGAAATTGGAAAATGTCCCGGTCATCTTTTCTGATAAAGGGAACTTTATTACTCTTCGAGCATTACACCCACCCTCTGCATAAACAAGATGCACACAGCCGAAACAACTCTGTAACAAAAAAAACAGAAAAGCGAAATACAAGTGAAGAAACTGTAGATCGCCTATGGTGAGGGAGGGCCAATCCGTAGATCATGCTGCCACCCATGCTAGGTAAACAATTCTCTGGCCACATCCTCTAACCGTGTAGACAGCTCCATAAATAGGTCTCAATTCTCCACATGTTGTAGAAATGACCATGAACGGAGCAAAGTTGTACACTGATAGATTACCTACATAAGACAACATTTTTTTACTTTTGAAGACCATGTCATTTCTATATAACCACAGCGACCAAAAAAGGCAAGCGCTCCAACCCTAATAAGAATTCAAAACTTGTGATCAATGCCATGTAACCAGTTGTCGATTATATTTGCAACGCTACGTGGCGGATACAAATTATAACCTAGCTATCTGGATGACTAAAGCAAACTTAAATAAGTGTTTGATTGTCTTGTCATGATGACAAAATTCACTCTTTCTCCTTCCATGCCGGTTGCATTTTACAAGGTTATCTTGGTAAGGATTACTCCTTTGCGAAGATACCATGCAATTTTTCTAATTTTTAGCAGTAACTTCATTTTCCATAACTTTTTGTTATTATTGACCGACACCTCCGATTGAACCAGCGCAAGACATTCCATGATGCAAGCGTGGGACCAATGAGATCTGGTCTAAACGTCCAACACCGTAGCAATAGTATCGCTCTTGTGGCGGATAATATTTTATAGAGATGGATTGTTTCTGAAGAGTGGTATTTTCTAACCATTTATCCTCACAGAATCCAAACTATGATCCGTCATCATAATCAACAATTCTTTAATAGATTTGGTTGCCTAGAGGGAAACGTTGCTCTCGTGTAAGAAGCAAGACAACTTTGATGTTCCCTCGACGAGAGAAGTGATTGAGTAGTGACTAGAGCTTCAAAAGACAATGTCAAGAAAACGAATCCAACCAGCACTAGCCCTTGGTGGCATATTTTTATAGATAGAGGCCCACCAGTGTGAGAATTTCAGAAATTTTGCTCCCGGCGGGAGTCGAACTCGTCGCTGTGTGCGCCACTGCGACCCTAACCACTGGGCTACTGCCCCCTTCTCTTCAAAAGAATTTCTGCGGTTAACTTTTAATGTAGCAGTGGTGCCACTCTCTCATCCTAATTCGTCTCAAGAATAAAGTAAATGAAACTGAGCAATTGTGTCATTGTGTGTGTGTCTGATTCCTAATCCTGGATGTCTATAGCGTGCTCCAACGCAGACAATGACCCATCCACGCTCAAAGTGTGCACCGTGGTCGACTCCAGCGACGGGTGAGTCACCGTGAAGCTGTACTCGCCGTGGACGAGGTCCAGCTCGGCCACACCGTTGGCGTCCGTGGTTGCGGCCTCAGGGTGTGTCTTCCATTCAGCGATGAGTTTGTCGACGAGGTTGCCGGCGGGAAGATTGTTGAAGTTGCTGTCTGTGAGGCGCATGACATAGCAGCCGAGCTTGTGCCACGCAGCCCACATGACGATGCCCTCCACGTTGGGGTGCCCGTAGCCTTCCCTCAGCACGTCCTCCAGGTACTCCACCTGGTAGGGGCCCGTTTTGGGGTCCACGTCGACCTCGGTGAGCCAAATGGGGACCTTAAGCTGCGCGAGCATGTCCAGCGTCGCCCTCATGTACGGGATGTTGGGCATGCCGAAGTGGCTCTCGAGCCCGACGGCGAGCTTGAGGTCGCCGTTGCCAGGGTAGGAGCGTATCTCCTCCATCTTGCGGACGTACTTGCTGGACATACCAGCCATGTCCGTGACCTGCTCCAGCGTGTTGAACTCGTTCATGAACAGCATCGCCGTCCGGTCGATCTGCGCCACCTGCTGGAAGATCTGGGCCGAGACGTTGGGACCGAGTTTGGTCTCGTAGAACTCCCCGTGGAGGTTCTCGTTCATCACGTCCCAGGCGATCACCTTGCCGGCGTACCGAGTCACGACGGAGTTGAGGCGCTTCTGCATGGCCGCCCTGAGCTCGTCCACGCCCAGCGGGTTCACCCACCCCATCTGCGCGTTGTCGGTGTCCCAGAACACGTTGTGGCCACGCACCTTGATGCCGTGCTTCTGGGCGAGGCTCAGCATGGCGTCAGGGACGCTGTAGTCCTCCTGGTTCCGGTTCCGCTCGGTGTAGTACCACTTCATCTCGTTCTCGAAGCTTGCCACGGTGAACCGTGAGGTGAACCACTTCTCGTAGGCCGGGATGTCAAGTATCTCCTTGGTCATGGCGTTGCCCAACGGGAACCCGGGCCGGAGTAGCTCGATTTTCAAGTTAGCGTTCGCCAGCGGGGCGCCGTCGGCGCCCCGGGCGAGAACCTTGACGACGCTCTTGCGGGCCTTGTCGGCCGACACACGGCTGTGGTTTTTCCACTCCGCGAAGGAGAAGGGCTGTAGGGAGACGCTGTCCACCATGATGTCCACCATACCATCGGCCTGTACGTACGTACGTAGATGCAAACTTGATTAAGATCGATCAGCGAGAGAGGATTCCTGCGTAGCGAACGGTTCCTGTGTACCTCGAAGAAGAACTCGGCTTCTCCGGAAGAATAAGCAGTCATGCCACCCTTTAGCATGCTCCAACAGCCGGACTTGGCGACGATGGCTCCGCCGCCGTTGAATGCGCCGTTGGGATCCCTGAAGATCGCTTTCACCTCGGCCGTGCCGGACGGAACCTGCAACCATGCTGCATGGAGCCATGAAAAAGAAAGTTCAGAACTGCAGATATATGTAGTACTGTACTACTGTACTATTGTTTTTGGGTGGATGAAAGATCGTAAATCACTTTACCTGAGAGGGTGTAGTGGTGGTTTGTCTGCATCTGGATCTTCTGGTACACGCTGCGCGACGGTTGCCCCTTGTTCTTCGCTGAAGCGAACCTGTTGCCGGACGGCGAGCTGCTCACGCCGGCCTTCACGCCCGAAGGCACCAACCAGCCCAGCAGGCCATGGTCGAAATTACTATTCTGAATAATGCCACCTTTGTACAGAGAACCTATCGGGCTGCTCAAGCACTGGATAACAAGATATAAACGACAACAAGATTTACTTGACGTGCAATTCAGTACTGTTAGATCATGTAGGGAACATTTTTCATCAGTTCTGGAGATCAGCATTTGGTCAAATATTTTCCTTAACTGTGGTAATTACTAATTGTCATGAACGGATATTAACTAGTATTAGAAAAAAACGTGTATCAAGATTTTAAAGGCGATTTGCAGACCAGTATGGAATTTTCTTGGGTTACAGACTTTCTCCATGTCTACATACTAGTAGTACGTAAGATCTGTAATTCATGTCGGCATTGCTGTTGTAAAATTTCACCAAATTCTTTTTTTGTCTATGGAATCACCTTATTTCAGACCGATATTTTACTGTTACAACTGGTAAGAAACCACCGAGTTATTTTGTCTTTTGTCATGCCTAATGAAATTACTCAAACCAAGGAAAACAAAGTCAATCGGCCAGAAAAAGCAGCTTGCCTCGATGCTCGCGGTATGATCATAGGAAGAGACATGGCCATCCACCCTGCACATACATACACATCAAGGGAAAATACGAGATTAGTCAGATCCTTACCATATGAAATACTAGGTGAAAACTTGAAAAACACAAATCTAGGAGACTTCGCTGGAATTGGAAGTACGGACTGGGGTAAAATAAACTAGAGAAAACTAACCTTCAAACAGTGAAATGCATAGCAAAATGGTGAGCAATTTCCCATGGCGACCACCAGTGTGTATGTAACTTCAACTTAACTGGAGAGATGTGTAGTTGACCGAGAGCGAGGTAAATATATAGGCAAACGGTAATTCGTTCGTGCTTGAAAAAGCCAAGGTTGTATGTTTGTTAACTTCTTCGATCTTTGACTGAAGCGAAAGACAGGGCAGGAGGAGCAAAACTTGTGCTTTATGTGTGGATGCGGTTAAATCTTGCTATTTATGGACGTGTTAATTAGGCGGTATGAACGCATGCACATATCAGGTCGATATTTTGCCACCATGCAAAAATCCGGCACGCATGCAAAGGATTAATGCCAATTAAATTAGTTCCAAAATATGTACTATTCAGAATATTTGGCGTATAATGATGAAAATAAATAACCATAAAACTGAAGATAACCAAGCCGATAGATATCCAAGTTACTTTGGAGAATATTGAATACCAATTAATTATGGGGCGATGCTAACTTACGAGCGTGCGTTTTAGACCACTAAACGACAAGGATGTCGGGAAAAAGAAGAATAGGGGCACCCTCGCTGGCGGCGCTGCCGCGCCCGCCTCATCGCCCCTCCCTACTCAAATCACCTCCTCCACCGGTTGACTCCACCCCGGTCATCGCTTTATATCCCCCCCTCCCCCCCCCCCCCCCCCCCCCCCCCCCCCACACACACACACACCAGATCTCGTCGCCGGCGAGCACCCCAGCCCCACCGTTAAGTCTAGTCTCGACGGCGCCATCTCCGCCGTGTCTCTGCAGCAGCGTCGCCGGCTCCGTCTCGGCCTAGCACCGTCTCGAGGAAGGGTGTAGGGAGAGAGGAAGAGAAAGTTCGGGACATGACGGAGGAAGAAAAAACGTGGGCGGGATCAACCCGTGCGTCGCGCGCGTGGGCGCGGAACGCTTTTTCTCCTTCCCTAGTTTTGAAGGACCGTCGCTAGGCAGGGTGAATCTGTATGTGAGAATACTAATTTGCACGAATACATGAACATGCTTCTCGAGCTTATCTACATGCTAGATCATGATGTGCAGCGTTGCCGCGCCTGTCTAATCTTACGCTAAAATGGCAGGTACTCACTACGGTTAGTGTAGAGATGAAAACCAGCGAACAGAACTGAGTGGTGCCACATTTGTTTTAAGATTTTTATGGAGGCGGAAATGAATGCACAAAACCAGAAAACAAATACGGAAAAAATATTATCGGAAACAGATACAGACCGAATACGACACGGACATAGAATTGAAAAGGAATGCTTGCCGGAACCAAGATACCCTTGAATCCCCTTGAATCATGCAGGAAAACTCACACAAATTGACAAGATTGTCAATTGTCTAAGATAAAATCAAATATATAAGCATATATCATGATTTCGAATAGTGTATAGAATTTATCAACTTTGGCAACATAAAGAAACTTCTACTATCGTCGCTAACCCTAGTGGGGCGGTGAGCTGGCAATTTGGGAGCGACTCGAGAGAGAGATGACATCCAGTACATAGTACCTAATCATGGTTGATTCATATACTTTTTTAGTTAAGTCACTTTAAATTCTTGGGTTAGGCCTAAATGTCCCGTTAAAATTGTTGGATCTGCTAGATTCCGCTAGTATAACACAGCTGAAAACGGAAAGTGCCATATTGCCAGAAATAGAATATTTGTTTCCGTGATCATTCTGCCGGAATACGCCGTTCCATTTTCTTATAAAAAATTATTTTCCATTCCGCAAAGCTCTCCGCGGAGAAGTCTGAAAGTTTCCATTCAGTTTTCCTCTGTGTGTTAGGGAAAGATAACAAAACAAAATTATCAGGCATAAACTTCGTGATTTCATTTACCAAAACAAAATGTTCAAGCAACAAGTTATTCTTAAACGTTGTAATACTAGGGGCTCGGCCCGTTTCTTCGGTTTACTGCCGAGACTAGTAGTGGTTGTGGGGGGTGTGTTGTCTCGATAGACTCAGGGCACACCTTTATGTGGAACTCTGCCCACACACATTTATTCCTTTTAAGAAAGAATATTTCTCCATCATTAATATGAGTGCTAGTGGTGATTCTAGACTCCCCATTAACGTCTTCTGCTCTCTCTATCATATTTTATTTTTCATTTTTTACTTTCAGTTTTTTTTTACTTTATTTTATTGTACTTGTGTTCTTTTTACTTGTTACTTTAGATTACTCCTTTATTATTGTTATTCAAACAACTTCATAGAGTAGACTATTTCCCAAACACTGTTTGGGTGCGAAACATAGCTGCGAGTGTATTTATATACATGTTACCGCAGTTGTGGGGATTGTAAAAGCCTTTCTTTAAACTATCTTGGAACGATATAAATTGGGATAATACTTCCGCGAAAATACTTGCAACAACTTTGTGCACTTGTAGGCATCAAAACCATAGCACGCTTTAAGGGGCCAGGGGGTGCCACACAGCTCAAGCACAGTCCCCACTCGCGAACCAGGCGCTAGCCGCTACACCCCGTGAGTCAGCCACGGGACTCTGTTCTACCGCCTTTTGTCGCCTTTTATTCGTCTTGACCTAAAACCCTTCGAGTCACCCAGGGACTATTTGTATCTTTGGGTTATATGTTTAGATCTTCAAAGAGAGTGGTGTATTACAGTTGGTTCAACCTTGCATTGTTCTATATCCTAGCTAGTGACATAAAGGAATAAGATGTGCATTATGTTGTTGCGGAAAAGGATAGATTTGGATGATCTTTTTACTGCTTCGATATGTCATTTTACTTAAGTCAATACTCCGTTTGTATGAACTTAGTTCTTAGAGATGCATGCATAGAAGCAGTCTTGAAGAGGAGTGTTAGTTATAAATGATGTTGGATTAGCGGTCCATATACTTTTGGCGTAATGCCTATATATGAATCATGACATAAATAATCATTATCATAAAAGGTAAAAAAAGTAAAAATCTAATTGCCTCCCAACTGTAATTCGTTCACTCAACATGGATATGTTTATTTGGAGAGATGCCTCTAGTGAACTTATGGCACCCTGTCCATCTTTTATTATTCTTCGCATCCTTATTTTACTTGTTTTCCCATAATCTACGTATTGGTCCGTTCATCTATTTATTGTTAATCATCACTCATTCCACACAATACGTTTAATTCTTGTAACTAGCGGGACAGGAAGCTTGACAACATTCCTGAAACATTGGCAACAAGAACATATTTGTGTTTGTGTGCAGGTACCGTTAACTTGGTTAACGTCTTGGTATCTCTTATTGGTTCGATAAAACTTGGTTCTCAACTGATGGAAATTCTTTCTACTGGGCTACATCACACTTCCACTTGGGGATTGCCAATAACTTATCAGGAAGTAACAAGTACCTAGATTATAGTGCAAACTATATCGAGGGAGTAGGTGTGCCTATATAGTGATTTTTGGGCCCCTGTCGAGCTCGATATATCTCAACCTCTCTTGCATGGATTTTGACGGGTTTCTCCTCAGCTTGGCCACCTCTCCAAATTAATATATATCTTGATCATGACAACATTTGGAATTATAAATTTATAATCATGGTAATAAATTGCACACTGATGATATATTGTGGTTATGACATCTGCTTTTGCTTAGGTTTCTCGACATGAGTGGCGTGGATCTGAGCACTAATGGCAACTTGATCCAAGTGCTTAATATGCTCTCTAATCTAAGAGCCCTATGTCTTTTTTTTTCACACACACCTATTGACCATTCGAATCTCACATCACTCCAAGTGCTTATCTATCAGAGAGTGGGTTGACAACTTTGAATCCAACCTACTGGTTCTGGGATGTTCACATCGTCAGGCATCTCGATCTTACAATTAATAGACCTGTTTTGATTCAAAATTATATCGTGTTTGGCTAACAAACTCCTAGCTTCCTATTTCAAACTCTTCATGGACAGTGTAGCTATTATTTGATACTCAATAGCTAGCCATCATGTACTTTCCTAAAAAAAGTAGCCCATACATTCTCAAATTGACCGAATTCGGTTAACTAGCCGATTCGTACCTCGTAGGGTATGTAGTATTTGCAAACATGATAATTATAGGCAGTTCACCATTTTTCATTGGGTGTAGGTTTAAGAACTAGCCCACAGCGAACATTTTCACACTGACCAAATTATTTTGTCTCGAAAGAAAAAATTGACCGAATTCCTATTTGAAACATTTTTTAAGGGGAAATCCCATCCCATGTCTGTTTTTTTACAGCATTGTGGTGCGCAAGGGCGTGCGGATTACGTTACGACACGGCCCATTTCCTTGTACACCAGATGAGGGGTTGTTTCGGCTCGGAATCGAGAGACACGAGTTAACCCATTTTAATTCGCTACGTCGAAAGATTGGGCAGCGAGTGAAATCATCCATCCAATCCAACCACCGCCGCTATGGCCCGCGACGATGGCCCGCCGCCGGCGAAACGGCCCCACACAGACTGCACGGGTACCAGCTCCAGCGGCGGTGACCCGCTGCCGGCGAAACTCCCCGCATAACCTACATGGGAAGCAGCTCCACCCCCTACCTCCCCCCGGACCCGCTGCGCGAGATCTTCCTCTGCCTCGGCTCCCTCTCGAACCTCGTACGCTTCGCCTGCAGGGCTGGGCCCACTGTGGTACTGACTGTGCCGGCGGCACAGGGCCCACGAATTTGGGGGGCCCCAAAAAATATATATATGCCTATGTATATTTGTATAGCATCTGAAAAAAAAAGGCTTTATCCTAGACGTTGGGCCGCGTCGTGCGCTCCGCTGCGCTGCTGGGCCTTCTCCAGGCCACGTTGCACACGATCGATCTTCCATGGAAAAACAAATACCAAGCTGCATCGATGATCGATTCGATCGATCTGGTCACGATTCCCACTTTTCTCAGCCCCCGCCGACGCATGCAGTAAGCTACGAACACAAAACCACACGGCGACACACATCAATTTTAATTTCTGATTGCATCATCGCCTCTCATTGGCTGATCGCAAAAAACAGGTATAGCCGGTTAATCTTTTGTGTTCACAATTCTAATTTTTTTGTCGCATCCACAATTTTATTTTATTTTATTTATCTCTTCTATCTTGTGTTTTAATAATACAAATTTGACATGGGAAAACATCAATCTGGTTCCAGAAGCATAGAAAAAAGAAAATAACAGAATTTGATTAAATCTCAAAAGGAATGATGATGTGGAAAAAAATATTTTGCAACTTCGAGTTATATAGGTATGATTCTCAATATATTCAATTGTTACGTAAAATATTCTGTCATATACATTAGAATTAATTATTAGTTGAAATTTCCGTGTGAGCTAAGGGCCCATTTTAGATTTTCGCTTAGGGTCTCGAATTTTGCCGGCCCGGCCCTGGCCGCTTGCACCTGCCGAGGGTGGCTCGACGCGGTGGTCTCCTCTCCTCCCTTCCACCGTCAATTCATCAATCGACACCCGGCACCCCTCCTCGGCCCTCTTCTTCGACCCACTGGGCCCAGTAGTCCCTGCCATGCCCTCCTTCGCCCCCGCCCGCGGGAACGACCCGGTGCTCGTCGCCGCCCTCTTGCGCGGTGACTTCCTTCTCGCCAACCTCCAGAAGGACATCCGCGCATGATAGCACCTCGATGGAACTCACTCGATTATCTCAGGATACACACGGAATTCAGTTACAGACCAGAGTTTCTAGACAAGAAAGGAAATCAGAGACGCAGCTCTGCCGCCGCCGCCAGTGGCCTTGATCACGCAGGATGATCCGACCCGGTTCTCTCTGCTCCTTAAAGGATGGACGATGGCGAGGATGCAGGTCAGCGTGTCCACTCTGGGCCCACGTGAAGCCTGTTGGGTTGTGGCAGCCTCTTGGGCCGAGCTTGCCGATCAGCGAGGCCCAGTTCTTCTTCCGTGTCTCTTCCTTCGACAGGGATGCTAACATCCCCTTCTCCTTGAGATGTGGCTTGCCCCCAAGCACTGAATCAGGGAACTTGTGTTGGAGCTCGATCTTGTCTTCCCAGGTGATTTCTCTGTCATTGTTGTGGCACCATTGCACTTGTACTTGCTCGCGCCGTCCAGTGGGAGTGCGGTGCCAACGCCGAGCCAGAATCTTGACAGGTTCAGGTAGAGCTTCATCAGCACATGGAATGGTAGTTGAAACAGGCATACCTGGTTTGAGGACCTTGCGGAATTGTGATACACGAAAGAAAGACAGGGTGTATCTTAGCTTCTGGTGGCAGCTGAACTTCATATGCTACAGGATTGATGCATTTGCTTATCGGGTATGGCCCGAAATAGCGGAAAGCGATCTTGTGATTTCCACGGGGAACCACCGACGATTGGGTGTGGGGTTGGAGCTTGATGAACACCTCCTCGCCCAGCTGAAAGGTGCGCTCAGTGCGCTTCTTGTCTGCCTGGTTCTTCATGTACTGCCGTGCGTGATGCAGGTTCTGCTGGAGTAGCTGCTGCATTTTCTTGCGCTCGAGCAGCCATTCCTCCAATGAGGGAGCCGTGCAAGTAAAGGTAGCATCGATTCCCCACTGCCTTGGCTCGTGTCCGTAGAGTGCGACAAAGGGTGACATCTTGATCGTTGAGTAATAGCAGGTGCTGCGTTGGATGATGCCTGACGCAAACAATTCATCCACTTGCCTTTCAATTTCAGACTTGAGTTCAGGTTTATGTCGATAAGCACGTATATTCACTGGCTGCGCGCCCTGAATCAGCAGGATTTTGTGATCACATGCACGCCTTGGAGGAAAAGCAGTGTGTGAGGCAAAAACATCATCAAATTTTGTCAGCAGTTCTTGGACTGCATCAGGAGTTGTTACTTCTGTTTGCAAAGTGCCATCCAGTGCATACACATGGACCAGATGTGCAACAGATCCTTGCTTCCAAGCACTGATGCATGCAAAATGCATACATGAACTTTGCACTTTAATTGCTTATATTCCAATCATATTTGCATCATATAAGGGTTATATCAATGTTTTATAATGATTTTTGGGAATATTCATTTATTTCCTATTTTTATGGAATTAACCCTGCACAGGCAGAAAACCCCGTTTCTTATTTTAATGTTTCAGGGACCCAAACGTCAACGAAATCACCTGGAAATTTACGGGCGTCAATATTTGGAAGGAAGAAGACCTGTGGGCGAAGGAAGCGAACAAGCGGAGGCCCGAGGCCCAAACGGGGGTGGCCCACGCGGCCAGGTACTGTGGCCGCGTGGGGCCCACTCGTTTGGCCCTCGTGGCTCCGTTGCCGTCGATCTTTGCTCCACCGACATAGTCTTGACCTAAAAACGCCTATAAAAAAGGTCCCCCGACGTTCTCTGGAAGGAGGCGGCGGAGAAACACAAAACCACGAAACAGAGAGACAGAAGGCTGCCGCCGGAGAAGATCGGAGGGGGGAAACGCCGCCGGAATCGCCTCCGGAGGGCTCCACCCCCCTCCGGCGTGTTCATCATCAACATCTACAGCAAGAACTTCTCACCATCATCACCATGATGAAGGGGGAGTAGTCCACCCCCTGGACTAGGGTTTGTGGTGGTAACTTTTGTATCTCTCCTCTCTCTTGAGCTTCACTAATTAGTACCGTATGAGCTGCTGAACATGATTACGGTCATCTATGTAATACCTTTGTGGTGAATATTGTGGTGTGAGATGATTTGTTATGCATTTACCGTTGTGTTGGAGCTTTTGTGATTTGTCATACTTTGAAGTATGATGTATGTGGGTACGGGATGGCCGATGTGACACGGCATAGGTATTGAGTGACACAGTACCGCCCAACATCCTTTATCTGGGGGTAAAAAGAAAGAGTATGATGTGGGAGTGAGAGAAACCACGCTAGCCTTACGAGGGGTGACCTAGCAACACAAATGAGTATTTCTTTCAACTATGTGTTTTAGGACATATAGCCGTCATAAAAAGCTACCATTAAAACATGACAATTGTGTGTACTTTATCTATAACATGATGATCACCGTAGATGAGAGAGAGAGGATTAAGTGAACCCATGAACCATGTCCATTGTTCCTATAAGAAACACACACTTGAGCTTGTCCTCTTGCTACATAGAGGATTGGGCTTTCTCTCTTTGAGAGCTTTCACTTGCTACTACCTTTGTCTTGTCCTCTTGCAAAGAAGAGGATTGGGACACTTTTACATCCATCAAACCAACCATCTTGTTCTCTAAACTTGTTTAGTGCATAATCAACTAAAACTTGTGACACTTTAGTTGTAGGGAATAGATAACTTTTCCTTCTTGCTCCTGCGGATCGATACCTTACTTCCACATTGAGAGGTGCTACAGTGATCCCTTGCTCTTGGGGGTTATCAAGTACTTTTCTGGCGCCGTTGCCGGGGAGCGTAGCGCTTAAGTTTCTATTCTTGTGTGCACTAGACTAAGCTTGGGGAGGTTCTTTTATATCTTGCAATCATCTAAGCTTGGGGAGGTTCTTTGACTTGTTTGATGATACTATGTCTCCATTTATGATGATGAATATGATATTTTCAGTCCACCCACTATTGAGTATAAAGTTTATTGTGATTATGATATGCCTCCTATATATGATGATTACAATGATTATTATGAATGTTTTACTCCCACTATTCCTAATGAAACTGTTTATGCTTATGTGGAGAGTAATGATACTTTTATGCATATGGATCATGATAAGAATGTTTCATGTGATAGCTATATTGTTGAGTTTATCAATGATGCTACTGAAAGTTTTTATGAGAGAGGGAGACATGATTTCATATATCTCAAAAATATTAAGTCTTCTCTCTTTTTGTTGAAAATTTTGAAGTTGCACTTGCTTTGCCTTCCTATGCTAGTCACTTTGTGCTTTATTGATTTATTTTCTTACAAGATCCCAATGCATAGGAAGTGGGTTAGACTTAAATGTGTTTGATATTTGCTTCTTGATGCTCTTTTATATTCAACTCTTATTCCTATGGAGCATCATTAAAACTATCAAGCCTAGCTATATGGCTATAAAGAAAGCGCTTTGCGGGAGGCAACCCGGTTATTTTTTGTGTGATTTTCTTTGTGTCCTCTTGCTGTAACAAGAGACTTTGTGTTAGTTTAGTTCTGGAGTTTTCAATAAAGTGCCAAGTTTTACCCTTTTTGGTTTGAAAAAGTTGCTTATAGTTCGGAGATTTTATTCCTGCACGATCAGTGCACGGTATGATTTTTAATTCTTATTCTGTAACTCCGAATGAGCTCATATTTGAACTGTAGTTGCAACTTTTCATCCTCTGTATGCATGAATTTTTTCGGAATTTTTCGAGAAAGTTTGGTAGGGTAGAAAAATACGTTTTGCTGCTGCTGTTTTTCTGGACAGATTCTGTCCCATTTTGTTTGATGCATGCTTTGAGCTTTTAAGTTGAATCTTTTTGATCCAATTGAGTTTATGAGTAGGCATACAACATTATACACTTTCTGGACATTCATATGAATTTTTGTTCAAGGATTATATGCAGCAAGAACCTATTTGTTTATCACTATTAATGCACCCCACAGAAAAGAGATGGGAGAAACGGTGTTTTGAAGTTTTTTCACAGGGATTGGAGGAGATGCACCAAGAGCTATCCAAGGATGGTGAAGACCATAAGCTTGGGGATGTGAAGACAACCCCGCTGGACCTACACACTCTCGGTTTGCACACGTCCAACTTCTGTTTTTCGATCGAAACACTTTATCGCATAAACTTGGAGCGTCGTTTTTGTTTTTGTTTGAGTCTTGAGAGACCACCACACTATCATTATATATGAGAGAGCTACTGGAAATATGGGTTGAAATATGTTGGATGCTTTTATAAGATTGGGAAAAGGGATGTTTGACTTGATTTTTAATGATACATATAGTTGCATGATTCATGAGCTTGTTTATGAGTAATAGTTTGCAAATTCTTTTTGTAGAGCTATCACTTATTCATGTTTTGGTGCTGATTGTTATTTTACTTGGTTTAACATGGATTAGTTAGTTCTATGGACACTCATGCATGCATCTAGATGGTCAACTTTCTCCCTTTTGCTAGCCCAAAAACTCCAACAAGCAAAAACTTGTTTCCAACACCTTCAACCAAAGTTATTCCAGTGAGTCCACCATATCTACCTATTGGCTTTATGCTATTCCGAGTATGTTTAACATGTTGTTTGTGTTATCTTACCTCTGAATGAAAATGTTTATGTTATTGATTGCAATGGAAAAATTGGTTATATAGCTCTCACGAACTTGATGCACAATGTTCTTTTATTTGCATAATAAAACTTGACCCATTGTGATTAAGATTATGATGTTTGTGGCTTGATGAATGTTTTGGGTTGGAAGTTAGCCCATATGTGCTGTCACATGGCAAGCTTTCAACACGCTCTTCATCTCATTTAGTTGATATCATGTGCTTTTGTCTATGGATGCTTATCATGTTGAAATAAATGTGGAAATAGAGTGAGTTTAAATGAGTTTGTGTAAATGGTTAGAGAGACGCCTGGGCCGCTAATCTAAGCCATGCATCATTCATGGTGGAAATTTACTTACATACTATGGTGAACCTTCTGTGATACACCTTGCAATAAAAAACTATTCCAAATGGTAAATAAAAAGGGTGTTGAGATTGTTCATTTTGTTTGTTTGTCTTGTCATTTTGATATGGGCTTGTTCCATATCTTGGGACAAGAGGTACCCCAGTTGACGCTCTTGATGATACTATTATGCTTACAATGATATTTAATTGAACTTGCTTTGTTTCCCAAGTTGAGTAACACATGGTGTAAGTACTTGTATTCAAGGGGCATGAGACATTCAACCCATTCTTTATCAAGCACACTACTCATATTTGCTTTCACTTTAACCTTAATCATTCAAGATGCTATGATAGGGGCAATGAGAGCTTGACACCAATGAATACCTTATTGCAATCATTAACTTAAGTAGAAGAGTTTGGAAGTTGGATGAAACTTATGCATGCTTTACCTCTACTCACATATACATCTTTCCAAAGTGTACACCTATCATATTCAGATTTTCATCTACACTCTATGACCATTGTAGGATGTTCTACTTATCATTATGCATACATGTGTTCCATATTACTTGCTCATGTTACACTTTGTGAACTATCAATGAACATCCTTGTCTTGAATACTTGATATCACTTCATAAACTATTTGCATATTGCTACTCCTTTGAAGAATGAATCATTTGACTATATGTAGCAATAGTAATCATCTTTGATATCATTGTTAAGTATTAAATTGCAAAGTCCATGTTAGTTTTATCATCTTCATACTCGAGGACGAGCATGGATTAAGCTTGGGGATGTTGATGCATGTAAAATGCATACATGAACTTTGCACTTTAATTGCTTATATTCCAATCATATTTGCATCATATAAGGGTTATATCAATGTTTTATAATGATTTTTGGAAATCATTTATTTCCTATTTTTATGGAATTAACCCTGCACAGGCAGAAAACCCGTTTTCTTATTTTAATGTTTCAGGGACCCAAACGTCAACGAAATCACCTGGAAATTTACGGGCGTCAATATTTGGAAGGAAGAAGACCTGTGGGCGAAGGAAGCGAACAACGGAGGCCGAGGCCCAAACGGGGGTGGCCCACGCGGCCAGGTACTGTGGCCGCGTGGGGCCCACTCGTTTGGCCCTCGTGGCTCCGTTGCCGTCGATCTTTGCTCCACCGACTAGTCTTGACCTAAAAACGCCTATAAAAAAGGTCCCCGACGTTCTCTGGAAGGAGGCGGCGGAGAAACACAAAACCACGAAACAGAGAGACAGAAGGCTGCCGCCGGAGAAGATCGGAGGGGGGAAACGCCGCCGGAATCGCCTCCGGAGGGCTCCACCCCCCTCCGGCGTGTTCATCATCAACATCTACAGCAAGAACTTCTTCACCATCATCACCATGATGAAGGGGGAGTAGTCCACCCCTGGACTAGGGTTTGTGGTGGTAACTTTTGTATCTCTCCTCTCTCTTGAGCTTCACTAATTAGTACCGTATGAGCTGCTGAACATGATTACGGTCATCTATGTAATACCTTTGTGGTGAATATTGTGGTGTGAGATGATTTGTTATGCATTTACCGTTGTGTTGGAGCTTTTGTGATTTGTCATACTTTGAAGTATGATGTATGTGGGTACGGGATGGCCGATGTGACACGGCATAGGTATTGAGTGACACAGTACCGCCCAACATCCTTTATCTGGGGGTAAAAAGAAAGAGTATGATGTGGGAGTGAGAGAAACCACGCTAGCCTTACGAGGGGTGACCTAGCAACACAAATGAGTATTTCTTTCAACTATGTGTTTTAGGACATATAGCCGTCATAAAAAGCTACCATTAAAACATGACAATTGTGTGTACTTTATCTATAACATGATGATCACCGTAGATGAGAGAGAGAGGATTAAGTGAACCCATGAACCATGTCCATTGTTCCTATAAGAAACACACACTTGAGCTTGTCCTCTTGCTACATAGAGGATTGGGCTTTCTCTCTTTGAGAGCTTTCACTTGCTACTACCTTTGTCTTGTCCTCTTGCAAAGAAGAGGATTGGGACACTTTTACATCCATCAAACCAACCATCTTGTTCTCTAAACTTGTTTAGTGCATAATCAACTAAAACTTGTGACACTTTAGTTGTAGGGAATAGATAACTTTTCCTTCTTGCTCCTGCGGATCGATACCTTACTTCCACATTGAGAGGTGCTACAGTGATCCCTTGCTCTTGGGGGTATCAAGCACTCACCAATTCGTCAGTCGAAATTGCTGAACACTGAAGCCTGTCACTCTTGTGCCCCTGTAACTGGATGATTGCCTTTGGTGTTTCAATCAACAGTGATTTGCCAATCCAATCAATATTGGGGTTGTGCTTCTCGAGCCAGTCCATACCCAGAATGGCGTCAAACGAACCCAGTGGTAAAACTTTCAAATCAGTCTTGAACTCATGCCCTTGAGAAAACCATGAACAGCCAGGTATAAAGGTGTTACACCTGTGTTGAGAGCCATCAGCAACCTTAACCTTGCAAGGTGTCGAGAGAGGTTGCACTCCTGATAGTTGCATTGCTAGCTGCTGGTTGATGAAAGACACAGAGTTGCCTGAGTCGATCAGAATCAGGACCTCGTGTTAGCCTATGAAGGCTTGTAGCTGAATAACTCCAAAAACCACTGTTGTTGAACCAGTCATTGCGTGGATCGAAATAGAGCATGCTGTCTCTACCTCCTCTGAACTGGAGTCTGGACTCTCACCTCCAGTGACTTGATCTTGCGAAAACAGAGCCAAGAGTTCTTCGACAATGTGCAACTGAACAGTTTGGGGACATACATGCGTCGGACCCCATTTTTCACCGCAAGTGAAACATAAACCCTTCGCTCTCCTGTAATCACGTAGAGCATTGATTTTATCGTCTGGCTTGTTGCGAGCTGCTTCCAAAGTTCTCCTATTTGAAGCACGGCTGGTAGGTGTAGCAGGAACAAATGGTGCATGAGCAGCTACTGATCTAGGTGGCAGCCGGATGTAACGGTGTTCTGATTGTCTTGGAGGAGATGTACATTCACCTTCAGTTACTTCCTCTTGCAGCAGGGCCAGAGAGCAGGCCGTGTCGAGATCAGTCGGTCGTTGGACCATCACCACTGATCGTATATCCTCCCTCAAGCCCTCGACAAAACGTGTCAAAAAATAGTATGGGTGAGTAGTATCTGAATAAGACACTAAATGATTGATCAGAATATCGAAGCGCTCGATGTAATCAGCGACCGAGGAAGTTTGCTTCATTGTATAGAATTGGCGAATCAGGAGCAGATGTCGATCATGACCAAAACGAGTACATAACAGAGATGTGAAGGAAATCCAGTCCAAGGTGGCTATCTTCTTCCGGACAGACTGCAACCAAATGCCAGCCGCGCCCAAAAAATGAAGTATGCCCATGGGGACCCAATAAGACTCATGAATGGTGAACATATGAAAATATTGCTCTGCTAACGTGATCCACAAATTAGGGTTGTCTCGGGTAAACGGTGGGAATGGGAAATTGGGTGCGTTCGCCCCCAATCCCGCTAGGATTTGACTGGAGATCATAGGGCCATCAAAGATAGAAGACATCGGGTGCTGGAGGGAGTTCATACCAGTGATCGGAGGCACCGACGACGGCACAAGGGCCGCCGTCGAGAGACCCCCGGGATTGTTGACGACGCCGTGGCCATTAGGCTCGTGGACCGCCCCGTCGAGGAAGGGCTTGGTGGCGAGATGCGCCGCCACCGATCCACCATCCGCCGCAGCCGCAGCGGGCTGCGCGCGCTGTAGGTCTGCCACCGTGGCTTGCAGCTTGGCGAAGCGGGCTTCCAAATCCGGCTTCCAACCGCAGAGATCGGAGAGTTGCGCCGTCTGTGAGTCGAGTGGCTGCGCCAGAGAGTTGATCTTGTCTCCGTTGGCGGAGATGGAGAGCTTGATCTCGGCGGCGTCCTTTCGCATTTCGTCGAGGTACGACTTCAGCGTGGGATCCATGGCGTCGAGGAGGCGACGCCGATTGGCGACGAATTGACTTGTTTCTGGAATTTCTTTTGGGTGGAAACGGGGTGGATCGAGAGGGCTCTGATACCACGATGATAGCACCTCGATGGAACTCACTCGATTATCTCAGGATACACACGGAATTCAGTTACAGACCAGAGTTTCTAGACAAGAAAGGAAATCAGAGACGCAGCTCTGCCGCCGCCGCCAGTGGCCTTGATCACGCAGGATGATCCGACCCGGTTCTTCTCTGCTCCTTAAGGGTCCGTTCGTTTTTGGAATCGGAAGGAACGGAATGGAACCATTCCATTCTCCTGTCACGGAACCATTCCATCCCTGTGTTCGGTTTGGACAAAAAATTGTCACGGAACCGTTCCATTCTTGTGTTCTTTTCTGGGATGGGTTGGAATGGAATGAGAATGGAATGGAATCAGAACGACATCAAACTCGATTAATCATTTCCTAATCTAGATTAATTATTGCTAATCTTGATTAATTATTCCTAATCTTGATTAATTATTGCTAATCACCCAGCATTACTGTGCCGTTCCACCCCGTCCGGCCGAATCGGCCGGACCGGTCGGTTCCGAATATTGAGAAAATATTCCCTTTTCTGGAACCATTCCATTCCACTCCATCCCAGAAAAGAACACAAGAATGAGTTCCGGGAATGGAACCGTTCCATTCCGTTCTATTGCGTTCTAAAAACGAACAGACCCTAAAGGATGGACGATGGCGAGGATGCAGGTCAGCGTGTCCACTCTGGGCCCACGTGAAGCCTGTTGGGTTGTGGCAGCCTCTTGGGCCGAGCTTGTCGATCAGCAAGGCCCAGTTCTTCTTCCGTGTCTCTTCCTTCGACGGGGATGCTAACAGCGCGCCGGAACCTAGCTGGTTCGTCCTCGACGCCCGCGGCGGCTACCTTCTCCTCATGAATTGGTTCGAGGGATACAGCGGATTGCTCGCGCTGCTAAGGGGCTGTTTGTTTCTGCTCCTGCTTGTGCTTGTGAGGTCCAGAAGCGGCAGCGCAAACAAACAACCATCGGTAGGAAAGCGCTTCGCATAAGCGCGGTCGTGAAATCAACTGGCCCAGCGGGTGAAAGCGAAAGCAGCTCGGGACCTGCTTCCCGCAGCTTTCCTACCGAAGTGGCGAATCGTTTTTGTTGATTACCCATTCCGATGCTTGAAATTACGAACAGACCGCCACCGTGAGCCCCAACCACTACCTTTCCTTAGCTTTCGCTTCGTTTCGCATGCGCATTTACCTGTAGGCTGCCTGGTCATTCGACTGTAGCTTAATTCCCATGCGCATCTATGTGTACAGGTCAAGGTCCAATACATACTACATCTCGCAAAATATATTTCAGTTCGAAATAATTTATACATGAAATATGTGTGTGCCGACGAGTAGGTTCCATTTCCGTGATTGGTCTCGAGTTTCGTAGACTGTGCCTTCTTAATTTTAGACTAAATTTTGTATCACTTTTAGATGAATTTTGTCAAATTTGTCGCACTCGGCTGACGGTTTAAAATTTTCTTTCACGAATAGATCGATCTCTCCATTTTCCACAACTTTTGTCTTGTAATTTTTCTGTTTCAGCGGAAATATAAGAATAGATCTTTGTACTCTATATATGTATGCGTTTTATTCATGGTGTGGTCGTGTTTGTTGCCGCTCCAAACTTCGTCGGGCATTGTCACGGCTCTTGCCGAGATTTTCACCGTCTCACGACGTCGCCGCTCCGTTGTCCCGCTCGCCGGTCTCACGGGTGTCACCCAGACGAATTTGTTGTCCAAAACTAAAACTTGGAATTAGTTGTCCAACACTAAAACTTTGAATCAGTTGTTTCGAATCAGCATTTATATAACTTATTCAGCATTCAGGGCATTCTAGACATTTCATCTTTCAAACTAACAGCAGCAGCCATCAGAAGCACTTCTACCAAACATCAAATCTCTGCTTCCAACAGCTGCTTCCCACAGCTGCTTTCTAACAGCCCACCGGCTACAACTGCTTTTCAACAGCAGAAGCCCAAATAAACAGACCCTAAACCTGATGGCGCTGCCGCGCGAGCGCTTCTTTGATGTGGATGATATCCGCGTCTTCGACGACAACCACATCGGGTATCGTCGAATCCTTCACGCCGGCGTCATCATCTCCCATGACGATGACGAGGACCCCGATCGAGAGGGTTGGCATCTTCTGTCTTGCAGGCCAAGTAGACTTCAGGTTGCGAGCTGCCGTCTCACCCGGGGAAATCGACGGCGGTTGGGTCTTCTCCGCATGGTTGCAGGTCCCGCCACACCCCCCACCGGACCCGGAAATCCATGGCGCTCGTTGGATCTGGCTTGAGAGGGGCATGCGAGCGGGTAATTTCATCTACTAGCCTTACAGCAATCGTCAGCACGTGGTTATCTTGGATGTCACCGACCCAAACGCTCCACGATTGTCCGTTGAGGCGCTAGCTTTCCAACCTGGCCTGGATCTGGGTGGTTTTGGAAGATATATCATTGGTGAAACTCATGGTGGTAGGATGTGCCTTGCTTATACAAATGGATTCAGCATCGTTCTCACGGTGCGTGGAGAAGATGGGACATGGGCTACCGTCAACCAATTCGACCTGACTGCTGAGCTTTTTCAGAAGCTGGGGCAGTATCCAAATGGGCTGGAACTTGTGGCAATGAGGGGTAGCATCATCTACTTCGCAGCATCACAGATGTACCATCCGTCTCAGAACCCTTGTTGGTTCGGGTCCCAGTGCTTGCAAACAGGGAAAAGGGAGTGGTTGTTTGCACGGACGTATGATGCTTTCTTCCAACCATACCACCATTTGTCCTGGAAAAGTTTTTCAAAGAATGCCGAAGAGCCTGACGAAGTTCCATGATATTCAGGATTCAAGGACCAGCCAATCCTGTATTCTCATCATCTGTTAACAAACTTGCCATTTACATTGTGAGTGGAAAATTTATAAATTCATCTGTTCCTTAGGTTCGCTACAGTCTCTTTTAGTTGTTTGGGCAAAGCGTCAGGACCTTGGAGCCTCTTTTGTGTTCTGTCTGGAAGATCAGTGTTCCCAACCGGTTGCAATCCTGTTTACCCCTTTTGCCAAAAACAATATGTTAATTTTTGGCACATTAACTAGCAATACTTACCATCTCTTTGATATGTTGTCCTCAGAACGGTGCTGTATTCTGTATGATCCTTTTGCAACAGTGGAATGCTTCATTTAAGCAAGTTACTACTCATGTAATTGCAGTATTTTCTTGTACTGCATTATTAGGTTGGCTAGCTTATTTTTTTTTTTAAAAAGGTTGGCTAGCTTATTTTAGAGTTTAGTAGGCTGAATTGTTGTCTTGTACATTTTATCAGCATACACGATTTTACACACAAACCTTGACATCGTTTTCCTATAAATCTATAATGAAATAATTTATGTCAAAATCTGAGACAGGCAAGCAGTGGTTGCCTGTGCTTAAGTATGTTGGTAATGTGACAGCAACTTTAGGGATAAATGACACGTATCCCAGAATACATCAGGTTATAATTTTCGATGGGAGTGTAACAAAGGGATCATATATGATTTTTTTCTCTTACAGTACAATATATGCAAACACAAATTTTAAAAAGATACGCTCACTTGCTGGATTGGTAAATATGATTTTGTCTGTATACCAGTCCAGAAAATACAATTGTTTTCTCACATTTAAGACTCTAAACTTCTAGACCTAACAGCTTTCTGGTGAAATATGTTGGATTTTATTGAAACTGCTATGTTGATCTGTACAAACTGGTTCCAACAATAGTATGTAGCGAGAAATACGCTCAAGGTATCAAACTGACACCCTGAACACTTAGGATTTGTAGCCCGCACTGTTGATCATTGTAGGCATCCTTTCAAAAGACATGTTGGATAATTTCATAAACACAGTGATGTCATGAGACGTTATGAATACTGAGTACTATTTTCTCTACCTTGCCTTAATGTGAAACTTTTTATGAGTCATGGAACTGGGATTTCTTATGAGGGGGCTGTATTTTTGTCCCTTACTGTTTATCTGGTCCTGCATTTGCTTTTAATACTTACCAATTTGATGTGTGCGATCTTGTCAGGGCCTCCCAAGGCAGTTCTAATCTCTGATATAGGTGAACATTATTCTCTTATTAAAAAACAAAGTAGTAGTAGTTTGTTTAACTTCTCTGTTATCCCTTTGGGTCAAGTTACAGTGTTTAACATGACTAAACTCTTTCAATAATATCCAAAGTATGTGCAGATTTTCTTAGTCATATATGTACCTTCTGTTATTGATTGGAAATTGATTTATGCATATAGAGACAAGCCTCATTCAGTTCACAGAGTCATAATATAGGAACGGCGAATATTAGTTGGACATGAACATTTGGCAGGTGTTGCATATGGTTTGGGTTCAGGATGACATGGGTTAACAAAGCACGGCCTCCTATCATAGCAATAACTGGTACTAGTACCTTAGAGTGCCTGTCAAAATGAAGTAGTCATCCATACTATTATCCTTTCTGTAGGACCTCTATGAACATAGACGATAGACCCATTGCCGCTGTCAGAAAAAGGCCGCCATATGAATAATGGCAAAGGATGCACATCTGCAGAGCCACTCTAGACGGCCGTGATGGAAATAGCCGGCATTGACAGCCGCTGCTATATAGATCTCATACTGCGGTAAGCAACATCTGCTCACATTGTGCGTGCTTACTCGTTCTGATGAGAAAGATCTGCTACCTGTGTGCGGTTTGTGAGGCCCATATTCATCTGACGATGGCAGTGAAAATGGGTGCAAGATACCACCCTCGTTGTTGTTTATATAAATTTCAGATGATCTTCTGTTTTTGTGTAAACGGCAGGACATGATCCTAGTATATAGCAAATTTGTATTTCTTTACTGATATATATTTTTAGTTTGGCACAATGTTCACAAATTATGTGCCAAACAATCTTTCGGCTAGTAGCCCGGTGTCACTACTAGCGAAAACGGCAGGTCAGGATCCTAGTATATAGCAATCTTTTGGGGTGAGGGTCCGAGCGAAAGCTCCGTGCTTTGGGGATGGTGATACGTGTATGTGTCACTACCCTCTTGGGGCATCGCTGTGGGTATCCTCTCCATGACAGGGTTCCGGGTGAAAAGCCTTGCTCGTTTTTGCGAGCTCGGCGGCAGCGGCGTGTTGCGTCGTTACCCTCTTGGGGGCACCGTCGAGGAACCCAGGCTCATTTGGGTGCAGCACGTTGGAGTCCTTTCCTAGTGTGAAGCATTCTCGACATCGGCATGGAGTGGAACCGTTGGTCTCCTATCTTTTACACGTGCCTAGGTGCCCCTTCCCCGGTCCTTGCTATGTACAGATAGGATCGGCGCTCCACGACCCGGAGCGAGAGGGTAGGCGGCTCTCTTCGGTGATAGCTTGGTGTGGTAGGTGCAACGAGGCACGGTGGTCTTCCAAGGCGACACGCTTTCGCTCTTGTTCGGAGTCTAGGTTGCTTCGTGCTAGATGTGGCGTCTCATGTTTTCGAGTGGGTGGCTTGCCGTTTCTCGGATGTCTTTTTTTGTTTTTGACTTGCTTGTATGGGATCTCCCCACCAGTTTGTATCGTTTGGCTGGATGAGATTTATTTATAAAAGCGGGACGAAAACCTATTTCGAGGAGTAGCCCTGTGTCGTGGATCACAATCAGATTCCCCGTGTGCACAAACGTCCCTTCTTCTAACAAAATTCTGATGCTGGCGACTTCTTTCCTCACCACCATGCCTAGATGATCAACTATCCCCACCTTGATAGCAGGGGACTTTAACCTAGTTAGGTTCCAGGAAGATAAGAGCAATGGGAGGATTAATCATAAACAGACTGACAAGTTTAATGCTTGGATAGAGATCTGGAGCCGGCTAGAAATTAAACTAGAAGGGGCTGGCGCGTTTTGCTGCGCTCGTGGGTATATTGCGGTTATCAATAGATGTCATGCTGGTCTGAATAAAGATTAGTGTCTCATACATGATCAGGTACAAATTCATATCTTTTTTTGTAAAATATTGTATGTATTGGTCTAGCACCTGCAATATAAACTGTATACTACAAAAGTAACAACTTTAGAGTTGTTAATCACTTAACGAAGCGAGCCCAAAGACTGGTGTGTAGAGGTGGCGGAGCCGCGCAAGGCGGAGATAGTCGAGGTGCAGCCGGAGGCAGACCTGTTGTGTGTCACTCGTGATTGTGTTGGCAGGGAGAGAGGAGGCACATTCAAAAAGTGGAGGGGAACATGTCCGCTCGGGTGGCTCATTTGCCGAAGCTACAAAAGGGCTTCATTGGTGTCCGTGCATGGGAGGAGAGCAAGGTCAACACTCGAGGCCGAATCCTCCGGATCAGTAGTGTCCTTGAGCAGTGGTGGTGAATTCACGATCGAATCGGCAGAGTTGTGGCTGAGCTATCGGATTCGAGCTCGAATCGATGGGAGAAGAGCTAACGGCGGTCACTGTCGTGGGTTTGTCACGTCAGATGTCATGGATGACTTCGTAGGTGTGGGATTATGCGAGTCAAGCGTCTCCGAGCTAAGGATCGCAGGGCACGAAGAAGACAATGTTTTTTTACCCAGGTTCGGCCCTCAATGTGAGGTAAAAACCTACGTCCTGCCTATCCTAGATTGGTATTGATATGAATATGGTGTTACAAGGGGTTGGCGATCGATGTGTCGAGTCGCCTATCTCTGGATGTATGAGAGCTAGGGTTTCAGAACTTGTCTGTCTAGTCCTGCGAGTCCTCTTTATATATCCAGAGGCTCGCTAGGTTACAAAGAAATTACTTGGAGACTACTTTTCTTGCCTTCCAAGTTAAGCCATCTTGGATCTTCTGGATTCTTCTTACAGCATGCTGCGACTCTTCGTGTCGGCCCACCTCAGTGCAAGCCCATTGATTATAAGCCGCATTACACTTGTGGGCCGCAGGTTAATCTATTTATCATAACCCCGACATTAGCCCCCAAGCTTCCGGGTGATTCGTTGAATCAGGCGGAAGATTCTGTCTTGATGATGATCTTGCGGGCTTGCGATTGTAGAACTTGGTGACTCGCTGATGTTGAGTCGCAAGTGTTGCGGTTTCTTGAGCCGCTGATGTAGAAGCGATGAGTCGCTAATTTTGCGGCTTATTTAGCTACTATGATGCCAATTGAGCACTTCTGTCTTGGTCGCACTGAAGCTGCAGAATCGCGGTAAGTTTTCCGCGAAGCACTTGGTGAAAACCACCTTTTCCTGTTGGGTGTAAGACTGAGCTGAAATCATAAAAATAATAACTTATGAGTAACAAGATATATCAACCAAATGTGTATAAGGTGCTGAGTCATAGACATCGAAGCATAAAAGACCATAAGCATAAATAAGCTGGTCAATCATTAGAATAATAATCTGTCATGTTATCATGACGAGCCATCTGAACGCATGTTGAAACACGGCGGCTCAAGGACATATAGCCACAGCCTGTATTTAAATATTTCCGAGTCGCTTATTTGACTCGCAAATGGATATATATATTCACATGTGCTGCAAAAAATGAAATCTGCATATAAACATGGTATATAAGTATAATAAAGACCGCCAGATATGGTGGATGTGTAGCCCCCGAGGGCCGGGTTGCATGCTTGATCATGCTGCTTGGGACTCAAAAATATCTCGATTTAGATAAAAACTTAATTGTCCTAACCCCCGGTCGTTAAGCAGGCATGCTTTTGTCATCCTGCTTGATGTCATATCCTGCAATAACTTGAGCAAAAATGTTGCTTTCAAGATAATAATGATATTTGGAGTAGAGCGAAATCGCTTATAAGCTCCGAACTGTGAAGTATTAGTTGAGCCACTAGGGAAAAAGATAATTCTAGTCAAGACTCTAGATATAAATTACAGAATCATATTTAAAAATTCCACTTGATGTGGCTGAAATTACATAAATGATGGTGGCTTGTACAGCCGATATCAGGAATGATCATCCCAATCCGAAAAAATCTGGTCATGCCAATTCAAACTCAATTGGCTGAGTTATATGTTCCTGAAATTCAAAAGGCAAAGCCCCCGAGGAAGCAATGATAATAACTTGATGATAATATGTTAGCCTTGGCGGCTGGTAATAATTATGATAAAAGGTTAGTGCTCCGCATAATAGCATATGGTACCCTGCATGATGGCATAGTATAATCGGCATGATAGCAAATGGTTGCATAATAGCAACTTAGTTGCATGATAGCAACTGGTAAGATGCATGATAGCATATTGTACGATGCATGATAGCATATGGTACTTGACTCAGTATTTTCCAGATCTAATGTGTGTTCAGGGTCGAGAACGGCCATGATAGGCATTCAGACTCGATTGACGCCACACGCGGGTACTTTAGTCCTTCTGAATTATCTCTATTACCGTTAAGTAGGTCTTCGCGCAGCTCAGTATTTCCCGGGAATGTGTGTTCAGGGTCGAGAATGGCCATGATAGGCATCAAACTCATGAATGACGCCACACCCCAGTACTTTGGCCACATAATGCAAAGATACTTCTAACTTAAGGTACCGTTAAGTAGGTCTGCGCGCGGCTCAGTATTTCCCAGGTGTAAACGCGTGTTCAGGGTCGTTGAGAACGGCCATGATAGGCAGTCATGATAGGCATCAGTCTCATGAATGACGCCGCGCCCCAGTACTTTGGCCGCATAGTGCGAGATACTTCTGACTTAAGGCGAGAATAACCAGGATTATTGCTTTTATCGGCTGCAATAGCCGTGACGAGCTCTAATTAGATTTGATGATAACCAGCTCTGATTAGCTGTAGATGTGGTACAGCTAGTCACCTGTTTTAACTCAAATATTGATAAGATAATGATTCATTAATGACTCATAAACTGATGTAATGATGAGCTGTTTGCGACTCATAAAATGATATGGGGGTAAATCGCTATGCGACTCATAAATTGATATGACAATAAGTCGATGATGATTAATAAAATGATATGATGATAAATCATGATATTATATAACGATCAGTCATAAATTGATATAATGATAAGTCATAGAATGACAAATGAAGCGCCAAATATCAATGCTTGAACATGTAGTGGTGATCTTGATATTCAATGCAAGTTGTAAATAGCTAGACTTTGCAATGCGAGTTATAAAGAACTCTAATTTGACGAATGTATTGAGAAGTAGATGTAATTAAATCTACAAAAGCTGATATAAAGTCTGCGACATGATATAATATGAGTCGCAAAGACATTAATAAAAGGCATAATAACCTAGAAATGCAGCCCCGAGATAAACTCGAAGTGAACTTAATTTTGCTGATAAAAGTAAAAGGCTGCGAAAGTTGAGCATAATAGCAACTTATCTTGTTTTTATTCTCCTAGCGTTGACGACGCGGTATGATCCGCGGACTGTGGATGTCGATTCGTCGAACCCAAAGCAGGCCATGGTGGGATTTGAAATCAACCACGACGTGTCAACAAAGATGGTCACTTAAGCCGGACGTGCGTCGGACTTCCTTTTCAGCTGACCGCTCCCTTCCTTTTCTTATTCTTTTGATAGCTTTGGGCGCTTACTCGATGGCACAATGTAGCAGGGTGAGAGTCGCCTGCGGCGAGTCGTCCGCAGCGATGTTGTTGAAGGTCGCAGCAGGATGAGAGTCGCCTGCGGCAAGCCGTCCTGATTTTTGGAGTCGCGCTGCTAACTTAGGCCGACCACTCCTTCCATATACTCTCTCCGTTCCAAATTAGATGACTTCCATTTGTCTACATGCGGATGTATCTAGATGTGTAACAAGTCTAGATACACCCATATCTAGACAAATGGAAGTTATCTATTTTGGAACGGAGGGAGTACATATTTTCCTTGTGCGCTTCCCGTGAAGTTGCGCCATACGGCAAATCACATGCACTATCCCGATCGTCCAGATGATCCAGTTGATTTTGTGAGGCGTACGCGGAGGAATTTTTAACCTTGAGTCGCCGCGCCAGCGTCGAGCTATGAGCCGCAACTCAAGTTCAAGATTCTCCTTTGCCACTGTCTTGGTGTATCGTCCCTCGTTTGCTCTGCTTGTTTTGCATGTATATCCGTGTCCAGGCCATCGAACCGTTGAGTCGCCGTTGCGTGGCCAAAATCAAAAATGGTTGCTGGAGTCGTCGGATCGAGCTGATCTTTGGAGTCGCCCGAGCTGATGACTTTGTACTGACCAACTTGTCACTTCTTTCCTCCCGTACTCTCTTCTTTTTATGTGAGCTGTTTTTAATTGCACACACATGCAAAAACTGTATTTTCTCCTTCGCTATAGCTGCTTACGTGAAACTCATCCATCGAGCTAGGAACTCCAAATCATTTGGCCTTCTCAGGACGATGCGTTGATCAGCAATTAATTTTCTTGACAACTCCATTTGAAGTAAACATTGTCCGACCCATAGTGTGATCTGGTAGCGAGAGATTGGGTATCGACCCTCTGCGTCTTGGAGGTTTTCGCTGCTGATGCTTCTATCGGATTCGATCAACCGGCGTCCGGTGTTGGATTGAAGTATTAAACTCGCTATTTTTTCGCAAATTCCCATGACGGATTATCCAACCACGCTGGTTTCGGCGAGTGAGACTGGATTGCGCGGAGCTGCACCTAGAACGTCTTCCAGAATCTCGATCATATAAACTTGATCCAGCCTGCTTTGATTTCTTTTTCCTTCTCTTTGGTAGTCTTGGATGTTGTGCTACAGATGGATGTGCTTTGATCCGCGTGAGTTGTAGTGTCCTCCAATTTGCACTATTTTCTTCTCTCGTACGTGACATTCCTTTTGTATCAATTGGCTGGCCTATGTGTCCAGCTCGAACTTTGATTACTCCATGAATTACGTTCCCCATTAGGAAACTGAGGTCGATTTGAGTCGTGGTTGACAGGCAAACAACTATTCAGCTGAAATTCTTTCCGGCGACCCATTGATGAACAAGACGCCGTGATTCGGGAGAGGCGTTTACAGATGACCAAAATTTTTTTTATCTTGATCCAATCCGGCTAATGAAGCAATCTGCAGTCAAGAGGCAACCGTAATGTCGAGCCCTGGACACTGGCACGGCGAGTCGCCGATGTGGTTGATGTCACCGGCGGATGATTCGCGAATTTGCCTAGATGTAAAACTTGCTGCAATGTTTGAGTCGCCGACGAAGATCTAACCGTTGGAATTGTCTCCAATTTCTTGAGGTGCTTTTGGATTATATTGCGCACACTTCCACCGGAGCGATCTTCGAATTGATGTCGGAGTCGACCTCGATAATTATTTTCCCAAAGTCGCGCGGAGTTCCGTCAGCTTTCCACAGGGCTTGAGTGTTTGAGTCGCCCACGGAGATCTAACCGTTGGAATCCGATGCGCTTTGGACAGCTGCTAGGAAACTCGATTTCGCATCTTTCCACCGGAGGGGTCGTCGAGATGAGTTTCGAGCCGCCGCCGGTGATGTCCGCCATGCGGGCGTTGCTGCTGTCCTGTAACCCGCGCGTGAGGGGCGTTGTCGAAGTTGAGCCCCGAATCGCGCGGTCGAATTTCTCCACGCTTCTTACTCGAGCTTGAGGTAGATCTTGATGTAGATCTTGATACCGCCGAATCGTTTAGACCGGCGTGATGTCAAAGTCGCCGAGTTTGAATCGACGACGAGATCCTCTGTCCCTGGCACAGATCCAGCGCGGAACATGACGCTCTTGACCGCAGGCCCCACGGTGGGCGCCAACTGTCGTGGGTTTGTCACGTCAGATGTCATGGATGACTTCGTAGGTGTGGGATTACGCGAGTCAAGCGTCTCCGAGCTAAGGATCGCAGGGCACGAAGAAGACAATGTTTTTTACCCAGGTTCGGCCCCTCAATGTGAGGTAAAGACCTACGTCCTGCCTATCCTAGATTGGTATTGATATGAATATGGTGTTACAAGGGGTTGGCGATCGATGTGTCGAGTCGCCTATCTCTGGATGTATGAGAGATAGGGTTTCAGAACTTGTCTGTCTAGTCCTGCGAGTCCTCTTTATATATCCAGATGCTCGCTAGGTTACAAAGAAATTACTTAGAGACTACTTTTCTTGCCTTCCAAGTTAAGCCATCTTGGATCTTCTGGATTCTTCTTACAGCATGCTGCGACTCTTCGTGTCGGCCCACCTCAGTGCACGCCCATTGATTATAAGCCGCGTTACACTTGTGGGCCGCAGGTTAATCTATTTATCATAACCCCGATAGTCACTGGAGGAGAGGCGTGAGGGCAACATGAAAATTCCGTTGGCAGTTGTCCTGCACGCGTTGACCTTTCTATTTTATAACCGCGACCCAAATGTTTAATTTTACAACATCTGTTGTCATTTTTTTGTTTGACAAAATAAAACTAGGAAAATTTACATGAAGGACGGTTGATGGAGCAAGATTTTTGGTTCAAATGACCTAATACAGGTGACAGTCGATGGTGGCCGCGTGCGGGGGAGAGCGACAGCCGACATCCCTCGATGCTGAATCCCTCCCGATCTGTGGTGCCCCTGTACAGTGCATTTGCAGCCGAATCGAGAACTACCGGATTCGAGACCAAATCAATGTGAGAAGAGACGGCGGTGGTCACTGTAAGAGAGTATTGAGGGGGACATGAAACTTCCGATTGACATTTAGCATGTGTGTGTTGGCCTTTTTGCTATATAGCATCAACCCAAATGTTTTATATCCGCAACAATTGGTGTTTTTTATTTAACAAAAAATGATAAAATTTACATTAGGTGTAGCGGTTGGAGCAAGATATTGTCCTCAAATGACCCAAAAATAGTTATGACCTAAATAGGGGCAGCTATTGAATATGCTCTAATGGAGGGGAAACACCACGAAAAAGGCATTTGTAGCCCGGGCTACATGTATCCCTATATTTTAATTTTTCAAACAATATTTTAAAGTTTAAAAAAATTCTAAAAATAATTCTGGATGTAGCTTATACCTTATCCTACAATTGTGCAAATTTTCAATCCAAAATTCTTCATATTTTGGATCATATAAAAAAGACAAATTCTGACAGAATTTGGAGGTGCCCAGTTCATGCACCCGGTTTATATTTTTGTCTTTTTTGTGTAGCGTAGAATACAACGTATTTCGAATTAAGATTTTTCACCCTTGTAGAATATATCCATGGCTATATGTACATATTTTGAAAGATTTTTTTGACACTTTAAAAGTTATATATTGAATCTTCAAATATAAAGGGCTATATTTAGTCCGGGCTACAAAATACTACACTTGGAAATACCGTAGTTTTATATGCAGTAGATAGAAAATAAGTTTTGTATGCGAATAATATTATTTTTACCTTTATCTAAACCCAACGGAAGGTTCACATGTGGAGAGAGCTTAGTACTTGATGGGAAATAATATTATTTTTACCTTTGGCTAAACTAATAAATGGTTGACGTGGATCAACAAGAGAGCTCTATTCATAGGGAGCTCAGTTGTTATACTAGGTAAATGTGGTGCGGCGACACGCCGCACCCGTGGTGACAAAAAGATTTATCTGAGTGTATGGTAAGATTAGATGTATATAGTAATAGTGCAATGTTGGGAAGGAATAGAAGTATAGAACATAACAACATGAATCTTTGCGAAATAAACAAAAACAAATGATCATATGAATGTAGTAAGATTAGATGTATATAGTAATAGTGCAATTGAGAACTAAATTTATGTGTGCTCTGACGATACAATATATAGTGACATGAAATCTAAACATTTGTAGTTGTTGTAAAAAAAAATTGAAAAGAAAATTGCATTTCCACAAGCTCCATAGTTAATAGTAAAAAGGTTATATTAGTTCTTCTAATTGAAATTATTTAAAGTTGTTTAATCATGCATAGAAATGTGTTAGTTGTAAAGATTTCATTTTTTTGTGCAAATTTTGGTATATTATTTGTAGTTTTGTTATATATATTTATTGTAAAAATATCCAACAAATCTTGTATGGAAATTATTTTAAACCAATAGAAATCATCGAATATTTTATGGGAAGAAAAATTATTTGGAAGAACAATTGTTGAACAGAATGAACATTTCTTAGTTTCTGTGGAAAGTTTGGTAATTTCGTAAATTCGAAAAAATTTAAACCAATTTTGTACACAATGGATATTTGGTCCAACTGTGTTAAATCTTTATTGGTTTTGAGATTATTGTGATTTTTTGAATGTACTGTTAATTCATATTTTGTTGGATGTTTTGTCATTTATATGGAAAAGAAAATTGATGAAAATTGTGATTTATGAGTAGAGAGGGAAAAAAAGTAGGAACTTCTAAAATGTTGGGAAGGTAAGGAGCGATGTACTGTTAATTCATATTTTGTTCGATGTTTTGTCATTTATATGGAAAAGAAAATTGATGAAATTGTGATTTATGAGTAGAGAGGAAAAAAAGTAGGAACTTCTAAAATGGTGGAAAGGTAAGGAGCGTTTTGTAGGAAATGCGAGGTCTTTTCCGCAAAAAGCGACGTGCGGGGACTTTTGATGCAAAAAAGTTTTATTCTGGAGGGGCCAATTTATGATTTTTGGAAAACGTGAGGGCTTTGCTGAGGAAAAAGGGCAAGCATTGTAGAAGTGCATATCTATATGTCCGTCAAAATAAAAAGGCTAAAACATGAAAGTTGTTTGGAAGGGTGATATGCATCTACTCGTGAAAGAAAAATTCAAACGGGTGACTGGGCGCGACAAATTTGACAAAATTCGTCAAACGTTTTTGCGAATTTGGACCACAAATTAAGAAGCTAGAGTGAACAAAACTCGAAACCGATCACGGGAATGGAACCTGTTCGTCGACGCGCATATATTTCATGTATACATTTTTTGGGAAATGCGGGGTTATATTTACTGTTCAACACTGTAACGGGAACAGTACCCGCAGTCACTGTAGCCGCTACAGTGGCCGAATTGCTCTCAGGCCGCCGATTCCAGCGTCCTTAATATATAGATAGAGGTAAGATTGAATCTTCAAAAATAAAGGGTTATATTTAGTCTGGGCTACAAAACACTACACTTGGAAATACCGTAGTTTTATATGCACTAGATAGAAAATAAGTTTTGTATACAAATAATATTATTTTTTACCTTTATCTAAACTCAACGGAAGGTTCACATGTGGAGAGAGTTTAGTACTTGATGGGAAATAATATTACTTTTACCTTTGCCTAAACCAATAAATGGTTGACATGTGGATCAACAATAAATGGTTGACATGTGGATCAACAAGAGAGCTCTATTCCTAGGGAGCTTAGTTCTTTAAAGGATTAGCTAGTAGAAGATTCACTTGGACCAATAACCACCTGACCCGATCATGTCCACTATAGGTAGATTTTTTTGCACCACTGATCTAGAATTCCAGATGCAGTGATCACACCCCATCCTCTGGGATTCTGGGGTAGAAACCATTCTCACACTTCCTAATTACAAATTTGAGAAGTGTTGGATATTAAGAGAAGATTTCAGGCCTCTCATTGAGAAGACCCAAAAGTCTAGTTATTACAAACTAGACGCGCAGTGATAGGATGTGATATTCATGTTCAACGGTTCTCGAAATAAAAATACGGTACCTTTACATACAAAGCGGTGATATTATGTGATATTTCATGTTCTCGGTGCTAAACAAAGCCAAACTAAGGCCACTTTTTTTTCTACGGATGTTTTTAAAATGTTGTCATGTTATTTTACTGTTTTAACCCACCACAGAAAAAAAAAACTGCTAAAACGATGCTACAATAGCGCAAACTTTTCGCTAGTGTGGGATGAAAATTTGCTACAATGGTGGAATGGCCCAGATTTCACTTTTTATAAAGATAAAATGGCTCTGGAGGCGAGGACCATCGGGATTAATCCGAGGGGCGAGGACACTCACCGGCAGTCTTAATATATTCGATCTAAAAGACCTTTGGGCCAGATGATGCAGCCCGGGTTGCACCAAGGGCGCGTTTGGTAGCCAGCGGCCACAGAGCCTGGCCCAAGGAGGAGAACGGGGCAGGCCCCACCGCCCCAGAGGGCCTGGCTCACTAGAGATGATGCAAGATACGAATATTATGTTTCGTTTGATGGGCTGCATGGTGGTTGGTGGATTTGTAGGCATGCATGACATGTTGTTCGGTGTGGCTGCGTCTTGCATGCCATGTGACAAGACCATGCATGTGGCAGAGAATCTTTCTCTCCTCCTTGCAGTTGCGCGGCCTGCCCAAGCGAGCACGCTCCAATCGAGTGTGCCTCCCAGACCTGGCTCGGCACTGCTTTGTGAAGCGTGCAGGCCACAACACAGAGTCCCGTATGTAACCAAACAGTGGGCAAAGTGCAAAAATGTGAAAGATTCTCTTGTTTTCAGTGCCCTTGCGAGTTGAGCTCCGTGGCTACGGGCTACCAAACGCGCCCCAAGTAGCTGAACCAGCTTCAGCCCCGGTTCTTTTGCCAGCTTAAGAAATAATATGTCCCCACCCAGTTATCCTGTAAGCCTCTCAGCTTATTACTTGGAGCATCTAACTAGCTTATTACTTGTAGCTTCTAACTAGTTATGTCATAACTGTACGAGAAGCCTCGAGTAATAAGTTGGGTGGATTATGAGAGAAGTTGGGTAGTTGGCTTATTTTTTAAGTGGCCAGAAGAACTGGGCCTTGGTCCATTCATTGACTGACAATCGTACCCGTAACATTAGGGGCTCCTATTCAGCGCTTGTTTCGTCCGTCAAGGACGCATCGAAACGTGATTTGTGTCGGATGGCCCAATAATTTGCAGTCTCCCTCGCTCACGGTCGCTCTGATGCTGCGATTTTTTTAATCGCTCATGGCTGATGCTAGTACAGGAGAAAGCATCCGGTTTTTCTTCTAACTCTGAAAACAAATTGAAACAACAAAGTTCCAGATTTTTTAAAAATGGACACAAAATTAGAAAACAATTGTGTCGTGTCTCGGATCACGGACACCGGGAGTAGAGGATACCCCCTTTTTAGGTTCGGCACGGGGCGCGAAGGAGGCTGGAAGACGCCTTACCCGGAAGAAAGATCGTCGAGTTCTTCGTCGGGACAAGCGAGCAAGCAACACAGAGAGACACACGGATTTTACCCAGGTTCAGACCGCCCGGAGGCTAAAAGCCCTACTCCTGCATGTCTGGATTGAAGTGTTCATCATGGTGTGATTTACAAGGGTGTTATGGGATGAACCCAGCAGTGTTTTGGCCGGAGGTAGACGGTGAGCAGATCCTGCTCTGGGGAGATCACCTCTCTCTCTACCCTCCGAACCCTAGTCTAGTCTTGCTTGAGCTCTATCTGACTTGTTATTCTCCTCGGTGCCATGGTCCTCCTTTTATTGGCTAAGGGGATCCGACATGGGCACGCGAGGGGCGTGAGAGGTTTTTGGCGGGAGAACCCCTCGGTGGTCTTTGGAGGAGACGTGGCTTCTTCTCCTCCAAGTATCTTCGGGAGGGTGGCGCGGTCGTCCGCCCTTTGGGAAAGGTGGGACGGACAAAGCCTGTCCGCCCCACCAACCACGCTCGTGGCGACGTCACCGGGGTGCGTCCTTCGTCTTGGCGCCCAAGCCTTCTACCAGCTTCTAGCGCGACCTGGCGTTCTTATCCTCTCGGCGGTAGGGATGGAGGACCCGGGGGTACGCCTGGCCTCCTGCCGGGCGCACGGACCCGCGGGTACTCCGCCTTGTTCTCCGGGCAACGGGTGACCCTGGAAGGTCACCTGGTCCTTAGTCGCAGCGTGTCGATGTCGAACTTGTCGGGTTTCCTTGGGCCAGATGAGCTGACCCATCTGCTGGTCTTGACTCCTTGCCTTGTCCATCTTCTTGGTGGGCCCTAGTAGTGGACCCACTTTGGCAGCATCAGGGGAACCCCATGTTCCACTGCTGCGACAGTAGCCCCCGGGCATTGTCCCGGTGGCTCTTCTTCAACTGCTGTCGGGGTTATGGCCAAAGAGTTGGCCAAAGTGGGTCCCCGGCGACTTGCCTTGACTGACACGTCCCATCCGCCAGAGGGTGGGACTTGGAGTTACTCCGCTCGGGGGAATAACTGCACCTGTCCCCTCGATTCCCGCTGCGGAGAAGCCGAGGAGGCCGCTGGAGAGAGAAGACGCACGCGCTATAAAAGCGGAAGGGGCGCCCCATGAGCCTCCATCCTTCTTCTCCGCTGCTACATTGCCCCTATCCCTAGCATGGCGAGAGGGAAAAGGGGCGTCGGGCGTCCACGTGCTTCGGCTCCGGCGGAGAAGGGTACCAGTAGCCGCGGAAGAGCCGCCCCAAGAGGGCGAGTGAAGCGCGGCAGTGGAGGTAGAGGGACCGTGAGGCGCGAGAGATCTCCTTCTCCGCCTCCACGGATTGCGGTCCACATAAGCTTCGCACCATTCGAGTTCATCCTGGATCTGCGCCGCAAGATCCGCAGCCGGATTGACCTTTCAGACTCCTTCGCGATGGCGATGGGGGACAAGCCTCCGGGCTTGTGGCTGCAGGTGGAGGGCTGTCCCAATGGCCCTACCTAGATCTCGGTGGAGTACACCGTCGATGACTCCATGCTCCTGGGTCAGGGGTGGAAGTCTTTCGCCCGCTCCCGCTGCCTGACCCGGGGGCAGTATCTTGCCTGCAAGTATGACGGGGTCGCCACACTCGCCATGAAGATCTTCCGTGCTGCAGGAGGGCGCGTGGAATGTTGCGCCGAGAGTGAGAGCAGCAGCAGCTCCGACTCCTACGACGAGGATGAAGATGAGGAAAACTCATCTAGCAGCAAGTCCGAGGAGAGCTCATTATCCTGAGGGCGAGGAGCTTCAAGACGACGGCCCCGAAGATCTCCTTGACCTCCTTATTGGCCGCCTCGTCGACGTACTTCTGGAAGTAGCGTCTTCCATTGTATGGTGGTGCTCCTCGCTTGTCGGGAGCCAATCTTTTTGTTGTAAAAAATTAGCCCCACTGTAGATCTTGAAATGAAGAAGAACTTGTTCTCCCTTTTGGTCTCTTGGCCTTCGTGTCACACTTGGTGTGAATGGGAGCTGTTTTTCGACAAACGCGCCCCCATTACTGCGGTAGCCGTACCGCCAAGGGGTAGGTGGAGCGTGAGGGGTCTATAAAAAGGCCCTCCAAACCCCAACTCCCTTGACGCATCTTCTCGTCTTGCTCCCTTCCCTTCCCCTCCATAGATCGCATAGCAATGTCTGGAGAGGAGGAGATGTCCTTGTCCGGAATGTCGACGGCGGCGTCTGCCTTCCGTGGCGCGGCGGAGGCTCCCAGGGAAGCTGAGGCCCGAGCTGCTGAGGAAGATGAGGTCACGTCCCGACCTGCCGTCGCGCGAAACCTTTCCCGCCTGGCAGGCCTCACTGGTCCCGCTGCCCAGGAAGAAGCCCGGGTGAGAGCCATTCGGAGAGCTCACCTGTTGTCGAGCTTGAAGGAGAGGACCGCCGGGATCCCGGGGTTGGCCCAACTATGGGCCGAACTTGAGGCCATAGAGCAGGCGAGTGCTTCATCTTTCCCGGGATCTCCTTCTTTTTCGCGGGATGAACTTGGCCTTGACTTGCTATACTTTCTTGCCGCAGGTTGAAAGCGAGGCCATGAGCGAGGTGGCCGATGGAATCTTCCTCCTCTTCGGCCATGGAGTGCCTGGGCTTGCGCAGAGGCCCCCCCACTAGATGAAGCGCCTGAAAGCCCTGCTCGTGCACCTTTCCTCCTCCAGGCGTCCCCGGAAGAGCAGAGTGTACCCGGCAGGCAACAAATAACATCAAGTCTGCACAGCTAGGAACCCTGAGTTGGCCTTAGTAGCACACGCTTATTATGTAATCAAGAAGTTGCATAATTGAATGTAATTCAGAATTTAAGTTCAGATGAATGCAACCTAGCCTCAACTCCCGGGGTCATTTCCCAAATCTTCCTTTGCACTAACGCGTTGTCAAGTTTTCAGAGGAGATCTCTTAGGTGCCAAGTACTCTGACAGCATGCACGCAGTAGCAGTACCCCTAAGAGCACTATATCTTCCGGGCACCTACTCCACTGTCCACGGGTACTAGGCTAGAGGGAAACGGACCGTTCACCGGGGTGGATGCATTACCCTCGCAAAGGCTCTTATCAACTGTCAAGCATGCGCAGGTCGATGGTATATTGACTCCGAGCGAGATGTCATGCCTAAGTGCAGGATGCAGATGCAAGGACTTAGCTGTTTTCTGCCGTGTCCCCGATCTGCCCTGTCCCTCCCGGGTACCCAACTCCTTAGCCGCTTTCCACCGTCAGTTCCTGTCCCGGGAAGGCGCTGCACATAACAAACTTCCAGTAGGAAAGAATGGACCCTCTTTTTATGTCGTGATAGTGTTTCATCCGGAGCAACCTGCAAGCAAAGTTAAATGTGCATTTCTGTGTTTAAGTTCGTTAAAACACAGCACTGCCCGTTCACTCCTTTCCGCGGTAGTACGGCACGATCGGGTGGCAGTGCCTACTGATAGGCCACTCGCGCTCGACCCGTCAGCCACCGGCACCATATCAGCCCCCTGCTTGGGGGTTGTTGCGGATAACACACATCTCGACATGAATTGAGGCTCACGGAATTGAAACACTTATCTTTTATTTCTTGGCGATGACTTCTTACACCCTATTACAGAACACTAGCCCCTTGGGCGTGCTTAGCAGATTCGACGTTTAGCGATTCATGTTCGTAATTAGGGGTAGAACTTGCGGAGATTCTCAATATTCCAGGCGTTGCCCTCCGGCCTGCCTTTCTCGTCTTCCAGATAGACTGCTCCGGTCTCAGGGTATGAGTAACCCGGTAGGGTCCTTCCCACTTGCTTGACATTTTGTTCAAGCCCTCGAGTTTCTGTATCTTGCTGAGTACCAGGTCCCCGGGCTGCAGTTCCCGAGACCGGACATGACGGTTGTGGTAGCGGCGGAGCCCATGCTGATATCGAGCAGATCGTAGTGATGCTCGACATCGAATCTCTTCCAGGAAGTTTATGTCATCAATCCTTCGCTCAGCTTGGGTGTCTTCATCATAAGCGAGTACCCGGGGAGATCCGTGCCTTAGTTCTGTTGGCAGGACAACTTCAGCTCCATAGACAAGGAAGAAAGGTGTTTCTCCAGTTGCTCAACTTGGTGTGCTTCTGAGGGACCACAGTACACTGGGTAGATGATCAATCCAATTCTTCCCCTTGTTCTCCAGCTTATCAAATGCTTTGGTTTTCAGACCTTTAGGACCTCCGCATTGGCTCGCTCCACTTGTCTGATGCATCTTGGATAGGACACTGATGCAAAGCACACCTTGATGCCTAATTCTTCATAGAAGTTGAGGAAGGCTCGACTTGTGAACAGAGTGCCGTTGTCTGTGATGATCCTGTTAGGTACTCCGAAGCGGTAGACAATCCCCTCGATGAACTTGATGGCGGCATGGGCCGTCTGGCGTGGTACTGGCATTACTTCAACCCATTTTGTGAACTTGTCGATAGCCACGAAGAGGTATTCATGTCCGCCAACTGACTTTGGCAACTTGCCCATGATATCAAGCCCCCAGACTGCAAACGGCCAGGATATTGGGATTGGTTGGAGGGCTTGAGCTGGCTGATTGATGTTCTTCGCGTAGTATTGGCAAGCTTTGCAGGTCGTGACAATTTGCTCGGCGTCGTACAGGACTGTTGGCCAGTAGAAACCCTGGCGGAAAACTTTTCCCGCCAAAGATCTTGATGCAACATGACTTGAGCATGTGCCCTCATGGATGTCTCGTAGCAGTACTTGGCCTTGTTCTTGTGGTATGCAGCGGAGCTTGACTCCGTTGTCGCATCGCCGGTAGAGCTCACCGTCGATCAGGACATAGAGCTTGGCTTGGCGAGCCACCCACTCGGCATCATGATCATCCTCCGGAAGAGCAAGCTCCGTCATGTACTTGATGATGTCCAGGGCCCAGGGTGGGTGGGTTCTTTCCACTGGTAGCACCATTTGACCAAGGAGAAGCATGGCTTCCCTTTGTCTAGGTCCTGCCGGGTCTTGTGCGTCTTCTGGGCTGGTTTCTGGGGTTGTCGAAGTAGATGGGTCACCAGCCCCCAGTGTCGATGTAGACCTTGCCTTGAGCCTTTCAGGAGACACAAAGGGTTGCCGGAGCACCTCAATGTAGATCCCAGGAGGCACTGGTTCTCGCTTGGAGGCCATCTGTGACAGCTCGTCCGCGAACGTGTTTTCATCCCTAGGGACGTACACACACCGGAAGCTATTGAAGCGTCGCCGAAGCTTCCATACCTCCTCGACGTACGGTGCCATCTGGGGGCAGGCGTACTCCTTGTTTACTTGTTTGATGACTAGCTGAGAGTCACCCTTGACGATGAGCTTGTTGATACCGAGGCCAACGGCAGGACGAAGTCCCGCAAGCAGGCCCTCGTACTCCGTCGTGTTGTTCGAGATATTCTCCTTGTAGTGCATCTGGGTGACGTACTTCAGACGATCTCCCGTGGGTGAGATCAAGACAACTCCAGCGCCTCCCTGGCCCTTGGTGTAGGAGCCATCGAAGTGTGGGGACCCCGGACTAGCTGTCCGAAATACCCGATTATGCTTAACACAACGATCCCGTGATCAGTCTGTCGTTGCACATAATCTGAATTAGATACCAAAGTTTACATCCATTACAATACCGAATTAAAAGTCTTACATAGGTGCCTTCATGGGCCAAACCAAAATAATTCAGCGGAAGCTACGGCGTAGTAGACATCATAAGCTAACGAAGACGACCCGACAGGCAGCTGACTTATGGAGATCCTTAGTTCGCGTAGAAGTCGCCATACTCCTGCTCGGCGTAGTGCTCCTCCTCGTAGTCTGGCTAGGACAATAGCCAGGGACGAAAACAATATAAGTACATTTGATTGTACTCGCAAACTACCCCAACATGAGTATGCACTATTTTTATTTAAATTTCCAACTTTTATTTATTTAAAACATCTCTATATCTTTATTGAAAAAGGTAAGAAAAGTTTTATAACCATCTTTAAATAAATCACCATTTTATCTGTTTCTCCAAAACTCCTCCTTTTTCCGACCATAGCCCGTCATGGTCCACTTCATCCAACAACCTCATACCGGTCTGTTGGTATAGGTGTATGGAACATTCTCCACTTCATTTTCTTTTTAAAACTCAAAGTCTTTCAAAAACTTGCACATAGGTCAGAGTAGGGCCTCCCAACTATCCATATCCGAGGACTCGGCTATTCGAATAGTTTTAACCCTCTGCAGAGGTAGCACGCTTTTCCCACATCCATCCGGCAACTCATCGTGTCAGCCACGTCCCGCCATACAAGGTGTATGCGAAGTTGAGTCACCGACCATAGCCTGTCCTTTGCTCATGCTAGTATAGGACCCTTCCCATATGACACTTCCATCCACACTTAACCCAGCCCGTCGGAATCTAAGTGTGAGGACTCATAGTTTTACCCGGCGATTTATGGTAGAACCTTCAATCCTCCTCCTTATCTTTTCATAGAGTTTGAGCGAGGACCCGGGTCAGGGGTAGATCAACACACTATCCCCTCATGCATAACGGAGTCATCTCCGTCGATGAGTCATCCCATACTAATATGAGCAAATTATATGACTAAGCCCTTTCCCATGTGTGGGTAATGTGGTCGCACAGGGTATCGGCTGGTTGACGTAAGTACAAGGACACACTGTGCATTTTTCATAAACATCTCCATTCTCCACTTCTCCATTCCAACACCGACATCTCGGTATTCCATAATCACACATGTATTTTCAAAGGAGTTTTGAATAAACAATATTTATTTTTCCCATCCTATAATTTTGATATAACTATCTTATATTTCTACATAGGTGGCAAAATAATTTCCATATATGTTTTGAAAAGGTTTTATAAATCTTTGCCTTAAGAGTAAATCATGATATCAAAATAGATGCATATATTTGGGGTGCAAGCTCAGAAAGTAGCTTGCCTTGCTCGGCAAAGTGGCCTTGGTCTTGATCTTCAGATTCAACAAACTCTCCTTCCTCGATAAATCCGACAGTGTTCTCGTCTAATTAATAAACAAACAAATACAAACAATCACTAAACTACTCAAGCAACATCACAACATTACAATCCTAAATGCTCTAAATAGCCACTGCATACATCAAACAATACAATTTGGGTTCAATTTAATTGAATTAAACATTATTTGTTTATTTCTAAATTATGGCAGAAACTTGTTGAACATGTTTAATTCCACAACTTGAGTTCTGTTGGTCACAAAAATACAAACTAAATTTCTACAGAAAGCTAATGATGTGTAGAAGACAACACAATTTGATTTGGATTAATTGGAGTTACCAAACTCCCTACAAAAATGTTTTAATCCAGTAACTTAATAATCAAGTTTTAGCTACCAATTAAGTTCTGTTGATCCTAAAATTAAATCCTTTTAGGGGTAACTAAACATGACTAAATGTGACCTAAATTTTTTTTCCCTATCTCATTTAGATTAACCATTAAACATATTTAATTGGTTTAGTGCAGAAGGGTGTTCTAACTTCAACTTTATACTAAACAATTATCACTGCACAATTAATTCTACCAAAATTAGGGAAGCTAATAGATGACAGTACCAAGCAAACAAAATTGGTTTGGAATTATTTGGCTTAACAGAGTATCAGAAAAAAACAAGTTTAGATTTTAAACCTTCTGTGGTATTTTTAATAATACATTTTTATTATTTATCTAAATGAAATGAGACCACTTGGGTTGGTTAAAAAAATTCATAAGCTTTCCAGAACAATATTATTTGATTTATTTGGATGTCTAGATCTCAAGATATTGAATTTCTAAAATGGGTCCAGTACTGAATTCTCAGAAAACTTAAATTAGAAATTTGCTCTGTTTTGGATAATGTTGAAATCCCTGACAGGTGGGGTCCACCAGTCAGTGACTCAGGGAAAAATCCCGCGCTGTGGATAATGTTTAAAATTATGACAGGTGGGGCCAGCTTGTCAGCGTGTTACTAAACGAAGCGGTATGTGGCCGTTGATCTGAGATCGAACGGCTCACAGAGCCCGCGTTCATCGACGACATAAAAATGGCGTCGCCGGAGCTCCGGCGATGGCGAGGTTCGCGGAAAGCTCACCTAGCGTGGCTCGGGGACGGTGGAAAAGACGTAGATCGACGGCAGAGGCTCGGGGAAGCTTGGGAGGCGAGTGGAGCTTGCTGGGGATGACTGGTTCGTCGGCGGCGAGCTCCTCTGGTTCCGCGTACGCGCAACTACTCCGGCGAGCTCCTGGCGATGCGTCTGTGCACGATTCAAAGAGGAAAAGACGGCGGGTGAGTGCGGTGCTGAGGGAGAGCAATGTGCAGGGGACAGAAAGGAAGGAGATGCAGCGGCACAGTGTGGCCGTGTCATCGTCTACCTTTGTACACGGCGGAGCGTCGCGGAAGCTCCAGAGCAACTGGGGCTTCGAGGAAGTGGCTCCGCCCTCCTGGCGGTGCACGGGAGAGGGTGGAGAGTGAGGGAGGCAGTGGGGTGGAGTGTGGAGAGCTCAGGCACGGGGTGGGGTATTTATGCCCGCCGCGCCGGCGCACGGTGAACTGGGCTCAGGAGAGGCCCAGGGGCGACGTGCTCTCGCCATAGGGGCGGTGGAGGTGTGGCTACGGTGTTGGGACGGTAGGGAGCAAGGTCGGGTGCGTGTCGACGAGCTGAGCGTGCTCGCGAGTGGGACGGCCTGGGAGCGCTCGGGCGGTGCGCGGCGCGCACTGGTCACGGCGTCTCTCCGGCGGGGGCGGGTTCCTGCGGGCTGCGGTGTTGCCAGAGAGGGGGCAGCGAGGTGAGGGAGCGAAGGGGGGCACAGAGCTGAGCTAGCGCGGCGCTGCCACCTCTGCAGCTCATGCCGACCATGGCGCGGCCGCGCGGGCTCCTGTCCCCTCCGATGCTTCTCCTCGATTTCAACCTCCCCTCTTCGATTTCTTGAGCGCGGCGAGATCAGGGAGAGGAGAGAAAGAGATTGCCAGCAGCAATTTGACGAATAACACACGGATTTGATCAATTTGATTTCGGTTTGGTTGATTTGGGAAGAACACAGTGCATGACTGCAATGTGTTCGAAGAAATTCCCCAACCAACTTTTAATTTTATTTTCTGAAATTTATTTTCATAATTTGCTTCAAATATGTTTACTAAGATTTGTGGTGCTATTTGCATATTTGTTTGACAAGTGCAATATAGCACATTTTGCAATTTGAATTGATAAAGAAAGGTTTTTGAATTTTAATTTGGGATTTTTAGAAATAGTTTTTGAAGAGGGAAAGTTGTAGAATAAAATTGTGAGTGATTACTTATCACTCCACTGGATTTTATTGTGAAGGAAAACAATTTCTCACTTGGAGAATTTTGTGTGACACTTGTCACATTATTTTTCTTGCTTTGCTTTTTATTTTATTTCTCTTCTTTTCTTCATGTTTTTATTTAGAGCAAGCAACACACAATTAGCAAGAAATAAATAACACAAGCAACAATATGAGATCAACACATATAATTTAGCAAAAGTTTTTGTTGGCTCTCATTTTTGAATTAATAATACTGATTAATAATTTTGGGATGTTACACGAAGTTCATGGTCCAGGCGTCGGGGTCTTCTTTCCGGGAAGGCTGGATTCCTCCACCGGGTCGTCAAATGTTGTCTCAGTCCACTCCGCCGTGAAATCAGCCAGCACCTGACTTTTGATGTTGTTCGTGTGCTCGAACTTGAGGCCGGAACCTTGAAGCTCCATGGCCCACCATGAGACACGTCCGGTGGCGAGTGGGTTTTCCAGTGGACTCCTCAGGGGATACTTGGAAACCACGGTGATGGGATGGCTTTCGAAGTAGGGCCTCATATTGCGAGAGGCGATGAGGATCGCCAGTAACAGCTTCTGCATCATGGGGTACCGCTCCCGGGCATCACGCAGCACCGAACTGATGAAGTAGACCGGATGCTGTATCTTGCGGGTTACCGAGTCCTTGACGGGCTCGGTTTCCTCCTGGCATTCTACATCGAACGAGAGCGCGTCAGCCCCCAGCGATGCTTCTTCTGTGACGCCGATGGCTGCGTCGGTGGGCACGTCAGGCTCAGGGCCCTCTGGCCCTTTGTCACCCGGCTGCCTCTTCTTGCTTGGTTGCCCCGGGAGGATGTTCCCGGGACGCTTGCCGTTGATCTTGCTTGGAGGAGCGTCACGCTCTACCACAAGAACCGCACTGATCACCTGGTTGGTAGCAGCGATGTACAGCAGTAGGGGCTCCTTCTCTGTTGGTGCCACAAGGATGGGGGCGAGGTAGCGCTTGAGGGACTGAAGAGCTTCTTCAGCCTCCGGGGTCCACTCCATGGGACCCGTCTTCTTGAGTAGCTTGAAGAAGGGCAGAGCTTGTTCTCCAAGCCTTGAGATGAAGCGCCTGAGTGCGGTGATGCACCCGTTGAGGCGCTGCACGTCCTTGACTCGCCTTGGCGCCTCCATGCGCTCGATGACCTTGATCTTGTCAGGATTGGCCTCAATCCCCCGATGGGAGATCAAGAACCCAAGTAGCTTGCCGGACGGGACCCCAAACACGCACTCGTCGGGGTTAAGCTTGAAGTTGACCCGACAAAGGTTATCGAAGGTCTCGTGCAGATCTTGAATGAGGGAGTCCTTGTACCGGGTCTTGACCACGATGTCGTCGATGTACGCCTCCACGTTGCGGCCCAGCTGGGACCCAAGGCATGCTTGCAAGGCGCGCTGAAAGGTTGCGCCGGCGTTCTGGAGGCCGAACGGCAACCGGGTGTAGCAGTAGCAGCCCTTGGGTGTGATGAAGGCCGTCTTCTCCTGATCCTCCACTGCCATCATGATCTGGTGGTACCCGGAGAAAGCATCTAGAAAACACAGGAGCTCGCACCCGGCGATAGAATCCACGATGAGATCGATCCGGGGCAGTGGGAAAGGATCCTTGGGGCAGGCCTTGTTTAAGTCGGTGAAGTCGATGCAGAGCCGCCACTTGAAGGTCATGGGCTTCGGCACCACCACAGGATTGGCCACCCAAGTTGGGTGCGGCACCACCCTGATGACGCCGGCTTCTTCCAACTTGTCGACCTCGGACACGATGAACTCCAGTTTCTCTTTGCTCTGCCTACACAGAACTTGCTTTACCGGGCGAGCATCCTCGCTGACCTCCACTTTGTGCTCGATCACCTCCCTTGGTATGCCGGGTAGCCGTGACGCTTCCCATGCGAAGACGTCAGAGTTTTCTCGAAGGAAGGCGACGAGCACGCTTTCCTATTTGTCGGCGAGGCGGGCGTCGACGGTGATGGAGCGACTCCCGTCATTGGTCAACGCCACCTTCTTGGTCATTTACGGATCTTCATGGAAGGACGCCTTCTTGGGGGGAGTTGATGCCGAGCCTCCGGGGTACCCTCCGCCCCCGGAGAATGCACCGACATCAACTTCTTGCACATTTTGCGAAACTTCCGAGGTCGCCGCCACCGTCTGGTTCAACTCCTGAATGCACAAGATGGCATCGTCGACGTCAGCCGTGACCTTGATCACTCCCCAGGCCGCGGGGATCTTCATCATGTTGTAGGCGAAGTGCGAGACGGCCATGAACTTGGCCAGAGCAGGCCGACCAAGTATGTCGTTGTACGGAAGAGGCGTGTCTGCTATGTCGAAGACGATGTCCTCGGTGCGGAAGTTCTCCGAGTCACCAAAGGTGACGGGGAGCGTGATCTTTCCCAGCGGCCGAGTGATGCTCCCATTCACGCATTGGAACACGCCGGTGTCTTGCAGGCCAGAAAAGGGGATTTGCAGAGCAGCCAGCACATTCGATGTCAGTAGGTTGAGACTGGAACCTCCGTCGACCGCATCTTAGTGACCGTATAGTTGTGGATGATGGGCGACACAATCAGGGGCAGAGTTCCCACCCCGGCCACGTTGGTAGGATGGTCTTCCGGGACGAAGGTGATGACTTGTCCAGACCATTCCAAGGGCTTGGGCGGGGCAGAAGCAACCGCGTTTAGCTCCCGGACAAGCCTCTTGCATGCGCCGTTGGAAGGAGGCAGGGAAGCTCCCCCGTGAATGCACCCGACAACTCCGGTGACTTCCTGGAACCTTCCGTTATTGCCGCCCTGGGGAGCCAGAGCTTCCTTGTTGTTGTTGGGGGCGGCTTCTTGATTGTTCTGTTCGTGACCGCCTTGGCCACCGCGTCCTCCTCCTCGCCCCCATGACCACCGCCGCGACCCCATCTGCGGCCGCCTCCGCCTTGGCGACCCGTGGGACAGTCACGGGCGATGTGCCCGACGACGCCACAATTGTAGCAGCCATCCAGGCTGACACCGTCAGCCTGACGCTGCTCTTGTATGGCGAGATTCTTGAGCCGGCGACAGTCCTTGAGCGGGTGGTTGCCGTCAGGATGACTGTGGCACCATGGGTCGTCCTCTCCCTCAGAAGTCGATGCAGGCTTGACCTTCTTGGGAAGGGGCTCGGTGACAAAGACGCGCTTGTCGGGTCCAGAGTCCCACTTCTTGTTCTTGACGGGGGCGGTTTTGTCCTCGGGTTCATCCTCCCCGGTAAACTTGACCTCCTCCTCTGCTTGGGCGCACCGATCCGCTAGCTCCCAGAGCTCGCGGGTGGATTCGATGCGGCGATTGCTTAACTTTTCATGCATCCGAGTATTGCAAACGTTGGCGTGGAAAGAGGCGATCACCAGCTCTTGCTTGATGCAGGGTATCGTGTTCATCTTCTAGGTGAAGCGTTGGATAAACTTGCGAAGAGTTTCACCCGGAAGCTGCTTGAAGTCGTGGAGGTCGCTGGGAGCCCCCGGGCGCTCGTACCCACCTTGGAAAGCCCCCAGGAACTGTTCCTTCAGGGTCCTCCAGGAACGGATGGAACACTTGGGAAGGTTGAGAAGCCATGTCTAGGCATCTCCCTTCAGGGCCAGCAGGAACCAGCTGGTCATCATCATTTCATCGGCCCCGGCGACCGCCGCTGCTAAGGAGTAGAGCTGCAGGAAGTTTCGAGGGCTCGTGGTGCCGTCGTAGCGAAGGACGTCGATCTTGAATTTCTTAGGCCAGGTGACCTGGCGAAACTCAGGGTCAAGGGCAGACACCCTTCAGCGATGTCGTCGTCCCGGTCCTCCCGGCGATGGCGCTCACGGCGTCGTTCGATGTGGGTGCGCATATCCTTGGTTCGACGGTTGTTGAGGTCGTGGCGAAGATCTTGGTTGCGCGTGGTAGATGACCCGACGGAGATGGCCTTGCCGCGGTCGCGGTTTAGCCGGTCCGCCATCGGTGGAGCGGTGCGAGGAGGTGCCGTCTCGCCTTGGCGCTCACCACGGGGCTGGCCCCGCGGTTCGTGTGCCTTATGTCCTCCAGCCTCGGGACCGTCGACGGTGGGAGCTCGAGTAAGATCGGGCCCAGGGCCGCCATCGGCGAAGTCGAGGAGTGCCTCCACACGGGCTCTCCATTCTTGGTAGACCTTGGGGTCGCCGGAGCACGGAGGGAACTGCATCAGGGCCTTGGCCGCGACAAGAGCGTCGTGGCGAGCTTGTGCATCCGAGGGCACGTGCGTGGAGGACTTGCTCTTGGCACTCCGGGGATCTCCGCTGGCGCGGACGTGGTCTCGCTTCTCCCCGGCGTCAGGACCCTTGCGCGCGCCGTTCCCGATGCTTTTCTCTCCAGAGCATGGAGGAGGCATGGCGGTGAATCCTGGGGCCGCCGTATCATTGGGATCGACGTTCTTGTTGACGTTGACTCTATCCGATGCCACCTTCTCCGCAGGCGGCACAGGCGGAGGAGCGGTTTGGCGCGTTTCCGCAGCGCGACGCTCAGCAGAAGCCTGAGTACGCGACAGAGACGTGGCCTTGGAGGCCGCGGCGTCGGTTTTCTTCTTCGGCGGCATGCTTGACGAAGAACTTGACGCAGAACTTGAGGTTGACGAAAACGAATCCAGCGCTTGCGCCCCCTACCTGGCGCGCCAGATGTCGTGTCTCGGATCACGGACACCGGGAGTAGAGGATACCCCTTTTTAGGTTCGGCACGGGGCGTGAAGGAGGCTGGAAGACGCCTTACCAGGGAGAAAGATCGTCGAGTTCTTCGTCGGGACAAGCGAGCAAGCAACATAGAGAAACACACGGAGTTTACCCAGGTTTAGGCCGCCCGGAGGCTAAAAGCCCTACTCATGCATGTCTGGATTGAAGTGTTCATCATGGTGTGGTTTATAAGGGTGTTCTGGGATGAACCCGGCAGTGTTCCGGCCGGAGGTAGACGGAGAGCAGATCCTGCCCTGGTGAGATCACCTCTCTCTCTACCCTCCGAACCCTAGTCTAGTCTTGCTTGAGCTCTATCTGACTTGTTCTTCTCCTCGGTGCCATGGTCCTCCTTTTATAGGTTAAGTGGATCCAACATGGGTACGCGAGGGGCGTGAGGGGTTTTTGGCGGGAGAACCCCTCGGTGGTCTTTGGAGGAGACGTGGCTTCTACTCCTCCAAGTATCTTCTGGAGGGTGGCCCTGTCGTCCGGGGCGCGTCCTTCGTCTTGGCGCCCAAGCCTTCTACCAGGTTTTGGCGCGAGCTGGCGTTCTTATCCTCTCGGTGATACGGATGGAGGACCCGGGGGTACGCCTGGCCTCCTGCCGGGCGCACGGACCCGCGGGTACTCCGCCTTGTTCTCCGGGCAACGGGTGACCCCGGAAGGTCACCTGGTCCTTAGCCGCAGCGTGTCGATGTTGAACTTGTCGGGTTTCCTTGGGGCAGATGAGCTGACCCATCTGCTGGTCTTGACTCCTTGCCTTGTCCATCTTCTTGGTGGGCCCTAGTGGTGGACCCACTTTGGCAGCATCAGGGGAAACCCATGTTCCACTGCTGCGACAAATTGTGAATTAAAAAATGTTCATGATTTCGAACATATGTTCATGCATTTTTCTTAAAGTTCATCGATTTGAAAAAAGTTCATAAATTTGAAAAAATGTTCACAAATTTGAAAAAATTGTTCACGATTTTTTTAAAATTTTATCGATTTAACAAAGTTTATGACTCCAAAAAAATGTTCACATGTTTGAAAAACACTGTTCATGATATTTTTTTAAAAAATCCTAGATCTGAAAAAATGTTAATAAATTTAAAACTGTTCAGAAAATTCAAAGTTTACAAAAATAGCAAAAAGGAAATATATCAATAATATGGCATAAAAAAAGAAAAATGATAAAGAACAAAATAAGCAAAAACAGAAAAAATGAACAGGAGAAAACCCGATAAAAACCAGACGAATCTTCTGGGACCTTCTGAAACTAGTGGTGGAGAAGCTACGTGGGCCCGCCCACTTACCGCACCAGTACGCTGAAAGGGGTATGCGTCCGAAGCGCAGCAGACACTAAGGGCATTTCCAACGCTCCAACCTAAACGGAAATCTGTCTAGATTTTATCCGTTGGGGCGCTAGAGGGAGACTAATGTTCGGCCTTGTCCGCCGGCCCGCATAATGAACCAACACTACTGACCCATTTCAATTTTGTTTTTGATTCATAGTTAAATAGAAGGCAAAAAGGCCGATTTTGATTTATATACAGGGGCTGGCAGCCGCTCTTGGTCCTACGGTGGCGGCGGCGGCTCGGGTATAGGGCCAGTCCAGTACTGGGACTGGTTGTAGAGCTCGGGTCGCGCGGCAGTACCGGTGCTCGTGAGAAGCAGCTCCGACGACGTATGTAGTGCTCGTCGCGGAACCACATGTCCCAATGCGACAAGTTGGAGGCGCACACGGGGTCGTTGATGTACTCCTCCGGGAGAGCGGCGCGGCGGTGCTCGATTTCCATGGCCCGCACTCACACTCGGCTGGTGGCCGGAACGTCCGGCACCAGAATCCTCAGCGGATTCAGATGTCAGTAGTCCCGGAGGTGTCCGTCCGACCATGGTACTGGTATGGCTTTATTCGAGTACCACATGCACTCGGCGACGAGACATACCTGCAATCTCGCCCTGAAACCACGACCCCGGGTGCGCGATCCTGAACAGGGCTGGAATCGGAGCAGGGGATAGAGCTGGGCGCGACGTCGCCGACCGGAGGACGAGCGCCCTTGCCCGTCCACTGAGCGGCATTGCACCAGCTAGGGTTTGGTGGTGTTGGCGGCGGGGGAGCACAGTGGGGTTGGGAATGAGGGATAGAGGAGTGGAGATGGTCGTCCCTATTCACACGCACGACATTAAAAGGACCTAGGACAGAGACGGGGGCGGTTGGGCCTTGCCATGTGGAACCTGGGCGGACACTGAGCGGACGAGCAGACCTATCCCAAATTTGATCTGCATATAGGTCGGACGCGACACGAACAAAAAGCGGACACGGGCAAAATGTGTCTCCGCATATGGCCGTCGTATCTATCCACGCCGACCCAACAAGACAAATTTGGATAAAACCGCATTGGGTCAGCGGTATACCTGGCCATACCTCGGGCCGGGCCGGAAAAAACCCGACGCAGAAAACTCAGGCCCAAGCCCGTCCCAGACGGCCAAAATGCACCATAGCCCGTCGGGCCACGGGCCGGGCCTCTTCCCGAAACAGCCAAAATGCAAAGACCAGGCCCGGCACAGCACAGCCGTTGGGCCTAGAGTCCAGGCCCAAGCCCGAGATTTTCGGGCCGGGCTTTGGGCCGGGTATAGTTGGCGGGTTGGCCTGGCCCGTGGCACGCCTGGGGCCGTGCTTGGTCCTGGAGGCGAGGCCCGCGTGCCGGCACGGCCGGCCCGTTTAACCGGTCAGACGCGCAAAATATATAATATTCAGTAGTTCCCACGGAGTGAACTCGTGACCACTTGCGCACGCGAGGACTAACACACCGACGATACCACTAGATCTCTTATACACTCGTGTCATTCAGATAGATATGTGATATTATTCAGTTAGCAAAATATACAGTACAAATCTTACGTACTTGTACAAATCTTGTGCACTTGGGCGCGCATGCACGTATGCATTTTACTTATCTAGCATGTACGATAGAACCCCACAGGCACGTTTATGTTTTTATATATTTAATTCTGATTTTTTCAGATATTTTCACATTTATTTTAGCAAAAAACAAGTCAAAAAGTTACGTGGGCCAAATCCGGCCCGTCGGCTTAAACGTGCCAGTGCCGGCACGTATAGCTTATGTGCCGTGCCTGGGCCTTAGGGCCTGGCCCGCGTGCAGGCACGACGCGGCCCACCTAGTAGACGGGCCTTCACGAGCCATGCCGTGCCAGGCCCGCGAAGCTATAATCGTGCCCGTGCCGTGCCTGGCCGGCCCGTTGGCCAGGTTTGGTTTCCCATACAAAGTGGATACGACTTGGCAAAACCTATTTTCCGCGTACCCCCTCGGCTTATGGGCTTGGCCCATTTTCTGTGTCTTCCAGCTTCCGCTTCAATGTTCGAACATTGTAGCTTCTTTTCCTTCGATTATTCTTCCCGATCACTACTAGTTAGTGTATGAGACTAAAAACAAATTGCTACTGCCTAGTGCACATCTCGCTATTGTTTCTCTCACCGACTTTTCCGACGAGTCCAGATCCAGTATTAAATATAAAGAATAGACAGTACTCTATTTTTATCCGTTTCTTATCCGTTTATTTTTCTCTATCTTTATTTTCCTCTTCCTTTCTATTTCTTTTTTATTTTTCGTTTTTATTTTTGGCTGTTTCTTTTTTGTTTCTTCTTTTCCGTTTTCTTTTCAGATATTATTTTTAAAGTTTTATTCCATTGAAAAATGTTAAAATTTAAAATGTTCAGATTTAAAAATTGTTCGTATTTGAATATTGTTCAGATGTGAAAAATGTTCTATTTGAAAATCGTTCAATGTGTGTCAATTTTCATTTTTATTTTTTTGGCTGTTTCTTTTTTCTTTCTTCTTTTCAGTTTCTTTATTAGACATTATGTATTTATTTTGAATTTTCATTTTTGAAAATCTTTAAATTTAAAAAATGTTCATATTCAAAAATTGTTCATGTATTAAAATCGTTTAAAAATAGTTTCCGTTCCCTATTTTTTGTTCACTTTTGAAAATCGTTCAAAAAGAATTTCCGTTCATAGACTTTTTCTGTTCGCCTTTTAAAATCGTTCAAAAATAATTTACGTTCAAATACCTATTTTGTTCACTTTTTTAAAAATCGTTCAAAAATAATTCCGTTCACAAACTTTTTCTGTTCGCCTTTTAAAATCCGTTCAAAAATAGTTTCCGTTCAAATACCTCTTTTTTGTTCACTGTTTGAAAATCGTTCAAAAATAATTTCCGTTCACAGACTTTTTCTGTTTGTTTTTGAAATCGTTCAAAAATAATTTCCGTTCAAATACCTATTTTTTTCACTTCTTTGAAAATCGTTCAAAAATAATTTCCGTTCACAAACTTTTTCTGTTCGCCTTTTAAAATCGTTCAAAAATAGTTTCCGTTCAAATACCTATTTTTTGTTCACTTGTTTAAAATCGTTCAAAAATAATTTCCGTTCACAGACTTTTTTTGTTCGCTTTTAAAATCGTTCAAAAATAATTTCCGTTCAAATACCTATTTTTGTTCACTTTTTTGAAAATCGTTCAAAAATAATTTCCGTTCACAGACTTTGTCTATTCGCTTTTGAAATCGTTCAAAAATAGTTTCCGTTCAAAATACCTATTTTTGTTCACTTTTTTGAAAATCGTTCAAAAATAATTTCCGTTCATAGACTTTTTCTGTTTGCGTTTTAAAATCGCTAAAAAATAGTTTCTGTTCAAACACCTATTTTTTGTTCACTTCTTTGAAAATCGTTCAAAAATAATTTCCGTTCACAGACTTTTTTTGTTCGCCTTTTAAAATCGTTCAAAAATAGTTTTCGTTCAAATACCTATTTTTTGTTCACTTTTTGAAAATCGTTCAAAAATAATTTCCGTTGACAAGCTTTTTCTGTTCGCTTTTAAAATCGCTCAAAATAATTTCTGTTCAAATACCTATTTTTGTTCACTTTTTGAAAATCGTTCAAAAATAATTTCCGTTGACAGACTTTTTCTGTTCGCTTTTTAAAATCGTTCAAAAATAGTTTCCGTTCAAATACCTATTTTTGTTCATTTTTTTGAAAATCGTTCGAAGATTGCGGAGTTAACCGCGGCAAGCGGCGACGAAATAGGTAGGAGAAGACACGTTCACTGAACAGAGTATAAACACGCTCAAACCTACAATACAAAATCTGCTCGTATATGACCATCAAAAATGGTTCCCGACTTTTGAAAATGGTAAAAAATGGTTCCGACTTAAAAAATGATTTCGATTTAAAAATGGTTCCCGATTTTTGAAAATGGTTCTGATTTTTAAAAATCGTTCCCATTTTTGAAAATGATGAAAAATGGTTCCGGTTTTAAAAATGGTTCCGACTTAAAAAATGGTTCCGATTTAAAAATGGTTCCCGATTTTTGAAAATGGTTCCATTTTTTGAAAATGGTTCCGATTTAGAAATGGATCCCTATTTTAAAAAATGGTTCTGATTTTAAAAAAATGTTCCGATTTTTTGAAAATGGTGAAAAATGGCTCCGGTTTTTGAAAATGGTTCCGTTTTGAAGAATGGTTCCCGATTTTTGACAATGGTTCCATTTTACAAAATGGTTCCGGTTTTAAATAAATTGTTCCAGTTTTTTAAAATGGGCCCGACTTAAAAAATGGTTCCCGATTTTTTGAAAATGGTGAAAAAATGGTTTCGGTTTTTGAAAATGGTTCTATTTTTAAAAATGGTTCACGATTTTTGAAAATGGTTCCGATTTTAGAAATGGTTCCCGATTTTTGAAAATGGTTCGGAATTTTAAAAATGGTTCCTGATTTTTCGAAATGGTTCCATTTTTTGAGAATGGAACTTAGGGTGTGTTCGTTTTTCGGATCAAGTGGAATGGAATGGAACCATTCCATTCCATTCCATTCCACTTCATCCCATTCCATTCCGTTCTCACGTTCGGTTCATCTTAGAAAATGCGGAATGGAACAGTGCCTAAATTTAATTAATCAATGCCTAAATTAATCTAAATAATTAATTAATCTAAAAATTCCTAAATCACTCCAAATCATGGCCGCGTCCGGCGACCCCAGCCGCGTCGGCGACCTCCGGCCGCCGCGCCGTGCTCGAGATGGCCCGCCGCCGCGCCTCCGCGGCTTGCTCCGCCGTTGCCGATGACGCCACTCGGCCGCGCCTAGCTCCGAGCTCCGAGCGAGCCTGGCCGGGCCGCCGCGCCTAGCTCGGAGGGGATTGGGGCGGCGGCGACGTCGGACGGGGATTGGGGCGGCGAGGGCGACGAACTCCGAGGGGATTGGGGTGGCGGTGAGCTCGGAGGGGATTGGGGCGGCGGCGAGCTCGAATGGGGATTGGGGCGGCGGGGCGGCAAGCTCCGAGGGGATTGGGGCGGCGGCGACATCGGACGGGCGCCGGAGACGTCGGACGGGCGGCAGCCTCGATGGGCGCAGGAGAGGGACGATGTTAGCGAGAGGAGCAGTTAGCGAGGTTAGCGACGTGTTCCACCTCGTCCGGCCGAATCGGCCGGACGGGTGTGTTCCGAATCTTAGCCGAATATTCGGTTTTGGAGAACGACTTGGTTCTATTCCATCGCACAAACGAACACGAGAATGCCTCCTAGGAACGGAACCGTGACACCCCGTTCCACCTAATTCTAAAAACGAACAGACCCTTAAAAAATGGTTCCAATTTTTGAAAATGGTTCCCTATTTTAAAAAATGGTTCAGAATTTTAAAAATCGTTTCGATTTAAAAAAATGGTTCCCGATTTTTGAAAATAGTGGAAAATGGTTCTGTTTTTTAAAATGGTTCCGATTTCCAAAAAATGGTTCCATTTTTTTAAAATGGTTCCGACTTAAAAATGTTTCCGATTTTAAAAATGGTTCCTGATTTTTGAAAATGGTTCCCCATTTTTTTAAATGGTTCCTGATTTTTGAAATAGGTGAAAATGGTTCCATTTTTTGGGTTCCATTTTTTGAAAATGGTTTCGACTTAAAAATGGTTCGGATTTTTTAAAATGGTACCCGATTTTGAAAAAGGGTTCCGATTTTGAAAATCGTTCCGATTGTTAAAATGGCTCTGATTTTGAAAATCGTTCCAATTTTTTAAAAATGGTTTCTGATTTTTGAAATGGTTCCCATTTTTTAAAATGGTGAAAAGATGGTTTCGGTTTTTCAAAATGGTACCGACTTTCGAAAAATGGTTCCATTTGTTTGAAAATGGTTCGGACTTAAAAAATGGTTCCGATTTTTAAAAAAACTATTATATTTTTAAAAATGGTTTAGATTTGAAAATGGTTCAAATTTAAAAATCATTCAGATTAAAAATCAAATTTACAAAATCACACATTATCCACCTACATGCAACCGTCTATTAGGTTGGTGATGGCCCTTCACGTAGTTACCCCACAACGGCGCCAGAAAACGTCTTGACGGCCGTTCGTGTGATTACCTGCGTGAAATGTAAATGGGTTAGGTTGAGACTCCAAGTGCAGAGTGTATGTAGTAGTGGAAGTCAGTTTTCCCCACAAGGGGTGACCCGAGGGTTTAATATCGAACTCTCGGGGAACCAGTATTTCAGGTGTTATCTCCTTATCCTTCTCTTGAGAACCTGCAACAAAATAAATTGTTTTGTGCCCTCAACCTCACCAAGTGGTTGTCAATCACAAGGTGTGAGAATGATAATAAAATAAATATGCAAACAGTAGTAAATATGCAATGATGGTAAAATAAATATGAAAGGATGATGGTAGTAATGATAAATGATATTTTTGGGTTTTTTATGATGAATTCAAGATGTAAAAGTGTTTTTGTATTTTCAGATTTAATAATGGCAGCAAACAAAAGTGGTGATAAAAGTATTGGAAAGGTGTTTCTTATGATTAAAAATAGACCGGGGTTCATGGTTTCACAAATGCACTCTCTCTTGATAACGTGGTAGACAATGGAACACTAAAATTAACATGTAAGATGACAAGACATGGTTTGACAAGTTATTAATAATATGGGCATCACGTCCTAACATAGAGATCTCAAGTATAAGTTGTTCTCTCTCTTATGCTCCACCAAGATGCGAACTAAATCATAACACCTTAGTAATTAAGATAAATCAGAGCATAGCAATAAGTTCAATGACATGAAGTTAAAATAAGAACATGCTAGATCTAGTCATGGAGATAGTGGCCAAGGTCACATCCACTCTCCGGTAGCATGGTATTTTTGTTTATCCCTAGTGAGGCAACAAAGTAAGGTACAAAACCCAAGTGGATCGCAGAACTTTCTCTCACGTTCACTGCACTAGCCACCCCCGTTACTCCAACTAATGCACACGTTCCCCCTCACATGCTCTCATAAACATGCTTGATCATGACAAGTAAATAAGAACGGGGTACATAATATGCATCTACTTTCATAACTGAAACAAAACCATTGCAATCTCAAACATGTATTAACTCATAATAAAGATCCACCACAAAGGAATTACATAGATGACCGTAATCATGTTCAGCAGTTCATACGGTACTAATTAGTGAAGCTCATAGAGAGGAGAGATACATAAGTTACTTCCACAAACCCATAGTCCAGGGGTGGACTACTCCCTCTTCATCATGGTGTCGGTGGAGATGTTGTTGGAGGGGAAGGAGACCACACCGGCAGCGCCCCGCCGGAGTTTTCCCCCTCCAATCTTCAGCTCCAGGTCTTTGTTTCGTGATTTCTCTGTTTCTGCGGCGCTCCCTTTCGCGAAAGCCCTGGGGGGTTCTATATATAGTCGTTTTTAGGTCAAGACGAAGCTTCGGAAAGAAAGATCGACGGCAGCGGAGGCCCGAGGGCCAGTTTGGTGGGTCCCACGCGGTCAGGGAATCTGGCCGCGTGGGCCCACCCCTTTCGGCCTTTTGGTCTCCGTTTCTTCGATTCCTTTGCGCCTACGTTTCGTTCCTTCCAAAAAAAGTGATCCCCGTAAAGTTTCAGGTCATTTGGACGTCGTTTGGGTCCCTGAAACATCAAAATATAAAAAAGGGGTTTTCTGACAGCGCAGGGTTAATTTCAGAAAAATGGGGAAGTTGTTAATTATCTCCAAAACTCAATATAAATCATGAATATAACCCTTATATGATGCAAATAACATGGAATAACATGTAATAAAATGTAAAGTTCATGTATGCATTTTACATGCATCAGTTGGTCGATCGATTCATGGGTGTGCGGATCGATCAGCTAGCTACGCTATGTATGTGTGGATCGATCAGCTATCTGCTAGCTACATGAAGTTAGTTACATAAGCTAATACGAATGTTTCGTCAGACGGACAAAATAATTCCGTTCACAAACTTTTTCTGTTCGCATTTTAAAATCCGTTCAAAAATAGTTTCCGTTCAAATACCTATTTTTTGGTCACTTTTTGAAAATCGTTCAAAAATAATTTCCGTTCACAGACTTTTTCTGTTCGCTTTTGAAATCGTTCAAAAATAATTTCCGTTCAAATACCTATTTTGTTCACTTCTTTGAAAATCGTTCAAAAATAATTTCCGTTCACAGACTTTTTCTATTCGCCTTTTAAAATCGTTCAAAAATAGTTTCCGTTCAAATACCTATTTTTTGTTCACTTTTTTAAAATCGTTCAAAAATAATTTCCGTTCACAAACTTTTTTTGTTCGCTTTTAAAATCGTTCAAAAATAATTTCCGTTCAAATACCTATTTTTGTTCACTTTTTTGAAAATCATTCAAAAATAATTTCCGTTCACAGACTTTTTCTATTCGCTTTTGAAATCGTTCAAAAATAGTTTCCGTTCAAAATACCTATTTTTGCACACTTTTTTGAAAATCGTTCAAAAATAATTTTCGTTCACAGACTTTTTCTGTTCGCCTTTTAAAATCGATAAAAAATAGTTTCCGTTCAAATACCTATTTTTTGTTCACTTCTTTGAAAATCGTTCAAAAATAATTTCCGTTCACAAACTTTTTCTGTTCGCCTTTTAAAATCGTTCAAAAATAGTTTCCGTTCAAATACCTATTTTTTGTTCACTTTTTGAAAATCGTTCAAAAATAATTTCCGTTGACAGACTTTTTCTATTCGCTTTTAAAATCGCTCAAAAATAATTTCCGTTCAAATACCTATTTTTGTTCACTTTTTTGAAAATCGTTCAAAAATAATTTCCGTTGGCAGACTTTTTCTGTTCGCTTTTTAAAATCGTTCAAAATAGTTTCCGTTCAAATACCTATTTTTGTTCATTTTTTTGAAAATCGTTCGAAGATTGCGGAGTTAACCGCGGCAAGCGGCGACGAAATAGGTAGGAGAAGACACGTTCACTGAACAGAGTATAAACACGTTCAAACCTACAATACAAAATCTGCTCGTATGTGACCATCAAAAATGGTTCCCGACTTTTGAAAATGGTAAAAAATGGTTCCGACTTTAAAAATGGTTTCGATTTAAAAATGGTTCCCGATTTTTGAAAATGGTTCAGATTTTTTAAAATGGTTCCCGATTTTTGAAAATGATGAAAAATGGTTCCGGTTTTAAAAATGGTTCCGACTTTAAAAAATGGTTCCGATTTAAAAATGGTTCCCGATTTTTGAAAATGGTTCCATTTTTTGAAAATGGTTCCGATTTAAAAATGGATCCCTATTTTAAAAAATGGTTCTGATTTTAAAAAATGTTCCATTTTTTGAAAATGGTGAAAAATGGTTCCAGTTTTTGAAAATGGTTCCGTTTTGAAGAAGGGAGCATCTAGCTGGCAAACGTTTGCTCGTACCCCGGTTCGGGCGGCCGGCCAAAAAAGGAAAGTACGGGAACAGAAAAAGTATCGCGCCCCCCCCGCGTCCCGTCCCGTGGTCCCCTCCATGTGATCGTACGTCCAACCCCAGCTCACGCAACTCACGCAAACCCACCAACCCCGCAAAGGCGCATAAAGCACACAGCCGTCACGCGAATCACGCAACTTTCTCCTTCTCTTCTACGCCGCACGCCTCCTTCTTCTTCCCTGCAGAATCAGATCTGCAACAATGGAGGTGTTTCTCCGGCCATGATCTGCAAGGTTCTGTAGCCAAAATCGGTGGATCTGTCATGGTACGTACCTTGAAACCTTCAGTGCCCTCTCCCGATATACCACCTGCAAGTTCCTGCAAGTTGCAGCACCACCTGCTGCATCCACTGATTACTACAGACAGACTCCATTGTGGTTTGATCTTAGGCTTGATTATGACTAAGGTGTTTAGAAGAGCAACTAGGGCAACATATGGATGCAAAAGGATTTGATAGAATAGGGTCGATTCTGGTCAAAATTCTGGAGCAATGTGCAACTGTCTGACTCCAACTTGTGCAACTCTCTGACTCCAACTATGTAACTTGCTGGGTACTGTGTTGCAAACAAGTGGGGAATAGAACTGAATCTATGTTTGACTCTTAATGTAGTTTCCACCCACACATTCTTGCAAACTAGTGATTTGTAAAAATTAACAGGAAAAGTATAGTAGCATATGTTGCAACCAAGAAAATTGCGACTAATAAGCATGGAACTACATTTGCCAGTAACAACTTGTTGCAAAATTAAACATCAGTAAGGTAGAGTACGAGACGCTGTAGACGAACTAGGAATCCAGTATGCATAATCCTAGTTACAAGGAGAAAAACACTTCTCTAGCAGGGGCACAAAAGAGTTCATGGAACTGAACAAGTTACTTGCTAAGGCTCAGTACTGGTAGTTTCTTCTATTTGTCGAACTCATTGTCTTGCATATATACCATCTAGTTAACCACCTGGCAACAATTTTGTCTCCCCCTCCCCAGCTATTTGTTGCGATACCTGAAACGATTAAAAGCATCAGTAATAAGTATTCATTGTTTGAGAAAATGCTTGACAATGACAATAGATTAATCCCAAGAAATAGGGAAAACAGTTTTTATTATAGGGCTTGTTTTTTCAACTAACTTAATGTACTCTTTGTCCAACAGGACTGGTTAGTTGACCTAAATGCGGACCCAGTTGATATTGATACTGCATCGGCAAATGGCAACGGTATGCATGGACCTGGTGGTCCATTGTTGCACAATAGAACTGCAGGAGGAACTACGAATGATCTTACTGAAGATGTTGGCGAGACCCCAGATGCAACTACAGTCGTACCACCTGTTGCTGCTAGCTCAGGAACAGCAGCAATGCAGAGTGGAACAATCGAAGGACAAACTTCATCAATTCCTACAAGGGTCGCTCACAATGCACCACCAGATGTAGGTGCACACAGTAATGGCCCTGAGGCTGAAGTGCTTGCTGACTTCGAAGAAGAAGCTTTATCACAGCCGCAAGAACCCTTTCTTGGGATGAGGTTTGACACTCTCGCTGGTGCAAGGGAACACTATAATGCATATGCCGCTAAGATTGGATTTTCTATAAAGAACAATACAAACAGGAGATCAGTCTTCACCGGAGAATTAGAGAAGCAGCAGTTTGTTTGCAACAAATTCAAGAAGCCAGTAGTGAATGATGGTGTTGAGAAAGTCACTGCAGTACCTAAGGTGAACCTTGAAGCTGATGATGAGAGCAATGAAGAAATGGGGGATGAAGATGATACATGCATATTTGATGACTCCAAAAAGAAAAGGCCAAAGAAGCGCAAGAGGGAGAAAATAAAGCCAACAGCATGCAAAGCAAAGATGGTTGTTAAGCTGATTGAAGGGAGATGGCAAGTTATCTACTACATATCTGAACACAACCATCCTTTGGTTACAAAACCATCTCTTACAAAATATTTGCGATCACATCAAGGGATACCAGATGATGAAAAAGAGTTCCTGACAACACTACATAACTGCAACTTGAATACAGGTAATGGCTGTAAAACTTTGCATATAAAATAGTTGGCCCAAAAGTTGGTATGAAAAGAAAAAGTTGTTGTTATGTATTGAATTTGCTTCTTTATATACATATTACTGGGGGGGGGGGGGGAATGAGTAAGTGTTTGCTCCATTAGCAGTGTGCAACTTACTGACAACCATACAAACTTGCTGGGTATTGAGTTGTAACAACCGAGTAACCGAACTGAATATATGTGTGAAGTAACATATGCAGTGCTTGCAACTAAAAAACACAGCAACAACAGTTTCACAGTAAAATTACTTTTTTGGGCTTGCTACTTTTGATTCACACTACCATGTTACATGTGAAACAGATCTAGTTAATTAAGTGTATTAGCTGCAACTTATTTCATAAAAGAAAAAATAAAAGAGGATGCAGAAACATGTTGCTTCAATCCATCTGATGAATGGAACAAAAATCCTTTTTTTGCAGGCCATATGTTCCATGTGATGTCGGAATTCTATGGGTCTGCTTTGAATGTGCCCTACAATCCTAGGACTGTAACCAACTTCCGTGCAACGTTGCGTGCACCCACGAAGGAGTTTGACTTGGCTAAGACAGAAGAATACTTTTATGAGCGTCAAAAAGAGGATCCAGAGTTCTTTTATCGTGTGAAGGTTGACGAGGAGAATCGAGTTCAGAATCTGTTTTGGGTTGATGGTGCAGCACGGAAAGCATACAAGGACGCCTACAATGATTGCATATCTTTTGATGCCACTTATCTAACAAATATGTATAGTATGCCGTTTGCTCCTTTCATTGGTATTAATCGGCATGCTCAGACGTTCATGTTAGGTTGTGGTTTTGTAAGTCAAGAACTCGCTACAAGCTATGATTGGCTGTTTTCATCCTTTTTGGATGCAATGAGAGGGCAACAACCCAGATGCATAATCACGGACCAGGACATAGCTATGAAGGTGTCTATAGGTCGAATCCTGCCCAACTCAGTGCATAGGAACTGCAGGTTTCATATTATGGGGAAATCACAACAGAAAATGGGTTCCTGGTTGGGCAGAAACCCAGATGTGATAAAGGATTTCAATGAAATTGTTGATTTCAGCATGACACCAGAGGAATTTGAGACAAAGTGGGCTCTGTTTGCTGAGAAGTGGCAACAAAGTTGGCATTCCCATCTTACTACCCTTTACGAGATGAGGAAATTGTGGGTTCCATGCTATTTCAGAAACTGTTTTTTCCCCTTCCTTCAGTCCACTCAGCGCAGCGAAGGATTTAACTCAGTCCTAAAGCGTTATGTGAACCCATACAACTCAATCCTAGATTTTGTGCACCAATATGAAAAGATCCAGACTCTGATACTTGTGAAGCAAGGTGGCAATGACTACTCGACAGACTTTCTAGAACTCGACACTTGGTCGCCATATCCCATTGAGCAGCAGGCTAGGGAGGTGTACACTAGGGAAATCTACAAGAAGTTCCGCACTGAGTTTCAATTGATTGGCAGGTACAATGTGCGCCCACAAGCAAATGGTACATACCAGTTGATACCAAACAGGACATATTGTGCAACGTATGGCTCTAGACCCTATTTGGTGTCAGCTAATGTGGAGGAATCTATTTACACCTGTGAGTGCAACAAGATGCAGAGAGATGGTCTACTGTGCTGCCACATACTGAAGATGTTTACCCATCTTGGTATTGATGAAATACCTGCACATTACATCTTGCGGCGGTGGACACAGCAAGCAACTGAAAGTGTAGTTGCAACTGCTGCTGAGGAAGAGGCTGTAGCGATGCCTGATCAGTCAAAAAAACAGATTCGCTATGCAAACTTGTCTACTAAATTTCAGAAGGCAGCAAAGAAGTGTTGTGTGTCCGATGCAGCGGAGGCTGTAGCTAACAAACATCTCAGAAATCTAGAAACCGAGGTTAACCAAATGAACATGACCAAGAGGAAAGCTCGCTCTGCTACTGCTACAGCTGCACGACAGACAAGGAGTGCACCAAATGGACCTCGCGCACCAAATGGACCTCGCGGCCCTGTACCAGGTGCACCTCCAGGCCCTGCCCCAGGATCAGCAGCAGACAGTGCGCCAGGGGCACCGTCAGGTGATGCAGCAGGTGCACCACCAGGCAGTGTACCGGGGGTGCCACCAGGGAGTACAGCGGGTGCACCGGCAGGCAGTACACCAGAGGCACCACCAGGCGGTACAGCGGGTGCACCACCAGGAAGGGGGCTTGGTGTAGCAGCAGGTAGTGCACCAGACTTACCATCAAGTAGCGCAGCATGCGAGCGATCAGGGAGGTCTATGCTTAAAGATCCTTTGAAAAGTTCTTCGAGAGGTAGAAAGAAAACTACACGAACCGTATCTGCTCTGGAATTACAGCCTAAGAAGATTGTCAGGTGTTCCTTGTGTGGTTCAGAGCAACATAATGCTGCCACATGCTTGAAGAGGTTACTTTAGGTGGTAGGAGCAATTAAGATCGATTATCATTTTGTCTGAAGATAAGAATTGTTGATGATATCTTGTGTCTTAAAAACAGTTTACAGTTCTGGTTCTAGACTAGCATTGTGTTTTAATTCTTGAAGTTTGTTTTCTGTGTTATCGAATGTATGTTGCAGAGTGATGTTGGGATAGTTGTACTCAGTACATGTTAAAGTTGCAGTTTCAATTTTCTGAACTTGACTCCAATATGCGCATGTAAGTTGCAGATTGATATGATGCAACAAAATGTTGGAAAAGTTACAAAAGGATGCACAGGATGTATAGTTGCAAAAAAGAAAATGGTAGTTGCTTAGAGCGATTAATGTATTGTTGGGAAAACAAATGGCCAAAAGAAAATGCCATACAATTGTGAAGAAAAGAACGTGCCTATTGGAGCTTCAGAACTTTCTTCCAACAGATGTCATTGTTGTCAGACTTGACCCATGTAACAGCTAGCAACTTCCTTATGTTTGGTATTTGTGCAGGTCGAATGTTTGGAATCAGCTTATTACGCCACAGCTGAGCATTCATTAGAGTGTAGATTCCACAATCATCCCTGTAAAAAAAAAGAAATCGATGTCAAAATTGAGAAAAAAAAAATACTTGGGGCTAGTTTATGGGAGATAAGAGTAACATAGGTGGACTGCTAAAAATCTTACGTGTTGATTTGTTTTGGCACTTGAAGATCAATAAGGCCAAACGGGTCAAGGCTCACATCTGAAGTAGGGTAGTTATCGTCCCAAAGACTCCTGATTGCGCAGATGATAGTGTGTGCGCACTTCTTTAGGGCTGGGTTATCAAGGGTTCTCAACGAATCGAGAACTTCAAATCTCTTCTCAAGTAAGTTTATGTTGAGTAACCAGTAATGGTTTACTGGCACTTTGCTGCTTGGATTAAGATTTTCCAACACAGGAAGCATTATCTGTACGGGGCAAAAAAAATAAAAGATATTGTTTATCGAAGAAAATGATATGCATGGTATGACAGTTGCTTGGTAGTCTGTACAAGTTGCATTGAATGTGCCAGGAAACACATTGCTGAAAGCAAGTTCATAAAAAATGGTACATGCTACCACTAGTTCAATTTTTTATACTTTGTTGCGCGATGGCATAGTGGTTGTTGCATGATGAATAGTCGCAAAGTTGCATGCCATGTAAAAAATGTTGTGGTTCGATGGTTACTGGCACAACAACCATGGTGCAAGTATATCCAGCAAAAAGAAAGAGAAAAAAATTCGCTAGCACAAGAACCATGGTGCTTACCATGTCTTTTTTGTCAAGCCGGTTTCGCCTGTGGAATTTGCTTGCAATTTCAGCTGAGTTAGTGTCTAGCTGTTGGAGTCGAGTCTGTGTTTAATAATGAAGAAAATTTCAGCCAGTTACTTTGAATAGTGAAAGAAAAACAGTAAAAAAAATGGGGCAAAAAAAGATGCTACAGCTTACACAAATTCTTAGAGGCATAATTGTCTTCTTTGCAGACTTTGGCATTCTCAGATTCAGAGATTCTACTCCAACTTCAAACACGGTGTTCTTTAGCCACCCTCCTGGTTTCATCGAGTTTGCCAGTTCGCTCAAGGAGATGAAAAAGTTGTTGTACATGATGATGTGTGGACTGTTTTTCAGATAGAAGGCAAAAGGTAAGAATGAATGAAAAAATATGCGCAGTACAAGATAGAAAAAAAATATGATTGGCTATAGAACACTCCTACTACCTGTTATCTTCCTCTTTACTCCTTGTTGATCTTCTTCCAAGTGACAAGACAGCGTTATAAATCTTGTTCACTTCAGCACTGCATGCAAATGTCCTTTTGCTATCGTAGTCTATGAATGGTGACTTCAAGCAGTCAGTACCTGAACTTCTGGTAGTATTGCCGCTAACACCACTCTTTGTTGTGTCCTTTATCACAGGTGTTTTGAAGTTGCTAGGTGAATCTGCTGTAGCAGCGGCAGCTTCCTTCCTCTTTGCCTCAAATTCATCTAGGAAAGCACATGTTTCAGTCATCATTTCATCGTCCCATCCGTCATCGAAGTCCTCTTTCTGACCCTTCGATTGAACACTGTCATCCCATTTCACAGGTGGTGAATCATCAAAGCCTAGATCAAAAGGTGGTGCATCTGGAGCAATGTAACGGCTGTGAGACACTGATCCTTTACATGGCTCCTCAGTTCTCCTTTCATTTTCAGGAGTGGTATCCCATATAACAGGTGGGCTATCATCAAATGTTGGCGCAATGTAGCGACTGTTAGACGCGGAGCTGGTTATTCTGATTGGATTGGTTGTACCTCTGAAGTTCCCAGTGGTGCTACAAACATTATCGGACCTGCTACGGAGTAGAGTTTGTCCAGGCTTTGGAGAAGTCGACTTAGAGACAACCCGGTAACCATCATCTGTTGTCAAGTCTATCATTACAGTAGGTTTGTTGCTTGGAGGAGGGCAAGTTGCCTTTGTCGCAGGGGTAAATTTTGGCATCATGTCTGTGGTAGGTGAAGTGCTTGCAGGAGCTGGTAAAAATGATGGTTTCCTTGTGAAAGTTCTTGTTGAAGTTGCTGGTACTACAGGTGAAGTTGCTAGAACTGAAGGTGATGTTGCTAGAACTGAAGGTGATGTTGCTAGAACTGAAGGTGATGTTGCTAGAACTGAAGGTGATGTTGCTGGTGGAATTCTAGCAGAGTGTAATGAATTTGTTGCAGTTTCTGGAGGAGTAGTTGCAGATGCAGGTGAGATAATTGCAGGTGTTCGGAAACTGGATACGGACCATGGAGAAGTTGCTGTAGTTGATGATGGAGTTGAGGCAGTTAGGGGAGAAGCTGTCTGTCCATATGGAGATCTTAATGGTGGCGTGTTTGCTACTGGTTTAGTTGCAGCTTCCGCATCCAGCAATGCTGCTTCCGCATGACTCGGTAATGCCTTGCATGACTGTTGTGATGTGACTGACGGAACTGAGCCTATTGTTGCTGATGGCATTATGATTGAGCCTCCATTCGACTGTGTGTGCTGATTTGTGGTAACATTAACAGAAACTGGTGCTGCTGTTGCAACTGTTTGTATTCTAGTCTGCACATTTAGGTGGCTACCTCCAAGTCTGAGATTCTTTCTTAAGGGAACTGTTGTCTGTAAAATCCCAATTGTCGGCATGGTTGTTGCTGCCATTTCAGAACTTGTTACTGTGTGATTGATTCCATGTTGCATGAGTTTCTGGCCCAACTCATTTGGAGTATGGTCTTGGATCATGGCAGTGGCTGCAATGCTTGGTTGCATTTCTTTTCCAAGTACAGTTGACACAATCGTCTTGGGTATATCTGTTGAATCTTTGCAAAGTGTTTCAGGAACAAGTACAGCTGGAATGTCCTTCTTCTTTGGTCCAATTGTCACCAAATCTGACAATGTAACAATGTTACTTTTCTGCGGAGCTTCACTGAAATCTTGTTCACCTGCTATTTGTTTCCCTTTCATCTTATCTATGATTCCACGAATAGTGCGGTTCTCATCAGAATCAGGGGTCTCCTGTCCTGTACCGGCGCAATCACCTCCGCTGCCACTGCCGCCTTTATCACCTCCACTGCTACCTGATGCGTTGTTTGTGCCGTCAGCATCATCGGCATCGTCTTTTTTGCTCTTGTTGTCAGGTGGACCTCCGTGTCCATCTGTCACCAGCTCTTCCTCTTCTTCAACTTGCTCTTCCTCTTCTTCAACTTGCTCTCCCTCAAACTCATAATCATCCTCACTTTCACTATCCTCTTCCTTGTCATCCTCACTCTCATGGTCGCTGACATAGTTGTCAGTATCTTCATCCTCTTCAGAATCCTCCTCTGAATCTCCACTTTCAGGTTCACTGTCTTCGGTCCGTCTTCTCTTTGCTGTACGCACGGGTCTGCCTTTGCTAGTCTCGCCTACTTCAAGATCAAGCTTTCCCACCCCCTCAACAAAAATGCCGATTTCCTTGGTTATGTTTGTACACAAAACTTGCACCAGATCACTCAGCTTCCTTTTTTTCTGTGAAAAAAAGGCAAACACAAAAGTTTCAGTTAGCCGTAATAATGTACAACAATAAAAATATAGGCAATGGTGTTTTTTATGATGTATAAAAAAAACTGCATAAGTGGGATACTTACAGAAGCACAGTAAGAAGAAGGAAGTTTTGACGCCACAAACTCTTCAAGTTGACCCGGGGTGGCAAAGAAATTTTGCGCAGGGTTATCCTCATTCATTATCCTGAACTGCTCTTTCAGCTATATTTGTGTGGCAAAAAATAAGAAGGAAAAAAGGTGGTTAGTAGATAAATCAAGTTGAGATGATGGAAATAACGGTTCACACATAAAAGTTGCATTTATGTTGAGGCAGAGTTGCAAAAAAATGTACACAATGTAACTTGCAGAAAACATGGTGAGCAAATTTGAATTAATATCAGCACAAATGTACATGAGAGCTGACTGATTAATGCAACGTAAGTTGCAAACACATGGTGAGCTCAAATTTTCCAAAAACTAAAAGTTGCATCATCACAAATGTTGGTGACATAAAAATATAAAAGAACAACCATGTGCAAACATTCGGCTTAATGCAAACATCCATGTACTTATTTGTTGGAAAAAAAGAAATCAGATGAAGGGATGCATTAAAAATACAAAAACTAATTGGAGGACATTGTTCTTCTTACCTGTAGTTTCCCAAAGACACCCGGCGACTTCGTGTCCATTTTGATAAGCTTGCTGATGAGTTTGGTGTCAAACGCCATGACGCGTATTGGGCACTTGCTTATTTTCAGATTGTGAACTAGTGAATCAAGGTATGATATCTGCAAAGAGGTACAATAACAGATGAGAAACAAGTACTTGCAGAACAATAAATCATAAAACTGAAAAAGAAGGCACGTACAAAGTAACTAATTGAATTGAAAAGAATGTTGCAGGACAGTTACCACGAGGTTGTAGACACAGCAATTAACAGAAAGCCTCTCTTCTCCCATCTTCAGAAATGCTTCAACCGTTTGGTCCACAACAAATTGGCAAATGTTTGTGTCCCCCAGCAGCTCAAGTTCTTTGAAACATGCGTAACACCTTGGACTGATATTGACACAGGTCGTCGGCCATAAGAAAGTTCCAACAGCGACAATATAATAGGCACGCAGGAACTTGTCATCACACTTGCCTCCCATTTTTTTGATAATGTCACACCATGTATTAAAATCGGGAGCAGTACCCTTGTCAATTCCATACTCCTTGTTGATCAACTCTACGTATGCCCTGTCTAGCACATATGGGACATTCCGTCCAGAGTTTGGTAAACCAAAATTCTGGTGGACACTTGCAGCATTTATAGGAATCCTGCCTCTGCCTGGAATGACAAGCTCAGATGTCTTTGGATCGTAACACTTTATCAACCACTGGCTCAGATGATCAGGCATTGTCTCATGAACATTCAGCAAACCTGCACAGTATTTCTTATACAGAAATCCCTTTTGACTTTCTGTTATAGCTCCATTTAATTTCCAAAGTCTAGCCGGTGATGCCCTGTTCCTCCCAACCTACAGATAATATGAAACACCTCTACTGTTAAAAAATGGAACATGAAAAAAGTTGAATGAATGCTACTTCTGAAAAAGTTACATCAAGTTGCACAATAAATCCCATGAGATGGTTGTCACAAAATAACAACAGCTAAACTTCATGTCGACAACGTTCTAAGTTTGCATTAATAAAAAGGGCATCAAAAGGACAAATGATGCAGAACAAGGAGTGAAAATGATTTTACAAACCTTAGAAGCATTTGTTGTTGCACGACGACCCGCAAGTTTTAATGCCACGCGAACTCGCTGATCATTTACTGGTTCCTGCAAAAAAGGAAACAAACATGATTATGCAGAGTTACAAACAAAATAATTGTGTTAGAGTTAAAGGAATAGTTGCATGGCAAAAAGCAAAAAATAAATAGTTTAACAAAGCATTATAAAAAAAATGCATGATGTCTGAATAGAATCAAGAATTATCACCTTTTGTTGATCATTGATGGGTTCTAGCCCCTGATCTTGATTTACATCAGCTTGAGGACGCAAGCGTTTCGACTCCCTTGTTGCAACTAGCCCCTGATCTTGATTTGCATCAGCTTGAGGACGCAAGCGTTTCGACTCCCTTGTTGCAACTAGCCCCTGATCTTGATTTGCATCAGCTTGAAGACGCGAGTGTTTCGACTCCCTTGTTGCACCTAGCCCCTGATCTTGATTTGCATCAGCTTGAAGACGCAAGCGTTTCGACTCCCTTGTTGCAACCGTTTTGTTCTTCATTTTAGTTTTTGGACCAACCTAAATGGGGAAAAGCAATAATATGTACCAGAAACAGGAAAAGCACTGTGAGTTGTCGACCAATATATAAGTAGTTAGAAAATGCATCGAGAATAAGTGCGCAGGCAAAAAAATAATGAATAAGTTACCTCTTGACGATTACCACCAGCTGCACCTTCATCGCCCCCAATAGGTGCTCCTTGCTTATCATCCATTTTTGGGTGGAAAAACAGAAAATACCAGGGAGGCAACTACCATATTGAAAGATTGCAAAATAATCAGCAGAGCATACACAACCAAAACTAAAAAAAGTGATTTCAGTAGACAACTATGAATCTCATAAAAAGAAGAAAGCAATAACAACGAGCTATTTGGGCAGCTGCGCTATTTGGAGCAAATACTAGAAAGCAAACGTCTAAGGAGCAAACTGATGATATCAACAAAGCAAAAATATCATAGAAACACATGCTGCAAAAAAGTTAACTGCCACATATTTGCAAATTCAGCAATTCTGATGATGGAGACATATGAGCACAGTTTCTAGTATCCTGCTAACCTCAAGTAAGTAGGCATGCTAACAAAAAAGCAATTAACGGACACTTATTTTGCAATTTGCATATTTTAATGGTTGTAACGTGTCCAGTTGTCTATGATCAAAGTAACACCGGATGCTAATTGCAGCAACTAACTAACACAACCGGATGCTAATTGCATCAACTAACTAACACATTGTAACTTGTACAAGCAAATGGATGCTAAATGGATTAACGAGCAAACGTTTGTCAGCTAAATGAATGCTAAATTGAAGGTGGTACCGTATACATATGCAACAATGGATGCTAAATGAAGCAACTAACTAGCGCATAATTGCAACTTGTACATGCAAATTGTCGTAAAAGTGTTCATCTGCCTAAAAACATGCTAATCGAATAACACATTTCGATGTTGCAACTTCGGCTACTCCTTACAATTTCGCAACAGCACAAATCCTTGGAAAAGCATGCGCTCGTAAACCCAATGGTACCACGGCTAATTACGAGGCCCCCTGTAGAACGGAATTAGCTAACTCCGACGGCAAAATCCAGATCTAGGAAGAGACGATTTGGTGCGGGAGCTTACCACAACGACGAGTAAGCGAGTAGATGCTCCGCCGCTCAAGTAGACTCCAATCCCGCGAAGCCGTCCACCGACGAAATAGCAGGAGAGCGGAACCGCAGCTCGCGAGAGGCGGAACCTCCCCGCTCAGCGTTGCCCCTCTCGAAACTCCTCCCCGCGCTGACGTACTCAGGGACGAACGCGTCGCACGATGTCGGAGAAGATGCTCACGAAACCTCGACTCGTCTACTTCAGAAGCTTCGTACCGCCGGGGAGCACGAGATCCGCACGCGAGCCTCTGGAAAAACTCGAACCCCGCCTCCGACGAACTTTACGGCACCTCTATAGAGCGCAGCCTCGAAATCTCTGCCGAATCTAGCTCTACGGTGCGGACGGAATGGTGGAGATCCGCCGCGCGGGCGACCTCGCAGGCGAACCCTAGCTTCGTCGCCGAGCAAATCGCCTCTCCCCTCTCTCTCTGTTCTGGCCGGAAATGAGACAGGGGAAGGAAACGGCTCGAGTTTCAAAAACGTCTGTGCATATTTCACTGATCGGTGGGTCCCAGGTTGCCACGTCGACCACGTGAGCTCGCTCAGGTGCTATCCGGTCTCCACGCACGCAACGCGCGGCGCGCGCCCTAGATCAAAGATCCAACGGTTCGGAAGGGTGTGCGCCAGAAGTTGTCCAATAGCGCAGCTTTGCTCTTTATAATTCGGGTTTGAAGAATGGTTCCCGATTTTTGACAATGGTTCCGATTTTAAAAAATGGTTCCGGTTTTCAATAAATTGTTCTAGTTTTTGAAAATGGGCCCGACTTAAAAAATGGTTCCCGGTTTTTTGAAAATGGTGAAAAAATGGTTTCGGTTTTTGAAAATGGTTCTATTTTTAAAAATGGTTTAGGATTTTTGAAAATTGTTCCGATTTTAGAAATGGTTTTCGATTTTTGAAAATGGTTCTGAATTTTAAAAATGGTTCCTGATTTTTCGAAATGGTTCCATTTTTTGAAAATGGTACTTAAAAAATGGTTCCCGATTTTAAAAAATGGTTCAGAATTTTAAAAATCATTCCGATTTAAAAAAATGGTTCCCGATTTTTTAAAATAGTGGAAAATGGTTCTGTTTTTTTAAATGGTTCCGATTTTCAAAAAATGGTTTCATGTTTTTAAAATGGTTCCGACTTAAAAATGTTTCCGATTTTAAAAATGGTTCCTGATTTTTGAAAATGGTTCCTTATTTTTTTAAATGGTTCCTGATTTTTGAAATAGGTGAAAATGGTTCCATTTTTTGGGTTCCATTTTTTGAAAATGGTTTCGAGTTAAAAATGGTTCGGATTTTTGTAAATGGTACCCGATTTTGAAAAAGGGTTCCGATTTTTGAAAATCGTTCTGATTGTTAAAATGGCTCTGATTTTGAAAATCGTTCCAATATTTTAAAAATGTTTCTGATTTTTGAAATCGTTCCCATTTTTTGAAATGGTGAAAAGATGGTTTCGGTTTTTCAAAATGGTACCGACTTTCGAAAAATGGTTCCATTTGTTTGAAAATGGTTCGGACTTAAAAAATGGTTCCGATTTTAAAAAATACTGTTCTATTTTTAAAAATGGTTTAGATTTGAAAATGGTTCAAATTTAAAAATCATTCAGATTAAAAATCAAATTTACAAAATCACACATTATCCACCTACATGCAACCGTCTATTAGGTAGGTCGATCGATTCATGGGTGTGCGGATCGATCAGCTAGGTACGCTATGTATGTGTGGATCGATCATCTATCTGCTAGCTACATGAAGTTAGTTACGTAAGCTGATACGAATGTTTCGTCAGACGGACGAAATTGGGCCGAGCCCAATAACTAAGATAGACATGCGAAACAGCAGAGACAGGTACGCGGCGGAATGATCGCTCCGCGTAACGCGTCATAGGGAGCTTCTGTATATCGCTCGTTAGCGTCAGCTGCATCCCGCGCCGCCTACGCTCTCCATAAGTGGGCCGGCCCAGCGCGCGAAAAACGTTTCGCGACTGTTTCTTATGTTTGCTGGTACTCTGTACGCTGGAAACATGCATGACGATCACGTTCACGAAATGTTGAGCCAGAGCTAGTAGACGTTCAGCTAGCTACCTAGCTAGCACGGGCATTTTTCTCGTACGGCTACATGTACAGTACGCACACACGGAATCAGACAAAAAATATGAAAATAATTTTCTCGAAAGTAAAAAAAATCGGATATACATACACACTAAAACCGAAAAGTACAAAAATATTCAATACGGAGTACAAAAATCTGAAAGTACAAAAATATTCACGGGTAGATGAAACTCGCAGTTTTACACAACTTCCGTGTTATAACTTTTTCGTTTCAACAGAGATATGTGTACGTTCAAAATGGAACCATTTTCAAAATGAAAAAAAATTCAAATTTGGAACCATTTGAAAATTCGGAACCATTTTTCAATTTGAAACATTTTTTAATTTGGAACCATTTTCAAAAAGGAACCATTTTCGAAAAATCGGAACCATTTTTTCGGTTTGGAACCATTTTCAAAAATCGGAACCATTTTCAAAAATCGAAACCATTTTTTCGGTTCGGAACCATTTTCAAAAATCGGAACCATTTTTTCGGTTCGGAACCATTTAAAAAAGGAACCATTTTCGAAAAATCGGAACCATTTTTTCGGTTTGGAACCATTTTAAAAAATCGGAACCATTTTTTCGGTTCGGAACCATTTTAAAAAAGGAACCATTTTCGAAAAATCGGAACCATTTTTCCATTCGGGAACCATTTTTTCGGTGCGGAACCATTTTCAAAAAGGAACCATTTTTTCGATTCGAAAACATTTTCAAAAAGGAACCATTTTTAAAATTAGAACCATTTTCAAAATGGAACCATTTTTAAATTTGGAACCATTTTCAAAAATGGAACCATTTTCAAAATGGTTCCGAATTTAAATTTGGAACCATTTTAAAATTTGGAACCATTTTAAATTCGAAACCATTTTCAAAATGGAACCATTTTTTAATTTGGAACCATTTTCAAAATGGACCATTTTAAATTGGGAACCATTTTTTTGGTTCGGAACCATTTCAAAACGGAACCATTTTTGAAAAATCAGAACCATTTTTTCGGTTCGGAACCATTATAAAAAAAAGAACCATTTTTTTGGTTCGGAACCATTTTCAAAAATCGGAACCATTTTCAAAAAGAAACCATTTTCGGAAAATCAAAACCATTTTTAAAAAATCGGAACCATTTTTTCCAACCATTTTCAAAAAAACGGAACCATTTTCAAAAACAAACCATTTTTAAAAAATAATTATTTTCAAAATAAGCGAAAATTAAAAATAAAAAGGAAAAAGAAAACAGAAAAAGATAAATAAAACGGAAAATAAAAAGGAAACGGAAAAAGAAAACAGAAAAAGAAAGAATAAAACGGAAAACAAAAAAAAAGAAAAAGAATCCCGAAAACCCAAAACTGGAAACATGTAAAACGAATAATAATGATTTAATAACGTAAACATGAGCGTAGCCCTGTGGTGTCTCCCTGTACATGCACAAGGACGTGCTGGGTTCGATTCCCCGTCGGAGCAACTTATATGTCCTTTTTTAACGGTTGAGGAGTGCTAATGGGCCGGCCCAGTAACGCTCGCGAGCTAAACTCTTCAGGCGGCGCGAGAGTTAAGCGGCCCCCTCTCCACACATCGCCTCCAGCCCTCCCTGCACCAAAAGGTCGGGCGTTTGATAGCCGAGGAGAGGAATTCCCCTCGCCTCCACCGCCGCTACCCGCAATGGACCTCGCCTGTGATCCCACCCAGCCGCCGCCGGTGAAGCGCACCACGGAACCAAACTGCACCACCATCGACTCCCTCGGCGACGACATCCTGCGGGAGATCTTGCTCCTCCTCCCCTCCCTCACGGCTCTCATCCGCGCCGCCTTCACCTGCCGGACGTGGCGCCGCGCCGTCGCCTCCTCCCCGTCCTTCCGCCGCCGATTCCGCGCCCTCCACCCGTCGCCTCCCCTTGGCCTCTTCTTCACGCGCCCCAGGTCCGTCCACCGTCCTAACGTCCCTGCGCTCCCCGACTTTGTGCCGACCCGCCGCCCCGATAAGGACCTGGCCGCCGCCGTCCGCTACGGCGACTTCTTCATCACGTCCATCCCGGTTCGCCCCGGCGAAACACCCTGCTGGGATATCGTGGACTGCCGCGACGGCTTCGTCCTCCTTAATGATTGGGACAAAGGGTTGCTTGTCTTGGTAAACCCATATTCTAGGTCTAGCCGTGGGGTCATCGAGATGCCGGATTGGAATATTTTTGAGGATTACCGTGGAATTTACGGCCTCCGTAGTATCCACTTGATCTACTCTGACGAGGACCCCATGTCGTTCCGCGTGGTGTGCCTTGTCTATGATGAGTCCAGGGTCAGGGCTTTGATCTTCTCCTCGGATACCTGGGAGTGGCACATTACCCCATGGGTGGAGGTCGCCCCGACGCCGCAGACCGACTTGCAATGGCCTGAGGAGGGCATGCAGGCTAATGGGTTGTTCATCTTCTGGTTTAGCGTGAACCTCAAGAGCGTGATTACATTGAACACTACCACCATGGAGTTCTCGGTTGGTGAGCTCCCACAGTGCTTGATGATGATGGATCAAGACGTCAGCTTTGACGTGGGTGAAACCATGGACGGTGCACCTTGTATTGTTTATGCAGTTGAACTCAGCATTGGTATCTTGCTACGACGTACTGATGATGATGATGGTGTTGAGAAATGGGTGCAAGACAGGGTAGTTCCTCTCGGAACACAGCTTGCCCGGGTAATCGAGGACCTACCACAACCAGGTGACCTCCAACTAAATGTTGCGGCAATCAGGAATGGCTTTGTGTACTTGGCAACGTCGGATATGTACCATGAACCCCAAAATCCTTGCTGGTTCCTGTCCCTTTGCTTGGAAACAATGGAGCTGGAAATGTTGTTTCAGAGGACATTTGACGACCAAATCTATCCCTATGTCTTACCATGGCCTCGTTCTTTGGTAGGTGACTATGGGAGGTTTGCGCATGAAGTTGCTCCATGAAATGTATTATTGGACATCAGATTTTAGTATGACGAGGATGGTGGATTTGTGGAAGAGCACCCTCAGTAGAACTGGATGGACATTTGCTTCTTGTTCCCTGATAAATTTCAATGTACTGATGCTGCTCAAAACTATTTCTCTAGCTAAATCCAGTGGTGTTGAAGATTCATCTATTACCTGTCAATCCCATGTCATTATCTTTTTCACCTTTTGTTGAATAATCGTTTACATTCAGTTAGCACTTCTCGAAAACTCTCAACTTGGTCTGTTCTTTTGTTGGCACCTGTTGAACTGTGTGCTGATTTTAGGTGTTTGTGAGGATTTACTTTATTGGGAATCTCCTTTGTGTTCTGCGATCTTACTGAAACATCCTTGTTCCTTGCAGAATAGAAACTGGTGAAAATATTGGCTTTCTCTGTGTTGAAAATTCTAAAGAATAGCGTTATTTATTATTGGAAACAAATTATACCACACTAAACTCAGGTAGTAGAGTGGGTGCATCCCGAAAAGTCCTTTTGTGACCGAGATCAGTTAAATATATATCCAACTACCCAAAAACATAATTTTCTGAAACATCTAAATATTATTTTTAAATATTATTTTTTTGGATGGTACTTTCTGGCATACTTTATCGTACTTACCAAATTAGGCATGTGCCTGTGGACACATCTGGAAGCGTGTCTTACAAAACCCACACTTTTTTTTTAAATGAGGCAAAAGACTTTCATTAATGAACTCTGTAGTGAAGTCCATGACTCTCATTTTGTGCTTTTATGTTAAAAAAAGATGAAGCTTGTTTATTTCGACTTTGACAATATTGTGTGATCAGGGGCACGTAATTCCTGATCGTTACATGGGTGATCTTTTCCATTCTTGATCATGTATTGTTCAGGACAGATTGTACTGCACATGTTGACCATGCAATACAACACTCGAGTCAAAGGTGAAAGATTTTGCAACAAAGTAGTTTCTGGACTATCTAGCAATCTTGCGTTATACCACTTTTTTCTTTAAAATTGCACGTTGATGTGTTGTACCAGTGAACAGGGAGTTCAGTTGTACTTTAAATAGTTGCAGTACAAAACAAAATATTCAAAGCTTTGACCAAGCAAAATATAATCATTTACTGTTGAACGGATTGATCTTTTTACTTTCTAATACAGTTGAATGCATTTTGAATTGATAGAAATATCATAACAGGCAAATTTTAACGTTTGGATGTCCACTGAATTACGAATTGAAAAAACCCTTGTTCTCGTTTCCAGAGGTGAACTGTTCGCTTTCAAAGAGGCAATCACTAACAACCAATCAAAGTTCAAAAACAATTCGACGAATGACAATGCTATACTGGTGCCACTGTACCAGCATAAGGTGCAGCAAAATAACAGTTGGACAACGTCCTGAGTTACATCCAAGCTCTTTCCCTCATCCACAAGTTCACAACATAGTAGCTAGATAGAAGAAAACAGTAAGCAGTGGTTTGCATCTTCTTCTTCTAATGTTTCTTATACCAGTCTATAAGCTGCAGCATTAGAGGAAACAACAATTCAACTTTCAGAAAAGAAACTACCTTATTTGGAGTTTTAATAGGATAATTAAATAAATATGAGTGTGTAATATTACATATACTGAACAATCAACTCGACTACTCAAAATTTTGACCATAAAAATGTCTAGAACTATCAAGATTGGACATGTCTAAGTTAAATTGCCTGATTTTCCGTTACTACATAGTTAGAGGCGAGGGAGAGGACTAACAAGTGGCTTTAACCAAACTATAAAAAAAGCGCTATAAACTAATGAAGTAATGGTCAAAGTCACATGTTAGAGTCCGTAAAAAGACAATAACATCAAACTAAATATAACCGAGGGAGCATAAAATGGAAGTTAGCCAATGAATCATGCCAGTAAATTCACCAAGGCAACTATATCATAAACAAAGGATGCAGTTCAGCAGTTATCTTTATATATAGCAAAAAAAGCAGCACAAGTTCAATACTGGTAGACAAAAATGCACTACTAGTCATGCTCAAATTTACTCCACTGAGAACAATGGTCTAACAGGCAAACCACAAAAGAGACTCCTGATAGTACATCCCAGCACGTGCAAACAGAAAGTGTAGACAGCCAAAGAAACAGAGCAGGTTCGGATTTCTAACACCAGTACTAAAAGAAGCGCTAAGTGCAAACAGAAGGTAAACTATAGTGAACAGGATCAAAAGGATTGTCATGCAGTTGAGTCTTAAATATTGTAGAACTTGACCAAAATCTTCAGGGTAATGCAGCTTCATAAGAAATTACATGCCAACATAACCAGGCAACAGCAGATTTATTTCCTAGATTCTGCTCCTTTCATCCTAGTGCCCGATATCCAGTAATGCATTTCATGGAGCTTCACCAAGTGCAAACGTCCCGTAGTTACCTACTAAAGCAGAAGGCCATGCCATGACATTGGGATGAACGCTTTCATCTAATGCCGCCAGAAACAGCGTATCCAGCTCCATTGTTTCTAAGCAAAGGGAGAGGTGCCAACGGGAGTGCGGATTATCCTGGATCTGTGTAGCCAAGTAAGCAAAGCCATCCATGACAGCCACCACATTCACCTCTTCTGATATGACCTTAAGGACTTCTGTATGTTAGATGATGTAATATCTCAATGTAATATGTCTCGTATAGGGTACGGAGTAGTACTCCGACCCGAATACGTACAACTTTGTATACACCACATTGGGGGTTTTTTCCCATCATATAACACATAACCGAGGCCTCCAACGAGGTCATCGTTCCCACATAGGGTTTCAATATGGTATCAGAGCACTTCTCTTCGTGACCTAGCTGCCTCGAAGAAGATCGCCGCCGCCGCCGCTCTCTGTAGCTGCCGCCGCTCTCTGTAGCCGCGGCCACCGTCACAGCCCACAAACACAACCCAAAACACAAACTTCTTGCCGCCGCCGCCGCTCTGTAGCCGCCGCCGCCGCCAAAATCCAAAAACACAACCATATCTTGCCGCCGCCGCCGTGTTGCCGCTGCCGCCGCCATACAACAAAGCCTACAACAAACAACTACATCTTGCCGCCGCCGCCTTGTTGCCGCCGCCGCCGCCTTACAAAACAAACCTGAAAACCAACAACCCAAAACCCTAAGCCACCGCCGCCATCATGAGTTCGTCGTCCTTGAGCTCCTCTCTGGCTGCTGCCCTCGGATCCCCTCCGACTCAACCACTGACCAGGGGCAATTTTCTCCTGTGGAAGGCTCTTATGCTCACAGCTTTCCGCGGAGCGAACGTGATGGACTTGCTGGAGGGCTCGGATCGCATGCCGTCCAAGACTCTGGAAGTGGAGGACTCGGAGAAGAAGAAGACCACCATTGAGAACCCTGCATACCTCGCCTGGATGTCACGTGATCAACAGGTCCTTCGTTTTTGCTGAATTCCTTGTCACCAGATATTCTCTCTCATGTTCTAGGGATGAACTCCACCGCCGAGGTCTGGACTGCCATCAATGGCATGTTCGCCACTGCCTCGCGCACAAAGGTGCAGCACCTCCGTTCAGCCCTCAATGACACCAAGAAGGACACCATGTCAGCACACCAATACTTCACCAAGATGAAGGGGTTCGCCTCTGAACTAGCTGCTGCAGGCAAACCTCTCGAAGAAGATGAACTTATTGGGTATCTCCTCCATGGTTTAGATGAATCTTACAATGCTCTTGTCACTGCTGTAGACGCCAACCCTGCAACAACTGTAGATGATCTTTTTGGCCTGCTTTCCTCTTATGATATGCGCAATGATAGCACCGATGATCCGCCTGTTCCCTTTGTTTCCTCGGCAAATGCAGCTGGTCGAGGTCGTGATGATCGCTTCCGCAGCCGTGGAGGTGACTCGCGTGATGGACGTGATTGGCGTGATCGCCGTGATGATGGACGTGACTGGCGTGATCGCCGTGATGATGGCCGTCGTGACAACCGTGATGGTGGGCGTCGTCATGGTCGGTATGATGGGCGTCGTGATGGGCGCCGAGATGGTGGTGACCGTGGTGACCGGCGGACTGACCGTCGCCGCGATGATGGAGGACAAAAGCAGAAACCGACAGTACCGTGGCCGTGCTCCAACACCATATGTAGATGTTACTTGTCAGATATGCAAAATTCATGGTCACCCTGCTAGTGACTGCTGGTGGCGCTATCAGGGTGATTCTGATGATGAGGGTGACCGTGGTGACAAAGGTGTCAAAGGTGCTCATGTTGCATCCTATGGGGTTGATACAAACTGGTACCCGGATACTGGTGCTACAGATCATATTACTGGGGAGTTGAACAAGCTCTCTACTCATGACAAGTACAAGGGACGTGACTGTGTTCGCACTGCTGACGGCAACGGTATGTGTATTAGTCATATTGGTCATTATTATTTGCACACCCCACATAGCTCTTTTCATCTTAAAAATATTTTACATGTTCCCAATGGATCTAAAAATCTGCTGTCTGTCCATAAGCTTACACTTGATAACAATGTTTTTCTGGAGTTTCACCCTTTCTTCTTTTTGATAAAGGACCAAGCCACTCGAAGAATTCTGTTTAAAGGTCCCTGTCATGGTGGCCTTTACCCCTTGGTGCCTGTCCCTGATGTGTCATCCAAGCATGCCTTCATTACAATAAATCCGTCGTCTTCCACGTGGCATCGCCGCTTAGGACATCCCTCTTCGTTTGTGGTTCAGCAGATCCTTAGGAAAAACAATCTCTCTTATTCCCCTGAAATAAATCCTTATGTTTGTGATGCGTGTCAACTAGCTAAGAGTCATCAATTGCCATATCCTGTCTCCACTAGTGTTTCCACTGTTCCCTTGGAACAGGTGTTCTCTGATGTATGGGGTCCTGCGCCTCTTTCTGTTGGCAAACATGCATACTATGTAAGCTTCATCGATGATTTTAGTAAATTTACGTGGATCTATTTGCTTAAAAAGCGTTCTGATGTTTATCAAGTTTTTCTTAATTTTCAACAATTGGTTGAACGCAAGTTTGCTAGGAAAATTGTTACTATGCAAACTGATTGGGGAGGAGAGTATGAGAAATTAAATGGGTTCTTCCAGAAAGTTGGCATCACACATCATGTATCTTGTCCACATGCTCACCAACAAAATGGTTCTGCTGAACGAAAACACCGTCATATTGTTGAAGTTGGATTTGCTTTGCTTGCTAATGCCTCCATGCCTCTCAAATTCTGGGATGAAGCATTCCTCACAACCACTTTTCTAATAAATCTGCTTCCTAGCAAAGTTATCAATTCTGAAACTCCCACAGAACGTCTCCTTCATGTCAAGCCGAATTATGATGCCTTACGCACTTTTGGTTGTGCCTGTTGGCCTAATCTTCGTCCTTATAATAAACGCAAGCTTGCTTTCCGCTCTAAACGGTGTGTGTTTTTAGGTTATGGCCCTCTCCAAAAAGGTGTTAAATGCCTAGATATTTCCACAGGGCGTGTCTATATATCCTGGGATGTTGTCTTTGATGAAAATGTTTTTCCCTTTGCCTCCCTACACCCCAATGCCGGCGCTCGTCTCCAACGTGAAATTTTGCTTCTTCCATCATCTACACATTCCCCTCATGTGGGTGTACAAAATAATGATGATCATATGTCTCCTATTGTGCCTGTTACTAATGTGTTCCAGGAAACTACGACACCTCATGAAAATCCCAGCGAAAACGGTGCTGAAAATGCTTCAGAAATTGATGATCAAAGTACTTCAGAAAGTGACAAAATAGCTGATTCTGGTGATGATTGGTCGGAACATTCCTCTGATCCAGCTGATCCCGAGGCACACTTTTCCGATGAAGATGCTCCTGCTGCGTCTGATCACGAGGCGGAACCTGTCGCCCCGCAGCACCGTGCGCGTGCTGGTCCCGCAGCGGGTCCTGCCTCCACACCGCGACGTGCACACGCTGGCCCGCCTGCCCCCGACAGCGCCATGCAGGCCACGCCAAATGTCACGCCATCGTCGTCACATGCAAGCACGTTCGGATCTTCTGCGGCCGATTCTCCAGCTGCCAGCTCGCCTGGATCTGCTGTGGATCCTGCTGACTTGACAGATACCAGCGCTGATCCCGCGACAGATTCTGATTTGTCTCCTGGATCATCTCCTCCACACAGTCCTGTGGCTCCACCTGTGGCTCCACAACATGAAGGGGTTCAGACTCGTCTACAAAAAGGTATACGTCAGCCCCGCATATATAAAGATGGTACTATTAGATATGGTAGACGGTTTGGTCTTCTTTCTGTTACAGGTGAGCCGTCTACACTAAATGAAGCGCTTGAGGATAAAAATTGGCGTCCTGCAATGGAGGAGTATAATGCTCTTATTGAGAACAAGACTTGGCACCTTGTTCCTCCTAGCTCAAGTAAAAATTTGATTGACTGCAAATGGGTATATCGAATAAAAAGAAGAGCAGATGGTACCATTGACCGATATAAAGCCAGGTTAGTGGCAAAGGGGTTCAAACAAAGGTATGGCATTGATTATGAAGATACGTTCTGTGAGATCCTGGCTCAGGGCTTAACAGGATTGATAGAATACTCATATCAACAAGTTGCAACTTCTTTTCCGGAAGCTCATCTGGAAAGAACTCCGAGTTTAAGCGTGCTTGGCCCGGAGTAATCCAAGGATGGGTGACCGACTGGGAAGTCCTTTCCGGGTGCGCACGAGTGAGGACAAAGTGTGCAGAAAAGACTAGTGTTGATCTGTGGGGCCAGTCTAGAGATCCTAGAGAGCTGCCAGGGGTGACAGGCCCGGCCCGGGGGTGGGCCGGGGTGTTACATTTGGTATCAGAGCTGACCCTCGCGGCAACACGGGCGTGTGCGGGTCAGGGGCGCGGACATGTGGAGCATGTGCCGGCACTGAGCGCACAGACGTGTACCAAGAGGAGAAGTTCCTGGACTGGGGGCTGACCGACGAGGGCGTCGGTCTTCTAAGGGGGGAAGGATGTGAGATCCTGGCTCAGGGCTTAACAGGATTGATAGAATACTCATATCAACAAGTTGCAACTTCTTTTCCGGAAGCTCATCTGGAAAGAACTCCGAGGTTAAGCGTGCTTGGCCCGGAGTAATCCAAGGATGGGTGACCGACCGGGAAGTCCTTTCCGGGTGCGCACGAGTGAGAACAAAGTGTGCAGAAAAGACTAGTGTTGATCTGTGGGGCCAGTCTAGAGATCCTAGAGAGCTGCCAGGGGTGACAGGCCCGGCCCGGGGGTGGGCCGGGGTGTTACACGTTCAGTCCTGTAGTCAAAATAGCAACTATCAGAACTGTTTTATCTCTCTCTGTTTCTCGTGGCTGGAGCTTAAGGCAGCTAGATGTCAAGAACGCGTTTCTTCATGGTGTTCTTGAAGAGGAGGTGTATATGAAACAACCCCCAGGTTTTGAAAATCCTCACGCTCCGCACTATATTTGCAAACTTGACAAGGCTCTTTATGGGTTAAAGCAAGCACCTCGAGCTTGGTACTCCAAGTTAAGTTCAAAATTATGTGCACTCGGTTTTGTTCCATCCAAAGTAGATACTTCACTTTTCCTTTATCATAAGTCAGACATCACTGTGTTCGTTTTGATTTATGTTGATGATATCATAGTCACCAGCTCCTCAGATGATGCCATCTCTGCATTGCTTCGAGATTTGACTCATGAGTTTGCTATAAAAGATTTGGGTGATCTACATTTCTTTCTAGGCATTGAGGTAACCAAGATACATAATGGCCTGCTTTTGACACAAGAAAAATATGCTGCTGATTTGCTTGATAAGGTTGGTATGTGTGGCTGCAAACCAGCGCCTACTCCCTTGTCCTCTACAGAACATTTGTCTCTTACTGATGGTACACCCTTGGTCCTGATGATAGCACACAATATAGGAGCATTGTTGGAGCATTGCAATATTTGACTCTCACCCGTCCAGATTTATGCTACTCGGTTAACCGAGTCTGTCAGTATTTACATGCTCCCACTAGCACGCATTGGACTGCAGTAAAACGTATTCTTCGATATGTCAAAGACACTCTGAATATTGGTACCACATTCATTAAGTCATCGTCCACACTCTTGAGTGCTTTTTCTGATGCTGATTGGGCAGGATGTCCAGATGATCGCCGTTCTACAGGAGGGTTTGCAATATTTGTTGGTCCCAATTTAGTTTCATGGAGTGCTAGGAAACAGGCCACTGTTTCCCGCTCTAGCACTGAGGCAGAATATAAAGCTCTTGCAAATGCTACAACAGAGTTAATATGGGTAGAAGCTCTCCTTAATGAACTTGGTGTTAAGTTATCAGCTAACCCTTGTCTATGGTGTGATAATCTCGGTGCCACCTATCTTTCTGCAAATCCAGTTTTTCATGCTCGTACTAAGCATATAGAGATTGATTTTCACTTTGTTCGGGAAAGAGTGGCAAATAATCAGTTAGATATCAAGTTTATCTCCAGCAAAGACCAGGTTGCAGATGGTTTTACCAAGTCTCTTCCAGTCAAGAATCTGAATGAATTTAAGCGTAATCTCAACCTTAGAAAGGTTTAGATTAAGGGGGGCTGTTAGATGATGTAATATCTCAATGTAATATGTCTCGTATAGGGTACGGAGTAGTACTCCGACCCGAATACGTACAACTTTGTATACACCACATTGGGGGTTTTTTCCCATCATATAACACGTAACCGAGGCCTCCAACGAGGTCATCGTTCCCGCATAGGGTTTCAATAATGTAAGTCGTGTGTACATATCAAACTCCTTTTCCAAATTCCAACTCCCAGCACCATCACCCTCTTTTGCAAACAGCAACACGCCAATGGTGAAGTGCATGGCATAGACAATACAAGGTGTGGAATACTTGGTTTCACCTACAACAAAGTGGCAGCATGGGTTCTTGAGACAGTGAGGGAGCTCAGCAACAGAGAATTCCATTGTTTTTGTGTCTAGAGAGATCATAAAATTTCGATTCGTGTAGACCCAGTACAGAAATCCATTCGCTTGCATGGCACAATCATCTTGAATCCATGAGCGTTTAGGGGTGGCTGGCCTCTCCGGGACATCCACCCATGGAAGGAGAGACCATTCCCAGGTCTCGGAGGAGAGAACAGCAGCCCGCACTCTGGACTTGTCATTGGCAAGCATTACCACGCGGAACGACATTGGGTTCTCGTCGGAGTAGACCAACCGGGCGTTGAGTTGCGCGTAGGCGCCCTTGCGTCCGTCGAAGAGATCCGTCGGCCCCATATCGAAAGTTTTGCTCCACCGCAGTAGGGGGTTGAGCACGGTGAGCAACGAGTCATCCCAATTCATGAGGAGCACGTAGCCATGGTGGTAATCGATGATGTCCCAGCAGAGGGATTCGTCGGGGCGCTCCTGGATTGAGGTGAGGAAGAAGTCGCCGCAGCGGACGGCGGCGACCAGGTCACGGTCGCGGCGGCGTGCGGGGAAGAAGGCGGGGAAGGCGGGAAGGTTAGGTGTTGGGGAGGGCGCAGGGACCTGGAGGAAGAGGCCGAGGAGGGGCGCCCTGTGGAGCTCGCGGAATCGGCGGCGGAAGGCAGGGGAGGAGGCCACCGCGCTGCGCCACGCGCGGCAGGTGCAGGCGGCGCGGACGAGCGCCGCGAGGGACGGGAGCCGGATGAAGATCTCGCGTAGGATGTCCTCGTCTATGCAGTCTATGTAGCTGGGTTTAGATGCTATTGGTAATTTAGCCGGCCGCGACTGGGTTGCATAGCTGTCGCCGGCCATCGCCGCCAAGCTCGTCGGCTACAATGGCGGACGGCCTCCAAGGCTCCAACCAACCCTATAGGCAAGGCAATGCCGCAAGCACCTCCATCAACTACCAGGCCTATTTACTTTAGGCCCATTCAGGCAACGCTCTACGGGTACAACAAACTTTTTTTTTTTGATAAGGTGAGGCTTTTATTTAACGACCAAACGGTAGACTGAAAGTACATCCCAGACAATGAACTGCCTGTAGTCTAGAAAACTGAAACTTAAGATTACAAAGCTTCGACTTAGAAGAACATAGAGAGGGAAATAAGAGGTTAGATTTACACCTAAACAAACTGCGGGAATCAGAACGATCCCGGAGGCGCGCTTGGCCAGCGCGTGTGCCGCCTTGTTCTCATCACGTGGTACCTTGAGAATCAGTTCAGAGTGGCTCCTCCTGCGATTAGCAATATCAGCAAGAAATCGACCAATGGCCTGCCCCAGAAAGCAAGTAATCTGTCATCGCCACATCAACCAGCAACTTGTTGTCCGAGAGGAACGAGACGCCTGACCAGTCTAGCCCCTGCACCACCTGAACAGCCAAGAGAAGGGCTTGCGCTTCAGCCTGCAGAACCAAAAAGGCAGAGGAGGAAAAAACACTGATGAAGAGTTTGATCTTCCGAGTAGGGTCGTGCAAGAAAATCCCCAGGCCAGCAGTATTTGCGTCCACCACCGGGTTAAATGCCGCATCACAGAAGGCCACCGGACCTGCAGGCATAGAGAAAGACAAGTGTGTATGGTTTGGCCTCGGCGCAACTGTAGGAGTTTGCGTGTCGCTAACAGGCATTGCTTGCTGCTCCTCTTTACCTGCAAAAAGAATAGCATGGGCAGCACATAGAACCTGCGAAACTGACCAAGATTTTTTATTGAAGAGCAGATCATTACGAGATTTCCAAAGCATCCAAAGGATTGCAAAAACATGATGAACTGAAACTTCAGGATGTGAACTAGCAAGCAAGGATTGAATAACATCCGAAGGGTAGCAAGACTGGTTGAAATTATCAGTTTTAAAACCCATGGAGAAGAAAACCACACTGCTCTAGCAAACGAGCAGTGAAAAAACAAATGGATATCCATTTCTGGAAGACCACATCTAGTGCATTCTTTTTAATATGAGTTGAAAAACGAGATGCTCTTGAACCTGAAGCCAGCGCTCTCCGGATCAATCTCCAAGCAAAGGTTTTAACCCTTGGAGGGATGTTAGGGCATTTCCATGTGTGCACAAGAATCTCCTTTTCCGCACCTGTCAAACATTGTCTTGTGTTTGTTGCGACATTGGTTTGCTCCTGCAAAAAAGTTTTGTAGACGCTTTTTGCCATGCACAGGCCACTTGGAGTATGCTTCCAATATAGCTCATCATCAAACTCAACATTAATAATTGGAACCTGCAAAATCTTATTCCTCATATGGTCATCAAAATGCAAGGAGATTTTTTGATTGTCCCAGCATTTGGAGTTTTGTTGTCATAAATCACTTATCGTGCTAGGACAATCTGTACCTGGCTGAGACAAAAGATGGTCCTAGATCTCTCTCCAATCCTCACACCATGGAGATGACCAGATGCTTGAATTCCCTTTTGCAATTTGGAGATGACAGGATGCCTCCATTTGTGGCAAGACATTTAAAACCGAAGACCAAAAGCCAGATTTTGGAAGTGAAGGACTAGCTCTCCAAATGCTAGTGCCAGGGAAATATTTAGATTTAAACACACGAGCCAATAAGGAGTCAGGTTCTTTTAGAATCCTCCAAATAGACATAGCAAGCAAAGCCCTATTCATGATGAACAGATCTCTAATGCCCAGCCCACCCTCATGGAGAGGTTTACAAATATCATGCCAGACTCTGAAGCACAAAGGTTTACTACTATCATCGTGGCGGATGCCCGTTCACCAAAACTTGCGAACTATGGAAGTAAGCTTAGAGAGTATCTTTTTGCTGAGTAAAATGCTGGACATGTAGTAGACAGGAATAGAAGCAAAACAGATTTAATTAGAGTGAGTCTACCAGCATGTGAAAGCTTGTCGGCCTTATAAGCTGTCAGTTTCGTTTAAACCTATCCACCAAAAAGGTATAAGCAGCGGCCTATTTTTTCCTGGAAGAATGAGAGGGTGCCGAGGTGTACAGTAGAAGCATCCATGTCAGCAGGGAAAAGCCTTTTGATAATAGCAATCTCATTTGGATTTGTGTGCTTACTGAAATAAATGGCAGACTTTGTCCAGTTTGGTGTTCGACCAGAGAGATTGCAGAAATGATTAAGTACCTGAGCAATGTTCTGCGCATCACAGTTGGAGGCTGAGCTGCACACAATTAAATCATCTGCAAACATGAGTGAGTGTGTAGGCGGACAGCTGGGACCTAGCTTAATTCCTTCAATATTCGCCGTTTCTAGAGCTCGATGCATCGAAAGCGATAGCTCATTAACTGCAAGGACAAATAAGAACGACGACAACGGGCAACCTTGCCTGATACCTCGACTGCTACGAAAGCGACCAAACGGTTGGCCATTAATTTGAACTGAAAACGTAGCAGTTGAAATACAGGTACGAACAAGATTGATAAAATGATCGTTCAACCCTTTACGTGCAAGAGCCATAGCAATAAAGTCCCACTCAATTCTATCAAAAGCTTTTGCAAGATCAATTTTCAACATGAAAGCTTTGTGTTTCCAAGAAGAAAGCTGAAAAGAGTGGGTAATTTCTTGAGCAAGAGCAACATTGTTGGAAATCCTATGACCTTGAACAAAGGCTTGTTGAGTTTCATGAATATAATCAGGCAAGGAACTCTTAAGTCTGTTTGCAAGAGATTTAGTAATGATCTTGTACACAACATTGCAAAGACTAATAGGTCTAAAATCTTGTGGAACCAAAGGATTACTTTTCTTTGGGATTAAAGCAATGATGGTCTCATTTAACTTAGGATGGAGAATACCACACTTGTAGAAGTCTTGAACAATTTTGGTAACGTCATCCCCGATCCACCTCCAAGCTGACAAATAAAACTCGACATTTAATCCATCAGGACCAGGAGAAGCATTCCTCTTCATGTCCTTCAAAACCTGTAAAATCTCTTCCTTTTCTGGCACAGAATAAACAAACGGATCAGTTTGTTCCCGCATGGGAATAATTGGAGGCTCATTCCTCAAATTCGGACTAGAGGTAGTGAAAATGTTTGAAAAGTATTCAGTAAAACAAGCATCAATATCTTCTGGGTTATAGCAAGTTGTTGATGCTATCTTTTATCACAGCTATTCTATTTTTTCCTCGCCTCTTTGAAACAACATTGTGAAAATAAGAGGAGTTACGATCACCATTCTTAGCCCACTGCCTTTTCGCACGCTGTTTATAAAACTCCGTCAACTTGGTCATAGTATGCTCATAGTTTTTTGTGAGACTTGCCTCCTTGACATGATCTTGAGAATGAACAGGTTGCATCTGGATAGCTTCAATCTCAGCATGTGTTGTATCTAACTGCTGTTGTAAAGGCTTTTTCTTTCTGACCCACTTCTTTAGAGATCCTGCAAGATTTGAAGTTCTAACATGGAAAGGTTTATCAGAAGAAACAACCCAAGCTTGATGAGCTGTCTCGTGGAAATCATTCTCAAGTAACCACCAATTTTCACACTTAAAGTTCTTCTTAGTCTTAACAGTTGAGGGTTGAGTGATAGTAAGAATAGGCGCATTATCACTTAAGATAATAGGAAGATTATACACCGTCGTATTTGGATAAGCAGTACACCACTCAGCATTAGCAAGACAACGATCAAGCCGTTCGTAAGTAGGAACAGAAGTAAAACGCTTGTTGCACCAAGTATAAGCTGGTCCATTCTAACCCATATCCATTAAACCACAACGTTTGACAAGATACACAAAATTACGCATGCGATTTTGGTTGACCTTCGAAGGGTTGCTTTTCTCACAAGGAAAACATAACGTTGTTGAGATCTCCCATACAATAAACCGGTTTCCCTGGAGAAGAGACAACAAAATATTCGATCTGACCCCAAATATCCTAGTTTTACGATGATGCGGGTCACCATACACACAAACTAGAGTAAAAGCAAACTTAGTAGTAGTATTCACAACATAAGCTAAAACAAGATTCTGACTAGCAAAAGCTATAGACACATGCATCTCATCAGACCACAAGACCCAAAGACCACCAACACGGTCTTCAGCAGGAACAACAAAACTATCATGGGTAGGAAAACGACTAGCTAGATCAAGTGAAGTATACCTAGAAGAAAGCGTTTCCGAGATAAAATTACCTTAGCATGTGTAGATGAGATGAGTTTGGCAAGATACTCCATCTTGTTACTACCGAGGGTCTTGCCAACCCCTCGGGGGTTCCAGGAGATCAGATTCATGGCGCTTATGGCGCCATGGTTGGCGCTACTTCCTGGACCAGAACCAAGAGCAGCAGGAGAAGGTCACCGGCGATGAAGAACATGGCTAAGCACCAAGAGGTTGCGTCTCGGAGTTTTCCTCTCGATGGGGATTTTCGGATTCGTGTGGCAGACCTGAGAAACCTAGGAAATAACTGGTGGGGAGGAACAAATCAAAGGACAGAGAGGTAGGATCGGAGAAGAATTAGAGAGGGGATTGGATTCGAGCAGGAATCAGAGGGGAAGAATCGAGAGGAGGCATTTCGCCGATCGCCCTTGAGCAAAAGTCAACCCCGCAGAACCCCGTTCGACTGATTCAGTTCAGAACACTCGATCTACGGGTACAACAATCAACATTGCATATTTCAGTGTAAGAAAACGCTCTACGCTTTTTGACACGGTATTACTTTGCAGCATATTACAGAGTCATTTACAGCAATAACCACAAGTGTTTCTAGCAAAAAAAAACAATATAACAAATGCAACATTGTAAAATCCCCGTGGCATATATCTTTGCAGCAATAATCACTTACGCTTCCAGAAAAGTGTAAAAATTCCAACATCAAGAGTCCCTCGTGCGAAATTATTTTGCAACTTACATCTGGTGGGAGCCGACGCCGCTTTGCAGCATCAGCTTGCAACACCTCGTCATCCCGGCCGACGGCTTGAAATATGATGGCTCCGTCTTGCAGCATCGTCGTCCTCCGCTGATAGCATCGACTATCGACAGTGTGCTTGGCCAACTTGCAACATTGACCACGCCTGCTTCCTAGCATCGCCGGCGGCTGTTCCCAGCATCGATGGTGGCAACTTGCAACAATGGTGGTGATAGGCGTCCCCCGCCATCGGCCTCGCAACATCACCGCCGACAACACAATGACGTCGTGTGTCCCCCTCCTCCCTCCTCTTTCAGCTTCGAGCACAAACAACTCGTGGAAAGAGATGGGGAGAAGTGGGACGTGACGGCGGGCAGAAGGCAACGACGACGTGTGGATGGGATGGTGGCATGGTTGAATGTGATTCATATGTTTCTTGTGCCGAGGAAAAAAGAGAAATACTTGCAGTAAAGAGGATGTGTGGTGGTGCCCGAAGCTCTTTCAACCACACGCGGGAGCACATGTCGCGCGGGAGGGGGCCGCTTGATCGGTCATCCAGATGGGGTACTTCTTCTTTTGGGATAGATGTGAACATTGCTAGGAAATGTTAAATTATCACAAGATGTAGAATTTAGATATTGTCACAACAGGACAAACCGGATAGTGTTCGTCGCTGGTGCTGCCTGCATCTGCATTGTCTCTGAACATGAATGATCTTAGCATTTTTCTCATAAATTAACTCTCTGATATGTATGCTAACTGGAACTATTCTCCAGCGTGGAGTCGATGCTGAAGATTGTGAGAGTATCCATTGCGCCAGCAGCCCACCACCTTGTTCTCCACCACAAAGCGACACTCTTGTTCCTCCAAAAGTTAGCATGCAAAAGGGAGGTGCGAGAACAGATTATAGCTTCTATTTTCCATGTCAGCGTGTGCCTTTGTTGACCTATTTGTCTTGCAAAGATTTGATCAGAACATGTGAGAGATCAAGTATATTTTATGGCAGGATTTGAGTCTTCAAGCACGCATTGGGTTGCATTTTGCTCCCCTTTGTTCAAGTAGGTATGGTGGGTTACTTATATAATCTTTACAGGAATAAGAAAGTTGAAAGAGACCGGGTAGCTTCCATGGCTTTTTCATCGAGAGGAATGTGATTTTCTAACCGGGGTGGTTGCTCGGTTGGTTACACACAACCATATGCCATCCATTGATTTCTCAGTTTGATAGACTAGTACTTCGGTTAGAGCATCTATGAGCTCCCTTAAAACATGCAAAACCGTAAAATAACCGCTATTTTATGGTTTTGCACAAAAAAAAATCATTTCAAAGTCTGTAAATTGGGCCGATTCATAATTTTTTTCAAGGTGCGATTTAAAACGAGCCTTCTATCTGTCGTATCTAAAATTGGGGGTGAAATGATGATATCCCATAAACACATTTGTCCTCAACGGGAGGGAAATTTCCGGACACGGTTTCGCTAGATCTATCCCAACTCTGGCCAAATTCCTCTGCACCGCCCAATTCCAGCTAAACTTTGGCCGCATTCCCCTCTGCTATTGCAAAGCGACAATCGAGCTGGAGCTGGACCACGTTGATGCAGGGTTAGGGCTGACCCGAACGGTGCGCCATCACACCACCGCACCCTACTCCACCTCGAATAGCAGCTGGCCAGACTCCGTGCCACCGACTTAGCAGGTTCGCATCGAGACTTGTGGCCCTCGTCCCGGTCCCGCACTGTCGGTCTCATTGCCTCCTCGTGGCCACGCGGATCTAGCAGGCGGCGCCGCTCGTGATCGGAAGGACGGGGGAGGGGCACGGCAGAGCAGAAGGAAGGTGCGTAGCCGGAGCAGATTCTCGTGTCCCTTATCACCTCCCTCCCTCGCAGTCAGAACCGGGGTGGTGGGACCGTTGGTAAGAAGCCTAGAAAGCATAAATTAGAAAAGAAAACGTGGAAAATGATAATGATGGGCCCCCATCTAAAAATTATTTTATGGTATGAGTTTACCGTATCTGTTCTGGGGAAACGAGCATCATGCCGTAAACACGGTTTAAGCTTCACCTATTACTACTTTTACGACATCAAGATTTAAGGGATCTCTAGAGATGCTCTTATATACTTGTTGTGACTTGAATGTTTTCGGACATTTTGATGATAAGACAAATTCGCCATTCATGATTGATTATCAGGTATTCATGCAGCAAACTTAATTCTGAGTACCACTGGTCGATAGCCGTTTCTTTTTCATATACTACCTATGTTCTGGAATATAAGATATTTTATCATTTTTCGGATACAGATGTGTCTAGACACGTACTAGTGTGTAGATTCACTCATTGCAATCCGTATGTAGTCCGTATTGAAATATCTATCTATATGTAAAACATCTTATATTTCTGTACTGAAGGTATAACATGTAAATGTTAGAATGGATTTCTGACTGAAAAGGAAAAGGATTACAGTACTAGTGAAGAACACAGCAATTCCAATTCCAAAATCTAAGTTCAGAGAACGCAGCAGTTCCTATGCAGCAACGCGAGCAATTCATGTTCCTATTTTGTCAGGCAATTTCATTCTGTTTTCTGGATAACAATTCCAAGTCAAATGTTCACTAGAGCAACATTTGATCATATTTACAGTGACATTAATTATACACCCAATTCAGTTCAAACATGTATGTATATGCATTAGCAGAACTAAAAAGAAAGGGAAATGGACTAATATACAAACGGAGAGAAGAAGTCCAGGAAGCTCTAATCGGAGGTGGGAGCGGAGGAATCTCTTCACAACGCGGCGAGGCCGAGAAAATCGACGGCGGACTTGGCCATGATGGCGGTGAATTCCTGGAAGCTTATGGAGCCGTCGCCGTCGGTGTCGGCCTCGCGCATCATGTCGGTGAGCTCGGCGTAGCAGATGGGGTGCCCCATGCGCGCCATGGAGCGCGCGAGCTCGGCGGCTGAGATGTACCCGTTGCCGTCGCGGTCGAAGGCGCGGAAGGCCTCGGCGAGCTGCTCGTGGTCGACGGCGACGGATGGGCGGCAGGGCCCGAGGAGCAGCTGCGAGAGGGAGGAGGTGAGCTCGTCGAACTCGACGGTTCCGTTGCCGTCGGCGTCCATGGATGCGATGAGGGTGTGGATCTCGTCCCCCGCGGCGGGGCGGAGGCCGAGCGAGCGGAGCAGCGCGGCTATCTCGAGCTTGGTGAGGCTGCCGTCGCCGTCGAGGTCGAAACGGAGGAAGAGCTCGCGGAGCTGCCGCAGCTGCTCGTCCCGGAGCCGCGTCCGGCCGACCTCGGTCGGCGGGGGCGGGGGCGGGGTAGGGGGCTCCTTGCCACCGCCGGAGGGAACGGACATGGATGCCGAGCGTCTCGCGCGCGCCGCGGTCGTCGCCGTCGCCGCCGCCGCGTGGCCCCTGATGGTTGTTGGTTGGGCGCGTGCGCTTCTGCTTCCTTCTCGGACGCGTTCTTCGGGGGCGGGGCGGTGGCTCTGCATGTTGCGTGGCGTGGCCACGATATCTGACCATTCTTTCCGTCGGAGTCTCGTTTTGATGGTGAGGCCGTGTCAGCTCCTTCCATTTGCCTGTCTCGTCGTTTCTTTGCTTGCACTACCAATTCATCAGGAATAGACTTCGTGCATATTCATATTTCTATCTCTATTTATAGACACTTATCAGTTATCAGTTTGCCATAATCAGTTCACTATACTATTCAGTACTCCCTCTGTACCATCATATAATATAAGATGTTTTAGTTATTTCAATAGACAATATACGGATGTATATAAACGTATTTTACTTTGTAGATTCACTCATTTTGCGCCGTATGTAGTATGTGTTGGAACACTAAAACATCTTATATTATGATACCGAGGGAGTAGATAATAAAAAGACCCAAGATTATGTTCGCATGGCATGGTTTTCAACGTTTATGTTTCATATGAATATGATATTCTTTGTGAACCAAAAACCTTGATTAAATTTTGACTTCACATACGGTATTTTTAAAATCTAAGATTTTGGTGAACTAAACTAGAATACCGCGAACTTCTAAATTTAGTTACAAAACTCTTTTTGGCAAGTTAGTTGTCTGCTTTCAGTTCATCGAAACAAGCCATTAGAATGCGGGATCAAAGGAGAGGAGACGTGCACAAAAAAAAACCTAGCAACCGGCGAGTAATTCATAACGCGTTCTCTCTCCCGTGGCTGCAATTCGACATCGAAATGCTACGGAACTATATATAATGTTTGAGTGTTGTTTATCTTCTTTTGTATGTTGACTCGTGTCTTCTTGATGGCAACATCTCAATTGTAAAGGCGGCATAGCTAGTACTCGCTTTAAAATAAGACGTATAACTTTAGTCAAAGTCAACATCTAATAAGTTTGACCAATCCTAAAGATAAAATGTAAACATTTAGAATACCGAATTAATATCAATACACCCAACAAATAATATATTTTCATAATAAGTTTACTAAATCTTGTAAACATTTGTATTTTTATCTATTAGATTGGTCAAAATTATGATACATTGACTTTTCAAAAAAAAAATACGCCTTATTTTGAGAAACAGATCTTGTATGGAATAAGAATCTCATAGCTTTACCCCATCCCTGTGTGGCTATCATGGCGTGTAAAGGCAGATTAGAGAGGCAAGCATTGATGAGGGTCAGCGGGACATTAATTTTCCCTTCCACGGGTCCACCCTTTTGGCTACCCTCAACGTCAGAAGGTTCCAATCCAGAGCTGCGAGGGCACGATCACTGATCAGAAGGCCTGGGTACGTGAAAGGGAAGGTCCCCTCCTCACAATTGAGCATGTTGGCGAGACGATGCTGCTCTTGCGGACTGGTCCCCATAACCATTACCGCACTCATGTGGAAGTTTATGCGCAACCTTGACATGCACTCAAAACAGAGAAACAAGAACTCCAGGTTGACAATTTGTAGATCCTCTGGTTGGATCATGATGATCGTGTCATCAGCGTATTGGAGATGGGATACCCCTCCCTCAACCAGATGTGGGACAAACACCCACAATGTGGTTCGATCTCCAAGCGGCATCCAGAATTGATGTGAGGGCTTTGACTGCGTAGTCAAAGAGGAGCAGCGAGAGGGGGTCACCGTGTCTGACCCCACGGCCGTTACGGAAGAAGTTCCCTACCTCTCTGTAATGGCAATTGTTGTCTGGGCCCCGAGACCAGATTGCATGCTCTATGGACCCACCCCGGGTCAAAACCCTTTCTGAGAAGCACTTCTTGAAGCAATTGCCAGTTGACACGGTCATAGACTTTTTCAAAATCCAGCTTTAGGATAACTCCCTTAAGTTTCCTGGCTTTGATCTCATGAACTATGTCTTTCAGCGAAAGGATCCCTTCCGCAATGTGACGACAGAGCTAATAGTACGATGGGCAAGCAGGGAAAGACGAAGGGATCAAGCTTTGGCAACGGATTTAAAGATAACATTTGATGAGCGTTGTGGGCCTAAGCTGCCTAATGTCCTCCGCCCCTGGGACTTTGGGTATTAGGGTAAGGATTCCAAAGTAAAGGCGTGTAATGTCTACCCGACCTAACATGAAATCATTGGAGATGGCCATAATGTAAGGTTGGCCATGCCCTAGAATTTCTTTAAAAAGATTACTGGGAGGCCGTCAGGGGCTGGCACTGTGTCAACCTTCATGCTGGACAGAACAAAGTCCATTTCCTCCCCCGTGAAGGTTCACATGAGATCGGCATTCTCCTCCTCTGAGACGCATCCCCTTGCGTCCCAAAGGTTAGTTGAAAGGGAGAACCATCTATCTCCACCATCCTTCCCCAAGAGGTTGCGGTAGAAACTATATATGTATTACTGGAGGCCCCTCGGATCGGTGACAATCCCTGATCCGTCACCAATTGATGGTGCACTTCCTCCGTCTCCCATTAGCCATGGCGTGAAAGTATGTCGTGTTGGCGTCACCTTTCAGAAGCCACGTCTGTTGGCTGCGCTGGCGCCAGTACATCTCTTCCATCTTGGCTAAATGGAGGAGTTGGCCTTCCAGGTTGTAAGGTACGGCCCAATCGTCGTCGTCAAGGCCGTCCCCATCTTCCTATAGTTCCAAATCTTGGATCTGGGCGAGGACATTATCCTTTAGCTCCCTAGCTTATTTTCCTATGTTGGCTCCCCAGCTAGCATTTTAGGAATTTACGCAAACCGATTGAAATGGCTTGCCAAGCATCAATGTGGTTGTGGAAGGGTCCCCCAATCCATTCCAGCTCTGGCCATTTGTGCTCGACGAGTTCGCTGAACTTGGGTCTCTCGAACCACGCCTTCTCAAAAAAGAACCTCGGGTTCGCTTCTTGAGCTGAGAACCAACGGGGACTGGTCCGAAGCAATAATGGTTTTAGCCGTAAGGGAGCTCAGTGGAAACAAATTTTCCCACTCCGTAGAGACGAACACCCTATCCAGGACACAACTTACTGGGCTAATCTGTTCTGGGATGAGGACATCTAATTTGTGATGATTTGTTGTTTCCTAAATTGATGTATTTGTATTGCTTAGCTATGAAGGACCTAGTATGAACAAGAGAGACGAGCATTAGAGCATGATCAAACATGGAAATGGAGGTATGCGTACAAGAAATGAAGACAAATCAGGATTTCAGGATTACGAAGCCACCATACAATGCATCAAGACTTGGACGAACTATAAGTGGACACTTCATAATTTCTTCCATAGCTATCCATATGTGTTGGGCCTATGTGTTGCGCCAATATTATATTTGGAACATACCCACGTGATTTTGGATTGAAACAATTTGGCAGTTTAGAGTCCTTATTCAGGGAGGAAACCAACAAGAGTAGGGTTTACCAACACCTCTAGTGGCTAGCCGAAATCCCTCCTCTTTCGTAAATACCCAATAAGAAATTTTGAGTTAGTTTACAGTTTTATTCGCGCAACGCCGTTGCACGTCGTAGTTAGATAATCAAAAGTGTCTCCACCAACAGTGAGTTTCTCGTTGAAAAATCAGAACACCAATGTTGTGAACCTATGGGTCTATTAGTGACAGCAAGCTTCGTTTTCCATATCATGTTCGCTTTCAGGTTTTCTCTCAATAATTCAATTCATCCATCTCCCGTTCTCTCCCATGAGAGTCAAACCATAAAATATTGGATTGACCGTAGGCGCTCTTAGAGAAATAGAAACGGGTGGGCTCAAAATCAAAGTCGTACGAGCAGGTACAATAAGATGACGTACGCATGCTATATGAGTTTAAATAGTATACTTTTGCTAAGTTGGAGAGAGAGAAGGAAAGCGGGCTGTAAATTATAGCGAGTTGCAGCATGTGCTCCAAAACAATTTGTGACAATGTAACGTGGGTCAGTTATTCAATAAATTAGTAAATCTCTATAGTCAACTATTATACATGTTGGTTATAAGCAGCTGACTGTATATGACATCGCAATAGCTACCTTTGTTATTAACCATTCTTGTAAGAGTGACGATTTATTCTTTTGGTGAGAGACGAACTCTTGAAATCATGCAATGATGCGACAAAAGCATAATATTTTTTGTTAATGAAAAATAGAGTATGAGTTACACGGGTAGCCAGTTGCCAAAATGACTTTTCAATAAAAGATAGAGATTTCTCTGCGACTGCTTGCACTGGCAATCCATATTCTCAGCCCTCTTTCTTTTGGTTCATAAAAACATGAAAACACTTGGGGTTATTGCTAATGCTATATTAAATCCATCCAACAAATAATTATTTAGAAATAATTGACAAGATTCACGAATAGTGCTCAAGTTAAATAGCATGCAATTTTTCACAAGCCACAATAAGTCATACTAGTTGTTTTAAATATTTGCATATGCACATCCTATAGCTTTGATTTACATACATGGATTATTTAATACTTTTCCGAAAATAGAATATGGGTTACAGAGCGGAGATTTCTTCCTCCGGGATCCATTCTCCCTTCATTAAAAAAAAGCATGCTTAAATTTCTTAAACATTGAAATACACTCATGTATGTTGCTAATGGTGTATCACCTAAACATGCAAAATTTTAGTTTGAAACACTTTATATTCTAAACTTCATAGAAACGACAAATGCGTGGATCTAAGTACAGTAGTACACACTTTCAAATCTCTAAAATATATATGATTTTGTTATTTTTATGTAGATCATAATATAAAAAAATTCGCATTGAAATTTTACACACCGGTAGGATCATACTTGAAAGCAAAAGTGACTTTATGTTACACGGGCGACTAGTTGTCAAAAATGACTTTTCGATAAAAGCAACTCAAATCGACAGTAATTGTAAATTTACCCGACCGGCTGCACTTCTGAGGTCTCTTCGCGTACCGTGCCGCCGTCGGTCGCGTGCTACAGTTAACAGGGCTGACCGTTCATTGTCCCTCCTCACTGCTACTCCGCTACAAATTCCAGAAACCTGATGGCGTTGCTTCTCTGAAAGAGAGGACATGGCTGGTGGCCGGCGCCGCCGCCAGCGAGGGCGAAATGAAGCACCCGCGACAGGCATAGGCTCCCTCAGCGACGACATCCTGCTCGAGATCTTCGCCCGCCTCCCCTCCCTCGCGACGCTCGTCCGCGCCGCCCTCACCTGCCAGGCGTGGCGCAGCGCGGTGGCATCCTCACTGTCCTTCCGCCGCCGCTTCCGCGCTCAGCACCCGTCGCCCTTCCTCGGCGTCTTCACACACCCCAACGCCCCGGCGCCCCTCCCGGTCTTCAGTCCCGTGCACCGCCGCGACCGGGACGTCCTCGAGGCCGTCCGCGGCGGCGACTTCTTCCTCACCTCCCTCCTGGAGCCCGACGACGACGACGTCGCGCCCCGCAGCTGGATCGCCGTCTCCTGCCACGACAGTTACCTCGTACTCTCGAACACGCAATATGGACAACTCGCCATCGTCAACCCTTTGAGCCGATACTGCCCCGACTACATTGTTCTCCCTGATATGGGTGCGGGCACCCCGGAGACTCTCTTCCTCGACATGTTTTTGCTTTCATCCGACAAAGACCCGATGTCGTTTCGAGTGATCTGGGTTTGCTACGACGACTCCAGGGTGCGCGCGGCTGTGTTCTCGTCGGACACCTGGGATTGGCATGCTCTGCCATTGGTGGAGGTAGCTGAGAGGACACCGCCACATGACGGCGACAAATACTGGCTTCGGTCTGGGACTGGGAATCTAGTCGGCGGGACAGTGTACTGGCTTTTCGAGGACATGGAGACTGGAGTACGTGCTCACTCTGGACACGGGGACGATGGAGTTCTCTGTCTCCGAGCTCCCACCGTGTCTGAATAGCCGGAAGCATTACAGCGTTATCTTCGGCGGGACCAAGGACGGCGAGCCTCGCATTGTGTATGACACTGACTGGACTCTGCGTTGAGATTCTGATGCCTGCAGGCGACGAGAACGGTGATTACGGGTGGGAGCAAGACGACTGCGTCTACCACATGGACGACCCTCGTATGTTTGACATGGTGGCGAGTAAGGATGGCCTTGTGTATTTGGCCTCAGTGGAGATGGTATATTCACTCTGCTTAGAAACACTGCAGCTGAAGAAGATAGCTCCGAGGACATTCGGTGCCTATTATTCCTATTCCGCCTACTTCATGGCGTGGCCTCCTTCGTTAGTAGGGAACTATGGGGGATTTGCAGCGCTCCAAGCTGATCCTTGCAGTGCATAACAAGCTATGATACCTGACTCTTTTACCCGGAGCTATGATATATGGCTTGGTAATGCGAGGCCCAGATTCTGTTGTGTTAAGCTGTGTGGGGAAGATTGTAATCAGACAAAATGGATTTCCCATCTGTCTATGCTTAATATATCTGTGTTCATTCGCAAAAACATAATACTACCTCCGATCCGGAATAACCGTCGTGGAGAACGTACTGTCCTAGTACAAAATTGTGTACAGGTTGCGACAGTTATTTTGGACCGGAGGGAGCATAATGTTTCGGTGACCTGGTTCTTATGATTTGCTGTTTACGTCACCTGGCCCCTATGCAGTAGCTTGTATACACCGGCAAATGCATCCTAGCATCATTTCAGCATCACACGTGAGCCAGGGCTATCGGAACCAATCATGTTATCACAAACATTTGTTGATTTTTTCTTGTAATGTACATCTGATGATCGATGAGTAACTCCGATACATAATAAGTGTCGCAATTTTGAAATATCCCTAGTTCAAAATTGCTACACTTACTTTGGATCGGAGGAAGTAGTAAATATCTTCTTCCTAAGAGAAGAAGCTCTTGCCAGCCAGAATTTCGTCTCATGGCACAGAAACAGCAAGCTCACTATACACTTATCCACATACCACAGTTCAAAGAGTGCAATAAGCCAGCATCAAACTAGAAGACAGACCACGCTCTGCACACCTGCCATCGACTCCATTGAGCAAAGTCTACTCTCATATAGAATATAATACAGAAAAACAATTGTCCAAATGCTATACGAAAACATAAAGGAAGGAACACATCCGTAGTTTTTTCTCTCTCAAATTAACCAGACAATCTCATATTATGTTGCAACGGCAGAGATCCTGCCCCGTCGTTGGTTTCATAAAAACCAGCCACTAGGAAAAACGAGAAAGAGCATTGACAACGTTAACCATCATCCTAACCATAGAAAGTTTGCTGGATAACTAACATCGAATTGGCATCAAAACCATTTAATAGTGCAAATGACAGCCAGCAACCTTTCTTGTTTATATAACAAATTATCCTCAAGAATTATGTGCTACCTTTGTAACCGTATCAGTCAAAACATACGGTTCACTTAAGACCTACATGCTTCACAGACAAATTTATCCGGTGCCATCCATTGAGTAGCTCAGTAAGACGTGAAATGGGGATATGAAAACAATACAAGGATGTGCAAGTGAAGTGTATGTTCTTAACAATGGAGCGAGAAAGCCCAGTGTATCACAAACTCTCTGTATGTAGAGGAGATCAAGGGATTGCATACGAATGGTGTGTCCCGTGCCTTCTATCTCAGCCACCATCTTTGGGCTGCTGAAATGGGTGTATTGAGGAATGGCGCATACCGATGAATGTGCGGGTTTACAGCCCGACCAATTCTTGCCCACACACTCTGGTGATAACCCGATGTAACAGGTGCATGGTACATCAACTTCAACAGCTGTATAAAATAGATGTGTACAGAAAATTTAGCATGGTAATATAGTTGTGAATGCACTATTTGAAAACCTAACAGCTTAATCAAGTAACATCCATGGAAGATATGAACAGTTTTAAAATGTTAAAAGCAAGGTTAGCACAGGGAGGAGAGGGGAAGGAGGAGACCTCATACATATGAAAAACTTGTTCTCACTTTCCAGTGGTTTAGTGAGATGCATGCGGTGGTAATGCAACTAAGAAGACAAGCAGATACTCAACCTATATTGTCGTCATATTCTCAAACTACTGAATACAAAAAACGAAACAAAAGCAGGAGAAAAAATGCTTGTTTACAGGAGGACAACTCACATGAAAGTACATGAATGTCTGAATTATGTTGCGTTTCGGCCTGCATGAGGAAGAACACATGGCATTTTTATTTAAGTTTAGATATAAAAAAACTTCACTAAATAGTTCACCGAGAAGTGAATGATTGAACATACGAGAAAAGTGATGTAATCATAAGAAATCCCAGGGCAATTTCAGCATTTGAACAAAGGAGGCTAACTGTAGTGTTATTTGTCTCCACCCACAAACAAGGCTCCTCCAAATACCTCCTAAACAAGAGATAAAAACGAAATCAACCACAGGCTAAAAGGTGTGTATTAAATTTATAGAAATCAGTGACTAACCTGTAGAAAGAGGAGCGTGCAAAATTACGCCTCAGGAATCTAGCAACATGATCAAGTGCCCAGCAAAGCACTGGCAGTAGAGCAACTGAATAAAGAAAAAATGAAACTGTTAAGGCCAGAACAGAGATTAGACTCACAAATCTGAAGAAAGCAGGAAAAGGAAGTGAAGCTTACTCTTAAAGTGTACATTAGATGTGAACATCATAAGAGAGAACATCAAATGAACAAACTCCTTGGCTACAATTATAGACTGCAACCAAGGCTGAATTGCAGGCATGTTCCATGCTCTTGGTTTCTACAGGCAGCAGGATGCGGGAGGATCAGGATTGAGAAATAGAGGAAATTGACACAAACAAAACTAGAAGAAAACACTTCATCTATTCATTCGATAAACAGGAACTTACCCCATAAGTGCAGTATACAGAATATGCTGACGAGCATATGGTTCCTAGCAATGAAAGTCTATATGCTTTGCTTGCGATATCTTTTGGTAGAATTGGAAGTATTCCAAGACTAGAAACAACCAACACCTGCAAAACCGCATGTCGCAGCACCATATTATAGTATGACATGTAACAGTATAAATTAAGAAATAACATAATGAAAGAGTAGTTAGGGGGACTGAGAAATTGATGGCCATGGCATTTGTTTTTTCCTGCTGAACTACGGTCCTGACCTACACTGCGCATATATGCTATCATTTGTTCACACATACGAGAAAACAAGAGACCAGGGCCTAAGAATAAAAGTTATGATCAGCAAAAGAAGTGAAATATCTAAAAGGAATGGAACACTAGACCGTAAAAGAACACAAATTGTGCTCACAGCGAGTAGATTATGAATATGCTTTCTACGTTGAAGGAGACATGGTAGCTATACATACCCAAGCATTGATAGAGAAATGTATAGTTCTTCCATCGAACCCTAAAGAACTTCCTGTCCTTTCTGTTGGTGGTGGCTGGGATGCAGTAGATCCTACATATAGGAGCAAAATATAGTTATGAAACGAATCTTCAGAGTTCAGACTGATGTGGCAATGAGAGAAAACATAGTGACAATTCTTTTCTGGTTATTTCAAATTTCCATTCCAAAAGTGATCTATTAAGCACTAGAGTTCTTTTGTTCTTGCAGAAAAGGGAACACCAAGTTTTCTGAACCCTGGTTCACTACAAAGCCACAATCCCTGTGACATCATGCAATTTACACTGCTGAGAACACAGAATAAATAATGATATAAATGGTAAGGAGTAATTCCTGGAGTGCCTTCAGCCAATAATCTTGCCCCTTCCTCCACATGACAAACATTAAGCACCAGAGTTCACCGTACCTGAGTCACGAGCTCTAACATTCTCGCTGGATGGCGTAGATGAAGAACTTGCTGCTGATTTGTTGGACGGAGTCGAACTTGTGGAAGACATTGGTTCAACCACCAAATCGGGATCCTGGAGTTTAAAGGAGCGTTAGTAATTTTGAGACTATCAGTTGTCATATCCTGGTCCTTTAACTTGGATATGACTCTGGGCTTGAGAAGGTTCAGTTGCAATCAGCAACAAAATTAAGATGAATAAGCAACACTATACTTGCGCTGTTCAGAAGTGGATAGAGCAGTAAGGATGGAAACTGAATATACTACCAGACCAAATGGAGAACTAGCAAATAATAGGCAAAAAATATTGGATCATAATCAAATAAAAGCCACTTTTCACTAACCAACCTGACTCGTGGGTACCAAGGCCTCCGTTAAAGAAAACTATTGGCGTCTATACAGAAATGCTACTATGTAGCAACCAGAAGTTGAACATGTCATGCTTCCGCAAAGGAAAACACTGTATGTTAAACATGTAAGCTAGAGAAGCAATAAATCTTTCGTGAAAGTAAAACAAACTTTCAGCTCTCTAACACCCAAATTGCAAAACCACAAAATGGGCGTGTTGCAGTGAGAAGAAAGTGAAAATATCGGAGCGCAGGTAAGGAAGCTAAATTGCTCAGTACTTCCACACAGTTTATCAATCTCAGCTCTTGTGTTTTTAAACTGACAACTTACGACATTATACTCAATTAAAAAAGGGACGTATAATCAAGCAACATACTCAAGACTAGCATTGGGCAGCTGGCCATACAAGGAGATTTACCAGTTGAAGGAATAAGGGCAATCACTGCAATACATCCTAGAGGTAAATACCATGTGACACAGTATTTCATCAGTAGAAAACACAAATGAGAGGTAACTAAATTTTATGTACGAAGGGTAAGCTACAAAAGAACTTGGTCATTATGCATTCAATAAAATAAATCTTCAGCTCTTACACTTATTAATTTGGCCCAAAAGCCATTCATATGGAAGATCTGGATCTTCCTTTTCAGCACAAAGCATTAGCATGCGCGTACTGATGTTTGAGCTAAATTAAGCAGTATCGCTCAGATGAAAAACTATCAGGTCCTCATCAGTGATGCAAGATCAAAATATAGGCACACCGAATTTGTAAATGTGGAATAGTATAACTCAAAATGTTGGCAACTGCATGCAACCAAGGACAAAATGTGGTACTGACTACTGAGCACGATGATGCAGATATCATGCGACCCCATAGAAACCAATTTGGTATTAGACGCTAGCGGCAGAACACTGTTATCTGCCAACTGAACTGATTTCAAGCCATCGGCCCATTTCCAATGCATAATTCTCCCGACACCAGCACACAGAGAGAATAAGCCAAACAGATCGTGCTAGCGGCTGCCTACACAGAACGACATGAGGTGTCCACCAATCCAAAAAATGGTGGGCGTCTGAGGGGGCTTACGATGTATCGCTGGTAGAACTTGCGCTTGAAATGGTCGACGACGTCGGCGCGGGAGGCGAGGTGGGGTGGAACGAGGACGTTGGACCAGTATCCCGCCCACCGCGCGTCGTTCTCGTAGTCGTACGCCCCCGCCGCGATCCGCTTCAGCCGCTGCGGGTCTGCGCCGCCGCCGGTGCTCGCGTCCCCATCCCCCATCGCCGCGCGGGATCCTCCTGCCTTGCCTTGTCCGGGGTTTGGGTTCTTCTGGCTGGAGACTCGCGATCCGGGAGGGACGAACCGGAGATGAGAGGAGAAATGACTGCAGGAAGTTTCTTCGGTTGGTGCGACTTTTCGTCCCGCAGGGTGGGGCCTCGATACTGTTGTTGGCAGTTGGGATCAGAGAATATTCTAGAGCCTACAAGTGTGAAGCGCTGGCCTAAACCACCATCACAGTTCTTCTTTCCTGCGAAATGTGGATACTCCAGCCTCTGCCTCACAGTCAATAATTCAGTAAACCCTTGCAAGAATATAGCAGCTCCAGGATCCAGTGATAGAATTCGGACCAAACTGATGGACAAAATTGGTGGATGCTTGAACGATTTGTAACTTATGTGATGATGAAACTGTACGTCTGTACCCCTTGCCCGCCATGTAATTTCTTTATAAAAAAACACGCTTAATCGAGGTAGGTAACTAATCACACAAATACTTGCTACTTTACAACATTGGATCATACACCACGGTGCCACAATACAAATTCTTACCTAAAATAAATAACTGCCACAATACAGATTACCACAAATAAGTCAGCTGCTACATCGCCAACTGGAACATCCGGGATATAAACGACGACGACCGAAAAGACACTGCTCGTGATTCCCTCGATGCCATATTGCCTGCCCCGAGGAGACCAAGATGAGTGTGATGTTGCCTCACGAAGCTTCTTACATTGGGGCCTGGCTGTCATGGACCAACAAGGAAGTACGTCTTCACGCAAGCAAAGGCGTAAAGTGAGAAGAGCTAGGAGGCGTCCAGCTAGGATTGCGGGACCCGAATGGACGACATGAGGACCAATCAGCATCAAGCAACGCGTTGTTCCACAGGATGACGTGTACCAATGGAAGTGAGTTGTAGACATAAGTAGTTGGTGGTGTAGTGTGACTTTCCTCTCGAATGACCACGAACTAAACTCATGTAACCTCTGAAGGAGATCGTAGCAGAAAACAAAAAATTTCATACCGACGATAACCAATAAACTAGCCAGGATCAATCTATGAGACATGTAAGTAACGGAGAAGGTTTCGGTGACATACCCTTGTAGACCGAAACGCGGGGATTACGCTCCCGTACAAGCGTTGCTGAGGAAGACGACGTAGCCGACCTCAAGGTTGTGTAGAACTTGGCGTGTCGGTGATGACCTCAAGATTACGACGATCCTCGCGACAAGTGCCACAAGTGTGGCACCTCGAAGGGCTCGCACACATACGTACGGTGCTTGACAATGACTCCCGATTCTCCGATCCAACCGAAGTTGCGGAAGTAGATCTTCTGGACTGGAATTTCTGCAGCACGACGGCGTGCCGCAGAGAAGATACCTCTCACGAGCACAACCCTAACTTGGGGTCGCGCAAGAGAGAGAGAGAGAGGAGGTGGCCTAGGAGGAGGCGCAGGAGGTGGGAGTCACCTCCCAGCTTTCTGGAAATAATCCTATGTTCAAATCCCTCCTATGCCTCTCCTTATATAGGTGAAACGGGTGTACCATGCCAATTAGCTAGGCAATGTGGGACTAAAAGGGAGGAGCAGCCATGGGGTGGCCGGCTGGGCCTTGGTGTGCGGCTAAGGCAGCCCACCCGCCCCCATTGGCCCTCCTTGGTGCGGTTTGCCCATATGAGGAAAAGGCCCATTTAGGTGGGCTGCACCAAAAATCGAATTTAATCATTATTAAATCAATAATTAATATATTAATTCATTTAATTAACATATTAACATATTATTTAATCTCCCGGTAATCCGGAACATTTTCCGGTCCATTTCTGTGACTCGAAACCCTTCCGAACATCTTCGGACATTCCCGGAACCCTTCCGATTTTCTCTTCTCTATTCTTAGGTAATTCTGACAAATCCAAAACGATCTCCTAGCATCGTCAAACCCTTAAGTGTGTTACCCTAATGGTTCGGGATAACTCCAGACATGATCGAGACCCGTTCTCTGATCAATGACTATCAGCGGTAGCTGGACTGCTGTGATAATCCCTGTGCATCCACGAATAAACATCGCTTGAACCTTAACATACATATCCTATCCCTTTGTGTCACGATACTTAGTTTGTCCGAGACATGATCATCGGTATCCTGATACCTTAGTTCTATCTCGTTACCGACAAACTCTTGTTATCTCGTTCACATGATCACACATCTCGTGACCTAGTCACATGTTTGCAAACTTTGATGTGATCTCACCGAGTGGGCCCTAACCAGTATCTCTCCGACCCTCGGATGCACAAATCCCGCTCTTGATCATTCGCCTTAACATATTTCTTTCGGATACCCGAGAGGGACACCTTTATTGTCACACTATAAGATATGACGTTTGATGCAATCAAAGTACCTTCCAGAAATAGCAATTAGATATGATCTCACGGTCTAAGGATTAGGTTACTATGTTTCTAACTATCATGACGCTGAACATTGATCACATCATAATACTTATGTTGGGTATGTCCATCACATCATTCTCCTAATGATATGACTCCATTGTCAACTGACATAAATGTCCATGATCAGAAACCTTGATCATCGGCTGCCCAATGGACTAGCTAAATAGAGGCTACTAGGGACCCTGGTTGTTTACATACCACACGTGTATTAATGTTTTCGCTTAATACAGTTATAGCATGGTATAAAACTAATTATGAACATATGTGAGATATGATAATAATACATTTATTATTTGCCTATGATAATAATCTTTATTACTTGCCTCTAGGCATATCTCCTTCAGTCTCACACTCACCACTAGCCTCCTGGTGCTTCGACTATGCATGCCTGTGGAAGAGGAATTTAGTCAACAGATCTACCACATTTAGATTTGTATGTTCTTTGCAAAACTTCTATGTCACCTAGTTTGACATCATCCCGTATCTTATAATAACGGTGAAATATATGTTCGTTGATGGAGTGAGACTCGAAACTTCGCGTAGCATGGGCCTTAAAGTCAAGAGATCTATTAAGGGAAACCACGCATGCTTGGAAAACCTGCTCAGTCCAACCACACTCACCACTTCCGAAGCAGCCATATACTTATATACCTATGTAGATTATGCAACAGTGCATTCATATGCTACTTCGCAATTTAACCGTGTCTTACTTCTAACAACAGACCTTTTATCCTGTAAGAGATTTCTAGTCATATCGGTTAGTATCATAACTTGTACCTTCGTAACCTTTTACGACAAGTTCTTCTTCACTCTCACCTCATACCAGAAAACATATCCTCAGTTCTCTTTAGACACTCGAAGGATATCCTTAACGTTTGTTCAGTGATCCACCTAGGGATCCTACTAGAACCCGTTCTTCAGCCAAGAACTAGGGTCACACTTGGTCGAGCATTCAGCATGACAGAACCTGAGGCATAGGGGATGTCGAACATCCTTTTCTTTCATTGGTCATGGCTGAAATGCTGAGATTAACTCAATATTTTACCTAGTCATACATGCAAGAACTCTTTTCTCTGCTTGTCCTATTCTGAAAACAATTCAGAATCTTAATCTAGGAAAATATTCGACTTAGTGTTATTAAGCTTTTTCGATCTATCTCTTATAGATTCAACGCCTAATACTTTTAACTTCATTCATAGAAAATTCAATCATTTAAATAATCATTTATACTTTACTAGAGGATCTGTATCATTCTCAATATGTCATCACATATAAAATATGAATGATACCTAGCTCCCACTCAAATATGCCATCCGCATATAAGACCAGGGAATGTCTTTTAGCTCCCACTCAAATATGCCATTCACATATAAGAACAGAAAAGCTACTTAGCTCCCACTCACTTCTTTGTAAATGCAGGTCTCTTCAACTATTTTGGACGATTCCAAAATCCTTTGATCACATTATCAAAATGAAGATTCCAGCTCCGATACACATGCTTCAGCCCATGAATGGACAGCTGAAGTTTGCATACATGTCTAGCATCCTTAGGATCAACAAAACCTACTCGTTGTACCGATTACAACTCTTCCTTAATGTTGCCATTTAAGGAACACGGTTTCTTTATCCATCTATCAATTTCTCAATTTGAAATTGTAGTAATTGCTAAAACAATCCTAAATAGACTTAGGCATCGCCACTTGAGACAGAATCTCGTTGTGGTCAATCCTTTGAATTTGTCGAAACTGTTTTGCGACAAATCGATCCTTATAGACGGTTGCCTTTCCGTCAGTGTCTATTCTTCTCATCAAATTCCATTTCTACCCAAGTCATTACTTGGTAATCGTATATGGATTTTATCTCGGATTATATATGGCTCACAACCATTTCTCAGACTTAGGTCCACCATCGCTTCTTCGTAGTTCGTAGGTTTGTCTTGTTCCAATAACATGACGGTCACGCCTACAATCTTAGTATGAGCTTAGAGCACCATGATCATTATCATCAGCTCCCTCCCAATTGTGGAGGACGGTACCGGAACAGTTTCCGTTGCGCCACTCGATGCCCGGAGGGGAAGTTCATTAACTTCTTCTTGCTCTACTTTCTTTCCCACTTATACCCTTGGTAAGGAACTATTTCTTGCGTAAGGTATATTCCGGCAACAAATTTGCCTTTGTCGTGAGACATGTACCCAACTAATTCTTTAGGTACTCTACAAAGATTTATCCGCTTTAGGTTCGAACATTTCGAAGCACTAAATAACATAAACAACAATCTAGGCTAAAAGCCATACCACAAAATATATGGTATTGTCTCCATGGATTTAGATGGTTTCCCTATTATCTAAATGAATGTTTTTGTTTCTACCATATGACTCAAAAGATAACAATAATTCGATAAGAGATTTTATTGACCACACACTATCCAATAGAGTGTAATTACGACGTCCAAATACACCATAACATTGTGGTGTTCCATGCGGCGTAATTTGTGGAACTTTTTCACAAGTCTTCTAATGCCAAACTCATAACTCAAATCCTTCATTCCCCGATCTGTATCACAGAATTTGATTTTCTTGTTAAGTTTATTTTCTTACTTCACTCTGAACCCTTTTGATCTTATCAAATTTTCAGACCAGCATTTCATTAAGTGGATATACATGTATCTACTTAAATCATTGTTGAAGTTTACGAAATAATGATTTCCACTACACGCTGAAGTACCATTGATCCACACACATCGTTATGTATGATTCTCAACAAGTTAGATCTCCGTTTCCAGAAAACGATGTCTTAGTTATTTTGCAGGTGTCAAAAGATCAGAATCTAAGGACTCGGAGATCCATCAGAATGGAGTTCTTCATGCACATAACATTGACATGACTCAAACGGTAGTGCCACAAGAATGTGGTGTCATTACTAAGTTTGTATCCTTTGGCATTAATATTATAAATGTGGGAGCTACTACCATCTGGATTCATATAAGAACATTTCATTCATAATCGGTGTATGATCATTAAAATATCACTCATAAATGTAGGACAACAATTTTGTCACTGGCAAATATGAATGGTTGTCTCGCTAGAGGCAAGACACACTTATAATGATCATGCTAACAAGCGATCAAACGGAATTTGTTCAAATCCTAATTAATCCAAAACGGTAGATGCAGAGTGAGTGTCTATGGCCATCACAACATATTGCCTGTCATCATCAACACACATTGTCTCCTCATCCTTCCAAGCTACTCAAGCAGAAAATCTTGTTTTCATAAAACATGACTAGTATCAAAACTTAGTCACTGCTGCAAGTACTTGTTTAGGTACAACATTCATAACTCGTATATCATATATACACTATCATCATTGATGACTTCCCGGTGATTCATTTCATCTCCTTCGTTTTTACTGTGTAACATCCCAATATTTTGGAATGTTTAAAAATCACTAAAAATTGAAACTTTTGTTTTTGAATAAAAGAAAACATTCAAATTATAATAGAAACCAAATAATAGAAGACATTTGGCATCTTCAAAAACTTTAATAGTTTTAAATATCCAAGTAATCTTCAACTTCAAAATTTGAGTATAGTTTAAATTCTTTTATTCAAGATTTTTCAAAGAAACATATATCTCATAAAATGTTTCATTCCATCTATTTGATTTTAAACATGTAACTTTTTGCTAATTTCTAAATCCAAAAATATTAATTGCAAAATGCTTAAGATATCTAAAGAAGGCCTATTTCTAAAATGGTTTTGGTTAAACTATATATTTTAAAAGTAGGAGTTTGCTAAAACCCTAAAACAATATCTATAAAGTGTTTTAAATTATTTAAAGCTTGTTATATTTTTAAAATTGGGTTTGATTCAATTAATCTTATTAGAAAAACAAGTTTGAAATAGTTAATTTTCAATTTTTAGATTTGTGGTAAATTAATTGTTTTTAATAAGCCACAATTTTTTTATTAAAACCCTATTTTAAAATTGACATAAAGTGCCAATTAAACAAATATGCAATATTTTTAAATTCAAACTTTCAAATGTGTTGAAAAAGGTGTTTGAATGTTTTAAATAAAAGATATTGATTTTACAAAAAAATTGAAACAAGTTTGAGTTGTTTTGGAGTTTTAAAACAAAAGATATAAAGGAAATAAGAAAAACAGAAAAGAAAAAGGAAAATACCTGACAGGTGGGACCCACCGCCACGTCACCTCTTCTTCCTCCTCTGGTCGTTGACCACGGCAATCACGGCCGAAAATTTCGCCACTTGATTGCGGGCGAATTACTCCCCCAAATTGAGCAACGTTTGTTGCTATAAGATCCCCTCGCTCCCCTCTCCATTTTCCCCTAGTCTCCCTTCCAATCATGCCACGAGGCCGTCAAATTTCCTCGCCGAAGTTCGCGGTGCCGCCGCCGTTCGAGGATGATTCCGGCGACATCGGAGGTCCCCTCCGCCCCATTTGTGTTCCGTAAACTTCCCCACATCCAGGCGCACCTCCTCGTGTCCTCCTTTAAATTTTGTTCACAGTGTATCGAGCGGAGCGAGCTCGACAGAAGCTCGTCGGCGTCTGCACCGCTTCGGCCGCGCCCCCTCGTCAACACGGGAAGCAAAACTCGCCTCCGACCACCCCATCGAGCTCCCCGAGACCTCCTCCGCCGACTGTCGCCGTCTCCGAGCCCGGGGAAGCAGCCCAACGCCGTCGCGGTCCACGCCCGAAGCAGAGCACCGCCGTCTTCTTCATCTCCGGCAAACCGCGCCGCCACGGTCTGGTCAACGCGACCACAGTCGCCCGATCCGCAACCAACGCACACGATTAGATCCACTCGAAGAGGTACGGTACGATCTGAGCCGTTCGTTTTATGTTAGATCTACGGCCCCTGTTTAATCCCAGATCCAGCCAATCACAGCCTGCCACGTCACCCAACCAATTTGCTGGATTTTCTCCCGAATAGAATTAAATGGCATTTTTGCAGAAAAGCCCCTGCATATTCAAACCATTAGAACTTTTTATTAGTTTGGCCAAATTAAACAAACTTTATGTTTTTGAAAAGCACTGGACTAGTAGAATATTTTAGCACTGTTAGTTTTCTGTTTTGAATTAGTTTAAAGTATTCAAATTTCAAATGTGTGATTTGAGTAATTTTAGCATATCTTTAATTCTATAAATCCAAATTTTGCAAATAAAATATTTTCGGAAACCTTTGGATCTGTAAAATAGTTAGCCACTGTAAGAAATAATTTTTGGATATTTTAAACTGATTTAAAAATCAGAGGCTCAATTTTGAGTATTTCACATTTTTTTTTAAATTGCAAATGGATGTTTTGAATAAATTTGACAATAGATATGAATTTGTATGTCCAAAATTTATAAATAAAATATCCTTGGAAAGCCCCTGACCTGTAGATTATTTTGGTTCTGTTATTTGTCATTTTTTATTAGTTTCAATTTATTCAAATTGCAAATGGACAATTTGAGTAAAATTTGGCATATCTTTAAATTTATATTTCCAAAAATTTCCTATAAAATATTTTTAGAAACATTAGAATATGTGTAATATGATGCCTCTGTTATAAAATATTTTTGAGCATTATTTTGATGATTTAAAAATCAGAGGCTTAATTTGAGTATTTTTGTTATAGTTTAAATCCTACAAATTATTTTAATATGTTTCCTTTTGAGAAATATCCTAAATAATGGCCTTTGACCAGAGAGACTAAATGCCATAATTATTAATGTAATTTAAAATTAAATAATTAAGTTGGCGTTAAAAACCTTTTAAAATGTTGCTTTTAAAACCTTTCAAATGTTTTAATTACAATTATCGGTCCATTTTAGTGTGGTCAAGACAGCTGTATGTAATGAGTCTGTCCATGGGACGGTTCCCGATCCAGTATGCGGTGCCACTCTGGCCGAGGAACGGTGGTGATGTTGCAATAGCAATAGAAAACGGAGAGTGGATGCGCTTTGCCTCCCACCGTCCGGTGGCCGAGGAGAACACCTTGAGTTGCAGGTAGGGGTGGGCGTTCGGTCTTTTCGGTTAGTTCGGTTCGGTCTTTTCGGTGTTTAACAATTTCGGTCATCCAGAAATGATACCCGTAATAAATTCGGTCTTTTCGGTTTTCTGTTCTTCGGTCCTCGGTCTATTCGGTCCGGTCTTCGGTCATGACCAAATAGACCAAAATATAGGGCGCAAGAAGTGGAATCAGCGCCCGGGACTGGGAAAGTGAGAAGCGATCGACTAGTCTCTCGCGCACGGGAGAATTTACAGTACGCTGGACTGGGATACTCAGTTGTTGAGCCTAGAGACTAGATGGTATACTTGGTTTAGTAGTTGGCCTATAGACTAGATGTACACATAAGCTGGGCTGGCACACAAATCCGGCTGCTTCCGTACGTAATTCACTCAAAATAAAATAAAATCGGTCTTTCGGTCTATTCGGGTTATTTATAAGTGATGACCGAATTTCTGATCTAATTTCGATCTTTTCTAATTTGCTACCCAAACTTTTAACGGTTTTTTCGGTCTTGGTCATTTCGGTTTCGGTCTCGGTCTTTTCGGTTTCGGTTTTCGGTCTTCGGTTTTTATGCCCACCCCTAGTTGCAGGCATGCGCCACCCATCTGATTCCAGTGCGTAACGTGGTTAAAAAGGACCACTTGAAAGCACTTGATGCTGCTGCCATCTCCATTGTTGTTAGTCACCGACATGAGTCCATGGAGGTGTATCGAAGGCTGCTGCAGCTCCGGGAGAGCAACCCACTGCCAGGACACGGGGTTGCAGACGTAGTACTGCACTGGCTTGATTTCGCCCTGTAGCAAAGCAGCAGGCCTCCCGTCGCGTGCTGGATGAAGATCTCTCTTTCCCTAACCGCGGGTCCCGGGGGCAGCAGGGGCAAGAACTCGAGGTCTGAAGCGAACATGGACTCCGTCGCTGCGGACAGGTGGCCGCCGAGGAAGCGAGAGGGCTGCCGCCATGGCAGACTGGACTGGAGAAAGACGCCGGAAAGGTAAGGGGAGTGTGACTCCCAGTAGCGAGCACGGAATCCGGGGCTGAGGACGATGAGGTTGTAGCGACGGGCGGCGGCACGGACACGGTGGAGGTACTTGGCCGGCAGGCAGCGGAGGATCTCCTCCACGATGACGTCGCAAAAGCGATCCATCGTCTTGTCTTGTGTTGTGCTGACGGGATGAATTTATACGAATTGAATCGCCGAAAACTATCCTGGGTTCTTGCGGCGGGCGGGGAGGAAGAAGTTTTCTGTTTAGCGGAGGTCGGTCACATATTTTTTTTTGAGGTTTAAGGCAGTTGTTCTGCCGTCCGATTAGATAGAATAGTGTGTTATGTATAGAGTTGAGTTACAGGCGACAAGTAAAACAAAAACAAAGCACCGCGACTAAACAACAAAGAAACCTCCCGGGTCCTGAGTGTGGGCATAAGCCCGCTGCACAATCTCCTCCCACATGAGGTGCGCCACCACCTCCGGCAAAAGCCCGACATTCCGGAAGGTCCTCCGGTTCCTCTCCTTCCAAAGCCCCCACATGGTGTAGATGAGAGCGCCACTCGCCTCGCGACGCCTCTCCTTTGGGATTGCCGCGATCATCCCGTCCCACCAGTCATTGATGCATTTACCCAAGGGAGGGGGCGGGGCTCCAATGTTGCCGAGCCACTCGAAGATCCTGTCGCGGACGACGGTCGAGAAAGAGCACTCGAAGAGGAGGTGCTGGACTGTTTCAGAATGGATGCAGCACAACTTGCAAATTGGATCGTGAGGCCACCCACGGATGGCAAGATTGCCGGCCGTGAGTATCTTGCCGTGTAGAACAAGCCAAGCGAAGAAAAGACACTTTGGCTCCGCATTGGCCTTCCAAACCTTGGCTGTACGGAAAGGCGGCAGGGACCCGGCGAATTGGCACTTGTAATCTGAAGCGGTTGTGTATGTCCCACATATATATGCACGACCGAAAGCTACAAATTAAACTAATCGATCACGTATGCTGCACCTGAATATGCAAAGTCCTACCAGGACATTTAACATGTATGTATTCATAATGCATTGATCTGCTGCTAGCTAGGTGAAGAAAAAAAAATACCTGGCACCTAGCTGCGTCGGCCTCGTGCTCCAGGACTATTAGATGAGATAGCCCCGCTCCCTTTTCCATGCATGCCTTGAAGGGTGATCCTGACCTAGCCCCGCTCCCGTGACCTAGCCCGGCGGGCCCAGTGCTTCGCGGCGGTGGAGCACCGGCGGCCTTCGGGGACATCGTCGTTGATCTTCTGCGTGCGGGATCCGGGGCGGCGACCCCGGTCTACGGCGGCGGCGGTGGCTTTCCCTCGGGCGCGGCGTCTGCACAGACCTCCTGTGGGCGTCTGCGCGTGAGGTGGGGCGGCGGCTGTAGGTCCTAGGATCCCGCCTAGACTCGTCATCGGTGCGGACGTTGGTCGCCCGGAGGTGCATGGGGAGGCGGCGGGGTGCTTGCGTTCGGCCTTGCTACAGCGTCGTGGACTTCTGTTCGGGACAGCACGCGCGCTTGGTTCTTCATTGTCGTGCCTCCTCTTCCGCCGGAGGGGGTCGGTCGGCGGGCGGCGGCTTGGGGCCCTGCCGATCTGCCCAAAGGTGGTGGTCCTAGGATTCCTCTTCTGCCAGGACGAAGATCTACCTAACGCCTGTCATCCTGATCTGGCCGGAGTGTCGGGTTCCGGAAGGCTCCGCCGGCGGTCTCGCATGGACGTTCATGCCTAGAGACTGCTTGATCGGATGGTATTCGGTCGCGCCGGAGGGAGCGGCGCAAAGCTCTGCTTCTGTTGCCATCATGGGCAAATCCATGGTGAAGTCAGAGGCGGAGAATGTCATGTAAGCCGAGATTGGAGGACTAGTAATGGTGATTGGAGTCTTTGCTGCGATGAGCAACTTGCTTGGTGTTTCAGAAATCGTAGCAGCGGTATGTAAGTGGGGGCGATAGCACAGGTGAAGTTCAAAGTCTTACCTTTCAGGGTGAACCGAGGGTGCCCTGAAAAACTAGGAAGCAGTTGGCAGGAGGGACTTTTCACCCCCGCAACTTCCCGCCCCCTTCCGCTGCCGCCGGTTTATCTTCCCCCGCTCCGGCCGACCTCGCCTCGCCCCTCCAGTGCCGCCATGGACGCTTCCTAGCCATCTCTAGTGTCTGTCCCCGTCGCGGTGGCGCTATCGACTGAGCAACTACGTCGGCCAGATCTGGCGGTTGGCTCACCTGCCGCCACCGCCACTCTCGTGCTGGAGGCCTCCACCGGCTAGCGCAAGCGGCTGGGAAACGTCGGCGCTGTTGCTGCCGCTCACGCAGCTGCTGCCGCTACCAACCCGCTCGCCGCCCTAGCTACCGCCGCTGCCGCGCTGAAGCCACCGAAGAAGATGGCGGCTGTGCACAAACGGAAGCAGCGGACTGCGACGGCCCCGATGGCTCATCTGTCCGCTCCGCCCGCCAACCCCGCTATTGCTCCGGCAACCAACACCGTCGGTGCCACCAGGTATGAACCCTCTTTCTAATTGCTTTCAATTTTGATTTTTTTTGCTGCGGTTCGGTTGGATTCGAGTTAAATTGTTGTTCGGTTAAATTTGTAGTTCCAATTTGTATGAAGTGCATACTTCTTCATACATGAACATGTTGAATGAGGGCACGGTGGATATCGATTCAATCCCACTCGGTCACTACGGCTACAACGACACCGATGGTGGTGTTGATGGGGTGGTGAGGAGGAGGAAGAGGAGGTGTTCGATTCCTCACAAGGAAACAAATGACCGAGGGCGACAAACTACAGCGCTGCGGAAGATGAGGCATTGTGCAAGGCTTGGGAGAGCATCTCTCTCGATTCCATTCACGACGTGGACCGAACCGGAAAGCGGTATTGGCAAAAGGTGGAAGACAAGTTATTTCAGTTGATGCCTTGCAAAGGTACCACAATCCCACTCACCTATCGATCACTCCAAGGCCGTTGGGATGGGATCAAAACGGCTTGTAGTCGTTGGAGTGGATGTTTGGACCAAGTGCGGAATGCACCTCCTAGCGGCACCAATGAGGCCGATTGGGTGAGATGTTCTTGCATTGCTTGATATTCGTTGCATTGTTTGATATTATTGCACATTGACATGGTTTTGTTTTTTGTAGGACCGAATTGCAAGAGAAAGGTATGTGGACATGCCGGCTTCCAAGAACAAGCCATTCTTGCTAGATCATTGTTAGAAATTGCTCTAGAATAGCGAGAAGTGGAAGTTGAGAGACCAAGAACCAAAAAGGGGGGCAGCCGCCAAAATAGATGATGAAGAAGATGATGATGACTCGCAAGGAGGAGGAGGAGAAGGAGGAGGAGGAGGAAGAAACAAGAACAAGCCCGACGACAACAAGAAGGCCAAGGAGAAGCTAAGAAGCAAGCTGAGGCATCAAGTTTGAGAGAGAAGATAGATCACATGGTGCAATCAAATGAGTCGATGGTGGCCAAGACATTGGAAGCAAAGGTGATCTTAGCCGAGAAGAAAACTCAAGATAAGCAAGAAATGTGGCAACTACTCAGGGAGGAGGGGACACGCAAGGCGGCCATAGAAGAGATACGAGCCAAGGCCGAGGAGAAAACTCCGTGGCCAAGCTCCTTGCCGAAGAGAACAAGATAAATGATGATGGACCGAAGCGAGATGGATGTCTAAACCAAAAAGTTGCATGACATCGCAAGGAAGGAGATCTTGGAGCGAAGGAAACGAGGGATGAAAAGTGGCGGTGGTGGCGGTTCGGCAAGTGGTGGTGGTGTTGCCGGCGTTGATGCTTGATTTGGTAGTGAGTAGTGGGCATATGGATGAGATATTTTGGGCATGTGGTGCAAAACTATGTTAATTGTCATCTTAAAGTAGTTTAAACTATGTTAATTCGCAAACTTATGTCGAAATTGTGATGCATTTGACGGTATTGCGGTGAAAATGCTATGTTTGTGATTTTTTGTTTTACCGCTCGGCTTTTCGGTTTCTGTTCTGCCGCAGCAGTTTTCAGCCCGTAAAACACGTTCTGTGTGAACTGAAAACCTCGTTTTCGGTTCGGCAGTTTTCGGTCACTGCTAGAGATGCTCTAAGGGCTGGAATTTTGTAGCGGGATTTTTCTTTTTTAGGTTTTTCTACTTTTCTCGGTTGTGTGCATCCGTAATGCACTTAGGGTAATGTGTTGTTGCAGAGGCTGTTGTAATTGGTATCTCCGTGATATTAATATATACTCTTTATCTAAAAAAAGCTATGTGAAGATTAGAAACTCCATGATAGATACAACACCTACTGATAATTAAATCTTTTGATAATTGCACACATCTGTCTTTCACAGATGACACACTCGACTAAAACTATCAGTGAAGTGAGTGGCACTGGAAGAAAGTCTTACAAGCAAAAAGGAACTGGAAGAGCACGTCATGGAACATTGCGTGGTTGTCAGGTTATACTACCAATTGTTGATAGCATATCAGTCATATTGTATTATTGTGCTCATATTGTTACTGCATAGGCTGGGGAGATATATCCTCATATTGTGCTCCAACTAAACTACTCCCTCCGTTCCAAATTAATTGACTTGGTTTTGTCCAAATATGGATGTATCTATACTTGTTTGATGTCTAGATACATCCATGTGTAACAAAATGTGTGTCAATTAAATCCGAACGGAGGGAGTAATATTTAGACTGCAACAGTTTTGAGGCGGTGCAACCATGCATGGCCCTAACCCACGAAGCCATGCATTCAAGCTGCAAAAGAAAGTACGACGTCTGGGACTTAAGATCGCCTTGTCTGCTCGAACAGCCGAGTGGGATTATCTTCATGGATGTTCTCGTTTCCAATCAGCTCCTGCTTTATGCGGTTATGCCTGAAATAACTATTTGTAGTACAAAATGAATTTTGTAGTAAATCCTGGACCCTTGTTTGGCCATCCTCTTCATGCTTCAGCAATAATCATGTCTGTTATGTGCTAGAACTACGTGATAATTTCTGTGTTGTTTCACATTGTGGTGCATGTCACTATGGGATGCCGAGGAACTGTTCTGCTGTGTTTTATGTTTTGATGATAATATAGCTATATTTTACACTACAGATCTTTCCTGAAGTTGAGGAAAACAGGCTAATCACTTGCCTAGTTCTGTATAGATGGTTTTGTATGTATGTCTTGTGGTCTTAGATGGTTAACCTAGGTGGTTTAAGATCAATTTAGAGTAGTAGGACCTTTTTTTCACTAAGTGTTATGTTGTTACTTACGAGATTTAATATTCAGCTTGTATTGTTTACTTGTGTTCCTGCCTGTAAGAGTAAAAAGCTTATTGAGCAATTTGACAATGTATTTGGTTTGTGCAATGAATTCTCCACCATGCAAAGCGTTTTGACATATTTTATCATGCATTCAAATACCTAATCACCAATATAAAAGATGGTTTGGATTTCTTCATTTGAATTCATTCCTTGCAGTAAATACTTATGCATGGAAAAATCAACTGATCATGTTTTTATTATAGCTCTGCATCTTTGAGGACTTAGAAGTCCCTAGCCACAAGAAGAAAAACATTGTGCAATACATAAAGCAGATGGACGAAACAAAAGAAGGTTTTGTTGGTGGATGCATGGAGGCGACATTGAAAGAAGTTAAAGCTGGCTACTCAGAATCTTCACTATGTGAATGTCATTCCGTCAATTGTAAGTGTCTCGGAATCTCAGCAGTACAATGTGGAATAGTGAAGATAGTCATATTGCAGTCCCGGTAGTTTTTTACCCAAGATGACCATGCTGATGTTTAATACCTTCAAACACAGGGTCTAAATGTCTACAGCATCCTGCAGCATGACACCATTGTAATGACTCGCGATGCCATCGACATAATCGTCGAGCGGATGCACACCCCCATCAGCCGCTAGCAAGCAGGGGTTGGACCAAATCAAACACCACTGCTTTGTCCCTAATGTGCTTCAGTCCCCTGAAGCTACGGCATCATTTGTTTTCTCTATCTCAGAATGATACGTTTACATCACATAGTCATTTTGATAACATGAGATTCTGCTAGATGTAATGTGTCCTAGTAGGGAATAGATGGGTTACTCCCCAACCGCAGGATCTCAATAAAAATTGGACGTTGTTCGCAAAAAGTGAGATGTTATTCCTATGATTTACAACTTATCACAACTCATGAGTTTGTTTGTCAGTCCATTATATTGTCTGATTCAGTTATGGATTAAGCTGTGAAAATCATGATACTTGTATGGATTGGAGCGCATCTTTTCTTCTGACCAATACAAAACTAGGCTTTCATGCATGCCCTCTTGTTGACCGGACAACACACGAAGTTTCTCATATCTAAGTATACCTTAATCGGCTTGCATCCTTACGCTCAACACAGGTTTATCGTTTTTACATAACATCTTCTGATGTATTTAGGGGTCTAGTATGAATGTCACATTCAATAGACAATACATTTCGGTTACTTTATCAAATGAAGATGATACATTTCGGTGGGCTTTGACTACAAATGGAGCCTTCACTATTAAATCAATGTATTTAGATTACATGCATGAACACACTCTTTTTTTGCGGAAATATTTCTGGAAGCTCAAGGTGCCCTTAAAAATTAAGATTTTTATGTGGTTCCTCCAAAGAAAGGTTATTCTTACGAAAGATAATTTGATCAAAAGGAACTAGGTCGGATGTAAAAAGTGTGTTTTTTGTTTGACGGATGAGTCGGTTGAACACCTTTTCATATCTTGTCCTTTTGTCAAAGACATATGGCGGCTTTTTCACTTCACCTTTAACATATCTCCTCCTACTAGCATAGCTAATATGTTTGGCCATTGGTTAGATGGGGTAGATAAAGACACGAAGGCATGTATTCGCATTGGTGTATGTGCCTTTTTATGGTCAGTTTGGAACTGTCGGAATGATGTTGTGTTTAACAAAACAAGAGATGCTCATTTTTTGTAGGTCGCCCACCGTGCTACATACTGGATCCAGTTGTGGTCCTTTCTTCTGCCGCAGTAGCAGCGGGCTCCCATGGATGCTGGATGTTCTCGCCTTATGGCGGTTGTCCGAGCAATCTTCAGCCGTGGGGGATGGCAGCATTATAGAAGACTCCAATATGTGTAGTCTATCTTGTTTGGCTGTTTTTCGTTGGTTGATATTTGAGGCTACTATGGCCGATCCTTGAGTTGTAATATTTGGATGATACTACTTTGCTACTTTTATTTTAATATAAAAGCTGTGTGCATCATCGCGATGCAGAGGCTGGGTTTCCCTTTTCAAAAATAAATAAATAGACAATACGCTCTAGTCAAAGTTACACTATCATTGGTCTACACAGCTAGATGGGCGTTGGAATATCAGGCATGATATGTAGGTATAGATGTCGACGAAAATGATTAAAAGCAAACCAACCACTAGAGCTACAGTTACACCCGATGCCCTTGCAGACACACCATCAGAAATACAAAGAAAATCACTACAGCTGGCACGCGGAGACTCAATTATTAGTTGCTTCCTCCCCACCAAAATACTTGACGTAGATTTGTCTAAATACGGATATATCTATACATTAAAACTTGTCTTTCAGACGAATGGAGTAGCACATACTAACTTACATTTATATGAACTATTTCTAACGTAATCAGACGTCTTTGTCTTACTAAGAAATGAAGGTCTTAACATGGACAAGTGGGACAAGTATTGGAGCATGATCACACATGGAGATCCAAGCAAGTGCCAAAGAATTAAAGATGGCACTGCAAGTGGAGATTTTAGGACTTTCAAGCTACCAGAAACCGACTAAAGAGTTGGATTCGGCAAACCCTCTATTGATGTCTGAAATTTCCTCAATTCCTTTTTAAATACCCCTAAGAGTCGTTTAGGCTCAGATTTTGTTTAGTTAAAAGTTCTCCATAGCCACACTGACAAGGCCAAGCCCGCTTTTGAGAGCCCAACTTTTAATCTATCATTCATTTCTATTCGCAACATCTAGAAGGCATATCACAATTCTTGCTTGTTTTCAATTGTTTGAAATTAGACCTTTCTGGTCGGGCTAATCGTGCTTTCGATGTTGTCAGGAGATTGGCTTAGCGATTACCAAGGCGTAGTCGGGTTGTTGAAATCAATTTTCGTCCAGATCGAAGGGGACGCTTCTCATCGAAAAATCGGTACATCCATCATGTTACATATCTGATTTGTTTCATTTGGCCAATCAATAAAATCAAATAGTTTGCTGAAAAATAAGTTTGAAGTCAAAAGTCCATCAATCATGCCGATGCCGCTACCGCTTGCACCCTGATTTGCGTTGCCCGCCAATCAGATCGGAATTGCTACCAATGTACTCGTATTTTTTGCCAAATCTGGCCGTTTTCGTGAACTAATAACGCATCTGGCCGCTCCCGGAAACTATTTGCAAATCTGGCCCTTGAGGTCGGTGCCAACGCAAATAGAGCCGAACTTGTGCAGTTCGGCGCCAACAAAAATTTGCAAATCTGGCCCCTGAGGTCGGCGCCAACGCAAATGGAGCCGAACTTGTGCAGTTTGGCGAAATGGCGCGTCGCCGAACTGCACAAGTTCGGCTCCATTTGCGTTGGCGCCGACCTCAGGGGGCCAGATTTGCAAATAGTTTCCGCGAGCGGCCAGATACGTTATTAGTTCACAAAAACGGCCAGATTTGGCAAAAAATACAATGTACTCCTATTTCGTTCTGGCATCGGGATTCGGGAAGTGGAAGAAGCTTTTCGTTGTACCAACAAACCAAAAAACAAAGGAAGCAAAGAACGGTTGCCGGTGTGGCCGCCGTACGTGTTTGGCTGGCTCCACTCGGAGGGAAGAGAAGAAGACCGGCCTAACGGACGTGGATTGCACTGCGGCTGGGCAGGCAGCAGGTCGATCGGTCCTTTGGCTTTCAGCGATGGATCGCATCTAGACATCCCGTTTCCTAGCTAGATAGCCACATGCTTCCATGCCTAGTTGAACTGATGTGTTCTTGCTCCCCGGCCAACCCGTCGCTTTCCTTCTCCTAACTAAACCACGCCACCCATGACACGTCAAGTCTCATGGTGATGGGTCACCACGCTATTCTTTTTTCTTTTCTTTTTTTTTTTGAAAGATTAACCACTGTCATTACATCAGCAACGAATTACAGCACAGTGATTACAACATTCATCCGACAGGAACATGCTTAGCTGGGAGTTAAAAACTACCGAATAGACTAGATGGCAAAGCAGAAGAAAACAACCGGAGCCTGTCAGGCGGTCCGTCGAGAACTCGGACACGGAAAACCTGCAGTCGTAATCTTCAGGGGCCTCTTGCAATCTATCCAACCGTAGAGCCAGCGGCTCAACCAGCAATCGAGTTGGAAGACGCCTGTGAGGTAGACGATTGAGCTGTAGATCTCGAATGTCCTTCACCGAGCTCAATACAGGAGGTTCTCGACCGTTGAATCTGAGAAACCGCAGCAGAGACGATCTCATCCGTCTCCGGCATGTCCCGAACAGCGAGAACGCTTCACCATCATGCACATCAGCAAACTTTGGATACCAAACACAACAGCCAGGCACATAGTCATGAAGCTCACAGGATGATTTGGTGCTGACCAAAGGAGTAGTCTCTGCATAAAACAGAGCAGCAGCACCCAGCACCAACAAATCAAGTCTTCCACCAATCACCCAGGTAGCCGAGGTGCCCATCTCAATCCCCTCGCCGCCATGGCCGGCCAGATCAAAGAGAACAACCTCATACCTGAAATCGGGCAAGAAGACCAAACCAGCAACAGCAGATTGATTCCTGGAACGGCTGAGGAAGCAGAGAGCCCACCATGGGTCTCTGTGAGCCCAGCAGAAACCAACTCCAGCAGCGGCGCTGGCTACCGCCTGGAGCAGAAGAATCAGCGAGCCCGCAAGCGCAGCTTCAGATCCGGTCCAACAAGCACCATCTTCCTCCCCCTCGCCACCGCGGCCGGCCAGGAGGAAGAAGGCCATCAGAAGATCTTGCGCCAGGAGGCCAGAGCGCTTATTGAAGGAGGGGGGCACGCATCCACCTCTGCCATCCAACTTCCTCCAAGGAAGCTGAGAGGAGAGGACCCTCACACCGAGCTCGACGCCGCGCTCATGCGCCAAAGCTATTCCCCACAGGCAGGCCTTATTGAAGGAGATCTCCGGCACCTTCACTCCCTCCCGCAGCACGGCGAGGAAAGCGACCAGCACGCGCAGGATCTGGCCGCTGAGATCCCGAGCTCTACTCCAAATCGCCACGGAGGACGCAAACCCTAGACACGAGCTAACCCTAGACCTAATATCTACAGCACGGCACGAGTGACCCCTCCCATCCCCACTCACAGCGGCAGAGCCGCCGGAGGAGAAGGGGCGGGGCGCTGGCCGGCGACACGGAGTTCTGGAGAAGAAGAGCAGAGGAGAGGGAGAAGAGGAGGGGAAGCGAGCGAGAAAAGAACTGTCCGGTCACCACGCTATTCGATTCGAGTAAAAGTAGTATCCTTGCTCCCTCCGGTTTAAAGAAAAACGAGTTGGGCACACGAGATCAAAGCGCTTTTACTGTGACAAGAATGCCTCCTTTGTGGAACGGTTTTGCATTAGACATAAGTATTCCCTCCCTTCATATCACTTGACTCTAAAATGGATGTATCTAGCACTAAATTAAGTCTAGATACATCCAGTTTAGTGTCAAGTAATATGGAACGGAGGGAATAGATTCGTGTTCTGAAAAATTCTATGGTGCGGAATGGATGTAGACAGGGATGCAATCCATCAATTAATTGATCCAACCTAGTTCGTTTGCTTCGAACAATCCTGAATTATGTACACAAAAATGAATGATACTCCCGTTCCAACTTACAAAATCTGACACTTAATTTGGAATGGAATAAGTATACAAGATAATTTTGAACTACCACGCTGACCCAGCGATACCCTCTCTGGTGTAGAAGTGAAAAAATGACACTCTTGGTTTTGGCATGGGATTATGAAGGTGTGAGACATTTTCTACTTGTTTTGATGCAGAAAGGTTGGCAATGGTAGGACTCGTTTTTAGGGAGATCATTGGATTGGCATGATTGAAGGATTTTTTTAAAGATATTTGGGAGGATATCGAACCATAGGATTTTTTCTAAGAAAACCTTTTGGTTAAAAAGAATGACAGCTCTAAAATTCCTATGGATTGTATTTTTACAACTCAATCCCATAGGAATTTCAATATCCATTATAACCTCTCTTTTATACTCATTCGCGTAGAATCAAGATACTTTTTCCGTGTTCCATCCAAATGACTTTTCATGTAATTTTTCTCTGTTTTACACTTGCAACACTATCAAGTTCCTGAGTTTTCCTATTCCTGTGTTTTGTAATCCTATGATCCAAAAAATCCTAAGATTTAAACCTCTACATGATATTTGTGATGCTAATGGTGTGAAAATGCATGAGGTTGTGGAAAACGATTGGCATTCTATTTCGTTCAGAAGGACTTTAGTTGGGGAAGTACTACGGATGTAGTGAGAATTAGGGAATTTGCAAAACTGCTACTTTGTCGAATGAGAATGATTCATTAATCTGGAAGTTGGATCCTTTTTTTTTAGATAAAGGGCTTTATTACTCAATAGTTTAAGCATTACACCCGGCCTCTGCATAACAAATGCACACAGCCGCAATCCAACTGAGAAAATAAAAGTATCTATGGAAATAGACGAGTTACAATCAATAGGAAGATGTAAAACGCCTATGACATAGCAAGCTCATCCGCCTATGGGGGACCAATCCGGCGATTAAGCGGCCACCCATGTTGTGACAAAATGTCCCTTGCCACCTCCTCCAAGCGTGCACACGCCTCCGTAAAGAGGTCTCGATGTCCCACACGCTGTAAGGTGGACCACGTACGAAGAGTACTTGTGCATCTGTAGAGTACCTGCAAAAGAGAAACATCTTTGTCATTGAAAACCTTGTCATTTCTACTAAGTCAAAGCGACCATATAACAGCAATCGCTCCCACCCTAATAACTGTTCTAAGCTTCTTATCTATCCCATGTAGCCAGTTGCCAAAAATATTCGCAACAGACTTGGGTGGATATAAGTTAGATGCTATTTGGATAGATGACCATATAGAACGAGCGAAATCGCACTCGAAGAATAAGTGTTTAATTGTTTCTTGTTGCGAACAAAACATACACTTGGAACTTCCATGCCAATTCCGTTTGACAAGATTATCTTTGGTTAAAATGACACCCATATGAAGATACCACGAAAAAACTTTTATTTTAAGTGGAATCTTCATTTGCCATATTTTCTTATTGTCATCGACTGGAATATCAGAATTTCCAAGTGCCCTATACATGGAATCTACTGAGAACTTCCCATTCCCGCATAAGTTCCAACGAAATTCATCGGAACCTTGTGTGAGTTGGATAGAATCCAACCGTGACAACAAGGCATTCCAAGAAGTTAATCTTGCACCGAGTAAATCACGTCTGAACGTCACATTGGGGGGCGAACACTGCATAACAGTGGCAATAGTATCCCCTTTGTGGCGTACAATATTGTATAGAGCCGGATATTGCTCCCGGAGGGTGGTATTACCTAACCATTTATCCTCCAAGAATCTAATCTCCATGCCACCCTTAATATTAAACACGTCAAAACGAAAGAAATGTTTCTTAGTCGCCATTAGCCCGGCCCAAAAGTGGGATTCACCAGGTTTCCAAAACACCTGTGATACCGCCTTCGTGCCTATGTATTTTCTTTTTAGGATTGTTTGCCAGATACCATCTTCGGTTAGTAACTTAAACAGTCACTTCCCTAGGAGGGCTGAATTCTTGATGCCGAGATCATGAATACCTAACCCTCCCTGATCCTTTGGTCGACAAACAACATCCCATTTAGCCAGTCGATACTTCTTTTTCTCACCATCCCCTTGCCAAAAGAATCTTGATCGGAAATAATCCAATTTATACAAGATTCCTTTAGGTAACTGGAAGAAAGATATCATATACAGTACCATGTTTGTCAGTACTGAATTAATGAGAACCAATCTTCCTCCTAGGGATAGCAATTTGCCTTTCCAACTAGCTAGCCTCGCTTGCAGACGTTCCTCGACATGCTTCCATTCCGCATTAGTCAGTTTCCTATAGTGGATTGGGATACCCAAATACATTATAGGGAATTGACCGTGCTCACAACCGAATATGTCGGCATACTGAGCAGCTGCTTCCTGTGCATCGCCAAAGCAGAACAACTCACTTTTATGGAAGTTGATTTTTAATCCTGATAATTGTTCGAATGCTGACAATATCAATTTCAGATTCGACGCCTTATCTAGATCATGTTCCATAAAAAGGATTGTATCATCCGCATATTGAAGAATCGAAAGACCTCCATCAACTAGATGAGGAACAACTCTTTCAATTTGTCCATCCTCTTTTGCCCGTTCGATCAAGATGGTCAACATATGGAAGTTGGATCCTAAAGGGTGCTCAATCAGATACTCAGATCACTTTATGGGGATCTGAAGCGTGGTACGTTGCGGTTTCATTGCAAAACTCTCTTGAAATATAAGATCCCCAGCCAAAGTCAGGTTTTTCCTCTGGCTGGTGGTAAGGGGAAGTATTCTAACAAAAGATGTTCTTAATCATAGGGGATGGACAGGTGATAGAATGTGCCAGTTTTGTGGGTCTGATGAATTAATCTCACATTTGTTCTTCGTTTGTCCTATGGCACGCCACATTTGGAATGTTGCTTGTTGTGCGTTTAACTTTAAACATAAGGTGAGGTCGATCCAACATCTACTAGGAGGTTGGATTAGGTCCTTTTCAAAAATGAATCGTCCAATTCCTTTGGTCGATCCGGAAAACTCGAAATGACTCATGCTTTAGATCTATTAAGACTGATTATCCGCTGATGGTTACTATCATGATCGGAAAAAATGCTCTCTTATTGGTCAAATTTGCAGGAAAAGGAGCCAAACCAGTATGCAATCAACTGGGGAGCCAGATTGTTCGTGCAATTATCAAGCGAAGTCTTTCATGCATCCAAGGGGTGGAGACCGACAAGGCAGAGGTTGATGTGCTGAAGGATGAAAAATGATGTGCAGTACTAGCTTCCCTCTGTCGAGTTAGTTGTTTGTCTCTGTCCTTTTGTGGGGGCTGCTTCGTTGGACTTTCTTCGGTTGCTGCCCTGCAAGCTGTAAGACGTTTCAGCTTTTGTGGATTTGTAGCAGCACTTTTGGTCGTTCTATGCCTTCTTTTCTTTTTCTTTTGCAAGTAAATGATCTTGTGGTTTCTTTAATAGAAATTGGGAGAAAACCCCTTTCCTCAATCAAAAAATAATAATCACGGTGACCCCCAATGCGTACGTACTTGCACCCCCAACTGAAGTGTTTTTTTAATCAAATAGAGATATACTACTACCGTGGGGGAGGGGCACACCATTGCGGCTGCCTCGAAGGAGAAAAGAAGAGAGACAAGCGGCGCCTTCATCTACGCCATGTGGGGCGTGCTTTTCCGCAACATGGCTTTCCTGCCTTTGGCAGTGGCAGGACTTGTTCGCGAGGGATGGCGCAGCGGGCATATGCCCACACCCAGGACCCCCGAGATGTGCAAAACCCTGTATAATTAGCTCCTCTAACTTCCTGTCTTAAAACTTTGTAAATAACATTCTTTTCTATCTAATCAAGCGGCAAACGACTGCCTTGACTTCAAAAAAAAACTACTACTGTGGGAACAAACGTTCTTTTGCCATCCAATTTATTCTCTGCCCCGCACGAAAATCCCTTCCATTTTTTTTGCTACACGACAGTCAGTTCAATCCTAGTCGGACGTCAACCATTCTTAGTCACAGCACCGTTTATGCACGGCGTGGAAACGTGACAAGGACACGAGACCATGACGAAACACGTACACGGTTTGAAGAAGTGCAGAAATTTCCTGTGGAAACTCGCAGCCAACTGCCGACAACTAGGAGTGGCTGGCTTTCCATCACACAAACTTGGCCGTCAAGTCTGTGCTGACAGTTGCAAACTTGCTTTAGCCGACGCACGGCTCCAAAAATATACCAAAAAACGTCAGTAATGCATGTGCATTTGCGGGTTTGTTTCCAGCATCACTTCCATCTGTACCTATCAGGATTTTTCCATCAATATATGTTGGCAGCACGATCAGTATATAATTCGCCTGACTCGTGTTCTACCACAACTTTGAACACGAAATTCGCCCTGCGCAGAGCACTGATGTACTGCATTAAAAGAAATTACACTTGACAGTGCAAAACTAAAAACACATGTAATTCGAACCCTGGCAGAAACAATATGCTGCTGACGCTCATGCACGTGGATCGTACGTAACATGGTTTCATCATCATGGCCACTTGAACATCGACAGGAACGCTCACCAGCAGAAAAAAGGAAAACGAAACAACCAATAGGCATAAAGAGACAACATCATCTTCTGAAAGTGGGCGTCCAGCAAGATTCCAGTTAGTCGGTTCTGCTTTGAGCTTTCAATACCCAACCACGGCCATTTCTGGCGTTTGTTTTGCACGGTCACCAAAGGAACATGCGCTGCCTTTAGAAAAAACCCACTAAGTAGCGTGATGCCATTTTTCTACTTTGGCCAAGGCCTCCTTTCTAGACAACGCACCAATCTGACCAATATTTTTAGCATGACTGACTCACCAGTCACCCAACCACTTCTACGCAAACCAGCTGGCGCCTATATAACCGAGCGCCAGCTAAACGCCCCCATTCAACGCCGACCACCACGATCACTTGAAGGTTGAAATCTCTAAACACTTGGACGTGAAGGAAAGTGAGAGAGAAAGCAGAGGAGTGAGAGCCGGGAGAAGCTCGCCGCCGGCCATGGCGTCCTACGACAAGGCCATGGAATCGTACAAGAAGGCCGTCACCACCGCGGCATCCCTCGCCGCGTCGGCGATGCTGGTGCGGGGCGTCGTCAACGAGCTGGTGCCGTATGAGGTGCGCGACCTGCTCTTCTCCGGCATGGGCTACCTTCGCTCGCACATGTCCTCCCAGCACACTATCATCATCGAGGAGACCGAGGGGTGGACCAACAACCAGCTCTACGACGCCGCGCGTGCGTATCTCGCCACGCGGATCAACACTGACATGCAGCGCCTCCGGGTCAGCCGCGTCGACGAGACCAAGAGCATGATGTTCAGCATGGAGGAGGGCGAAGAGATGGCAGATGTCCACGAAGGCACCGAGTTCAAGTGGTGCCTCGTCTGCCGCGACAACTCCAGTGCCAGCAGCAGCAATGGCAACGGCCGTGGCGGCAACGGCAATTTCAAGCTTGAGGTCCGGTCCTTCGAGATGAGCTTCCATCGGAAGCACAAGGACAAAGCCCTCACCTCTTACCTTCCTCACATCCTGGCCATGGCCAAGAAAATCAAGGAGCAGAACAGGACCCTCAAGATCTACATGAACGAAGGTGAGTCATGGTTTGCCATTGATCTCCATCACCCATCAACCTTCAGCACGCTTGCCATGGATCACAAGCTGAAGCAGTCAGTCATGGATGATCTCGAGAGGTTTGTCAAGAGAAAGGAATACTACAAGAAGATCGGCAAGGCCTGGAAACGAGGGTACCTACTGTACGGCCCGCCTGGGACAGGCAAGTCCAGCATGATTGCAGCAATGGCCAATTACCTAAAGTTTGATGTATATGATCTTGAGCTGACTGAGGTCAATTGGAACTCGACGCTTCGGAGGTTGCTCATCGGAATGACCAATCGGTCAATTCTTGTCATTGAGGACATCGACTGTACTGTCGAGCTGCAACAACGGGACGAAGGTCAAGAGGGTGCCAAATCCAACCCTTCAGAGGACAAGGTTAGATAGACACTTGAAATGATACTTCCCTTATATTTCTCAGTTCCCTAGCTTTCTTTCCATTCTAAAGTGTACTATACTGTTATGTCGAACAGGTGACACTATCTGGGCTACTCAACTTCGTCGACGGGCTTTGGTCAACAAGTGGGGAGGAGAGAATAATTATCTTCACAACAAACTACAAGGAGAGGCTCGATCCTGCGCTTCTGCGCCCTGGCAGGATGGACATGCACATACACATGGGGTACTGCTGCCCGGAGTCGTTTAGAATCCTGGCCTCCAACTACCACTCTATAGATCACCATGCCACATACCCAGAGATAGAAGAATTAATTAAGGAGGTCATGGTGACTCCAGCGGAGGTAGCAGAGGTGCTCATGAGGAATGAAGAGACAGACATTGCACTTGAAGGTCTTATCCAGTTCCTCAAGAGAAAGAAGGATGGCGCCAAGGATGGCAAAGCAGAAAATGTGGACCAGGCGGTGAAGGAGGAAGAACAGGAGAAAGAGATGACGACGAAAAGTGATGTCCCAGACAATCAAAGTCATCAAGATGAGAGCAAAGAATGATATGTATACAGTGTGAATATCATACAATTAGTGCCAGAGACATCCGGCAAAAATGTATCGTTTTGCTATAATAAGAGATCATTTTTTTTGAACAATAAGGTAGCCTGGTGTTGTGAACTGTGATAGTGTGATACCATATGGGTGCATATAAGCCCGGTTATGAACTGATTATCTGTAGCCATTTCAATGCACAAATACTGTTCAATATAAGCACTCTACAATGTTCAAATAATCAATTCTCTCAAGACTCAAACCTAATGTTTTTAATAGAAGCTTGCATGACATTGCTTCTAATAACACATTACAATTCAGTCTTCAAAACTAGTGTTCACCTCATTTTCTTCTCGTAGGTCATACTCAACAATTAGACCAAGATTGTCAACAAACTTGTGATATACCTGGCACCCTGCACACTGTGTGTGGTGTGCATGTTAGAGAATAATGTACATCATATCTCAGAAAGTAAATGAGCATATTGTGCAGTAGGCAAATAAGGTTTGTATGTATATAAGAAAATGACTGGGTGAACGGCGCAAATAAATAAATGCACTAAAGAATTTACCTGAAGAAAAACTGTTCCTCTTTCATAGGCCTCCCTGTTTATCAAACGCTTTGTCCTTGCATCACATTTACTACATGTAAACTCAACGAGCAAGCTTCTTCTAGGAAGCTTTATATCAAAAGTTGCTTCCTGCAATATCACATAACAAATGTATGTTGTTTTAATTTTCATACCTATCAATTAATCCGTAGTACGATTCTTGAGTTTCAATGATACGTGAATGGTGATAAATACTAAAATAATATTCGATCAAAATTATCAATATTTCAAAATGACACAACCACCATAGAGAACAAAACCTGAGTTATTTCCGTTCAGTTAGTCTCATTAGTGTAGCAAGAATTTTGTTTTCATACATGATACAATACAATATCGGTCTATATAATACAAAACGGATGTTTACATCACTAAGTTTTCAGTCTACCAAATACGAAAGCTATGTTTTGTGTTATCTTTTGAAGGCCACATAGCTGTCAGTGTTATGTGGGGACTGGCGTAATCCATCCTTTTAAAATGCCTTAAAATACAAGAATAAAAGAATGAAAAAGGTACACCATCTATGACATGTTTTTCATTTCTGTTTGAACTGGAATGGGACTGCACATGTTTATTCAACTAGTGATATTTCTCACAAAAAGGCATTGAAACAATTTACAAGATGACTGATGGCAGACCACACCTTATTCTGATAGTCTCACGAGCTCAAAGTTGATAACCATGGTTAGTAGCCTAAAGGGAAAAACCAGCACACCAGATTGAACATCATCTATCATTCAAAGTAATCGCTTTGCAATGTATAGCACAACTACTGCCCCTTGTGACTTGTGAGTTGATACCAGGTAAACACATGGATGATGCTATGTATCTCTACGTTATTAAGCACAATATCGTCAATCTGAATTTCAGGTCCAATTGTCCAAAGTTGGTAATTAGGTAACTGATATATATTTGAAGCGTTGCTGGCTGCGTAATCGAATCCATAGTTTCAGAATCCAGCATCGCTATTAAAACTAGAAATTCACTAACCACAACGAGAACAGAAGACAGTCGACACCCAAATAAATCAGTCCATCGAACAATATCAAAGGATAAAAGGCAGGGGGAGGGCGAGGGGGCTCAGCAGCTCACCGTCGGTGACGCCGCCGAGGCGTCCGGGTAAACCTCATCGGAGCACGCAGAGACATACAGTCTCCTACGAGATGCGAAACCCTCAGGCTGCAAGGGGAGCACACAAGCTTATTAGCTCCGACATCGCCGGGCTGAATACGACACGAGAAGAAGCTAGTGCGGAGCGTACCCCGGAGCCGGCACCCTGGGCTTGGGGTTGGAGTAGGCGAGGGACACGCGGGACGGGGGCGAGCTACGGATGAAGGGGCTGGCCGGGAACGGCCGCACCGCCGCCGCCGAGCAGCCGTACGCTGCAGCCGTCGTCGCCATCGGCCGGTGGCTACTGGATTGAGGAATCCTACTTTTTTTAGGGTTTTTTTTTAGAACTTTAGGGTTTTATTTTTATGGGGGAGGAATCCTCGTGCTGTACGATAGAGGCCCAGTATGGCCCACGGCCCACTTAAGTTTTCCCCACGCCCGCGTTTCCTTTTCGCTGCGACGCGCCTTGTGCCTCCAAATCTCTCTTTGAAACCAGGACGCGGGAGTGGGAGCTCGCTGCTCGCGATTGCCAAGCACAGGCGAGGAGGAGGAGGCGCCGCCACCGCGCCCTACCAGTCGCCGGAGCTCATCTCCGTTGATGCGATAGGTAAGATTTGTGGCTGCGTGCCCTTCGTCTGTGCCTCCGCTGTCTATTTTATGGCCGGTCGCCAAACTGTTCGACGTAATGCCGCGGCGGACGAGGAGTGATGGCCTACGAGGTGGAGGCCTGCAACGAACAGTATGCTCGTGTGCACCCGCCGATCGTATTGACTACGACGTGGTTCTATGTATTGTCCCGTGTTGGTGTTGTTTACTTGGGCGTTTAAGTTGTCTACACCTTGGGCTGGTGTTTGTACATTTCTCCTTGTAAAGGATGGAATGCAGCTGCTCTGCACCCTCAACAGGAATCCTACGAAACTGTTTATTTCTTATCTATGATGGCTTGATCTTACCCGACACAATAAGTGCAAGAATACTATACTATGATAAGCCACTACCACTAATGCTTTGTTAATGTATGCTATGGTATCCTCACGAGTATTGTGCAAACTAATCCGTGCTTTTGATTTTTCTCTTGGTTGCTTGTGCTAAATGTTCCAAAGATGTGCTGATATTTAAAGGTAATGTGCCTTTTGTGCAGGCTAGAGTTTCCTCTGAATAACTTTATGGCTCAAGCTGCAAGGCTCACTCTAAGAATGCAGAAAGAGATTAAACTTCTGCTGAGTGATCCACCTCCTGGGGTCTCTCTTAATCTGTCTGAAGAGGAGAGCGCCTTGTCATCTTTATCGAGCATTGAGACCAGTACGTCCCCCCACCACCACAACGTGTGTGCTGGCACCCCAAACTGTAGCTAAATTTTGCATTCCACCTATTTTTCCTCATCAATTTGATTTGGCTTCCCTATTCATTAAATGAAGGAATTGAGGGCCCGAGGGAACAGTTTATTCAAAAGGAGTTTTCATTTTAAAGATCCAGATTCCTGAAAGGTTTGTTTTGATTGTGATGGAATCCAACCCTCTTCCCCTTGTTGTTTAAATGTTCTGACAGTCACACTTTTGCTGAGATGCAGATATCCTTTTCAACCTCCCAATGTGACTTTTGTTACTCCCATTTATCATCCTAACATCGACAATGGAGGACGCATTTGCCTTGATATTCTAAATTTACCTCCAAAGGTAATTTATAAGGATTGAAAATTTATTTATGATACATGAATTATCTTGCACATGAAGATAGTCCTAAATCCCAACAATGTTTTATGGATGCAGGGTGCCTGGCAACCATCACTCAACATTTCTACTGTTTTGAGAAGCATTGGTTTGCTACTAAATGAGCCAAATCCTGATGACGGGCTGATGGCCGAAATAGTAAGTACTTCCTTTTGAAGGAAGGAAATATAAGTGTGTTTGTGGCAATAGCAGGCAGATCAATGATCATAACATAACTAACTTTTTTCTTCATATCAACCATGCTATTGTTTTCTATGACAGAGTCGAGAGTACAAATACAACAGACAAGTTTTTGACATAAATGCCCAATCATGGACTGAGAAGTATGCCAATCCTGCAGTAGTTGGCACAAGTGGCTGGAGCTCCTTGGATGCTTCAGTTCTGGTAAACAAGCATCTAAAATTTCAATCTCCATTTTGCTGCAGTCTTGTCATGAGCTTAATGTGTATTCTGATAGGCACAGAACACGCAAATGGAGGAAACACAGAACCTACAATCTTTGCTGGAAGCATCTAGTAAAGATTGTGAAGGGAGTCGAAAGAAGATGCGGTTACTGGGTAAAAAGTTATCACTAAAATCAGAAGGATCTGAAGAGAACGCCACCACTCGTAAGCAGGATGCAGTGGCAGACCACTTACGGTCGACAGCAATATCCATTGTTCCTACTACATGCTTGGCCAATGCTTCTGTCAAACAGAATGCTTCTTCCGAAAGCATGTCTGGCAGTGCAGATAGTGGGGTGATTTCAAAGAAAGGATACCAAGCAAATAGAACAAACTTGCAGTTACATGGGCAGAGACTGTCTGTTACATCGGAGGCTCCTAACCAAAGGAACAGTGGCAGCGTGGAAGATAAGTTCCCTAATCATCTTCCAGTATCAGCATCCGGTACTAAAGGCCATGTCACTCAATCTTCTGATGATGTTTTAGTGAGAGTATGCCAAAGAGCATTGGAAGATCATCAGACAGTGTGTGTAAACCATCAGAAGGTAATAGAACAAATGTTAGGTCACTTGGTCAGAAGATGCCACTGAAATTGGTAAAGCTTGAAAGTAAGAGCAGTTATCAGAAGGACAATATGGCTCCAGATCATCTTCCTTTGCTGCCGGGTTTCAATAATCTGCAGAAAAGGTCCTCAGATGTTTCAAGGGAAATTTCTGTTGGATGTACTAATCTCGTTCAACAAAATTCTCATACCGAACATGCACTTCCAAATACCCAGTCGGTACCAGATAAAGAATGCAATCAAGGTCATAAGAAGCCGAGCTTACTAAGTAAGAGGTTGTCACTGAAATCTAAGCTGTCTGAGATGGACAAGAGCAGTGATAAGGGATATAAGCCACCTGAACATGAGAACAGGAAGCCCAGTGAAGCCCGACTGCCAGCTCCAGTCCCCCCCATAAGCCAAAGCCAACCCAGGGGCCTAGGCTTTATTGATTCACAGAAAAGTGTCAGCCAAAGCTATTGTCCCATCAAACAGAATGCAACATATATGAACAACATTGTTGTTTCAGACAGTGAAGATAGCACAGAGGACTGTCAAATCATTGAACCAGGTCTTGTTCATTCACAGAAAAATACCAGCCAAAGCAATTGTTCCGTCAAACAAAAATCAGCACCAATGGAGAATGTTGTTTAGATAGCGAAGACAGCGCAGACGAACGTGAAGAAAGACCTTCAAGATCAAGGTTATCGTTGATGAAGAGACGGTTGGCTGGAAAGCTTCGACGTTAATTCCATCCAATTAACATGAGTTATTTTAGATGCTTTCATGTAGAGCCTTTGAAGATGAAGGTGTCCCGCTAGTAATCTCGATGTTGTTGGCCAGCTCATGCACGTTTGATGTTTATATTGCCCTACAATGTGGTGGCGTTTGAGACTGTTGTGGTATATATTCTGACCGGATGTGAAGTGTAACCCTTGTTTTCAGTGTCTAACAACTGAGAACTGCATTTGTCTTGTTAATGGTATATTCTTACTTGTGTAGCCCTATATTATACCATAACGATGTTGCCCCCGTCCCCCAACCCCAAGTGTTTCCTGCCACCTTATCTGATGATAGCCAAATGCTACGCCCCTGTCGCGTGACCGTGTCTACAGTTGGCAGTATGTCTTCTGCAACCTCTTGTAGTGATTTGTTACTTCCACCAAACCAATAAAATGATACGGAGTAGCTTTTTCTAGGAGATGCACCTATTTGGGGTGACAATTTTTCTCTCTAGATTGTTTCACATATATCTACGCCCAGTGCCTATATGTAGACGAGGATTCATTGTAAAGATACTATAGATACAAATGTCGAAATGGCACCCGAGCAGCACTGATACCGCTATATTACTTAACTTCCATATACCCCCTCCGATCTCATTTAAGTGTCGCGAGCTCTTCGCAAATTTGTACGGGCGTAAGGCATACTCCGCGTCAATTTTTTAGGATCAGAGGGGTATTTCAGCAAGAAGACGGGTGATAAGACAAAAGAAGACTTGTATTAGCTACCATCAGGCATCAGTGAGAGGGATAACAGCAATGTGGATGCAGGTTTGATAGATGTACAACATAAATAGGACATCTTTGCTTCTAGTTGTGCATATCAATTACCAGGGGAAGCTAATAAAAATTGCATCTTTGATTCTCATGCTGAGATGCTTTTTTATCAACGCAAGCTTCTTATTACACATAAGGAATCTAAAAGAACAAAATACATAACACAACTAAGAAAAATCATATTTCGCAAAAAAAACTAAGAAAAATCATAGGTCAGTTGCTTCCAGATTGTTCAGTTCTTGCTTCTTTCTCAGTCCCCTCCTGCTCGTCGTCTGACAACGGGGGCAGCACAAAGCGACAGACAGGGCAGACTATAGCTGGCCAAACGGGCCGTGCCAAACGGTTAATGAGGAGCCAGTCGAAGATGCAGCGCTGGTGGAAGGAGTGAGAGCAGGGCATCAGTCTGAGATTCTTGTCGCCACCGGCCACGAAATCCTCGAGGCACACCGCGCATTCCTGCTCCCTCGTCTCACCCACCGTCGGCATCTGCAGAGCCGCCATGGCCTTTTTGGAGGCTGGGTCGCTGCGGGCCTCGGCGCCGTCGTCGACCCAGTCCTCTGCATCCATGGTGGTCTCCTGGGCCTCCAGGTTCATCAACAGAAAATCCTGGGACACACGCAGACGGAGCTGTGCCCACTAGGAGTCCGGGCCGTCATCTTGCTCACCGAATTGTTCGCGGAGGGGATCATAAAGTAGCCCTTCCATTGCTAGATCTGCCCCAGCTGTATCAAAGCTAAGCCCAGAGACAAGTCAATCTATCATCTTGCTAGATTTATTTGGGTTTTGTAGCATATTTTTAAAGATAGGTTTAGGTTCTAAAAACGCAGCAATCGACGCACCAAGAAGGTGAGAATCAATCTATCATCTTGCTAGATTTATTGTCCGCTCCCGATCGACTCCGTTCCTCATCCGGAAATGATCCAGAGGCGGAGGGGACGAAGGTGGTACCGAGGCGACCACGGTGAAAACGGCCGACCTAGGGCTTTCGTAGGGAGAGGAATGGAAGATGCGGCCCAGCCGCCGGGCAGAGATATAAGCACATCCCATCCTTTTCTCAAAAAAAAAAAAGCACATCCCATCCCTGATTCCCTGTGTCCCCCAAATTCTAAGGGCGTCCTCTGGACTCCGGAGCCGTACGAGAGAGGGCCGGACAAAAAAAAAATCCCAATTGTTTGGTCCAATCCAAAAAATATATATTAAGACTTTCTCCTCATTCAGGTGGGTGCCTGCTCGGTGGGGTCGGACAATGCTTGAACAAGGTCTCCGATATACGGGATCCCCTTGTCATAGGCACAGCCGCAGAGAGCGGCGAAAGCTTGTAAAGAAATATTTTCAGTATTTGATTACATGTTAAAGAGTCTATTTCTTATATATAAATTACCTTTCTAGATGAGTTTGTGGTTGCCCTCTTAGTGTGCTTTGACTATGGTTTTGTAACATATTTTCTAAGATAGGTTTAGTTCAAAAACAGTTTTAGTCATGGAAGCGCCTTGCAACTTAATTCAACATGTGTCTAGACATACAACTAAGTCCACTATAAAAAGAATGCAATATAGTTCACTCTTCACTCCATGTGATGGGCCTATTCTAAGTATATCTTAATCCTTTCCCAAGTTCAAGTTACATACTCATTTTCACCTTGTTTATGAGAAGATATTATTTTTCTTTTGGAGGGTCTTAACAAGAGGAAGTATTTCTTAATAAAAGCTTATTTTAAGCCATCCCAATATTTCTTGCCGGATTGATCATTGCCGGACAACACATCAAGTGTCACACTCTGCCATCCCTCGCCAAAGTAATAATATCCATACTTCCATGTAATTCGTGATTCTCTTTGATTTTCAATATTTTTTATATGAAAAGCATCAAACACTTCCTCCACTTCTTGCAGAAGTGCTCAAAGGAATAAAGTGGCACTTCACTGATGTGGACTCGGTATCCTTAAAGATGTCACATAAGACGGAGGTATCGCACTGAAGCTTTTGGGCATACATCAGATGTTAATTATCATTGCCTTTTGGGCATACATCCAACAGTCTCCCACTTGCACAACTGGCAATAATCTAGTTGCATAAGACTTAATATCTGAAACGATGTAGGTGAATTCTCATGCTAACTCCTGTGGTACAGACTTTTGTCATCAGACCCTTTTGGGGCTGAGTGAACTTTATGTATTAGGAAGAAAATTCTTTTCTAACATAATTACCTTGATCATATGATCCCATGCAGTATAGGCCATTTAAGGTGAAACCTTGATGTTCCAACTAAGATCACAGTTTCGTTGTTTTCACAATGTGGTTGTAGCTTTGTAAAGAACCACACTTAGTTCATTATTAATCAACCGATAGCCCTTCTACTAGAAGCATTTAAACTCCCACACCTACTGCTATTGTTGTAGTGCACGTAAGATTTATTGATGCACAAAATAATCAAGCTTCTAACCCTTATTATTCACAATATCATAAGATTTTGTTTTACTCTTTGGCTTATCTTTTATGCTTATCTAATAAGTCTTTTTAACTAATGTAACTCTTATATTACGCGTTATTCTCTCTTTTGAAGAAACATCTTCAAAACCACCTTATAGAATACTCTTCATAATTGGAGCCAATTGAACTTTTGTCGCAAAATCAACTTGTCAACACTTATCTTTTATTACTTGACATTCAAATTCAAGAATGCATCTAAAGATATAAACGGTGAGACCCATTGAGCGCACCACATCGATTTGAGTTTTCTGGCCGTCCGTTACGCTCCGCTCCACACCTTCGCACCGTCCGATCTTCACAGGTTCTTGGAGCCGGCATGAACAAGGATTCACAAAGTCGCTAACCGTACCAATCTTCGTGCACCCACTCTCGCTGACACCCTCCCCGGATGCCCCTGGAGCCCGAGGGTCCACCCATCGGCCTCACAATGCGTGTTTAATCGGTGTGGCGGAGGGGCGAGATTCACAGAAGATGCCCTACGCGTTCGTTCATTGGTTGATTTTGTTTAGTTGTTTCATATCTTCTGAGGAGTTCGAACAGTTGTTGTCTTGATCATCTCCGGCCCCTATGAGCTCTCCAACCGCATATAAGACTTGCTTTAAATAGCGTGATATTATTTCACTAGATGTTGGGGATATACCAAATAGGTATGCCCATGATGTGGAGATATTCCAGCGTACCACGGTGGTCCACTGGCGGTAAAGCCGACAAGCTTACTGGCCGGCCCAGTATGCTGAAGCACATGACAACGGACTAGCTGGCTAAGGAAGGTCCAAGATGGAGGACCACAATCCAACCTCCTTGGAGTAGAAGCCACGACCCAAGCCAGATTAGTCTAGGACTCTGTTTCCTAATTGGTTACACACCTTTACCTCGTCACCGTCACCGTGATGGGCTATCAAATAAAACAACCGTTCTTCCAACACTAGCTAGATCGTCTCGTAAGGAAACACGCATCCACTATACATCGCCTAGTGCGAGTCGTGGTACCAACTCACCCATAGTCATCGACTACACGGGCTAGCCATGTTCTTGTCTATTTTTTCTTTTCCAGTTTTTCTTCTGTTGTTTACCTTTTTGTTTCCTTTTTTCCAGTTTGTTTTGTGTTTATTTATTTTTTGAGTAATACATGAATACGTTTTCAAACCCATAAATATATATATATATATATATATAACTGTGTAAATACTTTTGAACTCTTCACATTTTTCGAACCCACAAACATAATTGTTTTGAACTCGTGAACATTTTTTCGAACCCATGAGTATACTTTTTTGAACTCGCGGACATTTTTAAAAATCCATGAACATTTTTTCGAACCTACGAACTTTTTATTTATCTCGTGAACATTTTTTCGAACCCGTGAACATATTTGTTTTGGTCTCGTGAATATTTTTTTGAACCCACGAACAATTGTTTTATACCGTGAACATTTATTTTAACCCATGAACAATTTTTTTAAGAGCATGGACATATTTTCCAAAACATGAACATTTCTTAAAAATACATAAACATTTTTTTGCAACAAAATTAATATTTTATTAATTTATTAAATCAGGAATATAGATTTATGAACATAAAGCTATTTTAAAGATTAATAGAAAAATAAAGCTATTCTGATTATGGGCCAGACAAAAGCTGGGCCATATACAGGCATTATGGGCGAGCGCCCAGCAAACGTTGCTACAAGCGAGTTATAGGGGACCCAGGAAACGAAAAGCGTGCGGTTACTCAAAAACCTCTCCCGTTCTGGAACCGCGCAGCCATGGCGACGGGGTCGCTGCTCCTGCTGCCGCGCCTACTTCTTCTCCTGTCCCCCCTCACCGGCGCCGCGCGCTCGGCTTCTCCGGCGGCGCTTCAGTGGCTCAACACGAGCGCGGCTGAAAACCGTACGAGCGATTAATTCCTCCATAATCTAGTCGCTCTTTCCCGTGCTTGTTTCGGTTCTACCTTCTGCGTTTCCTGCCTTGAGAAATTTTGCCCTCGGCTACGCCTCACTGACTGGATGGCTCTCTCCTGCAGCCCAGATACCACCGGGTGTCGGCCGCGCCCTCTCGGCCCCTATCATCGCCCACGGCGGCCGCCTCGTCGCTTGCTCCGGGAAGAACCTGCTCGCGTTCCACCGGAACGGATCCTTCGCGTGGATCGTTCCGCTCGGGTACAACTGCAGACAAGATATCAGCCTAGTTACCGAGAGGGACAAGGTAAGCATGCAACAGAATGCATCAGGCAGACCTTCTTCAGTTATCTCTTTGGGGGTATCAACAGTTCAGGAGTTTGATTTCTTGTTCTGGGTCTAGTAGTCTACAAAATTTAGTTGAATGAATCACATTTCTGTTACATTATGCACACTCGTTTGTACTGGAGCGCCATACCAGAGAGTAAGGTGTATCGACTTTGCAGATATATCTGGTGGCAGAAGATAAGGTCATAAAGATAAGTCCACAAAACCAGCACACCAGCGCCCCATCATTAGAAGTATTTTTCAGTCACAGTTCAGCACCGGGGAGGTCCGAGGAGATCATCGGCCTATCGACCAGCAGCAGCTACTCATCTATTTTCATCACCATTGCGAACCGTGGCCTCTTCTCCTTCTCGTTGCGCGACGGGCAGCTGCAGTGGAGTGCCGGGCCTGTGATCGATCGCTTCGGTTACCGTCTGGGCTGCAAGGGAAACATCTCAGGCTGCTATTTCAGTTCAGCTCCGGTTGTTGATCAGTGCGAGGGGACTCTTTATGTAAGGCATCATTTACCAGCATACAGTTTTTTTGTCCTTCCAACTTGTATGCATGATCACCTGCCATTTTAATTCCATATGACTGGACAGATAACGAATACGGAAGGCCAGCTCTATTCGATGTACATCCACAGCCGTCAGTACAGATGGATCCAAGACTTGAGCTCAATCGACAAGGTGATGACAATTGCACCAGGAAATAATGGGCGCCTATACATTGTCCTTCCAAGAAAGTCGACTGTGATGGGGCTTGATGTTATGACAGGAAACATTTCATGGCAGCAGAGTGTTGGTCCACTTAGCAATGACAAAGTCTTGCCAGCTGTGGATTCCAATGGTAAAAGAAAAAAAATCTTTCAGCATCACTTCTTGGGATTTTGGAACATGTTTGTTCCTTCACTAATGCATTCACATCTAGAGCAGTTTAGTTTTCATGCGGCAGTAATTTCCATTATTTAACTGCATTCTCTTCAACATTCATATTTGCGTGATAATCTGTATTATATCATCATTCATGACACTTTATTCGACTGTTGTGACAGGTTGGATATCTATCGGCTCGTTAGATGGGATATTGTATTCTGTTTCTCCTGATGGTGATATCAGAAAGTTACTTCGAAGAACAGCACCTAACTCAGTGATCCATGCAAGCCCAGTCCTAGACTGCTCAGGCTTTTCAGTGTACATCAGCCAGACCATAATGGAGGCAAAATCAAGCCAAACTATTGCTGATTATACCTATGTATCGGCGATGAAACCTTCAAGCATCTTGTTTACTTTGTTGGCTCCAGCAACTGGAACAGTCTACTGGACTGAAAAGTATACTGGTCTGTCTCTTTATTTACATACAGGGATGAGTCGTTTTTGTGCCACCAAAATAGTGCCTTCAAATTGGTTATTATCTGATATCCTTTTTCTTTCCAGGACAATTGTCAAATTTGTTGTCCAGTAGTGACCTGAACTACTTTACACTAGATGAGACCATTCTTCTCACTGTTCTATCTGCTGCAAGTAAGTCTTGTTTATGTATTATTAAATTCTCAGTTAATGCGCTTCAAGTTGACTGAATAGAGAAACAATGGAAAAGAAAGGTAACTGATAAAATTATACCTGACATCAACTAATATGCAAAGCCTTGATCTCCTGAAATTTCTTGTCACAGGAATCGGCGGCACCATGCAGTGCTACACGAGGAGTATGCTTCTTCTCTCATGTATGTCTTGCTTTTCCATCCTAAAGCTACACTGAGGACTTGACTTGTTTGTATTGCAAGGGCAAAAGATTGCTTGGACCTGCAGAAAAGCAAAACCAAAGTTTGTTCATGGTGATCCAGGTGAAATTCAAGCCGTGTCATTCTTCTTCTTCAGTTGCTGTTGTTTAGTTAGAAATGGATAATTGCTGATTGAGTGATCTATCATGTCCACCAGGTGACCACAACCATGTCCTTCTGCTGTTCTTCTTCCAACTTTTGTCATAATCATACAAGCGGTAGTTGTTCGGTTCTGCTGCATCTTCTGGAGGAAGAAAAAACTTCAAAAAAACAATGGCTTGCAGAAGTTCCTGGAAAAGAGGGTAATGTGTGATTGTACATAGTTTAGGCCTTTAGGGTGCCCTGATCGCAACTGAACTCTTGTCTGACCTCTACCTTGTGAAATTACAGCGTTCTCTTCACACCAGGAAGAGAGTCTTAGGCAAGATTATCTCAGAGCTAGAGCAGAAGGCGGCCGAAGACGCCTCTTCGAACGAAACTCTGGAACAGCTGGGTGAAATGGTGAAAGCCAAGGAAGGTGTCGAGAGGAAGCTGTACACATCATACAGCCTTGGCAGGGATGTCCTGGGCTTGAGGCGAGGCTCTTCCTCCATCTTGCCACTGTACAATGGAAAACACAAGAGCCACTCATTTCACGGTGCGCAGCTAGAAAGCATTACGATCTTTAACACGCTCAGCGACAACTCTGCTTCGTCGGAGGATCAAACAAGCAGTAGCTACTCCAGTGGCAGTGGGAGCTACAGCAGCAGCAGTAGGTCTGGAGATATGGAATTGGACACTGGGTCTAGATCAGCAGGAGAGGCTGGACCTTCCATCAATGCAGATGTTGCAGACGGAGATAAAGATAAGTTGCCAGCAGATGTTGAATCTTCGTATGAGGTGTTTATGAATCCACTGTATGTGCAAGGAGAAAGCAGTAGCAGATCGCTATCGCAGAGGAAGAATTTCTGGGTAGTGCACCCACCAAGAGAATGTGGCTGAAGAGGAGGCGAACTCTGTCTTCGACGAACTGAAGTGACTCAACAAATCAGAGATCCATGAAGATGTAGTAGCGTTCTTGATTATTCATGGTAATTATGTTCATGGAAATCTAGGGTGTAATTTCATGTAATCTTGTGGTTCATTTGTTTCCAAGTTCATGCTCAAATGCATATGGACCTCCATTAAGACTTATTCTTTGTTTCTTTGCGGGGAACCTCCATTAACTCGGATTCAGATTCCGTACCAAAAAAAAGTGAAAAAAATTGCGTTTAAACTTATACACCTTCGATTTTTACAAGATTCTTCAAATTTCCCTTGGCCACTGGTTTTGCCAAATTTGAGCAACATTTAAATGGAAAATATTAAGCTTCAGTAGCAGAAAGCAAAGATTTGTGTCTCTACAAATAAGTCAAGTGATGTCTTCTCCCCTCACCAAATACTGTATAGCTCCAATAATTTAGATGGACATAGATGCTAATAAACTCTATGCTAGTTCAGTTAGCCGAAGCAAAACTGAATTTAATCAATAGAAATACATGGAAATGACAAACTCTCATTACCATAACTGACAAAAAAATCGATATGAACATCTCTATCCTCTGTATGCAGTCATCTCCTGAGTCCTAGCGATCTCAGTGCTAGGCTCTTTGACGCGAATATCCCGGCTGAAATAAAGTGTAATGCAGGGTGAGGCCCCAAAAAAACATAATTTCTATGCGCATCATATCTCATATACAACTGTAGCTCTGTGTGGTATGAACTGAAGGACTATACCTGAAGTAGCATTGAAGGGGCCCTCGGTGGAGTTTCAGCGGCCACATGGCTCCGAGTCTTCCTTCCATTGACAGCAAGAACTGAAGGGCTATCGCCTCCAAAGTCCCAGAAGGTACGCTTCTTAGCAGTTGGCGTAGGCGACGTGAACCGGTGGCTTGGGCTCTTCAGCTCGCTGCTGCTGCTGCTGCATCTTTGTGGGCCTTCCGTATGCTTGCCCTTGTGATCACTCTTCTTTCAGCTGTTGCTGCTTCAGGGTCATTTGAGTTCTTCTTGTTGATCAGACCACGGATGATCTCGTCCTTCTGCTTGAGCTGCAGATAGTGTTCCTTCTTCATCTTCTCGATCTCGGCCTCCAGGGTCTTCACCTTCCTCTGCAGATCCCGGACCTGTGCATTGTCTGCTGGCCTCTTAGCATTTGGTGTGCTGAAACAGCTACCATCTAAGATAAACCGCTTCGCCTTTCTTTGTGTTGAGCAAGGCGTGGTAACGTGAGGCGAGGGGGCAGCAGATTGTTGTGGTGTGGAGTTGGGAGCAAGTGACTGAGCTTGAAATCTCAGTAACTTCTGTTGCTGCTTCACCACCTGCTGCCTCAGCTCACTGTTCTCCTTCTGGAGCTCCAGTACTAGCTTTGCCTGCTCAGTATCAGAATCAGATGCCTTGAATATCTCCTCATTCCCAGCCGTCACTGCCTGAAAAATCGCAACATAAATTCACTCTATCATCAGTTCTACTCATTAGGATATATGATGTTTCCATGTTGCACAATTAAGGTTCCTGACCTTGGTTTTTATCTCCTTGGCACGGTCAGCCCAATGAAGAGTGTTCTGTGTCTCACCAAAGGAAAGATTTGAGGGGCTGATGTTTGCAATCATCACAGTGTTGCAGGACCCTCCGAGTGAATCCTTGAGGAGCTGCGTCAGCTTGGAATTCCGATATGGTACATGTTTCTTCCCCTCCACAAGAGCATTGATGCAACTGCTGAGTGCAAGGAGAGAACGATTTATGTTAGCTCCTTCGAGCGACCTTTGTGAGCGTTGGTCAGTTGCTAGAGCTCTCTCTGATCCAGCAAGATCTATGAGTGAGAGCTTTCCGACTCGTGTTACAACACTAGCCCCATCCATGTATCTATACTCCACCACAACCTGCAAAATTTTCAACGGTTTTACATTTTTGCAGTTTACAGAATCATGTCTTTACAAGGCGTGAAAGTGCACTCTAGATAGATACTCACCTGCAGTATTGCATGGGAGCGCGATGAGGTCTCATTAACTCGAGTTGGTTCAGTTGTTCTATTCTGGTTACCTTGCTGAAGTAATTTCATAACCTGTGATAAACAGCGATATTAGTTAAGCATGCTATTATCATTTTGATTGAAAACTGCGAAGTAATAGTGCCTTAGGAAGAGCTTATTACTTCATCAGTAGAGTATGCTCTATATTGTGTAAGACCAGCAGCAACAGTTCCCTGGAATGCACAATACACTCTTCTGTTAGAATATTCAGAATAAAAAGACATAAATTGCTCATATTATATAAAATGTGTACAGAACATTCAGAATGGATCCATTTGGTAACATAATACTCCCTCCATCCCTATTTAGGTGGCGTCTTAGTTTTGCGTGCAACAATTTTGACCATAAATTTCACCAACAAAATATGTGTTATTTGCTACAGAAATTGTACCATCGATTCGTATTGAAATAAAGTTTTTAGTTGTGACAAAATATCACTTTTTTTGGTAAAATATATGGTCAAAGTTGGTGCACGCAAAATAAGGACGCCACCTAAATTGGGATGGAGGGAGTATACATTTCCTTGTGTTCAAAGAGCAATGATTTAAAGCACTTCATTGGTAAATAACTACTGACTTGATATCACAAAGAGCAAATTAAACTTGCCCAACAAAATTAGCTTCATTAGATGAAAACGTGGTTAGGCTAATACCTGCTGCTTATCTTCTCTCAGGAGGAGGGGTCTACCAGGAGACAGCAAGTCCCTCACCGTCTCATTGTACACCTCAAGGTACGATAGCTGAATCGAGTGGCTGCCATCATGGCTCCTCTGCCTCACCTTCAAGAACAAATCTTTGATGGCGAGCACCATAACACCAGGGTTTTCCATCGTCCCGAGCATGGTATAGGTCTTCCCAGCCCCTGTTGCTCCATAGCAGAATACTGTTCCATTCCTCCCTTGCAGAACACCTTCCACAAGATCTGCTGTTCTGCAATATCACATTGGAAGATTCGACTCATGTTACAATAGTCAAGAAAGTGGCACTGTATAACCAATATCACAGACCTACGATTACTGCTGCCTAACATTCACCATGCTGACACTTCCATAACAAATTTCACAAAGCAATCATGAAATATATCTGCTATTTTCTAATCTAGTCTTATCAACTTGTGCGGTTTCATCAGCATTTAATTTTTCCTAATAGCCAAGAAATACCACCCCTATAACCAATAAAACACACCTACCATTACTTTCACCTAACATTTTACAATACTAGCACTTCCATAACCAATTTCATCACGAACCTGTCATGAAATGTATCTACTATTGTCTAATCTAGTCTTATCAAGTTTTGCAGTTTCAACAGCAAATTTATCAGTTCTAAAATGCAAGAGTCCAAAAGCTCTGCATTTTTGCATTATTTTTCTTACTGAGATAACCAAATAGTTGTCTGAAACATGTGCGTCTGATAAAAAAGAAGAGAATTCTACACTTGTGTCTACTACTGTATATCCATGATACGATAGTGCTTTTCTTACGAGGTGTTGTAGACTTCGGCTTGCATCGTGGAGTCGGGGAAGGAGGCGTCGAAGCAGAAATGGCGGCCACGCACCCGCTTGAGGCGGAGGTAGTCGTTCTCGGAGGCGAGCTCGGTAAGGTACACGTCCTTCTTGTTGACGATCTTGACGCAGCTCTTGGAGCCAGCCTCCTTCTCCTTCCTTGACATGGGTCGCAGCCTGACGAACACCAGGATCCGGCTCCCCATCGCATCGGCATTCCCAGCCCCCACCTCGCTTACAACCTTGAGCTTGCCGCCGATGCCGCCTCCCAGTGAGAGCTTCCTCGCCGCCGGTGCCGGGAGAACCGGCATGGCCTTCTTGGGGGGCAGGACATGAAATTGGCGGTGTGGGGCACGTTCTCCTTCTCCTTGGGCTCCGCCAGTCGCGAGAAGACGACGACGTTGTCGTTCTTGGAAGGGGCTCGCGCCTCCGGAGGCGCCATGTTTTCCCTCAGCACCGCCGCCTCCTCAAAGACGTCGCGGTGGCGCTTGGCCCCCTCCTCTTCATCGCCGGCGTTCCTGCCACCGTTCTCGTCCCTGCCCTCTCCGACGCTGGCGCGCGCGATGCTGCGGCTACGCCGCAGGGCGGCGCCGCCCTGCGAGGAGGCGAGTTTGTGCTGCTCGTACAAGAGGTTGAGCTCGCGCATCTTCTCCTTGAGCCCGTGGTGCGCATTGGCTAGGAGCGGCGGGCGCCGCGCCGCGCCTCCATCGTGTCCCGGGGCGCTGGCCTGCGACCGCGTGGCAGCCGGCATCTGATGAGACGAGATCTGGTCACAAGCTCAACTTCAGCACTGACGAACCAAGCAGCTCCCCCCAAAGAAAAGAACCCAAAGAAAACCCAGCAGCAGCAGCTCACCACCGGCACGGCTTCTCGCAAAATTCTCCGGATCTGCCAACCAGATCGACGAAATCCCCAGAACACAGATGCACTAACGCCCTCGAATCGGAGCAAGATCCCGAAATTTCTCGGCCGGAATGCTGGGGTGGACGGGGGTTGGGGTTTCTTGAACTGGGATGAGGCGGAGAGGAAGACCTGCCTTGTGGAGTGGTAACAGTGGTGGGGAGCTGGGGGAGGACGAGATGCGGTGAGGGGGGGAAGGAGCTGTTGCCGTCGGATCGGAGCTTCGGGGATGGACGGCGGGTGCGGGGCCGCGGGTTCGAAATCTCATGGAGGGAGGCTGCAACGGTCGGGGGTCCCTCTCCTTCCTCGGCGTGGTCGCAGCCAACGGTCGTGCGAGTCCCTCTGCTACACGGGGTCCACGATGCGTGGAAGACAGTTTTGTGCAGGGATTACGGCCATGATTGCACAGTCATCAGCGGGTCAACCAAGACAAATCGATGGTGCGTGGATTTGGGCATGATGAGCGGCCTGATTACTCTCTGCTTTCATGCTGATCTGCCCAGATTTAACGACGTAATTCCGGATGTGAATGCTGCCCTACAACTGTGCTTTAATTGCCAGGTGAAGAGCAAGTAAAATATGATGTAAAGATTTAAATGTTGTAATATATTTTTACTAAGTTAGAGGAGATAATAGGAGAATGAAAAGAAGCGGGTTGTAGAACAATAATATTCTTGAGAAAATGCACCTAAGATCAAATATTTGAGCCGGCTTCTTGTTGGAGATATGCCCAAGAGATAAAAATATTTATTATTAATCTCTGTTTCATAATTAAGTTTACGTTTTTATGCTATATAACCATTGTGGTTACTGAATACTTGATTCAGAAAAAAATCCATACGCACGAGTAGAAACGTAAACACAAACCTTGAATTTCTTATATGACACTACTTAAAAGTTAGGTTCGTTATTTGGCCCCGAGAAAAAAATTCTTCCCTATTTAACACTTTGTGCAAATAAAAATTGCCATATACGACATTTTAGTTCATTCTGAGCATTAACAGTGTTAAATAGGAAAATGAAAAGTCAATTTTGCCACTGGTGCAATATGTTACAATAACTTTGGGAGGTTCTCTTCATGTGATGGTTACTTTTGTGAGATCTTTACTTTTGGAGGCACTTTTGGGAGATCTTCATGTCATGGTTATTTTTGGGAGATCTCTACTTTTGGATGCATGGTGGTGGTGCTAGCTGCTCATGTGATGTATGTCTAAACTTCAGCTCATACATGTGCTTTATCTGAACTTATATGTGTTGTATGCAAACTGGTAGTAATATATGTGTCGAATGTGAACTTGGATGTGATATATGTGTGAACCAAATTATTTATGGCACTCGTAGATGTTGTATGATGCATTTCAATGTACATAGAACTGTGTGCACGAATATGGCATCAAATTACAGGGAAGGTTTTGCCCAATTTTTGAATTTTTTGTATTAAAATCAAGAACTAAGTTTTTCAATTAAAGTCGGTTTTGTGACCAAATGTATGGGTCTCATTTTGTCATCTATCCGTGCCAAAATATGTCACAACACGTGTTTCCTTTATCTTAAAAAATTATTGTAACATATTGCACCAGGGAAAAATAGAGTTTACATTTTCCTATTTAACACCGTTAGTGCTCAAAAGGAACTAGAGTGTCATATAGGGCTTTTTTTTTGCACAGAGTGTCAAATAGGGAAGACATTTTTCCCGGGGACAGTTAAGGAACCCAACATTCAAGTAGTGTCATACAAGGAATTCTCTGTAATCGTATTGTTGACACACGAACACGTCACGTGTACCCGCGGCGCCGAGGGAGATGCTTCGCAACTCACTCCACGGGAGGCTCGCCGGATGCGCGATACGCAAGACAATCCGGCGGGCGCTTTTGTAGACCCGAAACCCCGCTCGCCCGGGAGGGACCCCGTCAGGGCTCGCGGCGGCTATGGGTTGCCCTAGGTCGGCTGACCGCCCCTAGAGCCTCGTGGATTCGCAGCCTCCAATATTGAAGAACGACGAAGAACGAGAAGAAAGATACAAGGGGAGAGGGATAAAAGTAGATGAACACGAAAAGGTAGTAGATATGTTTGTTCGATTGGTGTTGGTTCAATCGGCCGTCACCCCTCATATATATAAGAGACGGCTGGACTTCCCGTGCAAGAAAAAGGTTTGGATTCATGTCCAAAACCCTGATTTGGGTCCAATTCGGATGGTCTGACCCGAACCTTCCAAAACTGTTCGGTCTGCACCTTCCAGGTCGTTTTTGAGGTAGTAAACGACTCCGGGTCGAAATCTTGTAAAAATAGAAGTTGTTCGTATCGAAAAAAGGAAGAACTTTCCTTTTATACATTTTTCCATTTGACGCCATCTGGACCTCTCAAATTCAATCAGAAGAAAATCGATATGTTTTTTTAGTATTTCCCGGTTGCACTCACCCGAGGGCAGAAGACGTCTGTGGTAGGGCGACCTGCCTGTGGCCTTGCCTGCTTCGTGTGCGCCAAAGGACAGAGCATATCTATGGTAAGGTGCGCACAGTATTTGGGCTCCACAAGTTGCATATGACCTCGGATTGAGATGATCCAAAAACCAAAGTTGGTTGTCTCGATGATACGCACAACTTTCGTTCACATTATATTTTCATCTGAGATAAACTTGATGATACCTCTTTGTAAGCCAAAATCGGTCGTCAACACATGCCCCCTGTTTTTTGGCAAAGCTCGCGTGCCAAAAAATAACTTGCACCTTTATTGTTCTAAGGACGATGTCAACACTCCATCGGCCATATGTTCTTAGGGCGATAATATTTCATCGGCCATTTGCTTGATTAAGCTTCCTGCCACACGCTCGGGTAGAATTTCTTCAAGTAACGTCCATTAAGGGCCCGAGGCAATATCAAACCTCCATCTGTAGACTCCACCAAATATGAGTTTCCAGGCACAACTCTCACGATTTTAAAAGGACCCTCCCACCTCGGAGACCACTTGCCAAATTTCTTGTCCTTCGAAACGACCGGCAAGATTACCTTCCAGACGAGATCACCAACCTGAAAACTTTTCAGCTTCACCTTCTTGTTATACGCCCTGGCTACCCGTAATTTGTCTCTCTCAATGTCCTTCAATGCCGTCAAACGTTTATCAGCAACCTCGTCGATGTTGTCCATCATCAAATTGTGAAAATCAACTGCTGATAAACCATCTTGTTTGGCGATTCTCAACGCAGCCAGATTTACCTCAACGGGCAAAACGGCTTCTTGCCCATATACCAGCTCATACGGCGTTACCTTGGTTGCGCCGTGCCGTGAAATCCTGTGTGCCCACAATGCTTCGGATAGCACCTCGTGCCACCTCCTCGGATATTCGTCGACCTTTTTCTTGATGAGCCAAATCAATGTCTTATTGCTAGATTCGGCCTGTCCATTGGCTTGGGCATAATAAGGAGATGAATTGAGCATCTTTATACCATATGATTCGGCAAATTCTTTCACTTCCTTCGCCATAAACGATGTACCCTGATCTGTAGTCAATGTTTGTGGCACACCGAATCTATGAATAATGTGCTCGGTTATAAATTTGATTACCTCCTTATGTGTCATATTCCGGAGAGGTATTGCTTCAGACCACTTGGTAAAATAATCGGTGGCCACCAACACGAAGCGATGCCCTTTTGAGGACGCAGGATGAATCATACAAATGAAATCCAACTCCCAACCTCTGAATGGCCACGGCTTGATGATAGGATTCAACATAGAAGCAGGAGCCAACCGAATATCACTGAACTTTTGACAAGCTTCACATCCTTTATAGTATCTGAAGCAATCATTAATCATTGTCGGCCAATAAAACCCTGCATGTCGCAGTAACCACTTCATCTTGTGTGCCGACTGGTGAGTACCACATATGCCTTCATGTACCTCTCCCATAGCAACCCTCGCTTGGTCTTCATCCAAGCACTTTAAAAGAATACCGTCCACTGTTCGGCGATAGAGATCATCATCCATCAATGCATACTTGAAAGCCATCCGCCGAACAGCCCTATATGTCCTCTTGCTAGGATCCTGCAAATACTCAACAATGGGTTTCCTCCAATCTCCATGTGTACCTGCACTAGACCCTTCATTAGCAACCGAATCAATGGAACTCAATTCGGCTTCACCTTGTCTCGTCTCCCACATGACTAAGGACGATGTAATCACCACACCGGCCATGTTTGGATACACTCTTAGGGCGATAAGCAATTACTGGCCATATATCTTTGCCTCAAGAGCATGCATAAACCATCCACCAAAGTATGCATAGCCGAAATAAGTTAATGAAACGATAAATCTGATTGTGAACTCCAAGAATTTCGGCTCTTAGATTAGTAATAATATTGCAACTAATCAAATGTATAATGACTTGATAATACCCTTCCATAATGTAAATGATTATGATGCATCAATGGATCAAAATAAGCCCATGGGGGGTAACTAATCATACCACCTGGTGGTGATCTCCATGATAAAGGCATTGATGGCATGGTTGAATAATTTGAACGATGTGCCAACCGAAGATTTTGATGCGGAAATGCAAACCTTCGGCTTAATTGCTTATTGGTTTCATTCTTCCCTTTCTTTATTCCTGTGGATTTTCTTGCGATAGAAACTTGCACATCATTCTTGTCCTTGCGGCTCTCCTTAGGAATCCATGCCATGTTCTTCTTTTTTAACTCTTCAGCACTAAGCCTTTCCAATTTTCTTTCTTGCCAACTTGATAAGCCGAGCGGGCACCCCGGCTGTAATTTTTTTTCCGCCTTGGCAACTCCTCCTTGACCTTGGGCACTTTCAACTTTGCTTGTGCCGATTTGGCACTTTGATCTTCAACAATTAATTGTTTTGTATCTTTGCCTTTCGTAGCCAAGGTCAATTTGACCGGCTCTTTGTTACTTGAAATTGAATCTGAAGTAGCACTCTTGCAACCATCTTTTTTCACTCGATAGACTTGCTTGACCACCTCTTTCTTCTCACTTGAGTTCCAGACCGATTCTTTTTTATTGAAACGGTCTTTGACATGCGATTTTTGATCAAACGATGATCTTCTTGGAGCTGCACAATTATGGTGAGATAATCTAGAATAACATGGATAATATGCCCACGAATCATACCCGTCCCATGATGAATATGGATAGAAATTAGCATCGGGATGTATCCATGATGTTGGCATTGGTGGTCTAAAAGGATGATATGCTGCATTGAAATTCTCTTTTCGCCAATACTGCATGTTAGACTTACGCCTTGGGGATGATCTTGATGCCTTTGCATTGTTTGGCCGATAAGAACTTTTTGTTGCACTCTCTTTTTGATATTTTTCCAATAACTCTTGGAAAGTGACTTTTGACTTCTTACCCTTGTGCTTATAGCGGCCTCTGTCTTTTTTGGTTTTGCAGACATCAGTCTTTGGATTTTGTTGTTGCCCCCCAGTTATAGGCGCCCTCATCGTAGCTTTGATGGAACATTCGTCTTTATGATTATCAGCTTGAATAATTTCCTTGCTTGATGATTCGATTACATCATATTCAGTGTGCACCCGTCCGTCTTTGGATGAACCAGCTTGATCCACCCGAGTCAACTCTTGATTGCCATTAAGACCAATCTTAACCGATTCGTCACTATCTTGTGCTTCAACATCCTCCAATCATCCTTCGACGGCCGATTGCATAGTCTGATGAAACACACCACAGTCTTTGATATCCTGCTCGGACGAATTCTGCATTCGCTCTTGTCTTGACGGCTCGACATGATGGTCTTGTATGATGGTCCGATTAGCTGGCGACTCACCGATAATGTGATCACCTATGCCCGGACTGAAGGTACATTGTTTATTCTCTAGCCGATCATGTCGTGAGAACATCTTTTGAGTTAAGTAACCGAATGGTTCAGAATTAACATCACCCCATTCGGTTGTGTTCTGACTTCTGTACTTTTTATCCGATGCTTTTAGATAAGCCATTATACTAGCATCGGCTTTCTCAAGGATTTTAAAGCTTGACTTTATATTTTTGAAACCAAAATAGTTAGAACACAAATGTCTCACTTGAGACCAAATGTAAGCCAAGTATGAAATAAGAAAAGCTACCCATGTAGATAAAGAGTTTGAATGAAACAATGGGGAAAGCTTTAGCTGTAATAATTTGTTGCTATCGGTCTCTCTAAATGGTGCAATATGCTGACCGGTAATTTCTATATTAGTTTTATCACTAGCAAATAAATTACCTTTCACGATTGGTCTTCCAAAGTTTCTGATGAAAATCTTGCTAATAGATGCATTAACAATATAGTTGCAACCTAATCGAAAAACAAGTAAATTATTTGTTGGATATACCTCGTTGAAGACGTTGGGGAAGCATGATGGTTGCATGGCCTGAACAATATCTTGCCCGGCCTCTAGATAATTCTCCAATGCCTCGTCTCCTTTCTTTTCTGGATCTCGCGCCTCATTACTTTGATGCTCAATGTCAACCGAACTTTGTTCGGCTGTACTTTCTTGCACTTGATGTTCAACATTAACCAAACTTAGTCCGGTCATATTCTTTTGTTCTTGATGTTCATCAATCTTCTTGGCACGAAATTCGTAGGGTAGCAGGTAAACTCCCTTACATCCAAAAAAATCAAGCACGATTGTTTTGCTAAGCTCACCATGCTCTTGTTCAATGAAGCTTGCTTCTTTTGATTCGATGGAATCGGCATATGAATTTTTTGATTCGGCTTTTCCAATAACCGAATTAACCATACATTTCGAACCATTTTTATTTTCTTCATGTATTCTATCAGTTTGCAAAGCTTCTTCTTCTTCTTCTTGTCTTAGCACCGCCAAGGTTTCAACTTGGTTGTCGCATGGAGGAGTGCACTTGATAATATCTTGAAGATCTTTCTCGAGCATTGCATCAAATGCCTTTGAATCTTCCTCCTCCCATTTTTTCCTCAACGCCTCTCTTTCTTTTGCACGCTTTTTCTTGAATGCTTCATAAGCTTGTTGATACTCGATCGATAATTCCTCAAAGCCGGCGTGGTGAATTCTTCGGTGCTATCCTTTGCAGGGCAACATTGCCCCCCGACAATTTTAGTTTCTTTCGGCAATGAGGTGTTGCCGAAATTTTGTAAATGTGTAGGGGATGTACAATACGCCACAACACTAGATGAGGGCATATTAGGTTGTGCTGAATCTCCACTTATTCGGCTATAACCACTTTGAAGGTATGGAGCCGAACTATGAATTTCACCAGTTCCATATGGTGCTGAAAAATTCATAACACGAGGTGTAGCATATGACGGTTGAGAGTAATTGGCCAAATAGCTAGTAGTAGCATGTCCAATTCCCCTATCCATCGACATATTTGAAGGTAAACCAAAATACTGCGAGTTATTGCCGATGAATAAAGAGGTGAAACACTTTCTTGTATGATATTAAAATTTCTAACATTGGGTGTGTCGTGTCTCGATGCACGGACACCGGGAGTAGAGGATACCCACTTTTAGGTTCGGCACGGGGCGTGAAGGAGGCTGAGAATCATCTTCTCGGGCGGAGTCTAGATCAAGCTCTCCTCTCCATGATCAAAGCATGCAACCAAAGGGACACAAGGAGCTACCCAGGTTCAGGCCGCCCGGAGGCTAAAAGCCCTACTCCTGCATGTCTGGATTGATGGGTTCTTCATAGTGTGGCTTACAATGGAGCCTCCCGGATGGGGTACCCGGAAGGGTTTTGGCTGGAGGTAGAAGAAGGACAGATCCTGACCCGGAGGAGATCACCTTCCCCTCTACCTTCGCAGCCCTAGTCTAGTCTTGCTCTGGTTCGACTTGTTCCTCGGTTCGACCTCTCCCCTCCTCCGTGCCTTGGTCCTCCTTTTATAGGCTAAGGGGTTGCCACAGGGTCACGTGAGGGGCACGAGGGACCTTCGGCGTGAAGGACCCTCCTTATCTAGTTTAGGGGGAGACGTGGCCTCTTCTCAGCCTAGCGTCTCCCTTGGGTTAGGTGGGAGCGTCCGCCTTGGGGTGGACAGGGGCTGACACCACCACGGGCTGTGCTTCCTGCCCGCGCTACCTTCGCCTTGCTTCCCAAGTCTTCTGAGGTCTTCTAGCGTGAGGTGGAGAGCTTATCCACAGTGATGTGGGGAAGTACCCGAGAGGGAGCCTGGCCTCCTGCCGGGAACTCGGGCTCTCGGGTCCTTCCTTGCCTTCTTGCTTGGTTCGGGGACCCGGCAGGCCCCAGGACCGGAGCCCTTTGTCGACGTAGGCCTTGCTTGGCCTTCGCGGGGGGACGGTGAACCCGCCAGCTTGACTTGAGTCTTGGTCTTGTCCATCTTCATCTTCGGCCCACATGGGGTGGACCCACTTTGGCAGCACTAGGAGAACCCCGTGTTCCACTGCTGCGACAGTAGCCCCGGGCATGGTCCGGCGGCTCTTACTCCAGCTGCCGGGGCTATGGCCTAAAGATAGGTCAAAGTGGGTCCCCGGGCACCTGGTCTTCCTTGCTCTGCTTCATTAATGGCCTTGAAGGTCTTGGAGTTACTCCGCTTGGGGGAGTAACTGCAATGGCCCCCTCGATTCCCAGTAATGGAAGAAACAAGGAGACGAGGCGTCGCCGAGGCTATAAAAGCAGGGCACGCCCCTTGCATTTTTATCCATCTTCTTCCTCAGCCCAACTCCAGGCCTCCCCACAAGCTGCCAGCGCCAATGGCGAGAGTGAAGAGAGGAGTTGGGCGCCCTCGTTCTTCTTCAGCTGCTGCGGAGAGTGGCCCCTCCACTCGTGGTCGAGCTCTCCGCGAGGTCGTGGGATTCGCGGTCGCGGCGGCCGTGGAGGCCGCGGCACCGCTGCTCCCCCTCCCAGGAGCATGGTTCATACTAGCTTTGCGCCGTTCGAGTTCATCGTGGATCTGAACCACAGGCCTCGTAGCCGGCTTCTCCTGCCGGATTCCTTCGCGACGGCGACGGAGGACATCAGACCCTCCGGCTTCTGGCTGAAGGTGGAAGGCTGCCCCAATGGCCCCTCTTGGGCCCTGGCGGAGCGCACGCTGAAGGCGCCATGCTCCTGGGTCAGGGGTGGAAGTCGTTCTCCTGTGCCCGCCGCCTGTCCCGGGGGCAATGCTTGGCGTTCCGGTACGACGGAGATGCGACGCTCTCCATGAGATCTTCGGTGTCGATGGCGGACGCGTGAGTGCTGCATGGAGAGCAGCAGCGGCAGCTCGAGCTCCTACGACGAGGATGATGATGAGGAAAGCTCATCTGACATCAAGGTCGAGGAGAGCTCGTCTTCTTGAAGGCGAGGAGCTTCGGGTGGGCGCCATGGAGATCTCGTTGACCTCCTCCCCGGCGGACTTGACGACGTACTTCTGGAAGTAGCGCCTTCCATTGTACGGCGGTGCTCCTTGCTCGATGGGAGCCAACCTTTTTGTTGTAAAAAAGATCGTTCCCTTGTAGTCCTTGTAAATGAAGAAGATCTTGTTTCCTCCTTATCTCCGTGTCGCGCTCTTGTGAATGAGAACGAGTTTTTTGCAAAACGTGATCCATTACAGCGGCAGCCGTACGCCTGGGGGTAGGTGGGGGATGAGAGGCCTATAAAAAGCCCTCAGACCCCAGCCTATTCGCCACATCTTCTCGCCTTGCTCCGCTCCTCTTCTTCCTTTGCCTCTCCACGTCCCGCAGAACAAATGTCTGGCGGAGCAGAGATGGCCTTGTCCGACGTGTCGACGGCGTAGTCCGTCTTCCGAGCCGCGGCAGAGGCACCCAGCGAAGCTAGAGCCCGAGCCGCTGATGGCGAGGTTGCGTCCCGTTCTTCTGCTGCCCAGAATATCGCTCGCCTGGCGGCTGTCTCCGGTCCTGTTGCCCAAGAAGAGACAAGGATAAGGGCAGTGAGGAGGGCGCACCTGTGGTCCATTCTGAAGGAAAGGACTGCCGGTATTCCGAAGCTGTCCTTGGTTGTGGCTGAGCTCGAGGCCGTCGAACAGGTTCACTGTTTGCTCTTCTTTGTTTTTCCGCCTTTTTTCCCTGGATGACTTCGATCTTGACCTGGACTGCTTTTTGTAGGCCGAGAGTCAGTCCATAGGCGAACTGGCGGACGGAATCCTCCGTCTTTTTGGCCCTGGAGCGCCCTGGACGGCAGAAGGGGGTCGAGCTCTTCAACGCGCCTGACAAGATCCTACACGCGTGTCATCCTTTCATCCAGGCGTCCCCGGAAGAAAGGAGTGCACCCGGCAGGCAATAAAACAGAAGACAGGTCTGCGCAGCCAGGAGCTCTGAGCTGGCCTTAGTAGCATAGGCTAGATATGTACCCAGGGAAAGCATAACTGAATGTAATTCAGAATTGTAATTTCAAAATGTAAGTTCAGATGAATGCAACCCTAGGGCTCAACTCCCGGGGTCATTTCCCAAACCTCTCTTTGCACTAACGCGCCATCAAGTTTTCAGAGGAGATCTCTTAGGTGACAAGTACTATAATCGCCTGTACCGGTAGCAGTACCCCTAAGAGCACTATGCCTTCCGGGAGTCCACTCCACAGCCACGGGTACTAGGCCAGAAGGGAAATCGGACCGTTCACCGGGGAGGACGCATTACCCCGCAAAGGTTCTCATCAACTGTCAAGCATGCGCAGGTTGGTGGTATATTGACTCTGAGCGAGATATCTTTACTATTAAAGGTGGCTTGGTGAATGCCTGGTGTCACACACCTCAATATTTACCTACCAAATGTCACCGCAGCTAACAAACACGTAAAGATAAACAACTAACTAACCGTGATTTTTCTCTCTATCTTTATCCACTCCTCACGTACAACAGCAAACTAACAAGAAACGACACAACATCAGCCACCGTGTTTTTCTCTCTATCTCTCCTCTTCTCACGTTACATACAACAGCTAACAAGAAATCCCACTTTTTCTCCCTATCTCTCTCCTATCTCTCCTGACGTTACGAGTACACAACTAACAAGAAATCAAAACAGTAGGCTCCCGCTCGGAGCAACTTCTCAAAAAATACAGCACTACGTTTTTATGCAGCGATCTTGTCAAACTGCAGCAGACATTAATTGTCGGTCATCATCTCCAGCGGAAGCTGGATCCCATTAGGCTCCTGCTCGGCGTAGCCTCCAAGTTGCTCCTCGGCAAACGTCGTCATCCTCCAAGTTACTCCTCCGACAGACGTCGTCATCGCTTTTAGGTAAGGATTATTAAAGCCGAATCGCCATGAACATTGGAACAAAGCCATAGAAGCAGTGAAGCAGTGAAGCCTTGGGCAGTTAATCTGTAGAATGATGGTTCTTGCTGAAAAATGGACCGTCCTGTTGAAACACAAATAATCATGATGCTAATTAGGGAAAATTTGAAACACATAGTTCTGCACACGAGGCACTTCATGACTGATTCACCTAAATTTGAATCACTTAATTGCGGATTAGAGAAAATTTGAAACACTTAGTTCTGCACACGAGGCACTTCATGACTGGTTCACCTTGCTCCCCTCATGTTTCCTGGATCAACAGAGGCTCAGGAAATAGTTGGCAAATAGGCAGGGCCTACTAACCAGAAACAGCCAGAATCCAAGAGTACATCGATGGTTTTAGAAGCCATAACATTGTAGTTATCTACGCATGCTACATAACCTAGCATTGTTCTTCTCCTTCCTTGATGGACATGTTATATACCAGAAACATGTTAATTTTGAACTAATAACTGGACGTGATACTTTTTCTCATTGCAGAAGGGTGCCTACCAGGGCCCTTGCCTTGAGCGACTTGCTGTAAATCTAATACTGGACGTGTTACTTTTTCTCATTGCAGCGAAGGTTGCCTACCAGGGCCCTCGAATGACTGGTTGTTCTTATTTCCGTTTGAATATGTCACACTTTCAAGGGCAACTATCTGACAAAGGAAAAAATGGTATGTATAAATATTGTATATCAGTGCACATGTTTAATGGTTTAAAAAAAATGCTTATACAACTTAGCATACGTCTCTTATTGGACAAAAGAAAGCAAAAAGAACCAAGTAATATTGCTCAGACATTTACCTGAATAACCAGTTTGTAGCAGTTCATGAGTGCACCCCATTATATAATACGTGTAGTTGAATGTAATGGGCTGATAGGGTTCAGTAAAATAAAACTGCACATGAAAGTTCAGCATAAACGAATAAAACATTGCTAATCTCTCCAACCTGTAGTTCCAGCAATAAGATTGAAGTTACGATGTGTAGTCCAGAGCTGTTGCTGCTTCGCGAATCACAGCTTTGTCGTTTGAAAATTCTCTACCGAATGACAGCTCTATTTCGACTTATCCTGCCATGTAGGCACAGAGCTCATCAAAGCAGGAAACTTTGGTAATCAAGTGCTATATGCTAATAATTTCCGCGCCGGCGACGGGTAGGAATTGCCGGAGGACCTGAGTCCGCCGATCATAAGGACGCAGCGAGGAGGCCGAATCCGTCAGAGAGGGCGTAGGAGAGGGCAGCGAGCTCGGTGAGGACGAGCACGACCCCGTCTGTCCCCGCGAGGACGGAGGTGAAGGGGGACGGGGCCAGCAGCGGCAGTCCGGGTCGAAAGCGTGGAGGCAGCCCCGCCGTCGGGGCACGGGTGGCGGAGCAGGAGGAGGCGGAGCGCCGGGAGGAGGGCGATTTGGTGTTACGGGGAGGAGAGGGTCTCGTGGAAGAGGCGCGAGACTGGGGGGCACACCACGGCGTCCCGCAGCAACAGGCGGAGGACGACGGTGTGGAGTGCGTCCAGCGGTAGGTGGTGGATCGGCGGCGGAGGGGCCAGGTCATCGTGGGAGCCGTCCATGGCACGTATGGGGATGGGGGGATAGGAAGTAGCCGGAGGGGAGGGGAGGGGAGGCAGAGAGCAAGCGGCACCATAGGAGAGGTGTCTCGGGGCGAGGGAGGAGATGGAGGCGACTCCATGGCCATCCGAGGCCCTGAGAGTGAAGTTGTGGGTTGTGCGTTCGATGGTCGGCACCCGCCCGTTCGTGGGAGAGGAAGCCACGGGGCGAGGAAGGGGGCGTGGGCGGCGCGGCGCCGGAGTCCGCCGGCGGTAGGCACAAGGCCGTGGAAGGAGATAGAGTGGTGGGATTTGGGGAAAGGACGCGTGCAGGGTGAAATGATAGTTTGGTTGCAGGGTGACCATGCGTTTGGTTGCTGAACTAGCTCAGCTCGGCAAATCCAACAATTACACACGACTTTTCATTATCGGTACATGTTAACATGTCTGTTTTTGTAGTCACGCTTATGGAGATGATAGTTTCAGACACGGATATTTACGAATGTTCATAAGAGGCCACGACATATCCTCTCATGCAATGGAGACAAAAGCGACGAGTTTTTCACAATCAAAGGAGGTGATTGTCTTTTTTTACGCATGTTCTCCTACAACAATATTTAAATTTTGTTGCGACAAATGTTGCCATTTTATAGGTCATAGACAATTAAAATTGACTTTGTCGATGCTCCAAAAGAAGCCATGGAAGAGACTCTAGACTCAAAGATTTTAACAGAGCCGAAAGAAGTGCATACAGGGACAATAAATTCGCGACATAATAAACCAAAGAAAGCGAACAGAAAGGTTATCCCAGAAGGTACTTAATTCTGCTCTGATTATAGTCATTTCTCCTTTTTCAAATTCTTTTTCACCTAACTAATCTTCCGCACTTACATATCGTCGCAGACTATGTCTGCACCGCTGAAGATTTTGCTACCATCGAATCAATAATGTCCGCACCTAGATCCAAGTTCGTGGATATCGATGATGCCTTATTATCTAATGACGACTTGACATGTCTTACACGTGATGATGGATTCCTGCCCGACGATGTAAGTCAAGATAGTTTGAGTCCACTATTTACACATTACTGTCTAAAATGTCTTCAATTCGAATTCATTTTATGTGTCCAATTATAGGTGGTAAGTGCGTACATATATTGTATGCACTCATATGACCATCTTCTGGATAGAGCCGGTGGTAAGGTATTCTTGGACAACACATTCGTCTCCGCCGTACTAAAAAAGGACCAAAAAGAACATCGTCACGGGTGTATCTTTATCTAAAGCATGACATGGTTAGAATTAACTATACATATACCATTCCTTCAATATAACATGTGCATTTCGTACTGCTTATACAATATTTTTTTCAGATCTTCCTTCCAATAAACATTAGTAAGACCCACTGGTATTTAGCGTTCATCAATGCAAAGAAAGGTTGATACAAGTATTGGACTCGCTTGGGGCTGGAATGAGTCGGACTGACCTCAATATGTGCTATTTTTCTCTTGACATTGTGTTTGCCTCAGTATCAAATATTTTCTTCCTAAACGAAGCGCTGGAAATAGCACAACCCGGCTGCAATTCAAATATATATGTCTGGCCACGTAGTTATCCAATGGTATTCCAAGAAGCCATGACAGGTGATTTGTTTAAAAGTCATTATGAATTCAGTTATTTTCATCCTGATGTTCAGGATAATGAATGTGCATTGATCTGCAGGAACTTTTCAGGTTACTTAGTTTTTAGTTTCATGCTCTCATGGGATGGTAAAAGTTAGTGCATCCAGTTTGTACCGTGAGTATTCTCTATTGCGCATTCTTACAACTTAAACGTGAATTTTTAGGTCATTAACAATATATTTGTACTCCTCGTGCAGAATGGTTATGAGATGAGGAAAATGTTTTGTTGTATCTGCTCAAGTATCATGCAAATGAAGTCGAAGACAACGTACATTCCAGATGTGTTACAAGAATATCTTAAGCATGTCAATAGATACCAGATTTGGCAACATAGGCGATGATTCAAATCGTTCCTTCTTTTGCACACATGACGTAAAATATAAATCTAGATTTTACCTTGTTGGATTACAATGTGCTACCTTATCTATGTACATTAATTTTTACATTTATTCAATGTTAAATTGTGCAAAAAAAATTACCCGTTGCAACGCACGGGCATTCAACTAGTTATGCCTAGAATGCAAGATGCACATGCAAAGACTTAGCTGATTTTTGCCGTTCTCTTGATCTGCTCTGTCCTTCCCGAGTATCCAGCTCCTGATCCGCTCTTCAGCATCCATTTCTGTCCCGGGAGAGGCGCTACACATAACAAACTTTCAGTAGGAAAAGAATGGACCCTCCCTTACATGTCGTGAAAGTGTTTCATCCGAAGCAACCCGCAAGCAAAGTTGAATGTGCATTTCTGTGTTTATGTTCTTTAAAACACAGCACTGCCCGTTCCACTTCTTACCGCGGCAGTACGGCACGATCAGGTGGCAGCGCCTACTGATAGGCTACTCGCGCTCGACCTGTCAGCCACCGGCACCATGTCAGCCCCTGCTTGGGGGTTGTTACGGATAACACACTTCACGACAACAAGAGAGGCTCACGGAATTGAAAAACTTATCTTTTATTCCTTGGCGACGATTCTTACACCCTTATACAGAACACTAGCCCCTTGGGCGTGCTTAGTTGACTCGAACTATCTGCGATTCATGTTCGTATTCAGGGGTAGAATTTCCGGAGATTCTCGATGTTCCAGGCGTTGCCCTCCGGCCTGCCTTTCTCGTCCTCCAGATAAACAGCTCCGGGTCTCAGGGTATGCGTCACCCGATAAGGTCCTTCCCACTTGGACGACAGCTTGTTCATGTTATCAAGCTTCTGCTTCTTGCGGAGAACCAGGTCTCCGGGTTCCAGTACCCGTGAACGGATATGGCGATCATGATACGGAGCCCTTGCTGGTATCGAGCAGATCGTAAAGGAAGCTCGACACCGCACCTCTTCCAGGAAGTTGATGTCATCAATCCTCCTCTCAGCTTGTGCGTCTTCATCATAGGCAAGTACCCGGGGGATCCATGCCTGAGCTCTGTTGGCAAGACGGCTTCTGCTCCATAGACAAGGAAGAATGGTGTTTCAGTGCTCTGCTTGGTGTGGTTCTGAGGGACCACAAGACACTTGGTAGATGCTCAATCCAGTTCTTGCCCTTGTCTTCTAACTTGTCAAAGGCCTTGGTCTTCAAACCCTTTAGGACCTCCGCATTGGCTCGCTCCACTTGCCCATTGCACCTTGGGTAGGACACCGAGGCAAAACACACCTTGATTCCCAGCTCTTCACAGAAGTTGAGGAAGGATCGGCTTGTGAACTGAGAGCCATTGTCCGTTATGATTCTGTTGGGTACTCCGAAGCGGTACACGATCCCTTCAATGAACTTGATGGCTGCTTGAGCTGTCTGTCTTGGTACTGGCATCACTTCCACCCACTTTGTGAACTTGTCGATGGCCACGAAAAGGTATTCATGGCCCCCGACAGACTTCGGTATCTTTCCCACGATGTCCAGCCCCCAGACCGCGAACGGCCAGGAGATTGGAATTGGCTGCAGAGCTTGCGGCTGATGTATGTTCTTCGCATAGTACTGGCAGGCTTCACAGGTCTTGACTAGCTGCTCGCATCACTGAGGACTGTTGGCCAGTAGAACCCGTGACGAAAACTTTACCCGCCAGTGATCTTGATGCCACATGACTTGAACATGTGCCCTCGTGGATGTCCCGTAGCAGTACTTGGCCTTGTTCTTGAGGATGCAGCGGAGCTTGACTCCGTTGTCCCGTCGCCGGTAGAGCTCGCCGTCGATCATGACGTAGAGCTTGGCTTGACGAGCCACCCGCTCGGCGTCGTGATCATCCTCCGGGAGGGCGTGCATGATGTACTTGACGATGTCCCGGGCCCAGGGTGGGTGGGTTCCTTCCACCGGTAGCACCATCCGACGAAAGAAAGCATAGCTTCCTCCGCCGGAGGGCTGCCGGGTCTTGAGCTTCTGGGCTGGCTACCCGTGTTGTCGAGGTAGAAGGGTCGCCAGCCCCCGGCGCAGATCTTGTCGCGAGCCTCTCGGGTGGATCGAAGGTCGCCTGAGGACCTCGATGTAGATCCCGGGAGGCACTGGTTCTTGCTTGGACGCCACCTGCGATAGCTCATCCGCGGCCGTGTTTTCTCCCCGTGGGACGTACACAGCCCGGAAGTTGTCGAAGCGCCGCTGCAGCTTCCAGACCTCTTCAACGTATGGTGCCATCTGAGGGCACGCGTACTCCTTGTTCACTTGTTTGATGACTAACTGAGAGTCACCCTTGACGACGATCTTGTTGATGCCGAGGCCGATGGCAGCACGAAGTCCTGCGAGCAGGCCCTCGTACTCCGCCGTGTTGTTGGAGATGTTCCCTTGGTAGTGCATCTGGACGACGTACTTCAGCCGGTCCCCGGTTGGTGAGGTTAGGACAACCCCAGCACCTCCTTTCCCCTTGGTGTAGGAGCCGTCGAAGTGCATGGTCCAGGCGCTAGGATCTTCCTTCCCGGGGAGGCAGGTTTCCTCTTCCGGGTCGTCGAACGCCGTCTCGGTCCACTCGGCCGTGAAGTCCGCCAGCGCCTGACTCTTGATGTTGTCCGTGTGCTCGAACTTGAGCCGAAACCTTGAAGCTCCATGGCCCACCATGATATGCGACCAGTGGCAAGTGGGTTCTCCAGGGGCTTCTTAGGTTGTACTTGGATACCACCGTGATGGGATGGCTTTGGAAGTACGGCCTCATCTTGCGGGAGGCAATGAGGATTGCCAGCAGCAGCTTCTGCATCATGGGGTACCGCTCCCGGGCGTCGCGCAGCACTGCGCTGACGAAGTAGACCGGGTGCTGCACCTTGCGGGTCGCCGAGTCCTGAGGGCTCGGCTTCCTCCATGTCGACGTCTTGGGGTGGGGACGAGGTAGCCCCCGGCGAAGTCTCGTCGGAGGGAGATTCTCCATTCCCGACGGGCTCCGCACGTCTGGTAAGGTTGCAGTGACGTCAGGATCGCAGAGACCCCTGGTCACCCGGCAGCCTTTTCTTGCATGGTTGTCCCGGGAGAGAGTTCCCGGGTCGCTTGCCCTTGATCTTGCTTGACTTCTTCGGAGGAGGAGCGTCACGCTCTACCACAAGCACAGCGCTGATCACCTGGTTGGTGGCAGCAATGTACAGTAGTAGGGGCTCCTTTCTTCTGGTGCCACGAGGATTGGTGGCGAGGCGAGGTAGCGCTTAAGGGACTGCAGGGCTTCCTCGGCCTCGGAGGTCCACTCCACGGGGCCTGACTTCTTGAGCAGCCTGAAGAACGGTAAGGCCCGCTCCCCAAGCCTTGAGATGAAGCGCCCGAGTGCAGTGATGCACCCGTTGAGGCGCTGTACGTCCTTGACCCGCCGGGGCGCCTCCATGCGCTCGATTGCCTTGATTTTGTCCGGATTCGCCTCGATCCCTCGGTGAGAGACCAGGAAACCCAGCAGCTTGCCGGAGGGGACCCCGAACACGCACTTGTCGGGGTTGAGCTTGAAGTTGACCCGGCGGAGGTTCTCGAAGGTCTCGTGCAGGTCTTGGATGAGGGAGTCCTTGTACCGGGTCTTGACCACGATGTCGTCGATGTACGCTTCAACGTTGCGGCCCAGCTGGCCCAAGGCATGCTTGCATTGCGCGCTGGAAGGTAGCGCCGGCGTTCCGGAGGCCAAAAGGCATCCGGGTGTAGCAGTAGCAGCCCTTGGGAGTGATGAAGGCCGTCTTCTCTTGGTCCTCGAGTGACATCATGATCTGGTGGTACCCGAGAAGGCGTCCAAGAAACACAGCAGCTCGCACCCAGCCGTGGGTCCACGATCATGTCGATCCGCGGCAGGGGGAAGGGTCCTTGGGACAGGCCTTATTCAGGTCTGTGAAGTCGATGCAGAGTCTCCACTGAAGGTCATGGGCTTCGGTACCACCACGGGGTTGGCCACCCAGGTTGGGGGGGGAACCGACCGGATGACACCAGCTTCTATCAACTTGTCCACCTCGCGATGATGAATTCCAGCTTTTCCTTGCTTTGGTTCCGGAGAACCTGCTTCACGGGGCGAGCCCCGGATTGACCGCTAGTTTGTGCTCGATCACCTCCCTTGGAACACCGGGTAAACCTGACGCCTCCCACGCGAAGACATCAGAGTTTTCCCGAAGGAAGGTGATGGCCCTTCACGTAGTTACCTGCGTGAAAGTAAATGGGTTAGGTTGAGACTCCAAGTGCAGAGTGTGTAGTAAGTGGAAGACGTGTTTTCCCCACGAGGGGTGACTCGAGGGTTTAATATCGAACTCTCGGGAATCAGTAGTGAAGATTTATCTTTCCTATCCTTCTTTTGGTTACCTACAAAACAAAGTAAATGTTTTGGTCCTCAACCTCACCTAGTGGTTGTCAAGCACAAGGTGTGAGAATGATATCAAGATAATATGCAATGCAAACAAGAAATAAAATGCAATGGTGGTAAATAAATATGCAAGGATGGTGGTAGCAATGATAAATGATATTTTTGGGTTTTATATGATGAATGCAAGATGTAAAAGTGTTTTTGTATTTTCGGATTTAATAATGGCAGAAAATGGAAAAGTGGTAAAAGTTGTTGGAAAGGTGTTTCTTATGATTAAAAATGGACCGGGTTCATGGTTTCACAAATGCACTCTCTCTTTAAATAAAGTGGTAGACAATGGAACACTAGAGTTGACATATGAGATTGCAACACAACAGTTTAATGACAAGTTATAATTATATGGCATCACGTCCTAATGATGACCCACAAGTATAGGGGTGTATCGTAGTACTTTCGATAAATAAGAGTGTCGAACCCAACGAGGAGCAGAAGGTGTTGACAAGCGGTTTCGATCAAGGATTCACTGTAAATGCTCACAGACAAGTTTTTAGGAGTTTTTGATATTGCAGATAAATAAAATACAAGTAAATAAAATGCAGTAATAATAATTGCAGCAAGTGGCCCAATCCTTTCTACAGCAAAGGACAAGCCGGTAGGTTACTTATGATGACCAAATGTTCTTGAGGACACACGGGAATTCAGTCAAGTGCTTTCGCTTCATATAGTTGATTAATCTTCATTATTTTGATAAGTGTTGTGTGGGTGAACCTATGCTAATGCACCGTCCTTCCTAGGACTAATACATACTTGTGATAATACCCCTCATAAGCATCCGCAAATACAAGAGAGTAATTAAGATAAATCTAACCACAGCCTTAAACTCTGAGATCCTGCTATCCCTTATGCATCGATATACCAACGGGGGTTCAGGTTGTTGTCACTCCGGCAACCCCACAATTGGCAAACGAATACACAATGCATTCCCCTAGGCCCATAAAGGTGAAGTATCATGTAGTCGACGTTAACATGACACCACTAGAAGAATAACACCACAACTTAAATATCAAACCATTAAATATTACTCAACATAGTTCACTACTAACATCTAGACTTCTCCCATGTCCTCAAGAACTAAACGAACTACTCACAAGACATCATATAGATCATGATCAGAGGTGATATAATGATGAATAGCAATCTAGACATAAACCTTAATTCAACGGTTTCACTCAATAGCATCAACCACAAGGAGTAATCAACACCGGAAAGTTTCCCCTATGAACTAGACAAGATTCAACCCTAGATGTTACAGCGGAACGGAGCAGAGCGGTGGAGATGATGGTGTCGGTGGTGGAGATGATGATGATGATGATCCCAATGAAGTCCAGCTCGATGACGGTGACGATGGCGATGATTTCCCCCCTCCGAGAAGGAATTTCCCCGGCAGATTTCTCCCTGCCGGAGAGCTTTTCTCTCTCTGGTGTTTTCCGCCTCGTGGAGGCGGCGGAATATTTTCTCGATGATCCCCCCGAGCTTAGGGTTTCCAGGGGATGAAGTACGCGAAGGGGCACCAGCAGAGGTGGGCCAGGGCCTCCTCACCACATGGCGGCGCGCCAGCCAAGGGGGCCGCGCCACCACATGGTGAGAGCCCATGGTGGTCCACCTTGGCCCCCCCATTTGGCTGCCTCCGGCATCTGTGAAAATAGGGACTTCTAGATATTTTCCGTCAATTGTGATCTTCAGAAATATGGTGTCTTGACGGTGCTTTTTCCAGCAGAATCCTGACTCCGTGATTTATTCTTCAATAATCATGAAACATGCAAATAGGTAAAATAACATAAGTATCATCTCTAAATATGAATTATATCGATGAATAGCAGTAAATTATGATATAAAATAGTGATGCAAAATGGACGTAGAAGCATCACATTTATAATCACACAAGTCATCTTAGACAACAACTTCCTATCATATAACTTAACTTGAAACAAGTAAAGGAAGTCACAAATAAAGGTGCATAGAGAAAATCATAATTGGTGATGGCAAACTTTGTTCTTGGTCAGAGAACAATTAACAATTGTACTTATCTTTCGATCAGAGTCTTTATATTAGAGATTATATTGCAGAACTTACATGCTCAACTATAACAGTCTCCTTACAGTCATTGATAACTTTCAAAGTTGTATTCATTCAGATAAAAGCATTGTGCTAAACAAGGACGGATAAAAGACATGATTGTAAATATCAACATATAGATGATTGAATCACAACAATTCAAATGCTTGCTTGAGATAGGAGGGAATAGGTTTACTGACTCAACATTAAAGTAAAAGATAGGCCCTTCGCAGAGGGAAGCAGGGATTAAATCATGTGCTAGAGCTTTTCAAGTTTTGAAATCATATAGAGAGTATAAAAATATAGGTTTGAGCTATGTATGTCGTTGTCAACGAATCACAGTAGAGAAAACACTATCCCCTTGTCAACCAGACTTTCAAGAGCGGCTCCCATGAAGGACGTTATTTCTACCCAAGGGCAGATCATCCCTCCTCTCTTTTGTTTACACATGTACTTTATATTTGTATGACACTCCTCCCAACCTTTGCTTACACAAGCCATGGCTAACCGAATCCTCGGGTGCCTTCCAACAATCACATACCATGGAGGAGTGTCTATTTGGACGATTAACTTTTAAATTGCTTACTGATAAATCAGGCAAAACATGTGAAGAGAGTTAAAAGTTATAATTAATTCGGGACTGGGCACCCCATTTGCCAGCTCTTTTTGCAATATTAATGGATAAGCGGATGTATATGCCACTAGTCCAATGGTGAAAGTCTGTCTGACAAGAGTGATAGAGAAACTCTACATAACCCTCATGAGCTAATAAACAGTGACACAAAATAAGGAGTAATAAAGTTTTGAATAGTTTAAAGGTAGCACATGAAGTATTTACTTGGAGTGGCGCGAAAATACCACATAATAGGTAGTTTGGTGGACACAAATGGCATGGTTTTGGTTCAAGGTTTGGATGCACGAGAAGCATTCCCTCTCAGTACAGGTTTTTGGCTAGCAAGGCTGGGTAGCAAGCATAAGAGTTGAGGGATGCAAACAAATATACATGTAATAAAAACAATCATGCAATCTTCCTTGGAAGCACAAATAATTTTAACTTGAGAATACTAAGCTTATTAGCCAACAAGAAAGAAAGATAACGAAATAATATATCTACATGCACTTCCCTCTTTTCTACTTAAGCCTCAAAGTATTGTTGCTACTGACCAATGCTAAGTTTGCCAAAACCAAATAGATTTACTTAATGCTCCCAAAGTGATGCCAATACTAACAACAAGATCATTCATATGACAGATTGCAAACTAAAATAAGATGTGCAGAAAGTAAATGATAAAACTTCTCATTAATATTCCATAACGGCAACTCACACCAAGGGATACATAGACAACCAACTAAAGGAGAGATACTTCCACACTGCAAACCATCCTATATGATAACTTCCCTACTCATGATATGACTCTATTGAAAAGTAAAAGGTAAAAGATAATGGTGTGATACCGCGGCACCCCCCAAGCTTGGAACAAGCCAAGGGGATGCCAATACCAATGATGAATTACTCCTTCGGTGGTGGTGGTGTGATATCCTCATCATCAGACTTCCAAGGAAGAGGCTCTCCATCAACGAACGACGTCTTGGTTTCTGGTATCCTGAAACTTGCAGCAGAGCTTATGCGTTTAAACCTGGTTTCATACTCACAGTTTTGATTCTGAACATCGTAGAGTTGCGCCTGTAGTTTGTTGGTGGTGTATGAAGTGAGAGAATATCGTCCCACAGCCTTGTAGTCTCTTCTTGTGCTCAGCAATAAGTTCGGACACTATCCTGTGAAAGATGCTCACTTCACGTTCCGCCATCTTCTTGTATGAAAAGACTTCTTGCTCTAGTTCCTCCATCCTGTCTTCCAGGCTTCCTTCTCCTTTAGGGCCCCGAACGTCTTCTATCTGCAACTTCCCATCCTTGAGCAGTGACTCCTTGGGATGCATCTTCAGCTCGTTCATGTACGGGTTGACGACGTTCACAAGGAAGCTGTCCTTGGAGGTCCAGATGAAGACATGGTGGCTCTAGATCTGAAGATGAAATCTGGCAGAAACAAGTCGAAACGAAAACACGACGAAAAGACGATATACGGACCTCGGGGATCCGGGGGATTATATAGCAAAAAGTTTTACGACAAAAGGAAGGTACGGGAAAGAAACCTGGTCGGAGACGGGCTCCGAGGAGCCCTCACCATGTGGTGGCGCGGCCAGGGGTGGGCCCGCGCCACGACGTGGTGAGGTGCCCTCGGGCACCGTTTCTTCCCCGTTTCGATCTCGTAATTTTCCATATTTAATAAAAATAACAAAAATAACTTTTGGAAAGTTAAACGTGGACGTTTTCTTACCGAAACTGTTACCTATTCGAAATCAGACTCTGCAGTTCCCTCAATTTGCTTTTTAATAAAAGTTTCCGGAGTTACCACTCGAATAACATCAACATCTTCATTATAAGAATCTCCAGAAATATAGTGTTTGAGTCTTTGTCCATTCACCACTTGTGTAGAGTCATCTTTCAATGAGGCAATCTTTATTGCACCTGAACGATACACCTCCACAATAACAAAAGGTCCTTCCCATTTTGAGAGTAATTTTCCTGCAAAAAATCTGAGACGAGACCTATACAATAGAACTTTCTCACCAACATTGAATTCTCTCTTAATAATCTCCTATCATGCCATTTCTTAACTTTCTCTTAAAAAGTCTAGCATTTTCATAAGCTTCACTTCTCCATTCATCTAAAGAACTTAATTGAAGCAACCTTTTCTTACCAGCAAGTTTAAAATCTCTATTAAGTTCTCTCACTGCCCAATAAGCTTTGTGTTCTAGTTCTAAAGGCAAATGGCAAGCTTTTCCATAAACCATTTTATAAGGAGACATACCCATAGGGTTTTTATAAGCAGTTCTATAAGCCCATAAAGCATCAGTTAACTTACTAGCCCAATTTTTCCTAGACTTATTAACAGTCTTTTGCAAGATAGATTTAATTTCTCTATTTGATAATTCTACTTGCCCACTTGTTTGGGGATGATAAGCCGAAGCAATTCTATGATTAACACCATATTTAGCAAGGGTCTTTCTAAAACCACCATGAATAAAATGAGAACCTCCATCAGTCATAAGATATCTAGGTACACCAAACCTAGGGAAAATAACATCTAAAAGCATTTTTAAAGAGGTCTCACCATCAGCACTTTTTGTAGGTATGGCTTCTACCCATTTAGTAACATAATCAACAGCAACAAGTATATGAGTATTACCTTCTGAAGGAGGGAAAGGACCCATGAAGTCGAATCCCCAACAATCAAATGGTTCAATAACAAGAGAATAATTCATAGGCATTTCATTGCGTCTAGAGATATTACCAACTCTTTGGCATTCATCACAGGATAAAATAAACTTCCTTGCATCTTTAAAGAGAGTTGGCCAATAAAAACCTGATTGTAGAACCTTTTGTGCAGTTCTATCTCCAGCGTGATGTCCTCCATAAGCACTACCATGACATTTTCTCAATATCTCTTGTTGTTCATATTCAGGAACACATCTTCGCATAATACCATCCACTCCTTCTTTATATAAGTGTGGGTCATCCCAAAAATAATGCCTCAAGTCATAAAAGAATTTCCTTCTTTGCTGAGCTGAAAAGGTTGGAGGCAAGTACTTGGAAACAATAAAGTTAGCGTAATCAGCATACCAAGGACTATCTCGCGAGCTCACCTTTATTGCAGCCAATTGCTCATTTGGAAAACTATCATTAACAGGTATAGGATCATAAGCAATGTTTTCCAATCTAGATAAATTATCAGCAACAGGATTTTCAGCACCTTTCCTATCTACAATATGCAAGTCAAACTCTTGTAAAAGAAGCACCCATCTAATAAGCCTAGGCTTAGCGTCTTTCTTTTCCATAAGGTACTTAATAGCAGCATGATCAGTATGAATAGTGACTTTTGAATCAACAATATAAGGTCTAAACTTGTCACAAGCAAAAACTACAGCTAAGAACTCTTTTTCAGTAGTAGCATAATTCTTTTGAGAATCAAGAGTCTTACTAGCATAATGAATAACATTCAATTTCTTATCTACTCGCTGTCCAAGAACAGCACCTACAGCAAAATCACTAGCGTCACACATAATTTCAAAAGGTAAATTCCAATCAGGTGGTTCAACAACAGGAGCAGTAATTAAAGCCTTTTTCAAAGTTTCAAAAGCTTCCTTACAATCATCATCAAAAACAAAAGGTACATCTTTTTGGAGAAGATTAGTAAGAGGCTTTGAAATTTTAGAGAAATCTTTAATAAACCTTCTATAGAAACCAGCATGACCAAGAATACTACGAATACCTTTAACATCCCTGGGATAGGGCATTTTCTCAATTGCTTCAACTTTAGCTCTATCAACTTCAATACCTTTTCAGAAATTTTATGTCCCAGAACAATTCCTTCATTAACCATAAAGTGACACTTCTCCCAATTAAGAACAAGGTTAGTTTCCTCACATCTCTGCAAAACTTTATCAAGGTTTCGCAAGCAGTTATCAAAAGAATTTCCATAGACAGAAAAATCATCCATGAATACTTCCACAATCTTTTCACAAAAACCATGAAAAATAGCAGACATGCATCTTTGAAAAGTAGCAGGAGCATTACATAAACCGAAAGGCATACGCCTATAAGCATAAGTTCCATAAGGACAAGTGAAAGTAGTTTTCTCTTGATCTTTAGCTCTAACAGCAATTTGTGAAAACCCAGAATATCCATCAAGAAAACAAAAATGAGTGTTCTTAGATAACCTTTCTAACATTTGATCAATGAAAGGTAAAGGGTAATGATCTTTCTTAGTGACTTTATTAACTTTTCGAAAATCAATGCACATTCTATATCCTACAACTACTCTTTGAGGAATAAGCTCATCATTATCATTTGGCACAACAGTAATTCCTCCTTTCTTAGGAACACAATGCACAGGACTTACCCATTTACTATCAGCAATAGGATAAATAATACCAGCTTCAAGGAGTTTTAATACCTCATTTCTTACCACATCCTTCATTTTAGGAATTAGACGACGTTGATGTTCAACAACAGGTTTTGCATCATCTTCCATATTGATGGCGTGTTGGCAAATAGTGGGAGAAATCCCTTTTAAATCATCAAGAGTATATCCAATAGCTCCTCGGTGTTTCCTTAATACCTCCAATAATCTTTCTTCTTCAATACCTGAAAGTTTAGAACTAATAATAACAGGATATGTTTTCTTATCATCAATATGAGCATATTTGAGATTATCAGGTAAAGGTTTTAAATCGAAAACAGGATCCTCTTTGGGTGGTGGCGTGGTACCCAAATCTTCAACCGGTAAATTATGTTTAAGTATGGGTTGACGAATAAATATTTCATCAAGCTCATTCCTTTCTTCCATAAAGACTTCACTTTCATGATCCTCCAGGTGTTGCTGCAAAGGATCGTTAGGAGCAAGAGCAATAGATGCAAGCTGTTCAACTCTAAAATCTTCATTAGGCAATTCAGTTTCATAAGGAGTTTTAGCAAATTTAGAGAAATTGAACTCATAAGATTCACCAGCAAATTTGGTAATAATTTTCTCTTTCTTACAATCTATAACAGCACCACAAGTATTCAGAAAAGGTCTACCAAAAATGATAGGACAAGTTTTACTAGCAGCCGAACCAAGTACTAGAAAATCAGCAGGATATTTAGTCTTACCACATAAAACTTCCACATCTCTAACAATACCAATTGGAGAGATAGTTTCCCTGTTAGCAAGCTGAATAACCACATCAATTTCTTCAAGTTCACAAGAACCAATTTCATGCATGATTTCCCTGTAAAGCTCATAAGGAATAGCACTGGAACTCGCACCAATATCACATAAACCATAATAGCAATGATCACCTATTCTAACAGAAAGCACAGGAACACTAGTTTTCCTAGATTTACTAGGATGTGAAACAATATTAGAAGCATCTTCACAAAAGATGATGTGCCCATCTTCTACACTTTCGGTTACAAGATCTTTAATTATCGCTACAGCAGGTTCAACAGTTATTTGCTCATCAGGTTCTACAGGTTTCTTTGCACTTTTATTAACCACACTAGCTATAATAGAATGTTCCTTTACTTTAACAGGAAAAGGAATTTTTTCAATATAAGGTTCAGGCACAATATGATCAACAGTATGAACTTCAACACTTCTAGCAGGAACAGAGCTAATTTTATCTTTATAAGGCGCATGAAACTTGTTCCACTCCTTTTTAGGAATATCAAGATAAGAGGCAAAGGCCTTAAAACAGTTTGCAATAATTTGAGAGTCAAGTCCATAAACAGCACTAACATTATGAAAATCTTCAGTTCCCATAAAAGATTTAATGCATTCATAATCATAATTTATACCTGACTTTCTACCTTTGTCGTTCTCCCATCCTTCAGTATTCTCCTGGATCCGATCAAGAAGGTCCCATTTAAACTCTTCTTTATTACGTGTAAATGATCCAGAACAAGCAGTATCCAACAAGGTTTTATCTTGAAAAGAGAGCCTTGCATAGAAGTTATCAATAATGACATTACCAGGAAGCTCATGAATGGGACATTTGAGCATTAATGACTTCAATCTCCCCCACGCTTGGGCAATACTTTCTCCATCATGAGGCCAGAAATTATATATAAGGTTCCGATCTTGGTGAATTTCACTTGGAGGATAAAATTTAGAATAAAAGAGGTACAATTTCCTCCCAACCAAGAGAGCGGCCATTCTTCAGCAGTTTATACCAATGTGCAGCTCTACCAGCCAGCGATATAGAGAATAATTTTTTTAACTTCATCCATTGAAATACCTGCACACTTGAACAACTCGCATAATTCATGTAAAAACAACAAATGATCTCCAGGATGGACAGTTCCATCTCCTTCATAGCGGTTATTCGTAACACGTTCAATAATTTTCATAGGTTTTATATGGAATTACCTGCATCTCTGGCGCCTCATCTACTACCTTAGCAGTGGTAGTAGTTTTTCCAAATAGGAATTCAATCGGAGATCTCTCCATAATGAAATAAAGCAGCAGGCAAAAGTAAAAACAGCACGTACAGTAAAAGTTTCCCTTACCAATTCCACTTACCAATAGCGCTTCACTCCCCGGCAACGGCGCCAGAAAATAGTCTTGATGACCCACAAGTATAGGGGGTGTATCGTAGTACTTTCGATAAATAAGAGTGTCGAACCCAACGAGGAGCAGAAGGTGTTGACAAGCGGTTTCGATCAAGGATTCACTGTAAATGCTCACAGACAAGTTTTTAGGAGTTTTTGATATTGCAGATAAATAAAATACAAGTAAATAAAATGCAGTAATAATAATTGCAGCGAGTGGCCCAATCCTTTCTACAGCAAAGGACAAGCCGGTAGGTTTACTTATGATGACCAAACGTTCTTGAGGACACACGGGAATTTAGTCAAGTGCTTTCGCTTCATATAGTTGATTAATCTTCATTGTTTTGATAAGTGTTGTGTGGGTGAACCTATGCTAATGCACCGCCCTTCCTAGGACTAATACATACTTGTGATTATACCCCTCATAAGCATCCGCAAATACAAGAGAGTAATTAAGATAAATCTAACCACAGCCTTAAACTCTGAGATCCTGCTATCCCTCATGCATCGATATACCAACGGGGGTTCAGGTTGCTGTCACTCCGGCAACCCCACAATTGGCAAACGAATACACAATGCATTCCCCTAGGCCCATAAAGGTGAAGTATCATGTAGTCGACGTTCACATGACACCACTAGAAGAATAACACCACAACTTAAATATCAAACCATTAAATATTACTCAACATAGTTCACTACTAACATCTAGACTTCTCCCATGTCCTCAAGAACTAAACGAACTACTCACAAGACATCATATAGATCATGATCAGAGGTGATATAATGATGAATAACAATCTGGACATAAACCTTAATTCAACGGTTTCACTCAATAGCATCAACCACAAGGAGTAATCAACACCGGGAAAGTTTCCCCTATGAACTAGACAAGATTCAACCCTAGATGTTACAGCGGAACGGAGTGGAGCGGTGGAGATGATGGTGTCGGCGGTGGAGATGATGATGATGATGATGATCCCAATGAAGTCCAGCTCGATGACGGTGACGATGGCGATGATTTCCCCCTCCGGGAAGGAATTTCCCCGGCAGTTTTCCCCTGCCGGAGAGCTTTTCTCTCTCTGGTGTTTTCCGCCTCGTGGAGGCGGCGGAATATTTCCTCGATGATCCCCCCGAGCTTAGGGTTTCCAGGGGATGAAGTACGCGAAGGGGCACCGGCAGAGGTGGGCCAGGGCCTCCTCACCACATGGCGGCGCGCCAGCCAAGGGGGCCGCGCCACCACATGGTGAGAGCCCATGGTGGCCCACCTTGGCCCCCCCTTTTGGCTGCCTCCGGCATCTGTGAAAATAGGGACTTCTGGATATTTTCCGTCAATTGTTGATCTTCAGAAATATGGTGTCTTGACGGTGCTTTTTCCAGCAGAATCCTGACTCCGGTGATTTATTCTCAATAATCATGAAACATGCAAAATAGGTAAAATAACATAAGTATCATCTCTAAATATGAATATATCGATGAATAGCAGTAAATTATGATATAAAATAGTGATGCAAAATGGACGTATCACCTAACATAGAGACCTTTTGGTTATTAGTCTCTCTTATACTCCACCAAGATGCGAACTAAATCATAACACCTCAGTAATTAAGATAACTCAGAGTATAGCAATAAGTATCATGACATGAAGTTAAAATAAGAACATGCTAGATCTAGTCATGGAGTAGTGGCAATGGTCACACCCACATCTCCGGTAGCATGGTATTTCTTTTTATCCCTAGTGAGGCAACAAAGTAAGGTAATACCCAAGTGGATCGCAGAACTTTCTCTCACGTTCACTGCACTAGCCACCCCCCGTTACTCCAACTAATGCACACGTTCCCCCTCACACGCTCTCATAAACATGCTTGATCATGACAAGTAAATAAGAACGGGGTACATAATATGCATCTACTTTCATAACTGAAACAAAACCATTGCAATCTCAAACATATATTAACTCATAAAAAGATCCACCACAAAGGTATTACATAGATGACCGTAATCATGTTCAGCAGCTCATACGGTACTAATTAGTGAAGCTCAAGAGAGAGAGATACATAAGTTACTTCCACAAACCCATAGTCCAGAGGTGGACTACTCCCTCTTCATCATGGAGACGGTGGAGAAGTCGTTGGAGAAGATGGAGACCACGCCGGCAGCGCCCCGCCGGAGTTTTCCCCCTCCAATCTGCAACTCCAGGTCTCTGTTTCGGTGTTTCTGTGTTTCTGCGGCGCTCCTTCCAGAAGTCGGGGGACTATTTTTATAGGGTAGGTCAAAACGGAGTCGGTGGAGGAAAGATCGACGGCAACGGAGCTCCGAGGCCCAAAAGGGGGGTCCCACGCGGCCAGGTACCTGGCCGCGTGGGCCCACTCATCTGGCCCTCGGGCCTCCGCTTGTTTGCTTCCTTCGCTCCCACGCTTTGTTCCTTCCAAAAACTGATGCTCGTAAATTTCCAGGTCATTTGGACGTCGTTTGGGTCCCTGAAACATTAAAATATAGAAATAGGGTTTTCTGCCTGCGCAGGGTTAATTCCATAAAAATAGGAAACATAAATATTCCCAAAATCATTATAAAACAGTGATATAACCCTTATATGATGCAAATATGACTGGAATATAAGTAAAATAATGCAAAGTTCATGTATGCATTTTACATGCATCAACATCCCCAAGCTTAACCTATACTCGTCCTCGAGTATGAAGGTGATAAAACTAACATGGACTTTGCAATTTAATACTATCAATGGATATCAAAGATGATTACTATTGCTACATAGAGTCAAATGATTCATTCTTAAAAGGAGTAGCAATATGCAAGATAGTTTATGAAGTGATATCAAGTATTCAATGCAAGGATGTTCAATGATAATTCACAAAGTGTAACATAAGAAAAAGTACTATGGACCACATGTATGCATAATGATAAGTAAGAACATCCTACAATGGTCATAGAGTATTGATGAAAATCTGAATATAAAAGGTGGACACTTTGGAAAGATATATATATGAGTAGAGGTAAAGCATGAATAATTTCATCTAACTTCTGAACTTCTCTACTTAAGTTAATGATTGTAATGTGGTAATCCTTGGTGTCAAGCTCTCATTCCCCTATCATAGCATCTTGAATGATTAAGTTTAAAGTGAAAGCAAATATGAGTAGTGTGCTTGACAAAGTACAGGTTGAAAGTCTCATGCCCCTTGAATACAAGTACCTACTCCATGTGTTACTCAACTTGGAAAACAAAGCAAGTTCAAGTTAAATATCATTGTAAGTAATAATAGTATCATTAAGAGCGTCAACTGGGGTACCTCTTGTCCCAGGATATGGAACAAGCCCATATCAAAATGACAAGACAAACAAACACAATGAACAATCTCAACACCCTTTTTATTTACCATTAGATAGCTTTTTATTGTAAGGTGTATCACAGAAGGTTCACCATAGCATGTAAGTAAATTTCCACCATGAATGATGCATGGCTTAGATTAGCGGCCCAGGCGTCTCTCTAACCATTTATACAAACTCATTTAAACTCACTTCATTTCCACATTTATTTCACCCATGGTAAGCATCCATAAACAAAAGTACATGATATCAACTAAATGAAATGAAGTGCATGTTGAAAGCTTGCCATGTGACAGCACATATGAGCTAACTCTCAACCAAAGACATTTGTCAAGCCACAACATCATAATTTTAATCACAATGGGTCATGTTTATTTATGCAATGAAAGTAAAGTGTGCATCAAGTTCGAGAGAGCTCTATAACCAACTTTTCCCATAACAATCAACAACATAAGCATTTTCATTCAGAGGTATAGATAACACAAATATCATGATAAACATACTCGGAATAGCATAAAGCTAATAGGTAGATATGGTGGACTCACTGGAAAAACTTTGGTTGAAGGTGTTGGAAACAAGTTTTTGCTTGTTGGAATTTTTGGGCTAGCAAGAGGGAGAAAGTTGACCATCTAAATGCATGCATGAGTGTCCATAGAACTAACTAATCCATGTTAAACAAAGTAAAATAACATTCAGCATCAAAACATGAATAAAAGATAGCTCTTGATAAAATACTTGCAAATTATTACTCATTAACAAGCTCATGAATCATGCAACTATATGTATCTTTTAAAATCAACTCAACATCCCTTTTCCCAATCTTATAATAGCATCCAACATAATTCAACCCAAATTTCCAGTAGCTCTCTCATATATAAATGATAGTGTGGTGGTCTCACAAAATAAAAATCAAACCAAACAAACAAAAAGACGCTCCAAGTTTATGCGATAAAGTGTTTCGATCGAAAAACAGAAGTTAGACGTGTGCAAACCGAGAGTGTGTAGGTCCAGTGGGGTTGTCTTCACATCCCCAAGCTTATGGTCTTCACCATCCTTGGATAGCTCTTGGTGCATCTCCTCTAATCCCTGTGAAAAAACTTCAAAACACCGTTTCTCCCATTTCTTTTTCTGTGGGGTGCATTAGTAGTGATAAACAAATAGATTTCTTGCTGCATATAATCCTTAGACAAAAATTCATATGAATGTCCAGAAAGTGTATAATGTTGTATGCCTACTCATAAACTCAATTGGATCAAAAAGATTCAAGTTAAAAGTTCTAAGCATGCATCAAACAAAATGGGACAGAATCTGTCCAGAAAAACAGCAGCAGCAAAACGTATTTTTCTACCCTACTTAACTTTGTCGAAAATTCCGAAAAATTCATGCATACAGAGGATGAAATTGCAACTACAGTTTAAATATGAGCTCATTCGGAGTTACAGAATAAGAATTAAAAATCATACCGTGCACAGATTCGTGCAGGAATAAAATCTCCGAACGCTATAAGCAACTTCTTCAACCAAAATGAGTAAAACTTGGCACTTTATTAAAAATTCCAGAAACTAAACTAAACACAAGTCTCTTGTTACAGCAAGAGGACACAAAGAAAATCACAAATAAAAACAACCGGGTTGCCTCCCGTAAAGCGCTTTCTTTATAGCCATATAGCTAGGCTTCTTACTTGATGTTTATTGTGGACGAAGCTCATGAGGGAGCTTGAACTTTGGGTGTCCCTCTTCCTTGGGAAGTGTTCCATGCACTTCTTGTGTGGAAACTGAAACTTCACATTCCCTTCTTTTGAATCAATGATAGCACCTGTAGTACGAAGAAAAGGTCTTCCAAGAATAATTGGACTAGAGGTTTTATTCCCCATATCCATGATTAGAAAATCAACAGGCACAAATGTCATATGTAACTCTACCATAACATCACTTACTTTCCTAAAGCATGTTTAATGGAATCATCAGCAAGTGCAAGTTCAATAGAGCATTTTTCAAGATTTTTCAATTCAAGTACTTCATATAGTTCTTTAGATAAAACAGAGACACTAGATCCTAGATCAAGTATAGCATGGTGTGTCTCTTTTCCAATGGTTACTAGGACTTTGGGAATCCATATATCCCCAAGCTTAGGTGGTATCATAGCCTCTTGGTTGTACCTAGCAATCTTTTCTTTCAAGACATGATTAGCAATATAAGAACCAAAACCAGCTTGGTTAAGTTGATGGAAGGATCACTTGCAAATTTTTGTAAGATAGATATTAATTCATGCAAGCTACAATTCTCTAAGTCAAGCAATGGTTCCTTACTTCACTAAGCATTTTAACTTCCTCAACTTTCTCTCTTTCATTACCATAATAGTTTCCTTAGCAATTCTCTCTTGCTCATGAATATGTTCCCAAGATTTATTTATAACCTCTTGACAATATTTAATTGTTTCCTCATGTTTTTGAGCTATAATGGTGTTCTTTAATGAGGAAACTTCCTTAGTGAGCTGATCTACCCTTTCAAACAAAGAGTCTTGTTTTTCAAACTTAGATATAAATTCCTTATTAAGCTCCTTTTGAGTAGATATAAATGATCTAATGGTGTTTTCCAAATCACTAGAAACATTACCACTAGTATATATTTGTTTGGCACATATGGGGGTTTATTATAAGAGTTATAATTGTTGTTACCATACCCATTATTACCATAGTTCCTAATGAAGTTGACATCAATATTTTCAGGATTATTACCAACTAGTTCTTGCAAAGGCACATTTTCAATATTTTGTTTATTAATGAAAGCAAGAATAGTATCCATTTTAGATGACAAATCATTTGTTTCTTCTATGGAGTTCACTTTCTTAGAAGGATTAGGTGCTCTATCAGTATGCCATTGACTATAGTTTTGCAAAATGCTTTCCAATATGTTCTTAGCTTCTACTATAGTTTTTCCCATAAAAGCACCTCCAGCAGCAGAATCAAGAATATTTCTAGACATGTAATTTAGACCATTGTAAAAAGAGTGTAATATGGTCCATTCGTTGACCCCATGTGATGGACAAGTTCTAAGCATAAGTTTAATCCTATCCCAAGCCATAGCAACATGTTCATTTTCATTTTGCCTAAAAGAAAGAATGTTGTTTCTATTTTGCAAAATTTTAACAGGAGGATAGTATTTCTTAATGAAAGCTTCTTTTAAATCATCCCAAGTTTTAATGCTATCAATAGGTAATGAATGCAGCCACTCTTTAGCTTTTCCTCTAAGTGAGAAAGGAAATAACTTCAGTTTTAGAATATCACTTTCCACATTTTTAAATTTCTGCATGTCACATATTTCAACAAAATCATGAAGATGCATAGAGGCATCCTCCATAGCACTACCGCCAAATTGTTCCCTAGTTATCAAGTTCAACAAACTAGGACTTACTTCATAACTCTCAGCATTTATCTTAGGTGTGGCAATGGGCCTAGCAATAAATTGATCATTTGGAGTGTTTGTGTAATCACACAACTTAGTTCTTTCTCCCATTTTAGCAAGTTTTTATGTGTTTTTTAATTTTTTATGCAAAACTGAAAATAAATATGCAAACCGAATATAATGCAAACAATGAACAAAACAAGATAAATTGCTTTGAAGGTAAAGATGGATAAGATGATGCTCACGTAGGTGCAACCTCCCCAAGCTTAGGTGTTAGCACAAGTTGGTGATGAAGTTGACTTGGTGAGATATCCTTGGATAAACCCGGCACCAGAAAACAGAGCTAGTGCAGGGACCCTTGGATAAACCTTTCAGCAATGATTCCCCGGCAACGGCGCCAGAAAACAGTCTTGATGGCCCTTCACGTAGTTACCTGCGTGAAAAGTAAATGGGTTAGGTTGAGACTCCAAGTGCAGAGTGTGTAGTAAGTGGAAGACGTGTTTTCCCCACGAGGGGTGACTCGAGGGTTTAATATCGAACTCTCGGGGAATCAGTAGTGAAGATTTATCTTTCCTATCCTTCTTTTGGTTACCTACAAAACAAAGTAAATGTTTTGGTCCTCAACCTCACCTAGTGGTTGTCAAGCACAAGGTGTGAGAATGATATCAAGATAATATGCAATGCAAACAAGAAATAAATATGCAATGGTGGTAAATAAATATGCAAGGATGGTGGTAGCAATGATAAATGATATTTTTGGGTTTTATATGATGAATGCAAGATGTAAAAGTGTTTTTGTATTTTCGGATTTAAAATGGCAGAAAAGTGGTAAAAGTGTTGGAAAGGTGTTTCTTATGATTAAAAATGGACCGGGGTTCATGGTTTCACAAATGCACTCTCTCTTTAATAAAGTGGTAGACAATGGAACACTAGAGTTGACATATGAGATTGCAACACAACAGTTTAATGACAAGTTATAATTATATGGGCATCACGTCCTAACATAGAGACCTTTTGGTTATTAGTCTCTCTTATACTCCACCAAGATGCGAACTAAATCATAACACCTCAGTAATTAAGATAACTCAGAGTATAGCAATAAGTATCATGACATGAAGTTAAAATAAGAACATGCTAGATCTAGTCATGGAGTAGTGGCAATGGTCACACCCACATCTCCGGTAGCATGGTATTTCTTTTTATCCCTAGTGAGGCAACAAAGTAAGGTAGATACCCAAGTGGATCGCAGAACTTTCTCTCACGTTCACTGCACTAGCCACCCCCGTTACTCCAACTAATGCACACGTTCCCCCTCACACGCTCTCATAAACATGCTTGATCATGACAAGTAAATAAGAACGGGGTACATAATATGCATCTACTTTCATAACTGAAACAAAACCATTGCAATCTCAAACATATATTAACTCATAAAAAGATCCACCACAAAGGTATTACATAGATGACCGTAATCATGTTCAGCAGCTCATACGGTACTAATTAGTGAAGCTCAAGAGAGAGAGATACATAAGTTACTTCCACAAACCCATAGTCCAGAGGTGGACTACTCCCTCTTCATCATGGAGACGGTGGAGAAGTCGTTGGAGAAGATGGAGACCACACCGGCAGCGCCCCGCCGGAGTTTTCCCCCTCCAATCTGCAACTCCAGGTCTCTGTTTCGGTGTTTCTGTGTTTCTGCGGCGCTCCTTTCCGAAGTGCGTGGGGACTATTTTTATAGGCGGTTTTTGGTCAAAACGGAGTCGGTGGAGGAAAGATCGACGGCAGCGGAGCTCCGAGGCCCAAAAGGGGGCACTAGTACAGAACGACACATCGGATACCCCTCTATGAAAAACGGCAGGTGTTAGGCGACAGAGAATCGCGATTTTAGCGTTGCGGACGAGGCCTGGCAGAGGCTGGTCCGTCAACATTGGTTACGGAGAATTTTATATCTCCGTTACCAAAAGTATTGGCAACGGTCATAAATTTGTCTCCGTTTCCAATATGTATCTCTATGGCTATGGTTGTTTATGTATATCCGTTTGCGATGTGCTTGGGAAATTGCAGTTGCAATTTGGAAGCGCGCCTGTTCAATGCGGCTTAATTCACGAGGGATTGGAACCGCCTGATCGACGCTAATAAAATGTGACTGGAACCCGTGAAGCCAGGCAGGTCCCGCATTCTCCCCTTCGTTCTCTCCCACATTATCTACCACACTAGCACAACCGCCATGGCGGAACCCTGGTGCAGAACGAGGAAGTCCCGAGCGACGACGCGAGCGCGGAAGACCGCGGTGAAGTTCCATGGTGGGATCAAGATGGGCCGCCGGACTCAGACCCCGACGACTCGGACCCGCCATCTTCACGCTCTGTAGAAGACGACTCCGACGACTCGGACCCGCCGTCTTCACGCGAAGGAGAAGACGACTCCGAAGAGGACGAGTCGCCGGAGGAAGAGGAGCCGGAGGACCCACTGGAGCCATATTATTCTAGCCAGGAAGAATACGACGCCGACGACGACGACGACGAGGCGTCGGAGGAGGCGCTGGAGGAGGAGGCATCGGAGGAGGCGCCTGAGGAAAAGCAACCGGCAAGAAGCGACGCCGCGCCGCGGATGACAATGGCGCGAGGCAGGGCGTAAGCAGAACAAGTAAGAGTAGATAGTTAGTTCAATTACTCTATCGATCCTTTGTAAGTAGGCCCAGTGTGTCAGTGAAGAATTAGAGGAAACGGTTGTTTATCGCCTCCGTTTGCGATGTTATTATATGCTATAAATGTGCCACTGCGGAAACCCTAACGCTCTCGCTCTCACTCTCACTCTCACTCCACAGTCATAGTGTGGCGGCGGCTCCAGACCTAACCCTTATCTCGCAGATCTGAGCGGCGCGTCCGGCCGGCATCGCCGCCGTGCATCTTCCCCCAGCGGCGCGTCCCCAGCGGCGCGTCGGCGCATCTTCCCCCAGCGGCGCGTCGTGAGCCGCCGCGCATCCCCCCCCAGCGGCGCGTCGTGAGCCGCCGCGCATGCCCCCAGCGGCTCGTCGGCGAGCCGCCGCACATCTTCCCCGAGTATGTCGCCGACGCGGATCTATTGGTCTATTGCCGTGCATCTTCCCCGGGTATGTAGCCGACTAGATCTTACATTTTGTTTAAAGTAGCACCGAAAACTTGTCTAGTATTTGAAGTCTAGTATTGTGTTCTGTCTAGTGCCGATGATGAATACACCCCTCGACACTAGATCTTACATTTTATTTAAAGTAGCATCTACCGATCTAGTATTGTAGTACTGTCTAGTATTGTAGTATTGTGTTCTGTCTAGTATTGTAGTACTGCCGATGATGAATACACCCCAAACACTAGATCTTACATTTTTTTAAAGTAGCATATAAAACTTGTCTAGTATTTGAAGTCTAGTATTGTGTTGTGTTTGTTTTTAGTACTGCCGATGATGAATACATTACCTTCAACTTGTCTAGTATTTGAAGTCTAGTATTGTGTTGTGTTTGTTTTTAGTATTTGAAGTCTAATAGATTAATTTCAACCCTTTGTCAAGTGTTAATCCTCGTTATGGTTTTGTGTAGCTAGTGTATGAAGTAATAGTATATTTCGGCGACAATGCATAAAAATGGTGAGGCAATTGAAGGTAACATCACCTTCAAGTTCTGCCTCCAAATCGTTTCGATCGGACAGCAAGCACACGGATATAGGCGCTTAAGGTGTAAACTGTTTTCATCTTAAATTGTATTTATGTCATGTAGCATCATATTTGGCTCTTTTCTAACTAGACATCCATGTATTTTATATGCAAAGCGCCATGCAGATCCAAACAAGTTTTAAAAGAGCTAAATACAAAGTGGATCATATCCGTGAACCGTCGCTGTTCTGACGTTTCGCTGCACTGTTCAAAACACTTTTTTAATTAAGAGTGTCTTGGACAGTGTGGCCGAAATGTCACAGCGGTGACGTTTATATTTCGGCGACACCGTCCAAGATGGAGCAAGCCTCGCTATGAAGAATTTGGCAAGATTAATTTGCTAAGGAGGCTTGCGAGCTCGGTGTGGTTTCTTGTCTTTAGTTTCTCCATCTATTTTGTGTATGTGTGTAGCAATTTGGCTGCAGATGTGATTTGGAGAAGCATGAAACCGCTACTCGAGTCTTTTGCTAGGTCGAATTCCGTTTTCGGCGCTTCGGAACTGAGGAAAGGTGTAGCTGGAGAAGAGTGGATTGTCATAAAAGTTAAGTTTAGGAGAGGCATGAGAATGATAGGATTAGCGAGGCATGAGAATGATAGGATTAGCGAGGCATGTGTAAATCATCTTTTGATGCTATGTAATGATGACAATTCTTATATACGTTATGAATGGATTTGGTAGCAACTTTGTGCTTCTGCTGTGAGATTTTGAATGTAATTTGGCAACCGAATTGCTCCTGTAGGCTTCTGAAAGAACCTCAATGCAAACGAGTAAAATAGAATCTCCGTTACTGATGCACCGATACATCGGAAACGGAGATGGGTCCGCAACCGTAGCCAACTTATGCCTCATCGTGATAGTTTTTTGTCTCCGTTACCGATGAAGGCCTTCACATCAGTGACAGGGTCGTGGACACGGACCCTTTCTCCGTTGCCGAAGGGGTTTTTTGGCCCGTTTCCGATGTGTCGTTCTGTACTAGTGGGGGGTCCCACGCGGCCCATGTACCTGGCCGCGTGGGGCCACTCATCTAGGCCCTCGGGCTTCCGCTTGTTTGCTTCCTTCGCTCCCACGCTTTGTTCCTTCCAAAAACTGATGCTCGTAAATTTACAGTCATTTGGACGTTGTTTGGGTCCCTGAAACATTAAAATATGGAAAATAGGTTTTCTGCCTGCGCAGGGTTAATTCCATAAAAATAGGAAAATCATGAAATATTCAAAAATCATTATAAAACATTGATATAACCCTTATGATGCAAATATGACTGGAATATAAGTAAAATAATGCAAAGTTCATGTATGCATTTTACATGCATCAGAAGGCGACGAGCGCGCTTTCCTATTTGTCGGTGAGGCGGGCGCCAATGGTGATGGAGCGAACTCCGTCACTGGTTAGCGCCACCTTCTTGGTCAGCTGCGGATCGCCATGGAATGGCGCCTTCTTGGGGGAGTAGATGTGGAGCCCCCAGGGTGCCCTTCGCCCCGGGGAGAGCCCCAACATCATCCTCCTGTACACCTTGAGGGACATCCGCCATGATTGCCACCGTCTGGTTCAGCTGGTGAACGCAGTAGATAGCATCGTCGATGTCGGCCTTGACTTTGATCACGCCCCACGGCGCCGGAATCTTCAGCATGTTGTAGGCGAAGTGGGAGACGGCCATGAACTTGGCCAGAGCAGGTCTGCCAAGTATGCCGTTGTACGGAGCGGGGTGTCGGCGATGTCGAAGACGATTTCCTCGGTGCGGAAGTTCTTGGAGTCGCCGAAGGTGACGGAAGGGTGATCTTCCCGAGGGGTCGAGTAACACTTCCGTTCACGCCTTGGAACACTCCGGTGTCTTGCAGGCGAGACAGGGGAATTTGAAGGATAGCCAGGACCTTTGCCGTCAGCAAGTTGAGGCTGGAGCCTCCGTCGACCAGCATCTTGGTGACCTTGTAGTTGTGGAGACGGGCGACACGATCAGCGCAGAACCCCGGCAGTGTTGGCAGGGTGGTCTCTGGGTCGAAGGTGATGACTTGACTGGACCAGTCCAGGGGCTTGGACGGAGCAGAAGCAACCGCGTTCAGCTCCCGGACAAGTCTCTTGCAGGCGCCGTTGGAGGGAGGCAGAGAAGACCCTCCGTGGATGCACCCGACAACTCCAGTGACTTCTTGATACTTCCCGCCGTTGCCTCCTTGGGGAGCCGGAGCTTCCCCGTTGCCGCGTGGGCGGCCTCTGGAGTGTTGTACCCGCGACCACCTTGACCGCCCGTCCTCCTCCACGGCCCCGCGGCCACCGCCTCGGTTCCACCACGGCCGCCTCCGCCTTGGCGACCCGTGGGACAGTCACGAGCGATGTGCCCGGCAGTGCCGCAGTTGTAGCAACCGTCTTGACTGACCCCGTCAGCTCGGCGTTGCTCCCGGATGGCGAGGTTCTTGAGCATGCGGCAGTCCTTGAGCAGTGGTTGCCTTCTGGATGGATGTGGCACCAGGGATCACCTTCACCTTCTTCCTCGGAAGTCGGCGCGGGCTTGGCTTCTTCGGAAGAGGCTCGGTGACGAAGATCCGCTTGTCGGGTCCAGGGTCCCGCTTCTTGTTCTTGGCTGGAGTGACCTTGTCCTCGGGTTCATCCTCCCCGGGAACTTGACTCCTTCTTCAGCTCGAGCGCACCGATCTGCAAGCTCCCAGAGCTTACGCAGACTCGACGCGATGGATGCTCAGCTTCTCGCGCATCTTGGGTTGCGGACGTTGGCGTGGAAGGACTGGATCACCAACTCCTCCTTGATGCACGGGATGGTATTCATCTTCTGGGTGAAGCGCTGGATGAACTTGCGGAGAGTTTCACCCGGCAGCTGCTTGAAGTCGTGGAGATCACTGGGAGCCCCCGGGCGCTCGTACCCGCCTTGGAAAGCCCCCAGAAACTGCTCCTTCAGTGCCCGCCAGGAACGGATGGAGCACTTGGGAAGGTTGAGAAGCCAAGTCTGGGCATCTCCCTTCAGGGCCAACGGGAACCAGTTGGCCATCATGACCTCGTCAGCCCCGGCAACCATTGCAGCAAGAGAGTAGATCTGCAGAAAGTCCCGGGGGTTCGTGGTGCCGTCGTAGCGGAGAACGTCGATCTTGAATTCTTGGGCCAGTTGAAGTGGCGGAACTCGGGGCGAGGCGAGGCAGCCTTCGGCGAGGTCGATGCCCCGATCTTCCCGGCGGTGACGTTCTCGGCGACGCTCGATGCGGGTGCGCATATCCTCGTTCTGACGGCTGTTGAGCTCGTCACGAAGATCTGGGTTGCGCGAGGTAGACGACCCGATGGAGATGGCCTCGCCGCGATCGCGGTTTAGCCGATCAGCCATCGGTGGTGCGGTGCGAGGAGGCGCCGTCTTAGCTTGACGTTCACCACGAGGCTGGCCTCGGGATCACGTGTCTTGTCTTGTGCTGCTCCGGGATCGTCGACGGTGGGAGCTTGAGTGGGTTCGACCCACGGACCACCATCGGCGAAGTCGAGGAGCCTCTCGACGCGAGTCCTCCATTCTTGGTAGACCTTGGGATCGCCGCTGCTTGGAGGGAACTGCATCAGGGCCTTGGCAGCGACTAGAGCATCATGGCGAGCTTGCGCGTCCGAAGGCGAGTGCGCGGAGGTCTTTCTTGGATGCTCGTGGATCCCCGCTGGGGCGAACGCCGTGGTTCCCTCCTCCAGCGGTGGGCTCCTTGCTAGCGCCATTGCAGACGCTCTTCTCCCCCAGCGAGGAGGCATGGTGGTGCCTTTGGAGCCGCCGCTCCGCCAGGGCCGTTGTCCTTGTCGCGACCGTCCACTTCGTCCGGCGCCACCCTCTCCATGGGAGGCGGGGACGGAGAGACGCTCCGCCGCGCGCCAGCAGCACGGCGTTCAGCTGAAGCTTGAGTGCGTGAGGGAGAAACCGGCTTGGACGCCGCAGGGTCTCCCTTCTTCTTCGGCGGCATGCTTGACGAAGAACTTGCCGATGAACTTGATGAAGATGAAACCAGCGCTTGCGCCCCCTACCTGGCGCGCCAGATGTCGTGTCTCGATGCACGGACACCGGGAGTATAGGATACCCCCTTTTAGGTTCGGCACGGGGCGCGAAGGAGGCTGAGAATCGTCTTCTCGGGCGGAGTCTAGATCAAGCTCTCCTCTCCACGATCAAAGCATGCAACCAAAGGGACACAAGGAGCTACCCAGGTTCAGGCCGCCCGGAGGCTAAAAGCCCTACTCCTGCATGTCTGGATTGATGGGTTCTTCATAGTGTGGCTTACAATGGAACCTCCCGGATGGGGTACCCGGAAGGGTTTTGGCTGGAGGTAGAAGAAGGACAGATCCTGACCCGGAGGAGATCACCTTCCCCTCTACCTTCGCAGCCCTAGTCTAGTCTTGCTCTGGTTCGACTTGTTCCTTGGTTCGACCTCTCCCCTCCTCCGTGCCTTGGTCCTCCTTTTATAGGCTAAGGGGTTGCCACAGGGTCACGTGAGGGGCACGAGGGACCTTCGCGTGAAGGACCCTCCTTATCTTGTTTAGGGGAGACGTGGCCTCTTCTCAGCCTAGCGTCTCCCTTGGGTTAGGTGGGAGCGTCCGCCTTGGGGTGGACAGGGGCTGACACCACCACGGGCTGTGCTTCCTGCCCGCGCTACCTTCGCCTTGCTTCCCAAGTCTTCTGAGGTCTTCTAGCGTGAGGTGGAGAGCTTATCCACAGTGATGTGGGGAAGTACCCGAGAGGGAGCCTGGCCTCCTGCCGGGAACTCGGGCTCTCGGGTCCTTCCTTGCCTTCTTGCTTGGTTCGGGGACCCGGCAGGTCCCCAGGACCGGAGCCCTTTGTCGATGTAGGCCTTGCTTGGCCTTCGCGGGGCGGACGGTGAACCCGCCAGCTTGACTTGAGTCTTGGTCTTGTCCATCTTCATCTTGGGCCCACATGGGGTGGACCCACTTTGGCAGCACTAGGGGAACCCCGTGTTCCACTGCTGCGACAGGGTGTTTCATATGAATTAATCGAACTCGTTACATTATTCATCGGCATATGGGTTTGTGGGGTTGCCGATGCATGAGAGTTCGAATACACATGTTGCATGTTGCTAAAACAAGGTGAAGCATGGAGATTATTTTGCATCGGCTTTTGCACATAGTAAGAACTAGGGCTAGCCGATACAGTAATCATATCAAAAGATCTACTAACGTCAACATAAGAGTAATTTGCATCTACACAAGGAGATCGTGAATTCATGTTACCGATATAGATTGCAGTTTCTTGATGCGCTCCTCGTAGTAAGAACGGGTTGGAGACCATTCGCTTCTTCCCCAGCGGAGTCGCCAAAAAAGTGTGTTCGCATACGAACATGTCACGTGTACCCACGGCGCCGAGGGAGATGCTCCGCAACTCACTCCGCGGGAGGCTCGCCGGATGCGCGATACGCAAGACAATCCGGCGGACGCTTTTGTAGACCCGAAACCCCGCTCACCCGGGAGGGACCCCGTCAGGGCTCGCGCGGCTATGGGTTGCCCTAGGTCGGACTGACCGCCCCTAGAGTCTCGTGGATTTGCAGCCTCCAATATTGAAGAAAGATGAAGAACGAGAAGAAAGATACAAGGGAGAGGGATAAAAGTAGATGAACACGAAAAAGTAGTAGATGTGTTTGTTCGATTGGTGTTGGTTCAATCGGCCGTCACCTCTCATGTATATAAGAGTCGACTGGACTTCCCGTGCAAGAAAAAGGTTTGGATTCACGTCCAAAACCCTAATTTGGGTCCAATTCGGATGGTCTGACCCGAACCTTCCAAAATTGTTCGGTCTGCACTTTCTGGGTCATTTTTGAGGTAGTAAACGACTCCGGATCGAAATCTCATAAAAATATAAGTTGTTCGCCTCGAAAAAACGAAGAACTTTCCTTTTATAAACGTTTTTTCCATTTGACGCCATCTGGACCTCTCAAATTCAATCGGAAGCAAATCGATATGTTTTTTAGTATTTCCTGATTGCACTCACCCGAGGGCAGAGGACGTCTGTGGTAGGGCGACCTGCCTGTGGCCTTTGCCTGCTTCGTGTGCGCCAAAGGACAGAGCATGTCTATGGTAAGGTGCGCACAATATTTGAGCTCCACAAGTTGCATATGACCTCGGATTGAGATGATCCAAAAACCAAAGTTGGTTGTCTCGATGATACGCACAACTTTCGTTCACATTATATTTTCATCTGAGATAATCTTGTTGATACCTCTTTCTAAGCCAAAATCGGTCGTTAACACTATGTTAGGAGAGCGTTGAGTGACTTGTGAATGCACCCCGGGCCGTCGATGACTTCCAAAGATATATAGGGAATGTGTCCTTGTATTGAATGAGGAGAGACTGAGCTCTCTACCCCTTAGAGCATCTCCACTCGCGCCCCCTAAAACACGTCCGGATTTGAGCCGGCACGAGCGCTTTGGGAGCGCGTCCAGACCAAACAACGCGTTTGGGGGCGCCCTCTTCCCACTCGCCGCCCCCAAACAGACGCCCCAAATAAGCATTTTTTGCAAATTCAAACTGTTAAAATTGATCAAAGTCTTGGCAACAGAAATTCAAAGTCTATGCCACACAAATTTATAGGCCACACAAGTTCAAAGTCTAGGCCATCACAAAAAGAGATGCATGGTGCGCGACGTCCTCGCCGGGAGCGAAATCAGGCGGTCATGTCGACGTTGTCGTCGTTGAGCAAGCCCTCGCGGAGGGTGCCGTCGAGGAAGCCCTCGCCGTTGGTCGCGCCGCCTGGGGCCGTGGGTGTCGCCGTGGGCGCCGAGGATGTCGTGGCTGGTGTCGAGGATGCCGTCACCGAGGGTGGTGCGAGGCCCATCTCTTGGAAGATCGCCAAGCGCAGCAGTTCGCACGCCGCCTTCGCCTGTGGATCCAGGGACGAGACGTCGGCCGTGAGGATCATGAAATCCTCGCGCCTTTTCTACACGACGACCTTGGACTTCTTGAGCTCCAGCTTCATGTTCGTCTTCTTCATCAGCGTCGCCTACCTTGCATCATTGGCGACGCGCCTCTCGTTGGAGTTCTTGGAGATGTCGGAGGCCAACTTGTCGATGGATGCCTGCGTCCTCTCCGAGCCAGCCACCACCGCAGCCGCCGCCTTGGCTTTTTTGTTCCCCACCGGCTGTCCCTCCGACGCCAATCCAGGTTCAGTCACCTCGCCTGAGCCGCCCTTCTTCAATGCCAAGCGGAGCTTCTTCCATTTCTCGCAGTTTTGGAGCTTCCGAAAGCAATGCATCAAATGGAACTCCCTCTTGTTCATCTCCCGGTACCATGTGAGGGCGTCGATGAACTAGAAATGCAAGAACATGTGCATTACTCTCTTGCCGGCGATCAAATGTGAACAAAGAGAAGAAGGCGATCAAACTTACTTGGTCGGTCGATGATTTGCCGCTCTCGGGTCTTCCAAGAATGTTCTCCAAACAACCATGGAACGTGTTGACAACCTTTCGATTGATTCCCCACCTATGTGAAAGGGCATTTTAATTGCGGTCCATGAACACCTTGTTGTATTCCTTGGTGAACTTCCGCTCATCGAACTTAGTTTTTATCCTCTTCCAATATGAATCGCTGGTTTGGTTGGCGCGGTGATTGGGTCCATGCTCACCGCCTTCCAAGAGTCGACCAAGCACTCGTCCTCCTTGTTCTTCCAACTAATGCCTCGGCTGCCTTTCTTCTTCTCTCCCGACGGATCCATGCTCCCGTCGGCCACAACCTCGCCGCCTTCTTCATCTTCATTGTCCTCTTCTCCATCCTCGTCCCCTTCCTCATCTTCAATCGACTGGCTGTCATTGATCATGTCGTTCATGGCGGCGACGCGTATCTGCACACACACACACGCCGTTCATGCCGAGGCGCAAAACAGGGCGACCACGAACCATGCAAAGAGTCGACGCCCATACCTGACTGCTGTTGAAGACGCCCGGCGTCGTTTAGTCGAACAGGTTGCTCGCGCCGACGTCGAAGGATAGACTGCGGCCGGCTTGGTTGCTCGCCGCACCGACGGTGTCCCTGCGCATGACCGGTGAACTGTACGCCTCGTTGAGATCGACTGAGAAGCCATGCGGGAACGTGGCGTTCGGGTCGAAGCCGGCGTAGCCGCGGACTCGAAGTCGAGAGAGTCCTTGGGCTCGGGAAGACCTTGACATCGGGAGATGGGTGGCGGAGTCGTGGATGTACGGCGAGTTACCTGCCGAAGAGCTTCTTGACCGACCGGCGTCGGCGGCGCTGCTCACTTGGCTTCCACTTGGGAAGAAGAAGCCTTCGATGCCTGCGACATGGACGCGAGGTTAGCCGCCGCCAGCTGCGCCATTTGCGCCAACTCCGCCTTGGTGCGCCGCCGCCCGTTGCGCTCCTCCGTGCCAAACTTGCGGCGGAGACAGTCTCTTTCCCATTCATCTACCGACATCCCCTCCGGCTTTTCCATGGGAGGACGCGGCTTGTTGCGATGCTTGACGCCGAGCGTGCCTCCCATTGGCGCCTTCGCCTTGGTCTTTGGAGTGCGCGGTTTTGGTGGCGCGCGCGGCGGAGCCATGGCGGCGAGGACGACAGAGAGGAGAGGGGGAAAATGGCAGATCTGGCGAAAATGGCGGAGGGGAAAGGGAAAAGAGGGCGAGTTTGGCGCGCATTTCTCCTCTCTCTCTATGGCAAGGGTTGGGCCGGTAGCGCCGGACGAAATTTGGGTTGCGCCCGGTTGGGGCGCGCGAGTGGAAGCCGTTTTTGGCTCGACGCACCCCTAAGGCCTTTGGGGGAGGGGGCTTTGAGGGCGACGAGTGGAGATGCTCTTAGAGATTTATATAAGGAAGGGGTACTTGACAAATGATCAACGCCACCCTTCAGGGTGGTAGGTGTGAGGGGTAGGTAATGTTTTGTCCACTAGTCAATGAGAGAGGAGATGGCTGTGTGATCTATGGTGGACTAGTTCAACTAGCACTCCACCTAATGGCTTCTTGCTCCATGGGCCCATCTTATTTACGTGGTAACGTTTGATCCACTAATCATGAGAGATGTGAATGATAGAGGAGATGGCCGTGGTCCATGGTGGACTAACCCAACTAGAACTCCACCTAATTGCTTCTTGCTTCATGGTCTCCATCTCATTGACGTTAACTAGATTTGGTTTGACCTTGCTTGACTTTTATCCATGTAGCCGTATAGTAGGCGAAAGAGCTCATGTCTGGTGGATCGTGGCCATAATTGATTGCTGACACGCTCAGCATGGGTCCTCACGTGCGTGAGCTTAGTGACAATGGTAGGCCCTATTCTCTCTCCTAGCCTGTATCTAGCTAAGCACCCACGATTCTCTCCCCTATCTTACCTCTACACGCGAGCAAACGTATGCTCTTTTCGTTCCTCTCCCCATCTCGACAGAGAGCCGATGCAAAGAAGAGGTCGGTGACCATCCATCGAGCTGGAGCCGGTGATGCCGTGACCGGCCGGGGCAGAAATGGTGAGGATCGACCGAGCTGGAGGCGGCGGTGCCGACAGAGGCGAGGAAGCAACTTATCGATGGGGTGGGGGTAGGCCGTAGGGTAGGTCGGCCAGTGCCGGAGAAGAAGGGGGTGGGCTTTAGAAGGATGGGCTTTTGGGCGGTCGGTAAGCTCAAGTCAACCGCGGGCATGGCGATAGGGAGCAACTTCCATCCCAAGTCCTTGTTGAAACGAGTTAGGGCCCACCTGTTAAGCCTAGTAAGTATCCACCCATGAAACTGGAGGTGGACATTACCCAAGCCCAAGCCCAAGCCCAAGCCCAAGCGGAACAGCTCGTGCAACCCTCCCTCTGAAACTGGAGCAGCAAGGTTCGACGCCCCACAGTAGCGGCAGCCTGTCAGCGGCTCACGCATCGCCGTTTGCCATCTCCACCGATCCCCCTCCCGCGCCACTCCCGATGGCCGCCGGCGGCGACGGCGGCGGCGGAGACATCGGCGCCGACTCCGAGAGCGCCTCAAGAAGGCCATGGACAAGCTCTACCACTTCCCCAAGCCCAAGCCTAACCCCAGCCCCGGCTCCAAACCCTCTTCCTCGTCCACTCCCAGGTTAGCTCCAGGCTCCCAGCCTCTTCCCTTGCTTGAGCTTCTTTGTGTGGTTGTGAAGTGGGTTTGATCTGATCTGGTGTGGCAGCTCCTGGAGGGCGGGAAAGCGGCGGATGCCGGGAGGAGGTTCGGGTGGTGCGGGGGTCGCGGCTCCCGCCGCAGATGGCCGCCATGTCAGCGATGTCTCCGCCTCCGCCGTGCCGCCCCTGGGACCGCCGCGACCTGGTACGGAGGCTGGCTTCATTCAAGGCCATGACCTGGTTCGCAAAGCCCAAGGTACACGCCCTTCATGTTGCTCGCCCTGCCTACCTTCTCTCAGGGTTGTCGCCGCCCACCCCTTTAGGAAATCTCTTACTCGTAATTAAGATGGTTTTGCACGCTATCTAACGAATTGATGGTTAATTAGTGGAATCTGTCTTGCCTTGCCATGATCTGTCTTGATAGACCAGTTAGAAATATGACTGAAGGTTTTGTATGTTCTGCACTAACATAAATTATGTTTATTTGGAGGCACTCCGTTTGCTTATGCATTTTTCTTCACTTGGATAGCAAATCTGAAGGGAATCTAGTTGATTGGTTGAACATTTCAGCTGAAGCATCTCATACTTTTTCGGTGATAGCTGATAGCGAGTTACCTTTTTCAGGTTGTTAGTCCTGTTAACTGCGCCAGGAGAGGGTGGACTAATATTGAACCAGACATTATAACGTGTGAGGCATGTGGGGCACGGCTCCTGTTCTCCTCTCCTTCTTCATGGACACCACAGCAAGGTGCGTGCATTATTTTTGTTTTACCATTGGGCTTCATCTCAAGCTATGACTAAATAAGGCAATTCTCTTATTCTTCCCTCATTAGAAACAGTTAAAATGAAACATGCACATACATTTCTATGTGGACTTAATGCTAATCAATTTAGTATTTGAAGATTCAAGCAAATGCTGATCTATTGGATTAATATTGCTTCTGTTCCATTTCTATATGTGAGAGACTTGCTTATAGGCATAACTGACCTCCTTGATTCCAACACTCTTTAGTTATTTTACATTGAATTGTATCTTTCCTGCAGTTGAAAAGGCTGCTGCTGTTTTCAGCCTGAAGCTGGACACTGGACATAAACTACTCTGTCCATGGATTGACAACATATGTGATGAATCACTTGCCTTATTTCCACCCACACCTCCTCCTGTTTTAGTTGAGAATTACTACGAGTGCTTCTCGTCTCTGCTACGGCTTTCAGCACTTCCAAGAATTTCATGCTCCTCTCTGGGTATCATGAAGAAGAGGAGTCCACAGCTAGAGCAGTTTCTATTGCAGCAATTTTCTTCATCAGTTGTCCTTAAAGGGGATTTATGCTTACTGAAGACTCAACTATTAAGGATCTAGATGGCACTTTTCAAGATGCTGGCACATATTATCAGGTCAGACTTTGATTTACACATAATTACTCCTCATCTCTTTGTGGAGTTTGCATCTATTTGAAGTTTATATTTGCCAAAATCATGTTCCTTTTCTTTTATTGATTAATCTTCAGCATTTGTTTCTTATTATTTTTTATGTTACTAATATATGATATCTGGGTGCCACTTTTATAACTGAATAGATTCTGCTTACCTTCTAGCCTTCACTCGGTAGCATGTTCATCAGTTCGTACTTAATCCCCAGTTGCACATTGCACTAAAAATGTTACATCAGTGAATTTCCATTTTTACTCTATAATTTACTATTTGTGACACCAATTACACTATTTAGCAGAAATTCCCCCTGGTTACTCCATTTAGTTTAACTTGTGCCAGATTTTACCCCTTTTAAAGATTTAGAAGTGTTTTGTCAAGTGAAACCTGATCGCAGGACTATTTGGCGTGCCAAATGGAGACACATTTTTTCATATAGTTCGGCACTCGCTTCCTACATCTCTAATTGAAACCGATCTGTGCACATTACTTAGTCAGTGATTGAAGGCAAACACCTGCACAAATAGCAAACATGGATGGTACAAGGAACCAGTGGAATATGAAACTTTGATAATTAGACATTTTTTGGCAAGCCAGATGCAAATCTAATTTACCACCTTCCACCGCCTGTCGGCGAGACCGTGTATGCAAGAAAGCTGGCAGGTGGATATTTATATCCCAGGACGAAGGAAAAAGTCATGGCAGCTGCAAGAGACACCAGGTCGATCACCAGCTGAGAAGCACACAGTTATGTAGCTGCAAGGACCAGCCAAGTGAACACACTACTTGCGCACTCCTCAGCAGCTAGCTAGCCATGAGGGCATGCCATTTCTCCTTTTATTTTCCTATTCATTGCTTGGTTGCCTGGTTGGTGCAAGGTTCGATGTAGATGGTCATACTATCTACTAGCTAGGCTCGGCAACTGCAGGCCGCGACCTAGTGCGATCAGGTGTTCCTTGTGTCGAAGCGCGGGCAGTGGTAGGCCGGGCTGTTACCTACACCGTACACCTCATAAGTTTCATCCTATTATGCATCAATGGTGCCGTCGCTTATCCCTTCCATCCCTGTGGTTTACTCAATGCAACCCACATAGATGTGGCACCCCATGTACCCCTGATGACCAGGCCGCACCCACAATGCTCTCAAATCTGAAAAGGGTAAAGTTTGGCACAGGTTTCTGTAAATGTGGTATGTGGGAAGAATTTATGTTAGATGGGGTAATGTTTTTTCACAAATGTCAAACTAGAGGGTAAAAAGTACTTCCTCTGTCCCAATTTATAAGACGTTTTGGCATGCTTAATTTATTCAAAAAAAGAAAAAGGAAAGTAAATTATCCGTGTCCCTCTTTTTTCTTGATCCTGTCATGTTGCTAGTAGCAAGACATAGATATGCCTCTGTTAATGAAAATCTATACCAAGAAGTGTTATGTAATATTGAAAACCCTTTGTAGTCTTGATAAAATGAACTAAACAACGTTCAGGCCCCAACTGCATACATGTTTAAGTAACTGAAAATTTCTTCTTGTTACAATCTGATTTGCCTGGTCTGTGTTGGCAATATATCATGTACTTAGCTAGGTGTTTCAAAGCTTTGATTAGATATCTTGGACAGTTGGGTTGCTGTTAAGTATTGTGTAGTTTAAGTTTACAGTTTTGCATATTCTTTTGCATTCAATCATTAAGTCTCTGTGCTCAAACTTAATGCATAACTGGCTAGCAGGCACTGAAGATAATAAGCTTATGTGGATGGGAACCACGCCTACTTCACTATGCTGTTGATTGTGCAACCGAATCTCACTCAGATGCAAATTCTACGTCTATATTGGCCCAACCAGAACAAGTAAACAACACACTCGAAGATCGGGTTGTAATTTACTCACGCAAGGAAGTTGATGGTACTTCAGCAATTGCAGCTGCTAATCAGGGAGATCAACATTATGATCCATCGTCTGTTGTTTTAGATTGTCAATTTTGTGGAGCTTGTGTTGCCTTGTGGCGTTTTTCACTTGTAGAACGACCTCTTCAACTCTTTAAGCTTGTGTCAGATGCGAATTTACAAGATGAGCAAAATAATGGGCATGCCAGTGGTGCAGAACCTTCAAAGTCTGCAAATGTTGGTTTTAATTTTACAATTGCTGGTGGTCCTCCGCCAACTAGACAGAGTTTTCGACCAAGAGTTTCATTTCCTGTTGTCAGTCGACACTTGAAAGCTGATTTGAACTCCCGTGGAAAACCATTTTCGTCTGGAAATGACAGCCACATGGTTCCTGTTGCTTTGCATTCTTCAGGGCCCACGAAACGCAAAAGAAGCATAGATGAGCTTCACATGTTGGAAGGCATTAATAAAATTTCCAAAGGGGCACATCATGACCATGAAGGTGATAATCCTGAAAAGGACACTGCAAACATGGAAGTCAGCACTGAGCTCAATCAAGGGTCTTCCCATTCTGAGACAAGTAATGGTATCAATATGGAAGAAGTTTTGAATGAAGGTGTTGCCAGAAGCAGAAGTCTAACAAGCACAAACTTGAAACATGATCAACATGGATCAGATCCTAAGTTTTCACATGTTCAGGATACAAGAGAAGAACCTGCTAATGACCAGAACTCGGTACAGCTTCACACAAACAGTTCTGAGGTAGTTGAATTTGGCGTAATCACAAAATCGTCTATCAACTCAGAAAAATGTGTACAACCATCAGGTAAGAAATTCATTAATGTTTCTTTTGCTTTAACGGTAACATAATTACCTGTAGTATGATTGCTTCTGCCCTGCTGTACAGTTTAAGGAATATAAGGGAATAAAAGTGTACTTAATCAGAAAGTTGAAGGGAACGAAAATGTAGTGGAAATACTACGTAGGAGTAACTTGTTGTAAGAGTTGGGAACTTCTGACAACAATTAGCATATTGACTCCTTTCACAGGAATAGCTGATTAACATTACGGTTAACACACTGATCTATGACAACAGTGCTTAGTTATTGGCCCCTCTAGTGGAGGTGAAATTAGTTATTTATTGCTAGTTTGTTAGTAGGATTTTTCCTGAACTGCATACACAATTACTCATAATATTTCTTATTCACTGCACATCTTTCCATAACAGGAAAAGAAGGCCTGTATGACAAAATGAATGAGTTTGATCCTATCAAGCAGCACCGGACGTTCTGCCCTTGGACATCCCCTGACGCCGGTGAAGCCTTATCTGGATGGAGGCTGACTCTTTCGGCATTGCTTGCCCAGGATAAAAGAACTGATGGAGATCCACAAGTGGAGGCTCAGCTCAGCCTCCTCAACGAGGTAGTGTTCTTTTGTTGAATCATTTCTTGTTTCTTCTGAATCGTGACCTGAGAACTCTTCCGTGAACTAGTGGTAGCTGTGCCTATGCGCATAAGGGCCAGGTCTCGGGTTCGAGTCCTCACTTCTACCTTAATGACAAAGCCGGGGTGGAGTCCCCCCTCCGGTCTTGTTATTTTTGAATCGTGACCTCACAGGTGGTTTCTGTAATTTCAGGAGGATGATCCCGTTACATCTGTTAGAAAGCTTTTCATGTCACCGCCTTCCAAAAAGCTGAGGATACATCAAGCAGAGAAGAGCTGAGGACTGTATTGGTTTGTTCTGAATTTCGGGCTGAGCCAGTGTAGCCATGTCAAGAGATTCAACCAGACTACCAGATCGATGTAAACATTTATGCCTAAACAGCACTGTATACACATGTTTGGGGTGGGAATGATTAGAGGAAAAAACGGAAGGTGATTTGGAAAACTGTTCAGGGTAATATCACACTGGAATCTTCCTGTGAAGACAATTCCTTGGTTGCTCCTGTTATGGTGGTCAAAAAAATCTGGACTGCATTGCACATTCATCTCCTCTACCCCGCTCGTTCGCACATGCCGCAATCCTCTGGAATTTTGTAGCTTAGTACTGTTGTTGTTAATGTTTGGTGTTTAGAACCTGTAAACTGTTAAACTCTGACAATTTTTATCATAGTGCCCGTGAGCTTAATTAAATTCTAGAATGCGATTCCCAGGGCCTTGGCAACAGAATCGTAGTTATGTCTTCCTGTTGAGCAAAACAAAATGATCTGAGGCATGCTGCATGGACTCTTCATGGCTTCACGCGAGTTGCATGCGATTACTTAAAGGCGTTGGCAACAACGCCGATTGCATTGGATGATCGCTTGTACACTCGTAACCATGATCATTAAGACCCAGTCCTCACGGTTTGGAAGCCATCACATCCCAATCCTATGATTTAGCATGTCTCCAACACGCCGACGCATCTAGTCCGAGCACGTCCGTTTGGGTTTGGGTTTGGGTTGAGGCCAACCGAAAACAGGGTCCGTTTGGGTTGAGGCAGACCGAAAACAGGGCCCAACGCGGCAACGCAAAAGTGGTGAACGTCCGCCTCGACGCATTATTGGGCTAGGTTTGCGTGCACACGGACAACAACGGACTGACCGCGTGTCCGCGTGGTGCCCTCCCTGGGCCCACCTGGTAGCGACACGGCGACAGTCGCTCTAGTCGCTCTCCTCTGGCAGTCCTTTTTAATGCCAGGGCCGGTGGGGATAGGGACGGCCAACTCCCACTCACCCAATTCACTGCCCCACCCCGCTCCCCCACTGACGACCAAACCGTAGCCACCTTGACCATGCCGCTCCGGTGGCCGGGATTTGGCAAGGCGAAGAACGACCGCGAGGCGGGGTCGTCCTCGGGCCGCCGCCAGCGCACGACATTGCCGCCGCCGTCTCTGTCTCCCTCGCCGCCTCCATCTCCGACTCCGGCGCTCCCCGCGACGTTCTCCATAGCACCGCCAGGAGTCGAGGTCACGCGGCGCAACCGCGTGTACGCCCGCGTCGAGAACTGCTGGTGTACTAGAACCACGCGGTCCCGGTGCCGTGGTCAGATGCGAAGCTACCTGACCACTGGCACCTGAACCCGCAGCGGATCCCGATGCCGTGCGCACGTGAGTGGGAGATTGAGCGGCGCCACGCGCGCCTCCCGGCGGCGTACCGGAACGACCCCATGTTCGCAGCCAGATCCCGTCACTGGGACACCTGGTTCCGCGACGAGCACAACCTGCGGCAACAGGCACTCTTCACGCAGGCTCCCACGTTGCCCAGCAGCCGTTAGTCACCGGCGCCACACCTGCGACGACGTGGCGCACCACCACCACCGCCGCCACCGGAGGTGAAGCATGAGGTGGCCGCCGACGACGAGGGAGGACGACCCCGACCTCGCAGCCGCGCTGGCGGAGTCCAAGAAGACCATCGTCGACGAGGCGCGGCGGTGGGAGCTGGTGCTGGAGGAGGTCGCCCAGCAGCAGCAGGAGGCCATGGAGGCGCAGCAGGCGGCCATGGTGGGAGGCCATGGAGGTGGACCTGCCTCGGCGCCTCCCCTCCCTGCAGGGATGCTCGGCCAGTCCTGGGGCTGGACTGCACCCTCCCCACGGTGCCGCCGACGCCGGAGCAGGAGCAGCAGCCGACACCGTCGGCTAGCGTTCCACCGGCGCACCTCTGGTAGGCGCCGGAGTACATCGTCCTATCCGAGGACGACGAGTAGAAGCCCGCGGGCGAAATAGTTTAGTTTTTACTATTTTTGTTTAAAAATATATATATGTAAAAAGGCCGTTTGTGGCCCACCCCCTATGTATTGCAGAAAAATGTCCACATATGGCCTGTTAGCAAAACTGTCCCAAAATAAAAAAAATTGCGATGCGTCGCGTCGTTAGGCGGCGGACACGCGTGAACATGTCATGTCCGTTTGACGATCCAAACGGACAAAACGTGGACATATGGCCTGTCCATTTGCGTCGGCGCATTGGAGACATCCTTAGAATCTGTATTTGAGAGTCCATCTTCAGAAGGCTCCCGACCTAACTGTTAAAACTTCCTACTTGCTTTCGTGGAGTTCCCGATGGAGGGCGAATAGTAAAGAAGTTTTTACGTTGATCTGGTCATATGGATAATAGGATAAGATCAACGGTATAACTAATTTTCCAACGATTACTTGGGGAAGTCGACCAATTCCCCATTCCCAACTCGTTCGCTCCTATATAAGCTCCCCTTCTCTCCTGGATCACAACAACTCCCCATTACCAACTCGTTCGCTCTCGTTCGTTCGTTCCTCCCAAAGCTCAGCTCGCAACATGGTTTCCGCCGACGCCGCCCGCAACATTGTTGGCATCATAGGCAATGTCATCTCATTCGGCCTCTTCCTCTCCCCTCTGTAAGCCGCCGCCACCCTCTCCCAAGTCCGCCTGCTTGTGTATCCAGATATGGAAGGTGGTTTCGTGACTAGCTAGGGTTTGCATCTGACGCCGCCGCTTGATGTTCTCTCGTGCAGGCCGACGGTCGGGAAGATCATCAAGAGGAAGGACGTGGAGGAGTTCTTGCCCGACCCCTACCTGGCGACGCTGCTCAACTGCATGCTATGGGTGTTCTACGGGCTCCCCATCGTCCACCCCAACAGCATCCTCGTGGTCACCATCAACGGAGTCGGCCTGGTCGTCGAGGCCGTGTACCTCATCATCTTCTTCATCTACTCGCCCAACAAGAAGCGCGTAAGTCCTATATACGTACTGGAAGATGTTTTAGTTTCAGTTTGATTAGATCTGCATGCCTAATTAACCCATGCATGGCCGTGCGTGCGTGCGTGCAGTTGAGGATGCTCGGTGTGCTTGCTATTGAGGCGGTGTTCATGGTGATCGTCGTGCTCTGCGTGATCCTGGCTGCCCACACCCACGAGAAGCGCTCCATGATTGTCGGCATCCTCTGCATCATCTTCGGCACGGCGATGTACGCCTCTCCCCTCACCGTCATGGTATGTATACGCCGCACACCAAACTCTTTGATCCACGCTTTATTTCCTCCATTTGTTTGTTGTTCTGGTCTGGCGGCGCTGTTTATTTGTTTGGAACACTGTTAGATTTCGTCTTAATTGCCGCAGCTGGCTAGTTAATCTCTACGGTTGGACGTGCGATGGGTTCAGGAGCAGGAAATCTGAGTAGTAGTTAATCTGCATGGATCTGCTGTTGGGCCCACACGTCTGTGAGTGTCCAGATGCCATTTTAGATCTAATTAGTTTTTTTTTGGGGAATATCTAATTAGTTGTTAATTTGGCTGTCCACGGCGGCGGCGGATATGTTGTTGTGTTTTGTGTGGGTTTTTGATAAGTTTTGGTGCATGGTCATTTACAGCTGGGTTCTGAAAAGATTTGGTAGAAGCACCTGTCAGTTACAGCCTTTGCAGTTAATAATTCGAGGTGGATTTACCTGTGATTTAATTCCGTGAAACTTCTACCGTTCGACACCAGATTAGGCATCAGGTTTTATTCTGTGTTCCCTTCTAAAAACTAAACCCATATATGCTCCCATCGTGTCCAACAAACGTCAGGATATTTGCATTGTGTGTATATGTTCGGCCAGAAAAGCCTATTTGCATGGATCTGTAGTAGCTGCACGCCAAAGTCTCGTGTTTGCTGTTGGGCTGCCGTCCGGAACGGGTGGATCCGAAAGAAGCGGTCACGGATCTAACTAAAACCTGTGAGCTCATCGCAAAAGTATGCCTAGGGGTTTTAATTAGCTCATCTGTTGTAATCTTTGCCTTTTGTGATCCTTCCCTTTTGCCAACTACTCCTATGTAGAAATGTGATCGATTGCTGAAACTGATGAAAAAGTATACTGTACCGGCCATCTACATTGGTTCCATCTCGTGGCCGGGTCCTGTGTGTTCCGGGTGTAGAGTTTGCTGCTAATTAACCACGAGTATATGCTTGCAGGGCAAGGTGATCAAGACCAAGAGTGTGGAGTACATGCCCTTCCTATTGTCGCTGGTCAACTTCATCAACGGCAGCTGCTGGACGGCCTACGCGCTCATCAAGTTCGACCTCTACATCACGGTGAGTATATACAACGCGCATCTCCCTCCCCAGCTCTTCTGTTGGCCTTAACAATCTGCATCGATTGATCTAGCTGCCTTTTAATCACCCCGTACGTGCAGATCCCAAATGGCCTCGGCGCCTTGTTCGGCCTCGCCCAGCTGATCCTCTACGGCTGCTACTACAAGTCGACCCCCAAGAAGGAGAAGAAGCAGGTCGAGCTGCCCACCGTCGTCACCAACAACACCGTCCGCGGCGGTAACGTCTCCGTCACCGTCGAGAGATAAAGAAGCTTGGCTTGCAGAAGCAGCAAGCCCGCCGGTCGTCGCCAAGTGATCTGATCCAGCCGGCGGCCGTCGAGATTTTAGCTATTGAGAGATTTTGAGTAGTTAATTCCCGGATGATATATAAGTGTGTCATTTGTGTTAGCTAGGGTCATGCCTTTAGTATCGTGAACCTCATCGTCGTCGATTGTAATGCAAATTATAGGAATTATATATTCAGCTAGCTGAGCTATTCCTGATAATTCCTGATAATGATACCACTCGTTGCTCCTCTCTGAATCAACTCTTACCTGGCTTGGTTAATTTATCACGTGAGGTGATGGCTTTGGTACGCGGTCTTTTTGTAATCTTTGTTTCGGTGCAGACCTCTTGTTTGACCATGCAACTTGGTGTGGGCGGAGACACAGACCTCTACTGACGCCTGCATCTTTTGCGCCTGATGCTGCCCTGTTGCCACATCGAGAGGCATGTGCAGGGCAACGAGCGGCTCTGCAGTTTGGTCAAATATTGTATCTGTATGTCGGGAATTAGTGTGCATGCTATCTACTCGTATTCGTACATACACGTATATAGTCCTCTCCCCTATGCAAAACATTAGCAGGACACCTCGCCACCTTTTCAAGAACATATTCACCACTCGGCTCTGGTAGGGTGCTAATTAAGCTGGGTGGGCTTGCATGATATTCAGACAACTTCATGGGCAAATTTCTCTTCGTTCAAGGGCTTGCGGACGAGCACGGTTGGTGCAAACGGAGCACTTCACGCCTTCACGGACACTGTTGTAGGACGAAGATGATGCTGAAATATTGTTGAAATATTAACATCTAACATTTTCAGATAAATTCCTAAAGGCCCATGTTGTCACGACGGGCTCGCGCGCCGCAGGTTGTCGCGCGCTGCAAGTTGAAGCAGATGAATGGTCAACTGAAACGTCTGCCTTAATGGAAAATGAATATGTAGTGAAATGTTTGTCTTAAGTGTTTGCCGTGTCTCGATGCACGGACACCGGGAGTATAGGATACCCCTTTTAGGTTCGGCACGGGGCGCGAAGGAGGCTGAGAATCGTCTTCTCGGTGGAGTCTAGATCAAGCTCTCCTCTCCACGATCAAAGCATGCAACCAAAGGGACACAAGGAGCTACCCAGGTTCAGGCCGCCCGGAGGCTAAAAGATCTACTCCTGCATGTCTGGATTGATGGGTTCTTCATAGTGTGGCTTACAATGGAACCTCCCGGATGGGGTACCCGGAAGGGTTTTGGCTGGAGGTAGAAGAAGGACAGATCCTGACCCGGAGGAGATCACCTTCCCTCTACCTTCGCTGCCCTAGTCTAGTCTTGCTCTGGTTCGGCTTGTGCCTTCGTTCCGACCTTTTCTTCCTCCGTGACTTGGTCCTCCTTTTATAGGCTAAGGGGTTGCCACAGGGTCACGTGAGGGCACGAGGGACCTTCGGGTGAAGGACCCTCCTCATAGTTTAGGGGAGACGTGGCCTCTCCTTAGCCTAGCGTCTCCTTTGGGTTAGGTGGGAGCGTCCGCCTTGGGGTGGACAGGAGCTGACACCACCACGGGCTGTGCTTCCCGCCCGCGCTGCCTTCGCCTTGCTTCAAGTCTTCTGAGGTCTTCCAGCGTGAGGTGGAGAGCTTATCCACAGGGACGTGGGGAAGTACCCGAGAGGGAGCCTGGCCTCCTGCCGGGAACTCGGGCTCTCGGGTCCTTCCTGGCCTTCTTGCTTGGTTCGGGGACCCGGCAGGCCCCCAGGACCGGAGCCCTTTGTCGACGTAGGCCTTGCGTGTCCTGACGGTGAACCCGCCAGCTTGACTTGAGTCTTGGTCTTGTCCATCTTCATCTTGGGCCCACATGGGGTGGACCCACTTTGGCAGCACTAGGGGAACCCCATGTTCCACTGCTGCGACAGTAGCCCCCGGGCATGGTCCCGGCGGCTCTTGCTCCAGCTGCCGGGGCTATGGCCTAAAGATAGGTCAAAGTGGGTCCCCGGGCACCTGGTCTTCCTTGCTCTGCTCCGTTGGGGACCCGCCGAGGCGAGGTAGAGACGAGCCCCCGGGTCCTGTTGACTGAATCGCGGCGAACGTTGCGATTCATACGGACTTCGTGCTTATCTTGGAATCCAACGGGCGAAACGCGCAGAAATCGGCACGCCCCCTCGATCCCCACGTCCGTCGGAGTAATGAGGCCGCGACGCGACGTGTGGGATGCCTTATAAGCCACGACTGGCTTCCACTGTAGCCGTTACCTCTCCAGATTCGCCGAAATCCCCAAATCGCCGCGCAGGAGACTCCTTCTCCCTGACTTCGCCAATCGCCGCCCCCCGCCTTGGCCGCCGCCGCCGCTCCTTGTTCTTGCCCCCAGCCCATGCCGCCTAAGCGGGATAGGACAGGAGTGAGGAAGATGTCACAATCTGCCGCTGAGAAGATGGCGATGGAAGCTTCTCTGGCCGAGGCGCCGCCTTCAAGGAGGGTGACTCAAGCCCTCTTTTCTCCCAGCGAGTATGCGTCAGAGGAAGCCATTCAACGCGTCCGCCAATCCCTGGCCGCGAGCTTCCGCGGTGCTGAGGGAGTGGTGGTGCGTCCTGGGAGCGGTCCTCAACGAGAAGGAGAGGTGATTACTTTCCACGACTTCTCCGTCGTCGGCCTTCTTCCTCCGTTCTCCGAGTTCTTTGCGGCAATCTTGGAGGCTTATGGATTGCACATGCTGCACTTGCACCCCAATGCCGTGATGATGCTTGCTACCTTTGCCTATGCCTGCGAGGCATTCGCGGGCGTCATGCCCTCGGTGGCCTTATTCCGCCACTTCTTCGTTCCACGCCTGGGGAAGTCCAAGTGGATCGCTGGCGGTGTCTCTTTCTGCCTCCGGAGTGATGCGGCGCACCAGTACCCGGAAACATTCACCAAGGCCTCGGTTGGAGAATGGAGGCACAACTGGTACTTTGTCGAAGCTGATGGGACCAACCCCATCTGATGACTCCATTTTATCCAGCGGAGCGATTGGCACACTCCAAGGAAAGAAGCTCTCAAGGGGAAGCCCTGGCTTCGGCCATCAACAGGCTGACTGCGCTCCGTGCAAGGGGAGTGACGGGCGCCATGATCCTGGCAGACTTTCTTCGCAGAGGGATTGCCCCTTTGCAGTTCCGGAGCCGCCCGCTCTGGGAACTCGCTCAGGTGGGTAGCAGCCTTCCACAGTCCAGATTCCACTTGACAGAGACTACCTGGGCTCTGACCATGGGCTACGTATTGCCATGGGTACCCTTCGAGTTCCAGGATGAGGTCTTGCCGCTGTTCGAGGATCCAGCCGCCGACGGCATCCGATCTTCAATGCCAGCGTGCAATGAGTACGGGGTGGCGGGTACTACCAAGATTGAGCCCCCGCCGGCACCCAAAGCACGCAGCCTTCAAGGAGAGAGGCCAAGGGGGCAGAGCCTTGCCCGCGGGGACGTTTCCCCTGAAGAACCTGGGTCTTCGATGACGAAAGCGACGAGGCGGCTCCTCCGGGAGTACCTTGCGGGCGCGGAGGCCCCGGTGCTCCTTCCGGGGCGGCGACAAACCCGCCGGGAGACGGACCTCCAGTGCCGCCGGGCTCGCCGTCGATGCAGGAGTCTGACCAGGCGTCGGAGGCTATCCCTCCTCCCCTTGCAGACGTGGAGGTTGGGGAAGAGAGCCTGTCCTTGCCTGACCTCTTTGACGACTTGGTGAAGAAGAGATGGAGCTTCTCCGGATCGAAGAGAGCCCGCCGGTAAGCTTCGCTGGCAACTGGCCTTGAATGTGGAGTTGCTTCCCTTTTGCCATCGTCCTGACTTCTTGTTCTGGTCTCTTGCACAGGAGCCCGACACCGGAGTGGCCAAGCAAACGGCCCCGGGGAGGCGAAGATGCCGAAGCGACGAGCTCCACCGACACCTCCGACGGAGGCGACTCCGAGCCCCCGAGCCCCCGGTCCGCCCCAAGGATCAGGGAGGTGGCTCCAGTCGTTGCAGGCGAGGCTGAAGCTGCTTGCGCGGAAGGCCCTGGGGAGAGGCGCGACGTGGATCCCCAGGCGACCTCGGACCGCGCAGACTTGAAGCAGGCGGGTTCATCCCCAGGGGCTCGGCCCTCGGGAACGCTGACCCCTGCCTTGAACCCGGGAGAGTTGAGGAAGGCCCCGGGTTCTCCAAGACATTCTCCAGCGTCTCGGAGTTCTTGTCCTTTGCCCGCGCCGAACTGGCGCGGTTGGTGCCCCCGACCTCCGGCGGCGGGGAGCACTCGCAAGCTCGCGAGCTGCGGCTTTCCTCGGGGAGGAGGCTCTTGGCGCCAGGAGCTGAAGCTGGCGGCGGACGAAGAGCTGCTCTACGCTTGGGAACAGAGAGTGGCCAGCCGCGAGAAGGAGCTGGAGCGACGAAAGACCGAGCTGGAAGACGAAGAGCGCCACTACCTTGGCACCATTGAGGAGCTCCAGATCAGAATGGAGCGGGACGAGGACCGCTTTGAGCAGGGCCTGGAGAACGTGGCTAGCTGGGCTCGCAGCGAGGTCGACATGACCTTCGAGCCAAAAGCAGAGCCGCCTCGTCACTAGGCAAGCAGGTCTCCAAACTCCAGAGCGAGCTCAAGAGCGAGAGGGAGAGGCGAGAACAGGCCGCCAAGGATTTCCAGAGAGCTAGGGGCGAAAGAGACAGCTTGTCCGCCCGGGTCGAGTCGATGGCTGCCACGATCGAGGCGCAGAAGCAGGCTCTCAATGCAGCTGAGAAGTTCAAGCAAGAGGCCACGGCTGGCCGCGTCGCCATGGAAAGAAGGATCCGGGAACTGGGCGAGGCGAATGATTTCTGGAAGGACAAAGATGCGCGCATGACCGTCCTTCGCAAGAAGGAAGCAAAGGAGCTGGCTGACGGGCGAACGGCGATGGAAGCGTCCAAATCTCAAGCTCAGATTGCGTGGCATCAACACGAGCAGGTGTCCAACCAGCTGAAGGGAGTGCAGGTCGAGCTGGCGGAAGCAAAGGCGCACTTGAGAAAGAACAGCGACGATTCACACTCCACCGCCGCGATGATAACAACATCTTGCTCCAGATGAACCACGGGTCCTTGGATATCGTGAGGGAGTTCACGAACTTGGGAGTGCCTTCTCCGCCTGTTCTCATGGCCGACCATTCCACTTCCTTCGTCCGCTATCCCGGGTTCTTGAAGTACGTGGCCTCGCTCATCAAGGGTATCAAGGAGCAGGCTAGCAGAGCCACTCGCCTTGCTGGGGAACAGGCAGTGAGGCAGGTGACGACCCGGTTTGTCACAGCACTTCGTCAGCGGCATCCGCAGCTTTCTTTGCTGTCCGAGCTGAGGCGCCTGAACCCGAGACGCCGCTTCCTCCAGACGTATCCCGCCAGGTGGAGGAAATCTTGGAGCGCCTTTCCCGCGAAGACGACCCGTGAACCTGTGAAGTCCTGAAAAGGACAATACCAAGGGCCGTGAACCATGCTTTTGTACTGATATTGCCAACTGGCTTATGAACTCATGCTTTTGAATGTAAATAACTTCTTCCCAAAGTATATAAGTTTTATCGTACTCGTGGGGGCTTTACGCTCTCGGGAAGGATCCAAAGGTGTGAGCGCTAACCAGCCGTGGGCACTCAGACTGATCCGAAATGCTGACACAGGGCGCAACCCCCCAAAGGACCCACCGTTTCCTGACCGCACGGACCTCAGCCCACGACTCCACTGCCCGAGGGAAACTGACAGTGTCATCGCGAAGGCGCTGCCCCAGGAGAACGCCCGCTTTCGCCTTAGCCAAAGCACATAAAACAGATGTACCCGGGAACAAGCCCGTGCAAGCACGTTTATACTTAGCTCGCGTTTTGATTCCTTCAGGCTACCTCGGTAATCGTTCTGTCGCGCTGCCGCCAAGGCGGGTCTTCTATGCCGTGTTTCAGACATAATTCTGCCTTGCCCAGCAATTCTTGGCGGGGACAAGGTTTCCAACCGAGATAGCCTCCAATGCCGACTAGGGGCATGACTGGCTGGCTTGCGCCGGTCCGGAGACCATTGTGTTACTTGCTCGAGTTACCCGGAGACCACCCAACTGGTGATCCGGCGACTTGCTGGCGTATCAGAGACGCCGGTCCGGAGACCCTACGGTTGTCTTAGCTTTCTGGACCCGGATGTTCCTTGCTTGATGACCCGTCAATCTTGCTGGCTCGTGCCGGTCCGGAGACCCTGAAGCTGCTTTACCCGCGGGATCCTGATGCCAGCCACTTAGCAATCCGGTACTTCTGAGGGGGTCCACTTGGTCCTGGCTGTATTGTGACGATGTGACCCGGGAGATCCCATTCTCCCTGGGCCAAATCTCCGCAGATGAAGGTTTGATCCCAGCTAGCTGCAGTTTGCCCTTGACTGCTTTGTGTCTGGGGGGCGCCGGTAGTGGGCAAGGTTCCGGGGGCTCTTCAGTCTGAGTGGATGCATTGGCGAAGGTCCGGAAAGATCTTCCCTTTTGAGGAACCCCAGCTGTGGCGCTCCCTTGGCTTTCTTGGGCTTCTTGTTGAGAGGGCAATCTCGGCTGATATGTCCTGGTTCTCCGCATGTATAGCAATCACCGTTCTTCTGGCGTATCTGGATGTCGTTGAACTGTCGGCAATCTTCCAGACTGTGTCTATCAGATCTGTGGTACATGCACCACACTCCAGGCTGGCCATCTTTGCGCAGAGGAATCTTGAGCTCTTGGGGCACGTAGATGAGAGGATCTTCTTGCCGAGGCTCGCCTTTTGTGTCTTGGTCGAGGTTTTCTTCCTCCGGAAGCGGCACTGTGGTTGGTGCGTCGGAACAGAGTTCCTCCTTCACTCCATGCGTCCATGGGGAAAGAGGGACATCAATGTTCGTGGCACCTTCCTCAGGTCTTCCCTTGCTGACCAGAGAGCTGACATAAGCGGCGGGAGGAACGAAATGGACTCCAAAGGCGCGATTTTCAGCTGCAGGTGCTGGCGAGGACTCGTCAAGAACGAAGCCGAGGCCAGGGTACCGCAGGAACTCCAAGGCTGCCTTTCCCTTTCTCTTCTTTGTCATCTTGGACGTCGGATTCGGCACCTCTCTCGTAGAGCCGAAACTACGCTGCTCCGAAGGCGCTGGGGGTCTTGGAGCAGATCTTGCCACGGACGAGAAGCTCGACGCAGAACTTGACGATGAACTTGACGATGAACTTGGCGCTGAACTTGAGGTCGATGAAGAAGAAGACGAATCCAGCACTTGCGCCCCTACCTGGCGCGCCAGATGTCGTGTCTCGATGCGGACACCGGGAGTATAGGATACCCCCTTTTAGGTTCGGCACGGGGCGCGAAGGAGGCTGAGAATCTTCTCGGGGGAGTCTAGATCAAGCTCTCCTCTCCACGATCAAAGCATGCAACCAAAGGGACACAAGGAGCTACCCAGGTTCAGGCCGCCCGGAGGCTAAAAGCCCCTCCTGCATGTCTGGATTGATGGGTTCTTCATAGTGTGGCTTACAATGGAACCTCCCGGATGGGGTACCCGGAAGGGTTTTGGCTGGAGGTAGAAGAAGGACAGATCCTGACCCGGAGGAGATCACCTTCCCTCTACCTTCGCAGCCCTAGTCTAGTCTTGCTCTGGTTCGGCTTGTGCCTTCGTTCCGACCTTTTCTTCCTCCGTGCCTTGGTCCTCCTTTTATAGGCTAAGGGGTTGCCACAGGGTCACGTGAGGGCACGAGGAACCTTCGGGGTGAAGGACCCTCCTCATCTAGTTTAGGGGGAGACGTGGCCTCTCCTCAGCCTAGCGTCTCCTTTGGGTTAGGTGTGAGCGTCCGCCTTGGGGTGGACAGGAGCTGACACCACCACGGGCTATGCTTCCCACCCGCGCTGCCTTCGCCTTGCTTCTCAAGTCTTCTGAGGTCTTCCAGCGTGAGGTGGAGAGCTTATCCACTGGGATGTGGGGAAGTACCCGAGACGTTGCCCGGCCTTCTGCCGGGAACTCGGGCTCTCGGGTCCTTCCTGGCCTTCTTGCTTGGTTCGGGGACCCGGCAGGCCCCCAGGACCGGAGCCCTTTGTCGACGTAGGCCTTGCGTGTCCTGACGGTGAACCCGCCAGATTGACTTGAGTCTTGGTCTTGTCCATCTTCATCTTGGGCCCACATGGGGTGGACCCACTTTGGCAGCACTAGGGGAACCCCATGTTCCACTGTTGCGACAGTGTTCTTAAGTACGGCAGTTTTCAGAATTCATTGCGAGCTGAAACGTCCGTCTTAAGTGCTCTTAAGTACGGGAGTTTTCATAATTCATTGCGCTTAATGTAGAATAAATTTGAGCTGAAACGTTTTGTCTTAAGTGCTATTAAGTACGGCCGTTACCAGTCTCTTAATTCTCCTCTTAATTGCGTGTGTTTCCGTTGGCCTTCCGCCTGCGTGTGTGCCTATATAAGAGAGGTCGCTCCTCTCCGCAGACACACCAGAAAGAAAGCATCTGCTTGCGCCGCCACCATAGTTCCACCTACTGTTGCTGTCATCGCTGATCCCATCCCGTCCACCGCGTACACGGCTGACGGGAGAGCAGGCCTCCGAAACTCCGTCTCTCGGATCCTGTACGGGAGAGGGGCGATTAGGTTTTTGGGGAGCGTCTCCTACGCGACTGCTCGCTCCCATTCGTCTGCTTCATCTGCATCAACTATGTCCGCGTCATCTTCTTCATCACCATGGCCACCGACGCTGACAAGGAGAAGGCTGCTGCTGACAAGAGGATCGCCGACGAAGCCACCGCCTCCGCTGCTGCTGGCCAACTGGCCTAATGGAGGGTACAATATGTTTATCCCTCTTCTGATTATTTTCATGTCTGTAGTACTAGGAATATGCGTAGATTTTTCTACTACTGTCTAGTACGTAGTTTTATCATCAAGTTTCAGTATGTCATTAGCACCACTTTTGTCATGTTCATGATTTATTATTGGATTAATTTAATCGAACAATTGCCTATATACTCAACAATCCAAAAACCTAATATGTGTAGGCAATTTTCGATCCAAGGTTTTGCTGCTGCACTGAAACCAGCCCCGTTTACGGGGACATATTTTAAGCGTTGGCAAACCAAAACCACCTTATGGCTCACTGCGATGAACGTGTTCTGGGTCGCCGGTGTTACCCACTGGAACGATTGCTCCTGAACAGGAGAAGGCGTTCAGGGAAGCCACCGTCGTCTTTGTTGGAGCCGTTCTGAGCGTGATCGGAGATAAGTTGGTTGATGCATATTTACATGTGCGGGTTGCCAAGGACTTGTGGGAGGCGCTCGAATCTAAATTCGGCGCAACCGATGCTGGAAGCGAGATGTACACTATAGAGCAGTTCCACGATTACAAGATGGTTGAAAACCGTTCTGTATTGGAACAAGCTCATGAGATACAGTGCATCGCTAAGGAGCTTGAGCTTCTCAAGTGTGTGCTACCGGGCAAATTTGTCGCGGGATGCATAATCGCTAAGCTGCCTAATTCCTGGAGGAACTTTGCTACTACTCTGAAACACCAGAGGCGTGAATTCTCAGTTGAGGATGTCATCGGCCATCTGAGTGTCGAGCAGAATTCGAGAGCAAAGGACTCGCACGGAAAAGGGACGAGGGAACTTCTGTCGCCAATTTTGTACAGAAGAATTCCAACTTCCACAAGCCCAAGGGGAAACTAGTGTCCAACAGAATACCGACTTCAAGAAGAAGGGTAAGAAGCCCTTCAACAAGGATAAGAAGAAAGGAGCCTGCTTCACATGTGGTTCAGAGGAACATTGGGCTCCCAAGTGCCCAAAGAAGTTCAAGAAACCAGGACAGGACTCCAAGTCTGTCAACATGATTGTGAGCAACAATGAGAATGGTGCATCTGGGTACGGTAATTTGTTTACTGTATTTTCAGTTTGTCAGTCTAACGATTGGTGGATTGACACGGGTGCAAATATTCATGTATGTGCTGACATCTCATTGTTTTCTTCTTATCAGGTCACAGGGAACGGATCCGTACTGATGGGGAATGGCGCAAGTGCTTCTGTTCTTGGTGTTGGCACGGTCGATCTGAAGTTTACTTCGGGAAGGATCGTGCAGCTCAAGAACGTGCAGCATGTCCCCGCCATCAAGAAGAATCTCGTTAGTGGCTCCCTTCTATGTAGAGAAGGGTTTAAGTTGGTATTTGAGTCTAATAAAGTAGTTGTTACGAAATATGGACTATTTGTTGGAAAAGGTTATGAATGCGGAGGCTTGTTCCGCTTTTCCCTCGCTGATTTTTGTAATAAAGTCGTGAACAATATTCATTCGAATGTTAATGAAACAGAAGTTTGGCATTCACGTCTTTGTCACATTGGTTTCGGTTGTATGACGCGGCTAGTAAAATGAATTTAATCCCGAGTTTCACTTTAGCCAAAGGTTCTAAGTGCCATTCGTGTGTGCAAGCAAAGCAACCTCGCAAGCCCCATAAAGCTGCGGAGGAGAGACACTTGGCACCGTTAGAACTCATACATTCTGATCTTTGTGAGATGAATGGTGTGTTGACTAAAGGTGGAAAGATACTTCATGACACTGATAGATGATTCCACTAGATATTGCTATGTATATTTGTTAAGCACAAAGATGAGGCTCTACACTACTTTAAAATCTATAAGGCAGAAGTTGAGAATCAACTTGAAAAGAAAATTAAACGATCCGGTCAGATCGTGGTGGAGAGTACTTCTCAATGAGTTTGATTCTTTCTGTGCGGAACACGGTATTATTCATGAGAGGACGCCTCCCTATTCCCCAGTCAAATGGGGTTGCTGAACGGAAAAACCGTACTCTAACAGATTTGGTTAACGCCATGTTAGATACATCGGGTTTATCCAAGGCATGGTGGGGGGAGGCTATATTGACATCATGTCATGTCCTGAATAAAGTTCCGACAAAAGACAATGAGATCACTCCCTATGAGCAATGGGAGAAGAGAAGAACGACACTCTCATACTTACGTACTTGGGGCTGCTTGGCGAAAGTCAACGTGCCGATCCCCAAAAAGCGTAAGCTTGGACCAAAGACCGTGGACTGTGTTAATTTGGGCTACGCTAAGAATAGCGTCGGCTATAGATTTCTAGTAGTGAAATCTGAGGTACCTGACGTGAAGGTCGGTACAATTATGGAGTCTAAAGATGCTACATTCTTTGAGGATATTTTTCCTATGAGAGATATGCCAAGCACTTCTAGACAGGAATCTGATGAGACTCCTGAACCTGCCATTCCTATGGAATATTATGAACAAACACATGATGAAAATCCTGAGAAGGATGACGAGGAAACCCTTGGTAGGGGCAAGAGACAGAGGACTGCAAAGTCCTTTGGTGATGATTTCCTTGTGTACCTTGTGGATGATACTCCCACTTCTATTTCAGAGGCTTATGCGTCTCCGGATGCTGATTACTGGAAAGAAGCGGTCCGTAGCGAGATGGACTCCATCATGGCTAACGGAACATGGGAAATTACTGAACGTCCCTATGGTTGTAAACCATTGGGATGTAAGTGGGTGTTCAAAAGAAGCTTAGGCCCGATGGTACAATTGAAAGTACAAGGCTAGGCTTGTGGCCAAGGGTTATTCCCAGAAAGAAGAGGAAGATTTCTTCGATACTTATTCACCTGTAGCCAGACTGACCACCATACGAGTATTACTCTCTTTGGCGGCCTCGCATGGTCTTCTCGTCCACCAAATGGATGTTAAGACGGCTTTCCTGAACGGAGAGCTAGACGAGGAAATCTACATGCAACAGCCAGATGGCTTTGTATTAGATGGTCAGGAAGGAAAGTGTGTAAGTTACTGAAATCTTTATATGGCCTGAAACAAGCACCTAAGCAATGGCATGAGAAGTTCAATACAACTTTAACCTCTGCTGGTTTTGTTGTTAATGAAGCTGACAAATGCGTATACTATCGCCATGGTGGGGGCGAAGGAGTTATACTGTGCTTGTATGTTGATGACATACTGATATTTGGGACCAACCTCAAAGTGATTGAGGAGGTTAAGTCATTTTTATCTCAGAACTTTGAGATGAAGACCTTGGTGTGGCTGATGTTATTTTGAACATCAAGCTACTGAGAGATAATGAAGGTGGGATTACACTGTTGCAATCCCACTATGTTGAGAAGATTTTGAGTCGTTTGGATATTCAGACTGCAAAATTTCTCCAACACCATATGATCCTAGTGTGCAGATTCGAAAGTTCACAGGCACAGCTAAGGATCAGCTGAGATACTCTCAAGTAATTGGTTCACTCATGTACCTAGCGAGCGCTACAAGGCCTGACATCATGTTTGCTGTGTGCAAACTGAGCCGGTTTGTTTCCAATCCGGGTGATGTACATTGGCGTGCTGTTGAAAGAATTATGCGCTATCTGAAAGGTACTGAGAACTATGGACTTCACTATACGGAAGCCCATCAGTGCTTGAAGGTTATTGTGATGCGAATTGGATCTCTGATGCTGATGAGATGAAAGCCACAACGGGTTATGTGTTTACCCTTGGAGGTGGTGCTGTTTCCTGGAAGTCTTGCAAGCAAACGATCCTGACGAGATCGACAATGGAAGCAGAATTAACAGCATTGGACACATCTGGTGTCGAAGCAGGATGGCTTCGAGATCTGTTGATGGACTTGCCTGTGGTTGAAAAGCCAGTTCCGGCTATCCTTATGAACTGTGACAATCAGACAGTGATTACCAAGGTCAAGAGTTCAAAGGACAACATGCAGTCCAACAAACATATAAGAATGAGATTAAAAGCTGACATTTGAGAAACTCCGGAGTGATAGCGCTGGATTATATCCAGTCGGCTAAAAATCTGGCAGATCCCTTTACTAAAGGGCTATCACGTGTTGTGATAGAAAATGCATCGAGGGAGATAGGGATGAAACCCACATGAGTTGCCATGGTAGTAACCCAACCTATGTGATCGGAGATCCCGTGAAGTAGGACCTGGGAAAACAAGCTAGTGGTTAACTGAGGAGAGTACTTTTACTAACCCACTCCGTTGGAGATGCACTACTCTCGGTAACTGTATGGCAGGTTGACATTGTCTTAATGTGTTCCAAGGCTTTGTATAAGCAAGATGCTATCCTACAGAGCGATCTTTGGAGGAACACACCTATATGAGCCCGACTGCTGGTCACAGTCTATGAGATTGGGTTGATCTCTAGTAAGTTCATGAATAGGTCAGGAGTGTGACTAATATGCTCCACCCGAGGGGTCAGCCTTCGGCAGCCTAGTACTGGTAAGACGTTTGGTGAAACTACTTTACGCCAAATTGACAATTCAAGGCATAGTCCATTGTCAGTTGTGAAGGAGTGTAGCTATTCGCTCTAGGTGGAGCTCAACCTTAACAGGTCTCCACTGAAAATACTGGTATATCAAAACAGTGTTTGGAACAGAGAAAACATCATGGGTCTTTGGATCTGGTGGGGGATTGCTGAAATATTGTTGAAATATTAACATCTAACATTTCCAGATAAATCCCTAAATGCCCATGTTGTCACGCCTCGCCTCGACACGACGCGCTCGCGCGTCGCAGGTTGTCGCGCGCTGCAAGTTGAAGCAGATGAACGGTCAACTGAAACGTCTGCCTTAATGGAAAATGAATATGTACTGAAATGTTTGTCTTAAGTGTTCTTAAGTACGGCAGTTTTCAGAATTCATTGCGAGCTGAAATGTCCGTCTTAAGTGCTCTTAAGTACGGGAGTTTTCAGAATTCATTGCGCTTAATGGAGAATAAATTTGAGCTGAAACGTTTTGTCTTAAGTGCTATTAAGTACGGCCGTTACCAGTCTCTTAATTCTCCTCTTAATTGCGTGCGTTTCCGTTGGCCTTCCGCCTGCGTGTGTGCCTATATAAGAGAGGTCGCTCCCTCCAGCAGACACACCAGAAAGAAAGCATCTGCTTGTGCCGCCACCATAGTTCCACCTACTGTTGCTGTCATCGCTGATCCCATCCCGTCCACCGCGTACACGGCTGACGGGAGAGCAGGCCTCCGAAACTCTGTCTCTCTGGATCTTGTACGGGAGAGGGGCGATTAGGTTTTTGGGGAGCGTTTCCTACGCGACTGCTCGCTCCCATTCGTCTGCTTCATCTGCATCAACTACGTCCGCGTCATCTTCTTCATCACCATGGCCACCGACGCTGACAAGGAGAAGGCTGCTGCTGACAAGAGGATCGTCGACGAAGCCACCGCCTCCGCTGCTGCTGCGGCCAAATGGCCTAATGGAGGGTACAATATGTTTATCCCTCTTCTGATTATTTTCATGTCTGTAGTACTAGGAATATGCATAGATTTTTCTACTACCTGTCTAGTACGTAGTTTTATCATCAAGTTTCAGTATGTCATTAGCACCACTTTTGTCGTATTCATGATTTATTATTGGATTAATTTAATCGAACAATTGCCTATATACTCAATAGATGAATATCCAGAACACTACGGCATCAAAGCGTTCATCAGAAACACCGACTCCTTGACCTAGGCTCAAAGTCCTCTCGCTACAAAGAATGTCGAGCACCTCACCGCCTCCTTGCCGACACTTTTGGCGATCCCAATGGGAAAATATCAATAGCTCCTTGACAACGTCAATTATGGTACAATAAGACATATGAGGTTGTATGCAAATTATGGTACAACAAAACTAATACATATAGAAGTGCAGATCTGGGACGAGCCGGAAAAATTCGGGACCGTGTGTCAAACACTAAAATGGGGCACTATATTTCAAAACTAATGAATAATTATAACGCATATGCCATAATATTTAATATTTTACATAGCAATTGGATATATTAAGAAATGTACAAATTCAACTCCTGGTTGTATAATGTTTATTGAACAATATCATTATTTTGTGTTCTTTGGAATCAAGATCGATGCTTTCCCATGAGGCCTTAGATCTTGATTATTGAAGCACTATGTAGACATAGTGATGTAGCCCAACCTAGGACCATCACCATGTCAAGCACACCAACATACCACAAGTCACCATGGATATCAAAGGTGAACTCATTCCTCATAGATAACTCAATTCCCACCCTTTTGGATGGTATGCTACATCATCTTCTATCTCTTGTTGATACTAGGAGTGTCACGTCGACTACGGATACACGAGAGGATGACCAAGGTGCAAGAGGAATGGAGGACACCAAGACGATGGCTTGGAAGAGACGAAGGAAGAGAAGAAAAGACCCAGGCGGTGGTAGTACCGCTGGGTTAGGCGGTACTACCGCCCGTGAGCTGCCGCCACCGCTACCGCCGCCGCTACCGCCAGAAACGACAGTCTGGAGCATCTTTCGGTACCAACTGGTACCGCTGGCGGTACCGCCGCCGGTACCGTCGAGGTGGGAAGAGCGAAACCTGCCCGCACCAGCGGTACTACCGCTTAACCCAGCGGTAGTACCGCCGCTGCGGGATCCAGCACGGGTTGGAGGCCCATGTAACCTCCCCCACCTACCCCCTTTTGGTCAACACTATAAATAGGACTCCTTGGACTAGATCTAGGGTTAGACTATGATTTGAGAACTAAAGTAGAGCCTTGCTCCTTCTTCTCAAAGTGTCTCTTTCCTCCTATGGAGATGAATCAAGACCTCCACATGTGGAGATGAACCAAGGCCTCCTCTTGAGGAGAAGATCCCTACGTGGATACCAAGGCTCCGCTTGTAGTTGCGATTACTTGCTAATCTTCCCTCTTTGAGTGGCTAGATTGGATTGGTTGGATTGACCAATTGGACAAACAATCCTAAGAGTAAGGTGTGCTTGGGAGAGGAGGATTGGGGGCTTCCCTCGGGGATTTGTTACCAATCGAGTCTTGCCGGGTTGCTACTTGCTATTTACCCTTGTGTGTTTGATTTCCCCTCTTTTGTGTTCTTCGTTCTTCGCGTGTTCTTCGTGTTCATCCTTCCCTCCGTACAAATCCGTGAAAATCGGGACCTACCCGCATCATATGGTATCAGAGCTCTAGGTTGACACGGATTTGTTTTGTGTTTCTACCAAAATCCACCAAATTTTTCTTCGTTTTTGAGAAATTCGAAAATTTCCACCAAAAATAGCCTTGCCTTGATTCGAGTCGATCTGTCGATTCGGTGCGTTTTTGGTAGTTTTTGTCCATGGATCTGTTGCTTTAGGACCCCCTCCACCTTTGTTTGCGTTCCCTAGCCTCAATTTTGCCGATTTCCCACGGATTCGAGGAAGTTTTGGACCCCAAATTCCCCAAAATCGAGTCAAACTCGAGCAGATTCGACTGCAGCGGTACTACCGCCGGGGCCAATTTTTGCAGAAATTTTTCTTTTTCCTCGGTTCGTTTTGGCATTTCCTCTTTGGTTTGAGTCCTTTGTTGGTGTGCCCTACGTCTTCGACATTGACAAGCTTACGCAACGCATCATCAATGCCAAGCGGCGACGCCACCCTGGACTCGACATTCCCCCACCATCAAAATCCGTTGTGAGCCCTTCTTCCTTTCGTGTACCTTCACCTATCGGACTAGCTCGGTGATATTGCGAGGCATTGCACGTGTTGAGTGTTTGTCTTCAAGTATTGGCGAGTGTGTATCGTTAGAGAGCTTGGCACTAGCAAAAGAGAAGGAATCATCATCAAAAAGCAAAAATCAAAAAAAAAAAGAGAGAAAGAAAAGAATCAAGTGGTGCCAAGTTTCATCTCTTGTAGGTTGCGACAAAGTTAAGACCGCCAAAGTGAGTGTGAGTGTTAACTCTTGTGCAAATCCGTTGCCCACAAAAAGCAATTGAGCTAGCGTCCTTCTTGTGTTGGGTGACATTTGAGCACGTAGTCTTCGTTAGGTTGTCTATCTTCGTGTGCTCGCCCTTTGGTCGCCCAACCCCATTATTCGCTTTTGTGTGTGTTTCTTGATACTTTGTGGTTGGAGTTTCTTTGGTACTTTGATCATTGTGGACTTTCTCTACCTTTGACAATATACTTGTCGCTGGGTTTGCTTGTTTCGTTTGCCACTTCATACCTGCCTATCCTCATAAGTGTGTGTGTTGGGTGTTAGAACCGGATACTCTCCTCTCAAGCTACATTATTCTTGGGATATAGTTTGTCTTGGTTTTTCTTTATCACACATCTCACTTGATCTTGAGAAAATGTTTAGGGGAAGTACAAACGGAAGCTCAAGCTCGGAAGAGGAAATCCATGGTGAAGTTCAAGGTGATCATGCCTATGTTACACTTGACGAGTTCGTTGGTATTGGACACCTTCTTCGTGATGGCTTATGCCACTATGAACGACGTCGTCAAGCTATAGAAGCCAACTTTAACAACCGCATGCATGCGCAAGAAGCGTCTATGGAGCGAGTGACCGAAGCTATCAACAACCTTGTGCAACATCGCTCTTCTCCAAGCTCGCGCCGCACAAGGCACACTTCAAGGTCGTCACAATCAAGGCATACGCGTCATGGTCCTCGTCAAGGTGAACCACATCAAGATCTTCAAGATAACCCAAGGCGCGACAGTCATGAACGACATCGTCTTCATGTGGAATACCCACGTTCTCCTAGCGTGAACAATGCCAACGCGCATCAAGAGCGTCAACGCCCAAATGGGGAACATCATGACCGCCTACCATCACCACCACCACAACAACGCGATCGTCATGGACGTCATGAACCTCGACAAGAACGTCAACACTCACCTCGAGCGTACCAAAAGGATGAACATCAAGAGCTTCATCGCTCAAATGGTGGACGCCATGAACGCACTCCTTCGCCACCACCTCACCCTAGAGATCGCCGAGACACTTGGACTTCCATATGGCATGAGGAAGAACACATATGCGACAATTCCCAAGGCCAAGACCATGGTCCACGAGAATGTCCCAATCTCTCGTGTCCAATATGCGATGGCAATGGTCACATGATGTGGGAGTGCCCAAATGGAGATGAGGGCGACAAGAAGATGGTCGAGAATGGGATTCTCCCTTCGACCACGGAGGCGAGCATGAGCAATGCTATCACTTCGATGGATGCATTGAACGAGGATGCCCAAACTATGGCATGCACTTTTGGAGGAGATGAGGTCGAGAAGGTTGAGCATGGGAGTTTCCCGTCAACCTTGGTGGCGTATGGAGATGAGGAAACCGAGCCTACCCTCATGTGCTTGAGTGATGAAATGGTACCAAACCCATGTGAGCATGAGAGCCACTTAGCCCACTCGAGTGAGAGCGAGAGTGAGTTGAGTGACCCCACCATATGTGAGTTTGAGTGCTTTCACTTTGAGGGAATGAGTGATACACCACATGAGTTGAGAGAGGTAGTTGATAGGTCTTGTGAGGCCATTTCGATTTCTAACAACTTAACCTCTACCTCTAGTATGTTCTCTCATTGCGTGCTAGGTTCCATGGATGACGAGACGCCCCCTCTTGACTTGATGGTGCCTCACATGGAGATGATGTACATGGAACATGATGATGATGCCACCACATGTCTACATAATGATGAACACGTCGGTCACATGGACTCGACTATTCCTTCAACACCTACCTCAAATGAGCGGGACTACAAAGGTATGGGTGTTGATGTGACCATGATCCCACTAGTGGACATGATGACCTATGATTGCTCGCATGCTATGGATGATTTAATTGCCCCATCATATGAGTCTTTCTTATTCCCATGTGATACGTTGTTTGAAACCAATGTTGATCATGTGGAATTACCTATTTGTGATGATTTTTCCATAGACATGCCTAGTTATGAGTGTTTCCAATTCTTTCCCGTTGTCAACTCAAACATGACGAACAATTGCTCTTTTCCAATGTTTGTTGACAACAATGATCACGCTTTCCGCATGCTTTGCAACAAATGCTTGCAATTTTCTCCATTGATGCATGCAACATGTTGAATAATTTCTCTTTCACATGTGTTGTTTGCAACAATGATAACATTCTTGATAATGAGATGGCACCCATAGCTTTCTCACATTTTGGAGATGTTTGGTTTTCTTTTAGGGACCTTGTTCCCTCCTTCACTTTGCTTAGTAACCATCCACATATGTCATATGTTTCAATTGACTTTGATGTGTTTGGTGATGAGCAAATGAAGAGTCACGTCATGATGGATGATGTGTTCGTATACCATGCGCACAATTTCTTTCTTTGGGGTTTGGTGTGCATTGAGCTTCATGATAGAATGTCAACCGCCATTGAGCATGAGTTGACAATGCGAGCTCTTGAGAGCATACACTTGAGTCGTGGATCGAACCCGGCTCTAATACCTTTCCATGTTTTGCATCAAACAAGTGGAACAATTTCTCTTGCTTTAGGTTTGTTTGCAAACATGTGGGTGCTATTGGTTTCCCCTTTGACAAGAATGTTACCTTGGTCTTTCATATGAATGATTTATGTGTTGCAACGAATATGATGAACACTTGTTCTTTCCAATGGTTTGTTTGCAACCATAATGACATTTTGTGCATGTCTTGTCATGTGTTCATTTCGAGAAATTGCTTGAACATTGACCTTGCATATGCGTTGATTTTCACATATTTGTGTTGTGCTAATGGTGTAATGAACATGAATGGACATGTCATTGATGATATGCTCCTCTATCTTGCACACACATGGTTTGCTTGGTCTTTGATGTGTAGGTCGTATCTTTGGATGAGACTCCATGAGTTGCTTAAACCACGCATTCCTATGACGGAAGATCTTGCGAGAAGAGCACATCGACATCTTGCTAAGGTGACTTCCTTCTACATAAGTGCTCATGCGATGACCTTCAAGAATTGGCTACTCTTTGAGTGTTGTTTCGTCTTCCTTGTGAGTCTTGTAGGTTACTTGAAAGGCGAAGGGACGTTGAAGAGGTGCCACATCATTTCCATCGACTACATGGTGAACCACACGACAAGGTCTACACGTCTACCTCCTTGCCATGATGATGAGCAAGAGTCGAGGACGACTCTTTTTAAAGGGGGGGGGGAGATGATGTAGCCCAACCTAGGACCATCACCATGTCAAGCACGCCAACATACCACAAGTCACCATGGATATCAAAGGTGAACTCATTCCTCATAGATAACTCAATTCCCACCCTTTTGGATGGTATGCTACGTCATCTTCTATCTCTTGTTGATACTAGGAGTGTCACGTCGACTATGGATACACGAGAGGATGACCAAGGTGCAAGAGGAATGGAGGACACCAAGACGGTGGCTTGGAAGAGGCGAAGGAAGAGAAGAAAAGACCCAGGCGGCGGTAGTACCGCTGGGTTAGGCGGTACTACCGCCCGTGAGCTGCCGCCACCACTACCGCCGCCGCTACCGCCAGAAACGACAGTCTGGAGCATCTTCCGGTACCAACTGGTACCGCTGGCGGTACCGCCGCCGGTACCGTCGAGGTGGGAAGAGCGAAACCTGCCCGCACCAGCGGTACTACCGCTTAACCCAGCGGTAGTACCGCCGCTGCGGGATCCAGCACGGGTTGGAGGCCCATGTAACCTCCCCCACCTACCCCCTTTTGGTCAACACTATAAATAGGACTCCTTGGACTAGATCTAGGGTTAGACTATGATTTGAGAACTAAAGTATAGCCTTGCTCCTTCTTCTCAAAGTGTCTCTTTCCTCCTATGGAGATGAATCAAGACCTCCACATGTGGAGATGAACCAAGGCCTCCTCTTGAGGAGAAGATCCCTACGTGGATACCAAGGCTCCGCTTGTAGTTGCGATTACTTGCTAATCTTCCCTCTTTGAGTGGCTAGATTGGATTGGTTGGATTGACCAATTAGACAAACAATCCTAAGAGTAAGGTGTGCTTGGGAGAGGAGGATTGGGGGCTGCCCTCGGGGATTTGTTACCAATCGAGTCTTGCCGGGTTGCTACTTGCTATTTACCCTTGTGTGTTTGATTTCCCCTCTTTTGTGTTCTTCGTTCTTCGCGTGTTCTTCGTGTTCATCCTTCCCTCCGTACAAATCCGTGAAAATCGGGACCTACCCGCATCACATAGAAGACCAATAAAAAAATTAACGTCAACAATCAATTGAAGTATTAACATAATTGCTAAGTGTCTTTGAGATTAGCTGAATCACAGAACACTTGCACGAAACTCATCTCGTCTCGTCGAACTGTTGCACTATTGACCCAGAACTAATCCCTTCCGAAGTACCCGATCGATATTGGTTGGGCGCTTGGCTATTGGGCAATCGCGAGTAAGCCCCGAACGAAAGAGATAAGAGAGAAAATGGTGTTTCCTCTTGGCATGGCACTTGATCTTTCTCGCCTCGCGTCGTTAGTGTCCTAACGGATCGTGGTGGGTCGAGCTGATCACTTTTGCCCCCTTTGGGAACCGGGACGAATAGGAATTAGATGTCCACAACCATGAATCCTGAGTCCATCACCACACGAGTCCGGGTGAGACCGGCTCGACTACCGATTGCTAACATTATGGGGGGGGCGAATGCCCGATGGGTAGCCAAGCATATATAGCCTAGTTAAAAGATTTCCCCCACCCCCCTTGATGTAGCCTAACCTACGGCTCCTACAACAAGTGACCCAATGACAAGAGCAAGAGTCAAAGCCCTCCATGATAAGGTGAATTCACTCCTATCTATGTGTGATCTCGACACCCCTTTGAATGGGTTGCTACTTCATTCGGATACTCTTTGCATACTCAGGAACCACCTTGACGACGACCCACAATGGAACGGAGAAGAAGACTAGGAGAAGACCCAAGAAGATGACCAAGAGTCGACGCAAGACGAAGGAGAAGGAACGGGAGAAGACAGCCCGGCCGGCCTCCAGGCCGGCCTAGGCCGGGCCGAGGGCCGGTTCCCCTCCAGACGCCGCCGGCCTCCAGACCGGCCTAGGCCGGGCCCAGGGCCGGTCCCCCACCCAACGACGCCGGCCTCCAGGCCGGCCTAGGCCGGGCCCAGGGCCGGGCCCCCACCAGAAGCCGCCGGCCTCTAGGCCGGCCTAGGCCGGCCCCAGGGCCGGTCCACTCCAGCCGCCACCAACTTCAAGTGACTCGACCGGACCCCCTTTATGGCCTGCACCTGTTTTGTACTAAGACTATAAATACCCCTTGGCTGCCTAGGGTTAGGGATAGACTATGATTTGGGATTAGAGTAGAGCCTTGCTCCTTCTTCTCAAAGTGGTCCTTTCCTCCTATGGAGATGAATCAAGGCCTCCCCTTGTGGAGATGAACCAAGGCCTCCCCTTGTGGAGATGATCCCTGCGTGGATACCAAGGCTTCCTCTTATAGTTTGCTACTTGCCAATCTTTCATCCTAGGGTGATTCTATTGGGTTGGTTTGGATTGACCAATTGGACAAACAATCCTAAGAGTAAGGTGTGCTTGGGAGAGGAGAATTGGGGCTACCCTTGGGGCTTGTTACCAGTTGAATCTTGCTGAGTTGCTTCTTGCTAGTTATCCTTGATTTGGTGTTTTCCCCTCTTTGTGTTCTTGAGTTCATCCTTTGTTCTGCGTGTTCATCGTTCCCTCCGCCCAAATCCGTGAAAATCGGGACCAACCTACATCATATGGTATCAGAGCTCTAGGTTGACACGGATTTGATTTGTGTTTCCACCAAAATCCACCAAATTTTTCTTTGTTTTTGAGAAATTCGAAAATTTCCACCAAAAATAGCCATTTTGGGATTCGAGCGATTTGGTCGATTTGATGAGTTTTTGGTAGTTTTGATCCATGTATCTGTTGCTTTAGGACCTCCTCCACCCTTGTTTGCGTTCCCTAGCCTTAATTTTGCCAATTTCCCACGAAATTTGCGGATTTTCGAGCTCCAGCAGAGCCAGCCCCACAGTCGGGCCAGGCCGGGCCACAGGCCGGCACACAACCCGACGCGTCCGGCCCCAAACCGGCCTAGGCCGGCCCCAGGGCCGGTTTCCCAGCAAATTTCCTTTTCTTCTTTTTGTTTCCTCGGTTCGTTTTGGCAATTCTCCTTTGTGGTTTGAGTCCTTTTCCGGTGTGTGCAACGTCTACAACATCGACAAGCTTCCGCAGCAACGCGTCATCAACGCCAAGCAAAAACGACACCAAGGACTCGACATTTCCCGACATCGTAATCCGTTGTGAACCCTTCTTCCTTTCGCGTACCTTGACCTATCGGACTAGCTCTTTGATATTGCGGGGCATTGCACTTTCGAGTGATTGTCTTCAAATATTGGCGAGTGTGTATCGTTAAAGATCTTGGCACTAGCAAAAGTTGAAGGAATCATCGTCAAAAAGCAAAAATCAAAAAAAAGAGAAGAGAAAAGAAAAGTCATGAGTAGTGCCAAGTATCATCTCTTGTAGGTTGCGACAAAGCTAAACCGCCAAAGTGAGTGTGAGTGTTTAACACTTGTGCAAATCTGTTGCCACCAAAAAGCAATTGAGCTAGCGTCCCTCTCGTGTTGGTTTGACATTTGAGCACGTAGTCTTCGTTAGGTTGCTATCTTCGAGTGCTCGCCCTTTGGTCGCCCAACCTCATCATTCGCTTTTGTGTGTGTTTCTTGATACTTTGTGGTTGGAGTTTCTTTGGTAACTTGATCATTGTGGATTTTCTCTACCTTTGACAATATGCTTTTCGCCGAGTTTGCTTGATTTCCGTTGCCACTTCATACCTTCCTATCCTCATAAGTGTGTGTGTGGGTGTTAGAACCGGATTCTCTCCTCTCAAGCCACATTATACTTGGGATATAGTTTGTCTTGGTTTTTCCTTGCCACATATCTCACTTATTCTTGAGAAAATGTTTAGGGGAAGTACAAACGGAAGCTCAAGCCCGACGATGAAATGCACAGTGGACTTCGAGGTGATCATGGCTATGTCACACATACCGAGTTTGTTGGTCTTCGACACCTTCTTCGTGATGGCCTAGGACGCTACGAGCGCCGTCTTCAAGCTCAAGAGGCCAACTTCAACGACCGCATGCATGCGCAAGAAGCATCTATGGAACGGGTGACCGAAGCTCTCAACAACCTTGTGTGACAACGAGCTTCTTCTTCATCACGCTCAAGCCGTACAAGAAGCACCTCAAGGTCGACGCAAGCATCATGGACGTCATGAACCTCGACAAGAACGTCAACATAACCCAAGGTGCGACGCCCATGAATGACCTCCTCCTAACGTTGAACAACCACATGATCTTCACGCGAACAATGCCAATGCGCATCAAGAACAACCTCACCAAAATGATGAACGTCGCGAACGCATACCATCACCACCACCGCAACAACGTGATCGTCATGACCCATTGGCTAATGACAATGGCGTACCGGGTGCGAATGACTTTGATGAACAAGGACGTCATCCCCGTCATCCTCCAAGGCCACGCCATCAAAATCATGACAATGCGAACAATAACGAACAACCCATTCCTCGCCATGATCTTAGTCCTCGTCAAGAACTTCCGCATGATCGTCAACAACACCATCGTTCCGAGTCAAGTGATAATGAGTCAAGCCAACACAATGGTGATGGACTCAATCGAAGGAGACGTGGACGTGCATTCCCACGTGGTGCCATCGCGACGACTATGATGACTTGACCAACGTTTGCTTTGATATACCCAAGTTCTACGGCACAAGTGATCCGGAAGCCTACTTCTCATGGGTACTCAAGGTTGACAAGATCTTCCGCGTACAACGCTTCTCCGACAACAAGAAGGTTGCCTTAGCCTCGATGGAGTTTGAAGAGTATGCTCTCTTGTGGTGGGAACAACTACAAGATGCACGCATCGCTAACCACCAACAACCAATCGACACTTGGGTTGAAATGAAAGAAACAATGTACAAGCGCTTCGTGCCAAGCCATTACACCGAGACTTGTACAAGAAGTTGCAAGAGTTGAACCAAGGGTTGAAGTCGGTTGATGAGTACTATAAGGAGATGGAAATCTCCATGATGAGAGCCAATGTCAACGAGTAGAAGAGCAATCCATGGCTCGCTTCATGAATGGCCTCAACTATCCAATTAAGAAGATTGTGGAGTTCCAACCATATGCCAACTTGGTTGAGTTAGTCCATCAAGCAACAAAGGCCGAGGGTCACGTGCTTGAAGAGCTCAAATACATCAAGTCAAAGGCATTCTTCGCCAACAAGCCTTCTTCGACAACACCTACACCATTCACAAGCTCTTCCTCAAGCAAACACACGAGGTCCTCCAAGAGTCTCTACATCGACACCTCAAGCGCCTCAACCTTTCAAGAAAATTCCTCCCGCTACAAAGGCACCTCAAGGATCTTCGTCCGGAACAAGACTCTTACAATGCTACAAGTGCGGAGGACAAGGGCACAAATCCTTTGAGTGCACCAACAAGAAGGTCATGATCATCAATGACATGGGAGAGTATGAATCTATGAGTGAAGATGAGTACAATGCTTTGAACAAAGTCGCCACAATGCAAAGTGCTCAACAAGAAGAAAATGAGATATATTGTGATGGCGACAACAACCCCTCCTTGGTTGTGGCAAGAGCTTTAACCACCAATGTTCAAGTGGAAGAAGACCAAAGATGCAACTTGTTTCAAACAAGAGCGGGAATCAATGGAAAGTCCATCAAGGTCATCATCGATGGTGGAAGTTGCCACAACTTAGCTGGTAAGGAACTTTGTGATAAGCTCAACTTGAAGTTCAAGAAGCACCCATACCCATACCATGTCCAATGGTTGAGTGATTCCGGAGCCGTCAAGATACAAACATGGTGCAAGTCTCCTTCAAGATTGGAGCTTATGAAGATACGGTTGATTGTGATGTTGTGCCTATGACCGTTTGTCACTTACTTCTTGGTCGTCCTTGGCAATTTGATAAGGGTGCTATGCATGATGGAAGGACAAATTACTATAGCTTCAAGAGCAACGACAAGACCTTCGTCCTTCGTCCCATGACACCAAGTCAAGTCATCGCCGACAACGCCAAGACTATTGCACGGGCACAACAAGATCGTTCGTCAAGTGAGATGAGTGGTGAGCGAGAGACCCACCATAAAGTGAGTGAGAGCCACAAGCCAAATGAGAGTGACACTTCAAATAGAGTTCCCACAAAACTTACACTATTTGCCACCAAGAGAGAGATGAGGGAGTTGAGAGAGAACCCATCCACCCTCCACTATGTGCTCATATGCAAGGGTGAAGTTTCTATGACTAACGCTTTCACAAACCTTCCTCCTTCTTTGTTGTCTCTTTTGAAGGACTTTGAAGATGTCTTTCCTCAAGAAGTGCCACCGGGACTACCTCCTCTACGCGGAATCGAGCATCGCATCGACCTTGTTCCCGGCGCACCGCTACCAAACCGCGCTCCTTACCGCACCAACCCCGAGGAGACAAAGGAGATTGAGCGGCAAATACAAGAACTTCTTGCCATGGGACATATCCGCGAGAGCTTGAGTCCGTGCGCCGTGCCCGTCATCTTGGTACCCAAGCACGACAACACTCTTCGCCTTTGCATGGATTGTCGTCCCATCAACGCCATCACCGTTAGGTATCGCCATCCTATCCCTAGACTTGATGATATGCTTGATGAGCTTTGTGGTTCCGCTATATTCTCCAAAATTGATCTTAAAAGTGGATACCACCAAATAAGAATGTGTGAAGGTGATGAATGAAAGACCGCATTTAAAACAAAGTTTGGCCTTTATGAATGGCTTGTCATGCCATTTGGTCTTTCCAATACACCTTCTACTTTTATGCGTCTCATGAATCATGTTTTGCGTCCTTTCATTGGGAAATTTGTTGTCGTATATTTTGACGACTGCTAGCGCTAAGTTGACGAGGGAATATCTCCCGGCAACAGTGCCAGAAACAATGCTTGTAACGTCACACGTCAGTTGGGAACCCCAAGAGGAAGGTATGATGAGTGCAGCAGCAAGTTTTCCCTCAGTATGAAACCAAGGTTTATCGAACCAGTAGGAAAACGAGGTTGCTTCGAAGGTATTGGTGAAGGAGTGTAGTGCGGCACAACACCAGGGATTCCGGTGCCAACGTGGAACCTGCACAACACAATCAAATTACTTTGCCCCAACTTAACAGTGAGGTTGTCAATCTCACCGGCTTGCTGAAAACAAAGGGTTAAACGTATCGTGTGGAAAATGATGTTTGTTTGCATAAAACAGTAGAAAACAATGATTGCAGTAGATTGTATTTCAGATGTAAAAGAATGGACCGGGGTCCACAGTTCACTAATGGTGTCTCTCCAATAAGATAACTAACATGCTGGGTAAACAAATTACAGCTGGGCAATTGACAATTGATAAGTGCATATAACATGCATGTGTGAGTTGTGGTGTCTACTATGAGATTCATTTGGGCATTACGACAAAGTACATAGACCGCTATCCGGCATGCATCTATGCCTAAATAGTCCACCTTCCGGTTAACATCCATACCCCTTCCAGTATTAAGTTGCAAGTAACAGACAATTGCATTAAGTAATGTGCGTAATGTAAACAATACATTCATCCTTGAATAAAGCATTGCTGTTTTACCCGAGTGGCAACAACACATCTACAACCTTAGAACTTGCTGTCACTATCCCAGGTTAAATAGAGGTTGAACCCAACTATCATGCATAAATACCCCCTCTTGGAGTCACAAGTATTCACTTGGCCAAGGCTTCAACAAGTAACGGAGAGCATGCAAGATCACAAATGACATAGACATGATAATATAATATTCAGCTCCACATAGGTATCAATATAAGTCAGATCCCAGCAAACACAACATGTAGCATTACAATAAGATGATCTTGATCATGATAGGCAGCTCACAAGATCTAAACATGATGGCACAAGTGGAGAAGACAACCATCTAGCTACTGCTATGGACCCATAGTCCAAGGATGAACTACTCACGCATCACTCCGGAGGCGGGCATGGCGATGTAGAGCCCTCCGGTGATGATTCCCCTCTCCGGCAGGGTGCCGGGAAGAGCTTCAGAACCCCCCGAGTTAGGGTTGACGACGGCGGCGGCAGCGAATATGTTCTGGATGAAAGGCTCGGTGTTTTAGGGTTTTCACGTCTCGGGGAATAAATAGGCGAAGGGGCGATGTCGGCGGACCCCGAGGGGCCCAAACCACAGGCTGGCGCGGCAGAAGGTGGGGCCGCGCCGCCAGGTGGTTTGGCCACCTCGTGGCTCCCCTTCGTCTCTCCTTCGGACTCCGTGTACGTGTTGGAAAAATAGGGACTTGGCCTTTTGTTTCGTGCAATTCCGAGAATATTTCCATAAGTAACTTTCTGAAACCAAAAACAGCAGAAAACAGGGAACTGGCACTGTGGCATCTTGTTAATAGGTTTGTCCCAGAAAATGCATAAAAGTGATATGAAGTGTATATAAAACATGCAGCAAATGGTATAATATAAGCATGGAACAGCAGAAATTATGGATATGTTGGAGACGTATCAAGCATCCCCAAGCTTAGTTCTACTCGTCCTCGAGTAGGTAAAACGATAACAACAAATAATTTCTGAGGAGACATGCTTTCACACAATCTTGATCAATATATTGCAAGGCTCATGTCATGAATGAAGTGACTCAAAGCAATGGTCTATAGTTTGCTAACAAATAGATAAAGAGTAAACAATGAATCATATAAGCAAAAAACTTTTCATGAATAGTACTTTCAAGACAAGCATCAAAAAGTTTTGCATAAGAGGTAACTCATAAAGCAATAGATTCAAAGTAAAAGGCATTGAAGCAACACAAAGGATGATTAAGTTTCAGCATTTGCTTTCAACTTGTAACATGTATATCTCATGGATAGTTGTCAACATAAAGCAATATAACAAGTGCAATAAGTAAACATGTAAGAATCAATGCACACAAAGTTGACACAAGTGTTTGCTTCTAAGATAGAAAGGAGTAGGTAAACTGACTCAACAATAAAGTAAAAGATAGGCCCTTCGCAGAGGGAAGCTGTAACAGCCCAAGTTTGTAACCCTAAAATGTGAACCAAATTTTCACTTTTGCTTTTCATTCATGCATCATGGCATCATTTGTTAAGTCCTCCAATTGAAACAAAGAATTGGAAAACAGATTTAAAAACAAATGAAAACAAAAGCAATGATTGTTTCAAAACAAACTAAGCTCAAATGTGATGTTGTTGGTAAACACAATTACAATTGGGTAATCCATATTTGTCAAGGAAGTTCCAAGAGTTCAAAATGAATATTTGGAGCTTGCTTAAATTTTCTAAATGAAAGAAATTTGGATTTTGAGAAAATTGCCATAAGCAACTCCCTATTTTATTCCCTAAGCATTAGGACTCCAAATGACTTCAAATTTTTTGGAGTGCTTGCCAAGGGTGCAGGGATGATGCACAAAAATTCACATAATTTTTGGATGTGCTTAAGTACCTCAATTAAATCAAATACAGTGCTGTTTATTTTAAAATAGAGCTGAAAAGGATCTAGCTGTAATTAGAAAAATCAGTTCGGGGGGGGGGGGTTTCTGCAAAAACATCTTCTCCCTCACGCTGTAGCGACCGACGGCGAGCTGCAGCCGCACCTGCTCGCCGCCGTGCCTCCACTGCTCCCCTGCTCGTCGCTGTTCACCACGAGGAGGATAAGACCACCCCCGTGGCAGCTCTCTGCTCTCCTCCCCGATATTTTCGCTCGCCCTCTTTCCCTTGTTTTTCCTCGGCCATGGCCGAACCCTAGATAGCCGCCGCCGAGCATCGCCGCCGTTCCAGAGCACCCCGAGCAGATCGACGAGCATCATCGCCTTCGCCGCGTCCTCTTCTTCGTCTCCGCCAGAGGAATCAAAGAGGGGAGCCGCAGATCGACCGCGCCATCCTCGACTTCCTCTTCTTCTCCGACCACGGCCGAGGCTCCGCCGAGCCATTTGCCGCCTTCCTCGATCTCCTCCGTCCTCACCAAGCCCACGCACGCGTCAAGGGTGAGCCTGCGCTTCTCCACGTGCCCTCCGATTCGTAAATGCGCATTTGTGGTTCGTTTTAGCCGGAGCTCGCCGGAGTTCTTCGCGGGCCGTCGCTAGCCGTCGTCGATTCCGGAGTCTCCGATGACCTTTAGGTAGCGGCGCCGCCGTATTTAGGCTCGCAGTGCTCGCGCGCGTCGGACGCGCACCGTAGATCATCTCCGCGCACGCCGTACTGTCGAATCCTTGCTCGACACCGCCGACGGCCACCGCGCGCCGCGCCGGTCGTGGCTTTGCTCCGGTCAAACAGAGCGGTGGGCCTCGCGTGCTTGCGTGGCCGCCAACGTGGCCGCTGGCCCACACGTCAGTGACCGGGTGTAGCGCGCCGCTCGGTGCAAAACGTGCAGACTGGTTTTTCTGGGAATGAAAATAAAAGGCAGATTAAATTATAAAATTGTAAATTCAATATCTTTTTGAATATTGCTCCAAAATTTACAAACAAAGTATCAAAATGTTCAGAAAAATCAAACCTGTCTGTTGGTGTAACTCACACATCCAAATACATTAGTTAAATTGATGTTTTATTAAATAAAAAAAGGGCAGAAAAGAAACCAATTTTAGAAAATCCATAACTTTTTATTGCTAGATCAGAAAAATGCAAACTTGGTCTCTAAATGACCAAGGGAAGAAACTTTACATTTTTCATGACAATTTCATGTTGAAATGAACACTGGAAATAATTGTTGTTTGCCTTTTTGTAAAATGGCAGAAATAAATTGGATTTTGTAAAATTCATAACTTAATAAATATTGATCCAAAAATTGAGTTTGATATACCAAAATGATCAGCAACAAATATACTTCAAGTTTCACTTCATTTTCAAGCATGGAGAAATATTTTTAGTGTTGTTTAAATTGAATTACTAAAATGGCAGCACTGAATCCAATTTTGGAAATGCAATAACTTTTATTTGGTTAATCAGAAAAATGTGTTCAATATGTCAAAATGCTCAGAGAATCATGAACCAACCAGTAACATCAAATTCATGCATGTTTGCATCATATTTTAGTACTGTACAATTGCAAGAATTGCTAATTACATTAAGTGTAAATATGGGTATTATTCCAAATGATGTATTAAATATATTTGGGACCCCATTTAACTTGTTAGTTATGTTGAATACTTCCAAGGTGCATTTAAAATGTCATATCATCATGTGATTGTGCATTGCACATATTTTATATGGTGTGGTATTTGATTTGTGCTTTCCGGTGTTGTTATCCATCGATAGATCCAGGAGTCGGGGTTTCTCCACAATACCCTGACAACCAGTACTACCAGCCTTCAGAACAAGGCAAGCGTAATCCCCCCTCTGAGCATGTCTCCACCTAAGTTTTCCGCAAATATTTTCTCCACTATAATATTGCATGCGATTCCAAATGTCAATTTGGTTGGATTAGAGTATCCTACTAGCTGCATTAAGTTTCCATTGCCATTACCTGTTCCCCTCCTACTATCCATAGGTTTGTACTGATGCCGAGTTACTTAACTATGCTATGTGTCTGCTTAGCCATGCTTAGCGAAATGCTTAGCAGTCCGGTGGATGTTTCATTGTTGGGACAGATGATGGAATGTTCGGATATGTTGGAGATTTTGGTGGTGACTCTAATAAACTGTTTAAAGGCGGGGATGAGAGGCCACAGTGGATGTGGTGGGTTGTCTCGTTCTCGTCGCCTAGGTGTGAGTTCTCCCCTTCGAGCCAAGACCGAGCGTGCACCCATGCGTGAGGCCTATGTATTCGCAGTGCAGGAAGCCTCATAGACTAAATAACTCGGGCGGGGCTAGCCAGGGTCCTCTAGTTCGGGCTTCCATTTGCGCGTGCGTTGGGATGGTGGCCAAGACTGAGATGAGGATGGTGGTGTTAGGAAAATGAGTGGCCGTGGGGCGGGGTGTCGTGATCCTGGCAGTCCTACCGCCACTGATGATCCTGGGTTAGTCCTTAACGAGGGAGAAGTCGACACCGCTCCCACCCAGCCGGCTTTCCAAGGAAGAGAGCTAATGCGCAGGCAATTGGCCGGATAGTACGCGTGGTAAACATTGCACACCCCTGCAGGGTAAATCTTTTCGAAAAGCCGTGTCCGCGGTTAAGGACGACTTGGTGCCGGATTCAGAGACCATAGAAAACTTTAACGGAATGATTAAAACCTGGGTACTAAAGGTACTACTCAAGATTGAAAGGTTGACTTCCTCGAGGGTGATTCGGGGAGGTGCCTTAGTAGAGCAAATGCTTGGATGATGATGGTTGTTGTTGAAGATGATCAGAAGAAAAGAGTTTACTTCTTACCTCTTTTGAAAATATTCTGATTAGTCGATGCCTTTGAGTTATGTTTTTCATAAATAAAATCAGCTTTATGCAAAACAGCCATATAACTTTGAAAGCCTCATCGAGCTAACGCTCTATAGATAATCTTGCGAGTTCGTCGAACTCAACGTCGTTTGCTTATTTTCAGAGGAGGACTTCACCGACCTCGAAGGTGGGTTCTTTGTGGACGTCGACGAGTAGTCTGGGGTTCCCAGGTGGCAGCTTGGGACATCTCCGGGACAGCTGGCGCTGGGAATGTTTATTTGTAGGCCTCTTATGCCATAATTTGGATCTTGTTGTTTAGAACAACTTAATTCGCTTCCGCATGATGTACTGTTGGGTCTGTGACCTCTGGTTGTAATATTTGCTATCTTTCTCTATTATAAGAGTTGAACTATAATGCTTTGTGTCGTAGAGTAGGTGATGTGCCAGTTGTTCCACAAGTCTTGATCTTACTATTATGCCTTGAGGGTTGCGCCCGTGTTAAGGCATCAATCGGGGTGTTGTGTTGTTGGGAGCGGTGTGCCCAGCAACGCCTGCCAAAGGTTTTGGCTGGGGATTGGTAAACCCGTAACCTCCGCTTGTATCGCTTAACCGGTGACACGCAGCATCATTGTATACTAGTCGGGTCGGGGCGCCACAAGTTGGTATCAGAGCAGGACTGCCTGTAGGAAACCCTTTCTACTGGTCGATGTCGAGTCTAGTGTTTGTGAAAATATTTTTAACCTAAAAATGAGTTGTGAAAACCCTCTTAGGATTCTTTTTACTCCTTACCTGGTTACATTCTAATCTCGGAGCAATCTTACCTCGATTTGAATTAAAGGTTTTCTTCTCATCTGTTAACTCAAAATTTTAGGAATCCCGGGGTTGGGTTCTACCTTTAGGGTTATGTGTCTGGTTGCTTCCGCTGCGTGTTGAGTCATAATCCACAGTGAACACCGTTGTTTAGCAACACTCTCCTTCTTCCGTGCTTCGGTTGTTTTGCAACTAATCGGGTGTTCCTTTTCTTTGGGTTGTGACCGTGGTCTTGAACCGAAGGTCCCGGATTGTGCTGTGGTTCTGGTATGTTAAATTGTGTGGGTTGTTACCCATGTGATCGTCATGCCATTTATGAGTCTCAGCACATGAAGCTGACCTTTAACCCAAGTCTTTTATGTGGTCTGTGTGGTAAATGGTTGAACCTTAAATTTTCCACACCTCAGCTGGCTATGTAACTTCAGCTCTTCCTTAGCCTTGTTTTTGGTTCTGTCTTGGGACCATCGGGGTTACGACCAGGATTCTCCTAGCGAGTCTCCCAACTATGTTTGTGACTCTGCTGCATCTCTCTTTTTAGGCATGGTTATCACAATTGAGTAATAACCGGTGCATCTTCAACATCTTAGGATTCTCCTGAGCATGTTTCTTAATCTGATCTGTTTCCCGACCTTGTCTGTATTTTGATAGTAAAGTTTTACCGTGCGTTGGTATGTTCCGATGCAAGTCCCTCTCTTGATCCGTCGAAACTTTCCACTTCGTCTGGTTAGGAGAAACAAACTCCAGTACCTTGTCCACTTCTCGGACCAGGTCAAAGTATTGTAATATTCAGAATGAAGGCCTTGTTTAGCTTTTGTTCTGCTCCACCGTAGAGTGTCACACTCTTTTATATCAAGGGGTCATGCTGAGATCATGATCTACTTGATGAAGTGAAGCTCTTACACCCTGTTACTCTCCGTTCTCCGACTGACTTCAGAATGAGAAGACGTGAGCAATGATGTGGCTCTCGGATATTCTCAGCAGTTCTTGCTGCGCAGAAATCCAAGAGCAGTCCTTGTCCTTCTTAGCATGATTGGTTAGCCGATCGCTAAGTTGAGTTTGACAGTGCTACCAAGTCCGTTGGTTCTGATGCACTTCCTCGGTCAAAGAGCTAGGTTTGTGCCGAAGCTCCAAAGACCACCTCGTCGTGCCTTGAAAGGCATGATTCTCTCTCGAACTCAAGACATACCGGTGGATCGTGATATTCTGGAGGTCTTTCCAGAAGTATCGCCAGGTTGTCACCTGACCGTGATGTTGAGCTTATGAGTAAGCTGGTTCTCTGAACAACTCCTTTCTCCAAGAAAATTGTGCTGGATGTCCTGAATTATTCGGTTGAGCTTAAACAACTTGGAGAGTTAAAAGACAAAAGCTCCATCTGATATAGTTCATTCTCAATGGATGTCTAGTTTTACGTGTCACAGCAAGGTGGTATCTCCTTCGTGGATATACTATCCTACATATCTTGGTTTGAATTGGGCTATCGTCAAATCAAACTCAGACCAACCTACCTGAATGTGTTAGTCTGACCAATACTCATGCCCCGATCATGTGACATATGGGTCTACCGTCTTGGAGTATCTGGATAAGTTTATTGTTGAGCCCATCGACTACATTCTTATCTTCTCCAGGTTTGAGGTGATTCATATGGGATATTGGGCGTTAGCATTGGAAACCCGTTAGAACTAACTTTGTGTAGTCACAAGGTATGTGTTCTAGAAGTTAGAAGTGACCTTCTTTGGTTCACGTGCAATTGCTGAAAGATGTCGCCGTGGATCTGAGAAAATGTCTCGTCTTCTCGGAATCATCTTAAGTCAATCAGGCAAATGCAAAATATCCTTGGAATGGTACGTTGTTACTTCCATTCCTTGAAAATTTTATCTATGCATTCAAGCCAATGATTGAATTGTTCCAGAAAGAGAGGAAGTCTGAGAACTTCTTTGTCTTCTGTGGTGTTTCCTATCTTGGACTCAATTGTGTACTGTTGCAAGTACTTCGGGTATGTGCAGTTGTCCTCTGACAAGTTGCTAATACGCGAGTTCCGTAATCTCCTTCCTCCTCTGGAGTTTGACATTCTAGTCTAGCTCTTGGGGTCCTAGCAATTGTAATCCGTTGATATGCTTTGCAAGGATTCCCCTTCTCCTACCTCCTGAGTCTGAAGTATCTCTACACCTGACCAGGTCTAAATCTTAATCAGAAACGATAGTTGGTGATCCTCAAGAAGCTTGTCCTCGATGTCCAGAACATCCAGAAGTTTTCCGATACTAACTTTCCCGGAGTTTCTAAAGTTTTCGCGGTCCATCTTCCCGACACTTCCCGTGTGGTTCAAAATGTTCATCTGCGAGAAATGTTTTACTCAAGCCGTCTAGTGTAATTTACCACTTCTTCGGTTGGAATCTTGGTTACCATTCGTCTTCAGAAATTCAAGGCCTTGTGCAAAGTTCATATTCTGAATCTTAGAGAAACCGTTATCTATCCTCTGGAAACTTCTTATCAATCTCCCGTCACCCGCATGTGTCTCCTAACTGTCAATTCAAGGGATACGTTAAGTCCCATCCTAAGATTCTACTAGGAGGTACTCGGTCGTGGTATCTTCGCAAAGATCCATCCTCCTGGAAAGGTTCCCTTCTGTCCTATGGTGTACTTGGGTGATGACCTCGAAGTGAAGCCGATGAAGATCCTCATGATGCCCTGGTCAACCTCTTCAAGAGAGAAGCCACCTGGAGCGAGAAAGTCGTGTAGTACCTCGTAACCCCTTCTTCCCTCTTTCCTAATCTTAGAATCTCGGGACGAGATTCCTGTAAGGGGGGTAGAATTGTAACAGCCCAAGTTTGTAACCCTAAAATGTGAACCAAATTTTCACTTTTGCTTTTCATTCATGCATCATGGCATCATTTGTTAAGTGCTCCAATTGAAACAAAGAATTGGAAAACAAATTTAAAAACAAATGAAAACAAAAGCAATGATTGTTTCAAAACAAACTAAGCTCAAATGTGATGTTGTTGGTAAACACAATTACAATTGGGTAATCCATATTTGTCAAGGAAGTTCCAAGAGTTCAAAATGAATATTTGGAGCTTGCTTAAATTTTCTAAATGAAAGAAATTTGGATTTTGAGAAAATTGCCATAAGCAACTCCCTATTTTATTCCCTAAGCATTAGGACTCCAAATGACTTCAAAATTTTTGGAGTGCTTGCCAAGGGTGCAGGGATGATGCACAAAAATTCACATAATTTTTGGAAGTGCTTAAGTACCTCAATTAAATCAAATACAGTGCTGTTTATTTTAAAATAGAGCTGAAAAGGACCTAGCTGTAATTAGAAAAATCAGTTCGGGGGGGGGGGGGGGTTCTGCAAAAACATCTTCTCCCTCACGCTGTAGCGACCGACGGCGAGCTGCAGCCGCACCTGCTCGCCACCGTGCCTCCACTGCTCCCCTGCTCGTCGCTGTTCACCACGAGGAGGATAAGACCACCCCCGTGGCAGCTCTCTGCTCTCCTCCCCGATATTTTCGCTCGCCCTCTTTCCCTTGTTTTTCCTCGGCCATGGCCGAACCCTAGATAGCCGCCGCCGAGCATCGCCGCCGTTCCAGAGCACCCCGAGCAGATCGACGAGCATCATCGCCTTCGCCGCGTCCTCTTCTTCGTCTCCGCCAGAGGAATCAAAGAGGGGAGCCGCAGATCGACCGCGCCATCCTCGACTTCCTCTTCTTCTCCGACCACGGCCGAGGCTCCGCCGAGCCATTTGCCGCCTTCCTCGATCTCCTCCGTCCTCACCAAGCCCACGCACGCGTCAAGGGTGAGCCTGCGCTTCTCCACGTGCCCTCCGATTTGTAAATGCGCATTTGTGGTTCGTTTTAGCCGGAGCTCGCCGGAGTTCTTCGCGGGCCGTCGCTAGCCGTCGTCGATTCCGGAGTCTCCGATGACCTTTAGGTAGCGGCGCCGCCGTATTTAGGCTCGCAGTGCTCGCGCGCGTCGGACGCGCACCGTAGATCATCTCCGCGCACGCCGTACTGTCGAATCCTTGCTCGACACCGCCGACGGCCACCGCGCGCCGCGCCGGTCGTGGCTTTGCTCCGGTCAAACAGAGCGGTGGGCCTCGCGTGCTTGCGTGGCCGCCAACGTGGCCGCTGGCCCACACGTCAGTGACCGGGTGTAGCGCGCCGCTCGGTGCAAAACGTGCAGACTGGTTTTTCTGGGAATGAAAATAAAAGGCAGATTAAATTATAAAATTGTAAATTCAATATCTTTTTGAATATTGCTCCAAAATTTACAAACAAAGTATCAAAATGTTCAGAAAAATCAAACCTGTCTGTTGGTGTAACTCACACATCCAAATACATTAGTTAAATTGATGTTTTATTAAATAAAAAAAGGGCAGAAAAGAAACCAATTTTAGAAAATCCATAACTTTTTATTGCTAGATCAGAAAAATGCAAACTTGGTCTCTAAATGACCAGGGGAAGAAACTTTACATTTTTCATGACAATTTCATGTTGAAATGAACACTGGAAATAATTGTTGTTTGCCTTTTTGTAAAATGGCAGAAATAAATTGGATTTTGTAAAATTCATAACTTAATAAATATTGATCCAAAAATTGAGTTTGATATACCAAAATGATCAGCAACAAATATACTTCAAGTTTCACTTCATTTTCAAGCATGGAGAAATATTTTTAGTGTTGTTTAAATTGAATTACTAAAATGGCAGCACTGAATCCAATTTTGGAAATGCAATAACTTTTATTTGGTTAATCAGAAAATGTGTTCAATATGTCAAAATGCTCAGAGAATCATGAACCAACCAGTAACATCAAATTCATGCATGTTTGCATCATATTTTAGTACTGTACAATTGCAAGAATTGCTAATTACATTAAGTGTAAATATGGGTATTATTCCAAATGATGTATTAAATATATTTGGGACCCCATTTAACTTGTTAGTTATGTTGAATACTTCCAAGGTGCATTTAAATGTCATATCATCATGTGATTGTGCATTGCACATATTTTATATGGTGTGGTATTTGATTTGTGCTTTCCGGTGTTGTTATCCATCGATAGATCCAGGAGTCGGGGTTTCTCCACAATACCCTGACAACCAGTACTACCAGCCTTCAGAACAAGGCAAGCGTAATCCCCCCTCTGAGCATGTCTCCACCTAAGTTTTCCGCAAATATTTTCTCCACTATAATATTGCATGCGATTCCAAATGTCAATTTGGTTGGATTAGAGTATCCTACTAGCTGCATTAAGTTTCCATTGCCATTACCTGTTCCCCTCCTACTATCCATAGGTTTGTACTGATGCCGAGTTACTTAACTATGCTATGTGTCTGCTTAGCCATGCTTAGCGAAATGCTTAGCAGTCCGGTGGATGTTTCATTGTTGGGACAGATGATGGAATGTTCGGATATGTTGGAGATTTTGGTGGTGACTCTAATAAACTGTTTAAAGGCGGGGATGAGAGGCCACAGTGGATGTGGTGGGTTGTCTCGTTCTCGTCGCCTAGGTGTGAGTTCTCCCCTTCGAGCCAAGACCGAGCGTGCACCCATGCGTGAGGCCTATGTATTCGCAGTGCAGGAAGCCTCATAGACTAATAACTCGGGCGGGGCTAGCCAGGGTCCTCTAGTTCGGGCTTCCATTTGCGCGTGCGTTGGGATGGTGGCCAAGACTGAGATGAGGATGGTGGTGTTAGGAAAATGAGTGGCCGTGGGGCGGGGTGTCGTGATCCTGGCAGTCCTACCGCCACTGATGATCCTGGGTTAGTCCTTAACGAGGGAGAAGTCGACACCGCTCCCACCCAGCCGGCTTTCCAAGGAAGAGAGCTAATGCGCAGGCAATGGGCCGGACGGTATGCGTGGTAAACATTGCACACCCCTGCAGGGTAAATCTTTTCGAAAAGCCGTGTCCGCGGTTAAGGACGACTTGGTGCCGGATTCAGAGACCATAGAAAACTTTAACGGAATGATTAAAACCTGGGTACTAAAGGTACTACTCAAGATTGAAAGGTTGACTTCCTCGAGGGTGATTCGGGGAGGTGCCTTAGTAGAACAAATGCTTGGATGATGATGGTTGTTGTTGAAGATGATCAGAAGAAAAGAGTTTACTTCTTACCTCTTTTGAAAATATTCTGATTAGTCGATGCCTTTGAGTTATGTTTTTCATAAATAAAATCAGCTTTATGCAAAACAGCCATATAACTTTGAAAGCCTCATCGAGCTAACGCTCTATAGATAATCTTGCGAGTTCGTCGAACTCAACGTCGTTTGCTTATTTTCAGAGGAGGACTTCACCGACCTCGAAGGTGGGTTCTTTGTGGACGTCGACGAGTAGTCTGGGGTTCCCAGGTGGCAGCTTGGGACATCTCCGGGACAGCTGGCGCTGGGAATGTTTATTTGTAGGCCTCTTAGGCCATAATTTGGATCTTGTTGTTTAGAACAACTTAATTCGCTTCCGCATGATGTACTGTTGGGTCTGTGACCTCTGGTTGTAATATTTGCTATCTTTCTCTATTATAAGAGTTGAACTATAATGCTTTGTGTCGTAGAGTAGGTGATGTGCCAGTTGTTCCACAAGTCTTGATCTTACTATTATGCCTTGAGGGTTGCGCCCGTGTTAAGGTATCAATCGGGGTGTTGTGTTGTTGGGAGCGGTGTGCCCAGCAACGCCTGCCAAAGGTTTTGGCCGGGGATTGGTAAACCCGTAACCTCCGCTTGTATCGCTTAACGGTGACACGCAGCATCACTGTATACTAGTCGGGTCGGGGCGCCACAGAAGCAGGGATTAAATCATGTGCTAGAGCTTTTTAAGTTTTCGAAAGCATATAGAGAGCACAAAATAAGTATTTGAGAGGTGTTTGTTGTTGTCAACGAATGGTAGTGGGCACTCTAACCCCCTTGTCAACCAGACTTTCAAGAGCGGCTCCCATGAAGGACGTTATCTCTACCAGCAAGGTAGATCATCCCTCTTCTCTTTTGTTTACACATGTATTTTAGTTTCTTTATAGATGACACTCCTCCCAACCTTTTGCTTACACAAGCCATGGCTAACCGAATCCTCGGGTGCCTTCCAACATTCACATACCATGGAGGAGTGTCTATTTGCAAATTAAGTTGCTTACTGATAAATCAGGGCAAAACATGTGAAGAGAATTATTAATGAAAGTTGTAATTAATTGGGGCTGGGCACCCCGTTGCCAGCTCTTTTTGCAAATTATTGGATAAGCGGATGTATATGCCACTAGTCCATTGGTGAAAGTCTGTCAGAAGTAAATGACAAGATTGAAAGATAAAACACCACATACTTCCTCATGAGCTATAAAACATTGACACAAATAAGGAGTAATAAAGTTTTGAATAGTTTAAAGGTAGCACATGAAATATTTACTTGGAATGGCAGGAAATACCACATAGTAGGTAGGTATGGTGGACACAAATGGCATGGGTTTTGGCTCAAGTTTTGGATGCACGAGAAGCATTCCCTCTCAGTACAGAGTTTAGGCTAGCAAGGTTGTTTGAAGCAAACACAAGTATAAACCGGTACAGCAAGAATCACATAAAAACATATTGCAAGTATTATAAGACTCTACACTGTCTTCCTTGTTGCTCAAACATTTTACCAGAAAATATCTAGACCTTAGAGAGAACAAATATGCATCCCAAGTCTCAACAAGCTCTACGGTAGTTCTCCACTACTAGGCTTTAACTACATGATGCAAGAGCTTAAACATGATCTACTTGAGAGCTCAAAACAATTGCAAAGCATCAAATCGAAACAAGACAATGATCTACAAGAATGCATATGTCTTTTCCAATACCAACTACTACATGTAGCATTTTCTTTCTTCCAAACAAACACCAATCAATTTATTTAAACATAAACTCTCCAAATGATAATATAATGCAGCAAGAGAGTATTTATAAACAAGTGCTAACAGCTCGAAGAGATGCATGAAAAACAGGAGCTAAAAGCACTGCAGTAGCTAGTTAAGAATACTCAACAAATATAAGTGAAGAACATGAGTATTCACATGAAAAAGCGGAGCGTGTCTCTCTCCCACACAAGGATTGCTAGGATCCGAATTTATTCAAACAAAAACAAAATAAAAACACACAGACGCTCCAAGTAAAGCGCATAAGATGTGAAAGAATTAAAATATAGTTTCACTAGAGATGACCTGATAAGTTTGTTGATGAAGAAGGGGATGCCTTGGGCATCCCCAAGCTTAGACGCTTGAGTCTCTCTGAATATGGTTGGGATGAACCACGGGGGCATCCCCAAGCTTAGGCTTTTCACTCTTCTTGATCACATAATATCACCCTTCTCGCTTGATCCTTGAAAACTTCCTTCACACCAAACTCAAGACAGTTCTCATTAGAGGGTTAGTGCATAATCAAAAATTCTCATATTCTGTAATGATACAATCAATCCCAAAGCTTCTGGACATTAGCTACAGCCACCAATGCTTTGTGGAGCAAAGAAATCCACACAAACACAGTAAAAGAGCGAATGCAAAACAAAAGGCAGAATCTGTCAAAAACAGAACAGTCTGGAATGACGAATTTTTTCGAGGCACTTAAGTTGCTCAGATGGATCTGGCCTAAAATAATGAAAGTTGCGTACATATCTCAGGAATATGCGTGATTTTTTCAGAATTTTTTGAATTTTCTACAGGGAGATAAGCTCAAATCCGTGACAGCTAAAAATCTGTCACTGCGCAGAAATCCAAATCTTGCATCAACTTTCAATATAGAACTTTACTTGGCACAACATTGCGATAAAATAAAGATACAAAGGAGTTGCTACAGAAGTAACAAAACTCCTTGACTCAAAGAAAACAAAAATAACAGCAAATAAAAACGATGGGTTGTCTCCCATAAGCGCTTTTCTTTAACGCCTTTCAGCTAGGCGCAGAAAGTGAAAATCAAGTGTTGTCAAGAGAAGAAGCATCAACATCATAACTTGCTCTAACAATAGAGTCAAAAGGTAACTTCATTCTCTTCCTAGGGAAGTGTTCCATACCTTTCTTGAGAGGAAATTGGTACCTTATATTACCTTCTTTCATATCAATGATGGCACCAACAGTTCGAAGAAAAGGTCTTCCCAAAACAATAGGACAAGATGCATTGCATTCAATATCCATAACAATAAAATCAACGGGGACAAGGTTATTGTTTACTGTAATAAAAACATCATTAACTCGCCCCAAAGGTTTCTTCATAGCATTATCAGCGAGAAAAACATCCAAATAACAATGTTCCAAAGGTGGCAAATCAAGAATATCATAAAGCTTCTTGGGCAAAACGAAATACTTGCACCAAGATCACACAAGGCATTGCAATCAAAATCATTCACCTTTACCTTAATGATGGGTTCCCAACCATCTTCTAATTTCCTAGGAATAGAAGCTTTAAGTTTCAACTTCTCCTCCCTAGCTTGCAAAAGAGCATTTGTAATATGCTTTGTAAAAGCCAAATTAATAGTGCTAGCATTGGGACTTCTAGCTAATTTTTGCAAGAACATAATAACTTCAGAGATGTTACAATCATCAAAATCATTATTGTCAATGGTGGTGGAACCATTGTCTCCAATAGTTTGAAAAATTTCAGCACTTTTATCAGAAAAAGTTTCAGCAGTTTTAGGCAATTTCAAACGCTTTGCAGAAGTAGTAGAGACATTACCAACACCAATAACATTACCATCAATAGTAGGAGGCTTACTAGCATGTAAAACATTAGCATTACTAGTGGTGGTGATAGTACAAACTCTAACTATACTATTCTCTTTTTCAAGTTCTTCCTCTTTTTCCCACCTAGCATGCAATTCAGCCAACATCCTAATATTATTATCAATTCGAACTTGGATGGCATTTGCTGTAGCAAATGACTTAGTATCTTTAACTTCATTAGGCATAACTTTCAGTTTTAGAATTTCAACATCATGAGCAAGACTATCAACTTTAGAAGCAAGATCATCAATTTTTTCAAACTTTTCCTCAACAGTTTTATTGAAAGCTTTTTGTGTGCTAATAAATTCTTTAAGCATAGCTTCAAGATCAGAGGACACACTTCTATTGTTGCTGTAGGAATTACCATAAGAATTGCCATAACCATTTGAAGGATAAGGCTTATAGTTGTTGCTACCAAAATTATTCCTATAAGCATTGTTGTTGAAGTTGTTGTTTTTAATGAAGTTTACATCAACATGCTCTTCTTGAGCAACCAATGAAGCTAAAGGAACATTATTAGGATCAACATGAGATCTACCATTCACAAGCATAGACATAATAGCATCAATCTTATCACTCAAAGAGGAGGTTTCTTCAACAGAATTTACCTTCTTACCTTGAGGAGCTCTTTCGGTGTGCCATTCGGAATAGTTGATCATCATATCATCAAGTAGCTTTGTTGCTGCACCTAAAGTGATGGACATAAAGGTTCCTCCAGAGGCTGAATCCAATAAGTTCCTTGAGGAAAAATTTAATCCTGCATAAAAGGTTTGGATGATCATCCAAGTAGTCAGTCCATGAGTGGGACAATTCTTCACCAAAGATTTCATTCTTTCCCAAGCTTGAGCAACATGTTCATTATCAAGTTGTTTAAAATTCATAATGCTACTTCTCAAGGATATAATCTTAGCAGGAGGATAATATTTCCCTATGAAAGCATCTTTGCATTTTGTCCAAGAATAATACTATTTCTAGGCAAAGAAAGCAACCATTCTTTAGCTCTTCCTCTCAAGGAGAAAGGAAAAAGTTTCAGTTTTATAATATCCCCATCCATATCCTTATACTTTTGCATTTCACAAAGTTCAACAAAGTTATTAAGATGGGCAGCAGCATCATCAGTACTAACACCAGAAAATTGCTCTTTCATAACAAGATTTAATAGAGCAGGTTTAATTTCATAAAATTCTGCTGTAGAAGCAGGTGGAGCAATAGGAGTGCATATGAAATCATTGTTGTTTGTGCTAGTGAAGTCACACAACTTAGTGTTCTCAGGAGTACTCATTTTGAAAAACAAAATCAAACGAATTAAACAAGTAACTAATTTTTTTGTGTTTTTGATAAAGAGAGCAAACAAGACTAAATAAAAATAAACTAAGCAAGACAAATAACAAAGTAAAGAGATTGGGTGTGAGAGACTCCCCTTGCAGAAGCAATTCGGTTTTCCCCGGCAACGGCGCCAGAAAACGTGTTGCTAGCGCTAAGTTGACGAGGGAATATCTCCCCGGCAACAGTGCCAGAAACAATGCTTGTACGTCACACGTCAGTTGGGAACCCCAAGAGGAAGGTATGATGAGTGCAGCAGCAAGTTTTCCCTCAGTATGAAACCAAGGTTTAATCGAACCAGTAGGAAAACGAGGTTTGCTTCGAAGGTGTTGGTGAAGGAGTGTAGTGCGGCGCAACACCAGGGATTCCGGTGCCAACGTGGAACCTGCACAACACAATCAAATTACTTTGCCCCAACTTAACAGTGAGGTTGTCAATCTCACCGGCTTGCTGAAAACAAAGGGTTAAACGTATCGAATGGAAATGATGTTTGTTTGCATAAAACAGTAGAGAACAATGATTGCAGTAGATTGTATTTCAGATGTAAAAGAATGGACCGGGGTCCACAGTTCACTAGTGGTGTCTCTCCAATAAGATAACTAACATGCTGGGTAAACAAATTACAGCTGGGCAATTGACAATTGATAAGTGCATATAACATGCATGTGTGAGCTGTGGTGTCTACTATGAGATTCATTTGGGCATTACGACAAAGTACATAGACCGCTATCCAGCATGCATCTATGCCTAAATAGTCCACTTTCCGGTTAACATCCGTACCCCTTCCAGTATTAAGTTGCAAGCAACAGACAATTGCATTAAGTAATGTGCGTAATGTAAACAATACATTCATCCTTGAATAAAGCATTGCTGTTTTACCCCTAGTGGCAACAACACATCTACAACCTTAGAACTTGCTGTCACTATCCCAGGTTAAATAGAGGTTGAACCCAACTATCATGCATAAATACCCCCTCTTGGAGTCACAAGTATTCACTTGGCCAAGGCTTCAACAAGTAACGGAGAGCATGCAAGATCACAAATGACATAGACATGATAATATAATATTCAGCTCCACATAGGTATCAATATAAGTCAGATCCCAGCAAACACAACATGTAGCATTACAATAAGATGATCTTGATCATGATAGGCAGCTCACAAGATCTAAACATGATGGCACAAGTGGAGAAGACAACCATCTAGCTACTGCTATGGACCCATAGTCCAAGGATGAACTACTCACGCATCACTCCGGAGGCGGGCATGGCGATGTAGAGCCCTCCGGTGATGATTCCCCTCTCCGGCAGGGTGCCGGGAAGAGCTTCAGAACCCCCCGAGTTAGGGTTGACGACGGCGGCGGCAGCGAATATGTTCTGGATGAAAGGCTCGGTGTTTTAGGGTTTTCACGTCTCGGGGAATAAATAGGCGAAGGGGCGATGTCGGCGGACCCCCGAGGGGCCCAAACCACAGGCTGGCGCGGCGGTGGGGCCGCGCCGCCAGGTGGTTTGGCCACCTCGTGGCTCCCTTCGTCTCTCCTTCGGACTCCGTGTACGTGTTGGAAAAATAGGGACTTGGCCTTTTGTTTCGTGCAATTCCGAGAATATTTCCAGAAGTAACTTTCTGAAACCAAAAACAGCAGAAAACAGGGAACTGGCACTGTGGCATCTTGTTAATAGGTTAGTCCCAGAAAATGCATAAAAGTGATATGAAGTGTATATAAAACATGTAGCAAATGGTATAATATAAGCATGGAACAGCAGAAATTATGGATACGTTGGAGACGTATCAACGACATCCTTATCTATAGCAAATCTTTGGAAGAGCACACTTCTCATGTTGCTCAAGTTTTGTTGGTTATTCGCAATGAAAAGCTTTATGCCAATCTTTCTAAGTGCACATTTGCCACCAACAAACTTGTTTTCTTGCGTTTTGTTGTTTCTTCGGATGGAGTCGAAGTTGATGAAGCAAAGATACAAGCAATTCGGACTTGGCCTTTTCCGATGTCACTTGAGGAGTTGAGACGTTTTCTTGGTTTTGCCGGATTTTACCGCCGATTCATTAAGGATTTTTTCACAATTGCTTGCCCCCTCCATGAACTTACAAAGAAAAATGTACCTTTCATTTGGGGCAATGCACATGATTTTGCTTTCAATGAGCTCAAACGGTTATTAACCGAAGCACCACTCCTTGCCCTTCCGAATTTCTCTAAGACATTTGAGATTGAATGCGATGCAAGTGGATTGGGCATTGGTGGAGTGCTTATGCAAAATGGTAGACCCATTGCATACCATAGTGAGAAACTAGATGGAGCTCGTTTGGATTACCCTATTTACGACAAGGAGTTATTTGCTTTGGTTCGTGTTTTGGATGTGTGGCAACATTACCTTCGTCCTAAGGAATTTGTCATTCATTCCGACCATGAATCCTTGAAATATTTGAAAAGTCAAACAAATTTGAACAAAAGACATGCAAAGTGGGTTGAGTTCATTGAGTCTTTTACCTTTGTAATTAAATACAAGAAAGGTAAAGACAATGTGGTTGCGGATGCTCTATCCCGCAAGGCCAACCTATTTACACGTCTTGACATTAGTGTCTTGGGTTTGGATGAGATAAAAGAGTTGTATGCTACCGATGCTTTCTTTGGAGACATTTTTGCTCAATGTTCAGAGCACAAAGGAATTGGTGATTTCTATTTGCACCAAGGTTTCTTGTTTAAGGCTAACAAACTATGCATACCCAAGTCTTCGCTTCGTTTGATCCTTTTGAAGGAATCGCATAGAGGATCACTCATGGGTCACTTTGGTCGCGACAAGACCTACGCCATGCTCGCCACCAACTACTATTGGCCACGAATGAAGCGTGATGTGGAACGCCTAGTTCGACGATGTTCTACATGTCTCAAAGCTAAGTCTACTCTAAACTCTCATGGCTTATATACTCCTTTGCCTATTCCACATCGCCCATGGTCCGATATAGCTATGGATTTTGTCTTAGGACTTCCACACACTAAACAAACAAGGATTCCATCTTTGTCTTCATTGATTGATTCTCTAAAATGGCACACTTTATACCATGCAACAAGACCGACGATGCTTCACATATTGCTACTTTGTTTTTCAGGGAAATCGTCCGTCTTCATGGCGTGCCAAAGTCCATTGTGTCGGATCGTGACGTCAAGTTCGTGAGCTATTTTTGGAAGACTTTGATGGCCAAGATGGGAATCAAGCAACTATTCTCCACCGCATACCATCCTCAAACCGATGGCCAAACCGAAGTGGTGAACCGAAGCCTATCCACACTACTTCGTGTGTTGATCAAGCCTAACTTGAAGAATTGGGAAGAGTGCATCCCACATGCTGAGTTCGCCTACAATCGAGCACTACATCGCGCAACAAAGAGAACACCCTTCGAGATCGTCTATGGTTCCAACCCCTACACCGCGCTCGACATGCTACCACTTCCACTCCGTGAACAAGTTAACATGGACTTCGAAAAACGAGCCGCTTACATGAAAAAGCTCCATGAGGAAACAAGAACTACGCTTGAGAAGCACACCGAAGACCATGCTACAAAGATGAACAAACACAAGCGCGCGTTGATATTTGAAGAAGGAGACCTAGTTTGGCTACACCTTCGCAAAGATCGCTTCCCAGATGCAAGGAAGTCCAAGCTTCACCCTCGTGGAGACGGACCTTTCAAGGTCATCAAGCGTATCAACGACAATGCCTACAAGATCGACATCTCCCACTCCAAACACATGGTCCATGACACCTTCAACGTCGCCGACCTATCGCCATACCTTGGAACATCAAGCGATGAGGATGTCCAAGAGTCGAGGATGACTCTTTTCCAAGGGGGGGGGGGAGATGATGTAGCCCAACCTACGGCTCCTACAACAAGTGGCCCAATGACAAGAGCAAGAGTCAAAGCCCTCCATGATAAGGTGAATTCACTTCTATCTATGTGTGATCTCGACACCCCTTTGAATGGGTTGCTACTTCATTCGGATACTCTATGCATACTCAGGAACCACCTTGACGACGACCCACAATGGAACGGAGAAGATGACCAGGAGAAGACCCAAGAAGATGACCAAGAGTCGACGCAAGACGATGGAGAAGGAACGGGAGAAGACAGCCCGGCCGGCCTCCAGGCCGTCCTAGGCCGGGCCGAGGGCCGGTTCCCCTCCAGACGCCGCCGGCCTCCAGACCGGTCTAGGCCGGGCCTAGGGCCGGTCCCCCACACGACGACGCCGGCCTCCAGGCCGGCCTAGGCCGGGCCCAGGGCCGGCCCTCCACCAGAAGCCGCCAGCCTCTAGGCCGGCCCCAGGGCCGGTCCACTCCAGCCGCCACCAACTTCAAGTGACTCGACCGGATGATGCATGTAAAATGCATACATGAACTTTGCATGTTATTACTAGATATTCCTACATATTTGCAACTTATATGATGTTATATTCATGTTTTATAATGATTTCGGGGATTTTCTAAACAATCACCCCTCTTTTGGTTCTAACTCTGTTTTCTAGAAAACGTCTTTTTTAGTGTTTCAGACTTTCCGGGAGCTTCGGGACTCCAAAAAGGGCAAGGCCAAAGAGCATAGTTCAGAATTTTCGAGACGAACGCAATGGGCTGAAAATGAAGACCAGAAGCCCAACCAGCTGGAAACTAGAGGGCCCCACGCGGTCAGATTCCCTGGCCGCGTGAGGACCCCTCTTTTCCCCCTCGTGGCTCCGATGCCGTCCGTTTTCTTCTCCGTGGCTTCGTCTTGACCTAAAACCGGCTATAAAAATAGTCCCCGGGGAGTTTCGGGAGGAGGCGGCGGAGAAACACAAAACCACGAAACAGAGAGTCAGAAGGCTGCCGCCGGAGAAGATCGGAGGGGGGAAACGCCGCCGGAATCACCTCCGGAGGGCTCCACCCCCCTCCGGCGTGTTCATCATCAACATCTACAGCAAGATCATCTCCATCTCTCCACTGTAAACTCTTGGCAAACATGATATATGATGCAATATACTATTCCCTTGATCTATTGTGTCTCCCCATCTATGTTTGAGAAGTGATTTGTTCATGGCAATAGTGAAATAGTTCGTTGATTGGTTGCATACAAGTTTTGTTATCTTTTATGATTGTCTTTATGTACAATATATGAGTGCACACATATGTTGGGGAATGCATGTAAGGTGATCACCGGTAATGTAATGGAGTGAGGGAGACTTGGGAGGACATGTAAACCTGAGACCGAGTCATGAAGTTACTTTATTGGGGGATATATATAGGGGACCTTAGAACTTAAGGCTATGGTGGGACTTTTATGTCTTAATAATTCTTGTGTGCTCATTTACTTGGCCATGAGATCCATCATAAGGGGTTTTAGTTCATTTACTTGGCTACACCTATTTATGGCTCCTTCCTAGAAGAAACAATTAAGACTGAAACATGTGCTTCACTAATTGTGACAACCACACGAATGAAATAACAATTGCTAGAACATTTGCTCCCTTGAGATATTTGCTACTTGCTACTTTGAGAAACTTGCTCTAAGAAACTTGCGTTTGAAACTTGATTGAGAAACTTGTTACTAGATAAACCCATTCCACATCACTTGCTTTCATTAGTTAGTTCCTTTCATATTTAAACTTATTGCTTTGCACAAACGGCCATATAAGAGGGTTATAGGGCTTTAGAGAATAGATAGTTTACCTTCAGCTCCTCGTGGGTTCGACACTCAAATACTTATCGAATTGTGCTACAGTGATTCCTTGCTCTTGGGGATTATCAAGCACTTTTCTGGCGCCGTTGCCGGGGAGCGTTGTGCTAAGCTTTTATTCTTGTTTGCATTGCATACTAACATATAAATCTAAAAATTATTATAAAATGGAAAACAACCAAACAATTATAGAACTGTATAATATCTATCTTGAGTTAGGACATGAAGTGTTTGAGGAGAAAATTAAATTTTATTTGCATAACAATCATGTTTGTGGTAGTACTAATTCGTTGAACACCTTTATTGCTAATGCTAAGGAAAACCTTAAGCTTGGGGAAGTTTGTTTTGATGAATATGATATTTTTAGTCCCCCAAGTTTGGAAGAGAAAATTTATTTTGATGATACTATGTCTCCCATTTATGATGATTACAATGATGTATATGATATTTTCAGTCCACCTACTATTGAGGATGAAAGTGATTTAATTGAGTTTGATGATCCATTATGCTCATTAGATGATAAGTCTTTATGTGGTGATTCTATTCAAAACTATGTGGTTATGTTTAACTTTAATGCTTGCAACTATTATGAGAGAGGAAGAGATAAGAATCCCCTTTATGTTTCTATGTTATTTAAAATGCAAGCTATTGATTATTATATGCATTGGTTACCTCAAATTTGTTGTTATTTATTCATATATAAAATTCCAATGCATAGGAAGAGAGTTAGACTTAAAAGTAAATTGTTTAATATTCTGTGGTGTGTTCCTTATGCTTTAATTTCCTATTCGGTTTGAGCACACCTTTATATCTTTACAACATGTAAAATATCTTTACCTACTGTTTTGTGACAATTAGTTTAAGATTTTCATTTTATATAAAATTTGGGAAAGTAAATGAGAAGGATGAGTAATGGAGAAGTTGGGGTCGACCTTGAACATGTGTTGTTCATGCCAATGGAACCGTTGCAAAGTCTCTATCATTAAAACTTTTCCCAAAGCTAAAACCAAATAAAAAGAGTGTTTATGTTGTATATATTTGCTTCTCCTTTTGCCTTTTTGCTAAATCAAAAACAACAAAAATATTTTCCTTCTTCTTTGATTGTTTCTCTTGATTCTTGCTTGGTTCTTTTTGTTTCTTTTTGATTTTTATCTTCAGCTTAAGTTTTGGGTTTTTGAGTCAAGGTGCTTGTTTACTACCGTAACATCACCTTTGTATCTTATTTTTCATCTTAATGGCAAGAATAACCTCTTTTGAGAGGTAGGATTAAACAATAGTGATTTGCTGTCCAGAAAACAGATGCCTGAGCTTCACTGCGAAAAATGTATAAAATCACAGAAGAGGAATTTTGACCTGATATTTTACGACAGCAATATTCAGTTATTAATACACATTTCATTAGTTCAAAGTTTTCTGATTTGAGCAACGTAAGTGCCTCTGAAAATTCACTCTTTACGGGCTGTCCATTTTTGACAGATTCTGTCTTTATTTTGCATTACTCTCATTACTTGTGTTTTGTGTGGTTCTATTGATCAAAGAGCAATACACAACCATAGTAATATTAGCTAATGTGTAGAATCAACTCATGATATGTCTTTGCTGTACCTATGAGGATTTCATTTATGGAGACACTAACCCCTCTAATCAAGTTTTAAGATGAGTTTTGTGTGAAGAGAACTTTCAAGTGGAAGAGTTGAGGGTGATGAATAAAGATCACGAGGGACAAACACTCAAGCTTGGGGATGTTACCCCTAGGCTCACCCTACATATATCAAATAAGTACAAGAATTTAAGCTTGGGGATGCCAAGCCACCTCACTCCAACCATCTTGATACCAAGTAAGTAAGCCTAGCTATATGGCTATAAAGAAAGCGCTTTACGGGAGGCAACCCGGTTGTTTTTACTTTTGATTTTCTTTGTGTCCTCTTGCTGTAACAAGAGACTTAGTTTTTAGTTTAGTTTCTGGAATTCTTAATAAAGTGCCAAGTTTTACCTATTTTGGCTTGAAAAAGTTGCTTTTTGCATTCGGAGATTTTATTCCAGCACGAATCTGTGCACGGTATGATTTTTAATTCCTATTCTGTAACTCCGAATGAGCTGAAATTTGAACTGTGGTTGCAACTTTTCATCCTCTGTGAGCGTGAATTTTTTCAGATTTTTTCGACATATTTAAGTAGGGTAGAAAAATACGTTTTGCTGCTGCTGTTTTTCTGGACGGATTCTGTCCCATTTTGTTTGATGCATTCTTTGAACTTTTAACTTGAATCTTTTTGATCCAATTGAGTTTATAAGTAGGCATACAACATTATACACTTTCTGGACATTCATATGAATTTTTGTTTAAGGATTTTATGCAGCAAGCAATTCATTTGTCTATCACTACTAATGTCACCCCACAGAAAAGAAATGGGAGAAACGGTGTTTTGAAGTTTTTTCACAGGGATTAGAGGAGATGCACCAAGAGCTATCCAAGGATGGTGAAGACCATAAGCTTGGGGATGTGAAGACAACCCCACTGGACCAACACACTCTCGGTTTGCACACGTCTAACTTCTGTTTTTCGATCAATGCACCCTATCACATAAACTTGGAGCGTCTTTTATTTGCTTTTTATTTTGATTTTTGTTTGTCTTGAGACCACCACTATCATTTATATATGAGAAAGCTACTGGAAATTTGGGTTGAATTAAGTTGGATGCTATTAAAAAGATTGGGAAAGGGATGTTTGAGTTGATTCAAAAAGATACATATAGTTGCATGATTCATGTGCTTTTTAATGAGTATTAATTTGCAAGTGTTTTATCAAGAGCTATCTTTTATTCATGTTTTGATGCTGAATGTCACTTTACTTTGTTTAACATGGATTGGTTAGTTCTATGGACACTTATGCATGCATTTAGACGGTCAACTTTCTCCCTTTTGCTAGCCCAAAAAATTCCAACAAGTAAAAACTTGTTTTCCAACACCTTCAACCAAAGTTTTTCCAGTGAGTCCACCATATCTACCTGTTAGCTTTATGCTATTCCAAGTATGTTTATCATGTTATATTGTATTATCTTTGCTTCCAAATTAAAATGCTTATGTTATTGATTGTTATGGGAAAAGTTGGTTAAAAAGCTCTCACGAACTTGATGCACACTTTACTTTCATTGCACTTAATAAACATGAACCATTGTGATTAAAATTATGAAGTTGTGTGCTTGACAAGAGTCTTGGTTGGGAGTTAGCTCATATGTGCTGTCACATGGCAAGCTTTCAACAGTGCTCTTAATTATATTTAGTTGATATCATGTACTTTTGTTTATGGATGCCTAACATTGTGTGAAATAAAAGTGGAAACTTGGTAAGTTTGAGGAGTAAGTATAAATGGCTAGAGAGACTCACCGGGCGGCTAACCCAAGCCATGCATCATTCATGGTGGAAATTTACTTACATATCACGGTGGACCTTCAGTGAGGCACTTCACAATAAAAAGCTATAACAATAGTAAATAAAAGAGTGCTGAGATTGTCCATTTTGTTTGTTTGTCTTGTCATTTTGACATGGGCTTGTTCCATGTCCTGGGACAAGAGGTACCCCGGGAGCAACTCTTAATGATGCTATTATTACTTGCAATGACTTTAACTTGAACTTGCTTTGTGACCCGAGTTGAGTAGCCAGTTGGAGAGGTACTTGTATTCAAGGGGCATGAGGCATTCAACCCATACTTTGTCAAGCACATTACTCATATTTGCTTTCACTTTAAACTTTAACCATTCAAGATGCTATGATAGGGGTAATGAGAGCTCCACACCAATGGATACCACATTGCAAACATTAACTTAAGTAGAAGCATTTGGAAGCTAGATGAAACTTATTCATGTTTTACCTCTACTTATTTATCTATCTTTCCAAAGTGTCCACCTTTTATATTCAGATTTACAAGAGTACTCTATGACCATTATAGGATGTTTTTACTTTTCATTATGCATACATTTGGTCCATAGTACTTTCTTCTATGTTACACTTTGTGAATTATCATTGAACATCCTTTCATTGAATATTTGATATCACTTCATAATCTATCTTGTATATTGCTACTCCTTTGAGAATGAATCATTTGACTTTATGTAGCAATAGTAATCATCTTTGATATCCATTGATAGTATTAAAATGCAAAGTCCATGTTAGTTTTATCACCTTCATACTCGAGGACGAGTATAGGTTAAGCTTGGGGATGTTGATGCATGTAAAATGCATACATGAACTTTGCATGTTATTACTAGATATTCCTACATATTTGCAACTTATATGATGTTATATTCATGTTTTATAATGATTTCGGGGATTTTCTAAACAATCCCCCTCTTTTGGTTCTAACTCTGTTTTCCAGAAAACGTCTTTTTTAGTGTTTCGGACTTTCCGGGAGCTTCGGGACTCCAAAAAGGGCAAGGCCAAAGAGCACGGTTCAGAATTTTCGAGACGAACGCAATGGGCTGAAAATGAAGACCAGAAGCCCAACCAGCTGGAAACTAGAGGGCCCCACGCGGTCAGATTCCCTGGCCGCGTGAGGACCCCTCTTTTCCCCCTCGTGGCTCCGATGCCGTCCGTTTTCGTCTCCGTGGCTTCGTCTTGACCTAAAACCGGCTATAAAAATAGTCCCCCGGGGAGTTTCGGGAGGAGGCGGCGGAGAAACACAAAACCACGAAACAGAGAGTCAGAAGGCTGCCGCCGGAGAAGATCGGAGGGGGGAAACGCCGCCGGAATCACCTCCGGAGGGCTCCACCCCCCTCCGGCGTGTTCATCATCAACATCTACAGCAAGATCATCTCCATCTCTCCACTGTAAACTCTTGGCAAACATGATATATGATGCAATATACTATTCCCTTGATCTATTGTGTCTCCCCATCTATGTTTGAGAAGTGATTTGTTCATGGCAATAGTGAAATAGTTCGTTGATTGGTTGCATACAAGTTTTGTTATCTTTTATGATTGTCTTTATGTACAATATATGAGTGCACACATATGTTGGGGAATGCATGTAAGGTGATCACCGGTAATGTAATGGAGTGAGGGAGACTTGGGAGGACATGTAAACCTGAGACCGAGTCATGAAGTTACTTTATTGGGGGATATATATAGGGGACCTTAGAACTTAAGGCTATGGTGGGACTTTTATGTCTTAATAATTCTTGTGTGCTCATTTACTTGGCCATGAGATCCATCATAAGGGGTTTTAGTTCATTTACTTGGCTACACCTATTTATGGCTCCTTCCTAGAAGAAACAATTAAGACTGAAACATGTGCTTCACTAATTGTGACAACCACACGAATGAAATAACAATTGCTAGAACATTTGCTCCTTGAGATATTTGCTACTTGCTACTTTGAGAAACTTGCTCTAAGAAACTTGCGTTTGAAACTTGATTGAGAAACTTGTTACTAGATAAACCCATTCCACATCACTTGCTTTCATTAGTTAGTTCCTTTCATATTTAAACTTATTGCTTTGCACAAACGGCCATATAAGAGGGTTATAGGGCTTTAGAGAATAGATAGTTTACCTTCAGCTCCTCGTGGGTTCGACACTCAAATACTTATCGAATTGTGCTACAGTGATTCCTTGCTTTTGGGAGATGCGAGGCGAGGAATCGGGTTTTTACGTTGGTGTTGACACACGAACACGTCACGTGTACCCGCGGTGCCGAGGGAGATGCTCCGTAACTCACTCCGCGGGAGGCTCGCCGGAAGCGCGACGCGCAAGACAATCCGGCGGGCGCTTTTGTAGACCCGAAACCCCGCTCGCCCGGGAGAGACCCGTCAGGGCTCGCGGCGGCTATGGGTTGCCCTAGGTCGGACTGACCGCCCCTAGAGACTCGCGGATTCGCAGCCTCCAATATTGAAGAACGACGAAGAACGAGAAGAGAGATACAAGGGAGAGGGATAAAAAGTAGATGAACACGAAAAAGTAGTAGATGTGTTTGTTCGATTGGTGTTGGCTCAATCGGCCGTCACCCCTCATGTATATAAGTGGCGGCTGGACTTCCCGTGCAAGGAAACGACTTGGATCCACGTCCAAAACCCTAATTTGGGTCCAATTCGGATAGTTGACCCGAACTTTTCAAAACTGTTCGGTCTAAAAACTGGTTGCACCTTACATGTCGATTTTGGGGCAGTTACGACCTCGGATCGAAATACCATAGAAGACAAAGTTGTTCGCCATCAAAAAAAGAATAACTTTTGTTTTATGTGTTTTTCCATCCAACTCCATCTTGAGCGCTTTTCTGGGCTTGGATCTAAAACTGTTCGGATTTGATCCGAATCATATAAATTTGATTCGTCCGTAATTGCCAGATTTGAGCTATTAAACGACCTTATATCAAAAACCCGTAAACAGAAAAGTTGTTCGGCTTTTCTTTCTCGCTCTTGATGTTCATCATTCAACGATCTTTGTTCTGCTATGTCCTCTTGTTCTTGATGATCATCGTCTTTGGCACGGAACTCGGCAGGTAATATGCAAACACCCTCGCATCCAGAAAAGTTGAGCACGGCCGGCTCACGCTGCTCGCCGCGCTCCTCCTCGACGAAGCTCTCCTCTGCCGGCTTGATAGACCCTGCGTCTATCCCGACTCGCCATTGCCCGAACTGCTAAGTTCGGCTTCTGCGAAGTCGGTCGTTATAGCCGGGTCGATCTTCCTCTGCTGATTGGACCCGACACATGTATTGCATGACCCGGCTTCTTTTGTCGGCTTGATCGTAATTGTCGGGTCAACTCCGTCGAGTTGGTTGATCTGCAGAGTTTCGTCTTCTTGTGTCAGTAGCGCAGAGAGCTCGATATGATTGCCGCATGGAGGATTAGGACGGGGTCTCCCATTTGGAACTCGCCCAAGTGTGGAAATTGTGGAATGCGCGCAACACTCGAATTTTCCCCCATTTCTCAAGCCTCCCCGTTTTAATTATTTCTGGCATCAAGGACGAGGCAAGCAATCAGGTTTTTACGTTGGTGTTGACACACGAACACGTCACGTGTACCCGCGATGCCGAGGGAGATGCTCCGCAACTCACTCCACGGGAGGCTCGCCGGAAGCGCGATACGCAAGACAATCCGGCGGGCGCTTTTGTAGACCCGAAACCCCGCTCGCCCGGGAGGGACCCCGTCAGGGCTCGCGGCGGCTATGGGTTGCCCTAGGTCGGCCTGACCGCCCTAGAGTCTCGTGGATTCGTAGCCTCCAATATTGAAGAACGACGAAGAAGGAGAAGAGAGATACAAGGGAGAGGGATAAAAAGTAGATGAACACGAAAAAGTAGTAGATGTGTTTGTTCGATTGGTGTTGGTTCAGTCAGCCGTCACCCCTCATGTATATAAGGAGCGGCTGGACTTTCCGTGCAAGGAAATGACTTGGATCCATGTCCAAAACCCTAATTTGGGTCCAATTCGGATAGTTGACCCGAACTTTCCAAAACCGTTCTGTCTAAAAACTGGTTGCACCTTACAGGTCGGTGTTGGGGCAGTTACCGACCTCAGATCGAAATACCATAGAAGACAAAGTTGTTCGTCATGAAAAAATGAATAACTTTCGTTTTATGTGTTTTTCCATCCGACTCCATCTTGAGCGCTTTTCTAGGCTTGGATCTAAAACTGTTCACATTTGATCCGAATCATATAAATTTGATTCGTCCGTAATTGCCAGATTTGAGCTATTAAACGACCTTATATCAAAAACCCGTAAACAGCAAAGTTGTTCGTCTCGGAAAAACGAAGAACTTTTTCCTTTTATACGTTTTTCCATTTGACGCCATATGGACCTCTCAAATTCAATCGGAAGCAAATCGATATGTTTTTTTAGTATTTCCCGATTGCACTCACCCGAGGGCAGAGCACGTCAATGGTAGGGCGACCTGCCTGCTCACCCGAGGACAGAGCATGTCTATGGTTATGTGCGTTTAGTATTTTGGCTCCACAAGTTGCATACGACCTCAGATGAAGATTACTCCAAAACCAATATTGTACGTTGTGAGGATACGCACAACTTCCGTGTTAGGCACTTTTTCATACGAGGTCATCTTCACGGTGATATCGTGCAATTCTCTGTATGCTATCATCCGACTCATCTTTGAGTCGTTTTGGGGCACCGCACCGCTGCCGTGCTGCGCCGCCTTGCCGTCGCGCCTTCTTCTTCGTTGCTCTCCTTGCTACCGAGCTGCCACAGCCGTTCTTGCCCATTCTCATGCCGCGACTCCGATCCGGGTCCTTGTCGTGTACCTGCTGCCGTTAGCCGCTGCCACGGCAGCGTTTTCCTTGATTTCTCTATCGCGAACCTGAAGGAACGAGGTTTTCCGCCATGCGCTCGCCGCTGCCACGACAACCACTCCACCGTTTTCTCTGTCGTGGCTTGCCCGTGGATGCTGCCGAGTTGTCGTGGCACCGTTTCAGTCCATTCTTCCGCTTCGATACATTTTCATCCCAGGACCGAAACTCCGACAATGAGCCAAATTTGACCATCAACAGTTGGTGAATTCCATTTAGGGAGAGTAGTCGCCTTCGACGTATTTGGTTTTTGTTTCCGTCTAGCACGCCTTCTTTTTGTGTTATTGGATAGTTTAGTGCGTGTTTGGTTTCCTGCACGGGCCTCGGAGTTGCATAGCACGAAACTTAAAGGAGTGCTCAGCCAGGCCCTGGAGGAACGGCCGATTCGGCCGTTTTCGCGTGGCCAGGCCTTGGCGAGCTTCGCGTGCCGCAGTCTCACACGCGTTGGGAAGCGCGGGAGGAGACGGCTCAGGAATAACTCCCACCCCCACTCCCCTCACCGCCTAGTCCACACCACTCTCACCCTCATCCTCTCCGCTTCCATGGCCGCCGCTCCTCCCCCTCCCCACCGCAGTGGCCATTCCGGCCCGGCCGCCGCCTCCGCTCACCAGAAGTGGGACGAGGTGATCGTCGCCCAGGCGCCGGCCGATTGGGGGAGGATGCTCAAGGCACCGTCGCCGGTGTGCTGTGACCATCCCCAAGCTCCGGCGGCCACATCGGCTAGTGCGTCCGCGCCATTGCCGGCTGTGGCCTCCTCGGCGGCGCCATCGGCGGATCTGGCCTTGTCCTCGAAGCCTCCGTACAAGGACAGGAACGGAGCGGCGTCGACATCGGCGCCGCCGCCTTCTTCCTCGGCACCGGCTGGCGGACCCACGCCCTCCCTGGACACGGTAAGTGCTTTCCCCTCTCCTTTCTAGGTCATCGGGCTGCACATTGTGTGCCGATTTAGATTTCGATTAGGGTTAGTGCTAATTTGGGGTTTTTTCCTCATGAGTCCCGACCTATTTCGATTGATCTTGTGTAGGATGTATCTGCATCTCCTCTTGTTTGTAGATCCGTTAGGGTTTGTAGTCTTGTAGGATTCGGGTAGATCTGTTCAACTGCTTAGTGTAGATTCTTCATACGCATGTTGTTGTCCAATTAAATGTCCATGTCCTGGGACTTGCCATTGTTGGCAATGTTTGCATGGTATTATCCATTGTTGGCAATGTTTGTCATGTGTACTTGATATTCTTGACTGCCATTGTTCATGCCTTGTTGCCATTCTTGTCTGCCATGATCTTCTACATGTCTTGACCTATTAACACCGACGCCTCTATGCTGACAAGGTACCCAAGACTGAATGGGAAATCGCCGGGCGCCATCCATAGACACCTCCTGGCTTGGAGGGCGTGCTCCCTCGCAACCGGTGGCTGGTCAGGCCTGAAGTGCCCAACAGGCAGGAGGAGGCGCTGAAGCTCTGCAGCCGCACCAAAGGCCGTTAGCTGACGGTCGGGCACATCCCCAGGCCCGTGGCGCCTAGCCAGTTCTATGCCCAGCTGGACAGGGACGATCTCCACATGCTTGTTGTGCCGAGGAAGTTCCAGCCCGTGCCGAGGGAGTGGTTCCAGATACCACTCCCTCGTTGCTTGCCGATCTCTGCTTGTCACTACTGCGATGAGTGGGTTCAGGTGAGCATGCACGATGAGGAGATGGTGCTAGGCCGCAACTGGCCGGAGGTGGTGCGCAAGTACGAGCTGGAGGAAGCCGACGCCATCATCTTCAAGCTCACTGGATGGGGCTTCAAGCTCACCATCTTCACGCCACTTCGAAGTCCAGGGCTACACCTGCCCTTACCACGGCTAGGACCAGCGTGGTAAGTTTGAACTGATGCATTTTGGTCAGGGGCATGTGTTGCCCCTGTTATTTCTTAACACAGGGGCATGGGATGCTCTTGTTTAGATGTTGATCCCAGGGCTTAGTATGCCCAGACCTTGTTATGATCCATTTGCTCAGGGGCAGGTATGACCATGTTTAGATGCTAACACAGGGGCATGGGATGCCCCTGTCGTCTATATAACTAGCTGCAACTGAACCTCGGTATGAACTTCTGCTTATGTCTGAATGTGTTGTCTGAATGTGTGTTTGAATGTGTGTTTGAGTGGTTAATGTGATCAGTTAGTTCAAAGGTGTGGTAACATCACCATTTTCATATGTGGTGAGCATAACACGCCGCAAGGCTGTAACCAAACTCCAGGTTTTGACTCTAACCCACGCGCAGCCACGTAAACAGGACACCAAACAACGGGCAGGAAAATTGCAAAACAGTAAAAACAGGCAACCAAACGGGCTGCACAACGTGGATCCGGCCTCGGTTTTCCTGAGCCAGGCCCTGGGGAGATGCAAATGGGCTGAAAAGCATTCAGGAAACCAAACACGCCCTTAGTCTTTGGCGATGTAAACCCTTTTAACTCTTCTCTCAATTAATGAAAAGGCAAGCCTTTTGCTTTGTTAAAAAATAGTATTTGTTATGATGGTAGGTCGGGTAGCTCAAGAAGCAAATGATACCATTTGTTGACAAGTTGGTGAATTCTTCTGCTCCCATTCGGGTATTTCTGTGTACGAAATGGCCAAGGAGTGCCAAGTTTCTCTATCTCTATCTCTATCTCTATCTCTTTACTATCTAAAAGAAAAGTTTTGTTCCTTCGTCAAGCTTTTTGTTTTCTCCCCACCTGCCATCTTAGGCATCGTTATGACAATTCTTATTAAACAACATTAAAGATCAAATCAGCATTACAGATCAATCAGCAGTAACGACCAATCAACACTAATTAATGACGCCAGATTTTATATCGCCTCCTTTTTTCCTATTTTTCCCTAAGCTGGCAATTAATTAGCATTAACTCCGGCGTGGCCTTCCGCAGCGAGATGGTTGTGCCCTGATCGATCCGCCGCCGCAGTAGACGCGGCTTGCCTGCGCCCCGCCGGTGCGTCCATTCGTGCGCCGCGCGTGCTTGGCCGACATCCAACGATTCCCCTTTCCTCTTCCTCCACGTTCTTCTCTTTTGCAAAAAAATAAAAAATAAAATACGACCGCAATACTTGCATTCACCTTGTTTGGTTGTCTTCCCTCGTGCATCCTCCTTGCCGGCAGCCCAACCACCGTACTTCTACCTCTTCTCACTCAACGGCAACAGCCGTCGTTGTTGACCCTCAATCGAACAAAACTCACGTCTTTACCTCCGCTGTATTTGCCCTCGGATAACGAGAAATATTCTGAACTCCAAGCAGGGGCAGCAGCATGCATAACTTGTATGACCTCCTTGACGGCGGCAAGCTGGCGCTCCACGCGGAGGTCGTGGACGGCAGCGGATCCGCAAGCGGAAGAGACAGCTTGCTCGTAGGCCACGGCTGCTTCCTCGTCCTTGTGTAGTGTTGAGCATAGCGAGGCGACTGAGCGAGCTGATCGTGGAGGCGGCGAGCCTATCATCTCCTACTCTGTATGGCTCCTTGACGGCGGCAAGCTGGTGCTCGACGGGAAAATCGAGGATGGCAGCGGAAGCGCAAACGGAGGAGCTGGCTTGCTCGCGGTCCATGGCAGCCACTTCCTTATCATTTCTCTGTGTGGAGCATGGCCAGCGATGGAGGCTAGCTGATTGTGGAGGCGGCGCGTACAAGCATGGACTGGACACCGACGGGAGAGCCAAACTAGAACGTACAGTAGTTCGTATCGACTTGGTATTTCCTCTTTTCTTATCAAAACAAAAGCGATTTAGTGGGACAAAAATGGGAGTCGCTGGAATGCTGCCACGTACCCGCGGCGCACGGATGGGCGCACACGCAGGGCACAGGCAAGCCGCGTTCACCACAGTATCGTGTGCCTGCTTGGGTGGGTGGCAACGGCGGTAGGAACACCCGTTGTTCTACAGCTACCTGCCCAACAACAGCATGACCGGCTCTTCCATGGCAGATTGGGGTGCGCGCTACGACATTGCCCTGGGTGTGGCACACGCCATGGCGTACCTGCACCACGACTACGTGCCAACCATCCTGCATGGAGACATCAAGTCCATGAACATACTTCTCTCGCTGGTCTACGAGCCGTACCTGCACCACGAATGTGTGCCAACCATCCTCCACACACTTACTATTGCTATCCAGTCATTGCGACAGATATGCATATTGGGCAAGAATACTCCACACTGTTTATTTTGACTTGCTTATCTCAAGTATTTTTAGCTCCTTATATTTTGTTGCGGACGGCGCGACTCTGTTCATCCGGATCACAAGGCCGTGTTCGACCGCGTGGCTTCAACGCCTTTACTGCGGGAGCTCCTTGCACATTGGTGGCACCAGTGGAGGTAGGATTGGAGGGCAGTATAACACATATGGACACGTGTAAAGCTGTTCTGGGCGCGTGGGGTGGATATGGTGGCTACTCCATCAATGGGTCCGATGTCCATGTTGCCGTTTGTGGAGACCGGCACGACGAGTCATTGTTATTACAAATCTCATTAATATGAGGCCCAAACTAGCAAGGCAAGGTTACGTTGTCGGACAAAGGTAGAGAACGATCACCAGGACATGAAGGGTCTACATGTCCATCTATTTTTCTTAGATATGTGATACTGCTGCAAGCAAAGAAGAGTTGTAATCCTTGTCGAAAAAATTACATGCATACTAGATGTTGACAAATAAGCATTGGTCATCTACCTTCTGATGTGTTTTTAGCTGCCTGCTAGATGGGCAAGTTTTGAATATCAGTTTCATTTGAAGGAGTGATATGTAGAGCAGCAGATAGTAGATATGATTTATTTTGTATCTTTTGCATTTGCATCTCTTAAATTTTGCTAAGTAGCATAAAAGGCTGATGCATGCAAAACATTGTAATATCCGAAGCATATTAGAAGCAGCGCTCAATTATTTGACCCACATAGTTGTACAACTTTTCATTAGGAAGAGTCTTATATGATGTTCAATCAAAGCATGTGCAACACTAGCCAAACTCTCTCACAAGATATATCAACTTTTTGATCAATACAGTAAAAAGATTTTTGTTTTGCCCCGTGGCATGGGCATTTAGCTAGTCAAGATTTATTACTGTTTCGTAACTTTTTTTTCTTCGAACGCCGGTTTAAAACGTACGAGCACGTGTCTTGAGATGATGAGATCCTAGTGGCGGAAGATAAAGAAATGGTCCCTCGCAAATCGAATGCCCCGGCCCATATGGCGGAAATGGGCCGGCCAAGTAGACCAACACTCTGTATCGTTCTAATTTTATCGGATGTCCCCGAAGGGACAAGTAGACCAACACTCGGGAACATCCGGAGGCTCCCCCAAATCCCTAACCTTCCTGACGCTTGGAGCCCGAAGCGGCGACGACCGACGGCGAGGTGCGGCCGGCGCGACGAGTCCTCCTTCTCGTGAGTAGTGCGCAAGTAAGGGGTTCGGGGCGACATCGTGATCTCTTGGCGGCCGGCCGTTTGCGGCAGCCTTCGCCAGGTCCTCTGGTCTCCGGCAGCAGGCGACCGCGTACCCGCGGTAGTCGGGCAGGCACATCAATCCAGCAGTTCCGGCACTCTCATATTCAAGATCGAGTGCCGGGCCCGAGCACCGTGAGTTCCATTTGAATCCTCTTTTGGTTTTAGTTTTCAAACCCTCAACCCAGTTGCCACAGTTTAGATCAGTGATGGGTTTCGGCATGTTCAAAACCAGAGAACACGGAAATGCGAGAAAACCACAAACCGAACTTTGTAAAAATCCTCTACCCAAAATCTCTAAACATGGGGCTCCAGGAAATTGGGCGATAACTCCAACATTGCCATATATGGGGCCAATCCTGCATGAAATAGAAAAGTAAAACATGGGGCTGAAAAGGCCAGGTGAGAGCAAGACGAAGGGACATAATGTTCAGATTAGGTGCTATGTTTTGCCCCTTTTGTTTCTGCAATGGCTGTAGAAAATGTAAAACCTGGAAATGTAAGTGTTCCCACCATTGCAGTACTGCCTCTAAGCATGTAATGTTTCCGTGTAATTAGAATTTAGGCATCCTCCCTTTGTCTTCAGGTTTTTTGTTCATGCCTTTATGGATGCAGAAGCTTCTGTATAATTACTTGTTTAATCTGTCAAGTCTATATAGATACACAGGTGCAGCCTTTACTTTTTAGCGCCTATGGCAGCTGGCTATGTTAGTGGCATCAGCAATCACCTAGGATTTTTTGTAATATCTAGAAGCAATATAGCATAATGTTTTGTTTGCTGATGGCTGCATCAGTGCTGACTCTGTTGAACTGTGTTCGTCTCCACTTGATTTATCTTTTTTCTAAAACCAGTGTCAAACTGCAGTGAGATGGATATTTTATGTCAGTGCAAGGAGATCTTAAAGATTCAGAAGCTTAGGCGCTTGGCGTCTTATGCTGGATTCTATTCCTTCACTACCCTTGTTACCTATGCTTACACAAGCAATACGTATGTCACTGCTGAATTACCCTGTTTTCCGTAGTTGCGAATTGTTGCCACTTATTGATCTTACCTGCCAATATTCTTCTCTCTGAGCTTACTGTAGGACAAGGGCTGGTATTTCGAGGGCCGATCAGTATTACGCCTCCTACCCTTCTGGTACTGAGCTACTAACTGACACTGCAAAGGTACAGAACTGAACAGATATTTTGTGTTTGTTCTATTGCAACTTATGTTTTATCTTAGGAGTAAGCAGATGTAATTAAATTTTCATCCTGTTTAGCATGTCAATTGCTCACTTGCTTCAGAGAGGTGATATGTGATTTCTTCTGGTGGTTTGCAGCTTTACAAGGCGCGTTAGGTAATTGTTTTGAAATAGACGACTGGGGTCCAATAGAGTTCTCCATCATGGCAAAGCACTTTGACCGGCAAGGAAAACCACCATACGCATACCATGCTGTAAGTTTTTTAACAAACATGCTCCTTTGTGTGGATTCCTTTTCCCCATATAATTTGCAAGGTTTATATCGGCTTTTACTTCTTGCTTTTTCCAGCAATACATGTCGCACCTTCTATCCCATGGTCAAATTGATGGAAGTGGTTAACTGCCGGATGTGTTTTAGTTGACTTGTGAGGCCTTGCTATAATCTGCCAACTATAAGCACTGTATCGGGTGTTGTAAACAAAAAGAGATTTCTTGCTTGGAATCCTGAATTTTGCTGTCCCATGACCATGCATGGCAGAGTTAAAATAAAAAAAAGCGATGCTGAGTATTAGGCCAGGATGCCATGAAACACTACAGTAGCAGCTTATTTATTACTCTCTCCAATCCAAAATAAGTGTCGCAGTTTAGAACTAACTGCGACACTTATTATGGATAGGAGGTAGTAGTATAAATTGTGCTGAATTTTCCAGAGAATCATGATGGTATACATTGTTGAAGCATGGATGGATGTAGTCATTTTCGTTGCTGAATGTTGACTCTTTGATTGTCAGTGGGGTGCTTTTTATCTGAATGTTCTCTTTCTAAGCAAAGATCAGGGACCTCCACCCTACGCCTAGAGTCGGTGTACCCTGGATCTCTGACAAGTGAACTAGCAACTGTAGGTGCGTGAACGGAAGCTGGTTGTCTCACTGGACTTTAGTTGATCCTCTTGCGGTCTTCGGTACAAGTTCAGAAGTTCATCAAGGTTCCTGGTACACGGAATTCAGTGAATCACATGTGTGATCGTTGACGTGAAACACTGCTAATCTGCTACTGTCCATCGACGGAAGTGATCGGCAAGGGTTTTGACGGAGCGCCACGCCTACTTTTCTGACAGGTGGTGTAACATTTCCATGAACATGAAAACAAAAGCGTGCCATTTTGTCAGAGCTTTCTACTTTGCCTATCTTAACTTATTTAAAACCGGGCTTGTTGTCAGAGAGTTTGCTATTCCCACATTGCAAGGCTTCTGATACAAGATCATCTCAAAGGTCTTGGCATTGAGGTTATGACCAATTTTGGATGAAATTATTTCCGAGGAGCAGAGTGCATTTGTACCAGGACAGTTAATTACTGACAATGTTATTACAGCATACGAGAGTATCCATTATCTGAAAAAGAAGAAGGGTAAATCTGGAGCGTGTGCTATTAAGCTCGATATGGCAAAAGCGTATGATCGTGTGGAGTGGATTTATCTCAGGGATATTATGAGAAAGCTTGGATTTTCAGCAAGTTGGATTGAGTTGGTCATGAAGTGTGTTGAATCGGTTTCTTTCTCGGTGAGAGTGAATGGACAGTTTTCCGATTATTTCAAACCATCGAGAGGTATAAGACAAGGGGACCCTCTGTCCCCTTATCTTTTCTTGCTTTGTGGAGAAGGTTTAAGTTGCTTGCTGAAATTTTCTGGGCCACAATTTTTATCTCGAGGAATACGGGTCGGAGTGCATGCACCTTGGCTATCGCATCTGTTATTTGCAGATGACTGTCTTGTCTTTGCACCATGGTTTTTGAGTCGATGAGTCGACGAGTCGTTTAGGGGTAACGACTCTCGACTAGTCTTGACTAGTCGAGACTCATGTTCGACTCATGCATAACCGTATATAACACTAGAAAGCTACAGAACCATGGGCAAAAGAGGAAGGACTTGGACACTCGACTAGTTTTATATAGTTATTAATAGTCTAAAATACAAACCTGGGCAAAACAGTTTTGGCTCGGGGGGAAATTTGGTCGATCTAGGTTTCACGGGAGCTGGGCAAGGAATATTGGAAAAAAGATGCCAACTTTAAGTCGTGGTCGACTCAAAAACCTGGACTAGTCGAGACTAGTCGATTGAGTCGCTCGACTCAACCAATTAGTCGAGTCGAGATGCCGAGTCGGACTTCACATTGCGACTCATCGACTAGTCTCGACTAGTCGCTCGACTCAGAAACCATGCTTTGCACAAGCATCAGCTGGTGGGGCGCAAAGATTGCAAGATATTTTGGAGGCATATAGAGTGGGTTCTGGACAGATGGTAAATCGAGCGAAATCTGTGGTATTTTTAGTGGCAATTGTACAGAGGATATGAAACAAGTGGTTCATGAGCTCTCCGGAGTGGAGGCTGAGGCCTTGGTGGAAAAGTACTTAGGGCTTCCCACTGCTCTAGGACGATCTTTTGATGATCAATTTGAACACCTTGTGGCCAGAATTAAAAAGCTAGTGAATGGATACGCGGCCAAAAAATTAAGTGCTGCAGCACGAGAAGTTTTGGTGAAGGCTATATGTCAGGCAATTCCAACATACTCTATGAGTTGTTTTAAGCTTTCCAAGAAGATGTGCAAAAAAATCACAAGTGTGGTTGCTAGATTTTGGTGGGGAGGTAATGAGAAGAAAAAGAAAATTCATTGGAAGAAATGGTGTGACATAGCTACTCCAAAGGCGAGTGGGGGATGGGCTTTCGTGACTTTCAGTTATTTAATCAAGCTATGTTAGCAAAGCAGGGCTGGCGGTTGATGGTGAAGCCGGACTCTCTTTGTGCAAGAGTATTGAGGGGAAAGTATTATCATAATTCTAATTTTCTGGAGGCAGGAAAGAAGAGAAATTCGTCGCATATATGGCGTGCAATTGTGTATGGTAGAGAGGCGCTCCGTAATTGATCATGATCAAATGTGTTGGTCCGAGGAGAAGCTAATGACAATGGTGGATGAGCTAATTGATCATGATCAAATGTGTTGGTCCGAGGAGAAGCTAATGACGAATTTTATAGAAACTGATCGGAGAGCTATTCGGAAAATTCCCTTAGGAAGATTTGCAGATGACACTTGGGCGTGGACTCAAGAGAGGTCAGGGGTATTTTCAGTCCGGTCTGCTTACAGATTGATTTCAGCTATTCAACAAGCAGATCAACCTTCGGGTTCGGGTGAGTCTTCTAATTCTTGTTGGAAAAAATTATGGAAGATGCCGGTGCCTCCTAAGGTGCGATTGTTTTGGTGGCGGGTTATTAAGGAGTTTGTTCCAGCTAAACAGATACTTCAGTCGCGTCATATCGAACAAACTGCTGTTTGTGAAGCTTGTGGTATGCAGGAAGAAACAATTTACCATGCCCTATTTGAGTGTATTTGGGCTAAAAACTTTTGGTCTGATCTCAAAGCCATGACCGGCATCAAGATACCAACTCTACATCCAAGGACATGGGCCATGGATTTATTGGACTGTATTCAGTTATTGGAGTCACAAATCAGTCTCATATTATGTGGTGGATGGGCTGTGTGGCAGGAGAGGAACGCCAGGAAGCATGGGGAGGATGGCCGATCGGTGACAGCTTCTGTACGCTGGGCTATGGATACAACGCTTGATCTAGCACAATCTAGCCGTGAAAAAATAGCAAAAATAGTGAAGGTGAAGGAAAGATGGATACCACCAGAGGGCGGGTGTGTAAAGATAAATACGGATGCCAGTTTCTTTTCTGATCAACTGGCAGGAGGAATAGGACTGATTGTTCGGGACCAACATGGAAGAATGATTAGAGCCCAGGCTCTATGGTATGATGATGCTGCTAACGAACTGTGCATGGAGGCAAGGGCAATCTGTGAAGTTGTAAGGGTTGCTGTGGAACGAGCGTACCAAAATGTGATCATAGAAAGTGATTCCAAGGTGGCAGTGGATTTGTGTAATGACGAAACGAATATCACTTCAGAAATTATGTCAATTTGTCGTGAGGTTAGAGAAATTAAGAGAACTTTAGCTAGTTGTAGCATTTCATTTATTGGGCGTGACGCTAATCGGGCTGCCCATCTTTGTGCTAAGCAAACTAGTAGGGATAGGAGAAGATGCCTGTGGATCAATTATAACCCAGGTTTTCTTGTTGACACTCTTCGGAGTGATTGTAATCCTGTCAGTTAATTAATAAAGCTCTCTAATCGCAAAAAAAAAGGCTTCTGACATATAAGGCCCACTAACTGAACCAGCAAGATTGTCTCTGAACATAGCTAGTCTTGTTCACAAAAAAAGACACGCCCAGATGTGCTACGTGCATAATCTGAACATACACGATGTAGATTATTTCTATGTAAAATAGGAAAAGGCACTCTCTTCTTATTCAGTCTTCATGTTGATCTTGTACTTCACTTCTTAATCTTCTTGTGGTAGCACGGTAGCAGTGACAGAGTCATTTTACTATATCTTACTTGTCAATCTGTGTCGAAAAACTGTATGTGTAAGATGGAAACGCAGTTGCTTCTATCATTTTATACGAAGGGACATCTGGGCATCTATGTCGAAAAACTGCTGCCATCAACATAAAATTCATTTGACCATATGTTACTTGTCAATCTTAATCATTTCTAGAAAATATTATATGAACTGTATGTGTAAGATGGAAAACGCAGTTGCTTCTATCATATAACACATCTTGAGCTTGAATATGCAAAGAGTCATTTTGTTGCTCACAATTTTGTCCAGATCCAAATTAGAGAAGAATTATTGTCAAAATACTATACTGCACCTGTTTTACTTGTAGCCATGTGCTGTTTTTTCTATATGTGGCAATCGAGGTTAACAGTTGGCGGTCTGAGTATGGTGGTGTAGCTAGGAGTTGTAGTTAGAAGGCCGGCATGGTATGCGCGATATTTTTCTCGATTAGCTCATGTACCTTCTACTAGTGGTTGTGTGTCCCTCTAGTTCTCTTCGAGGTCCAAGTTAGATTGGCCCTCCTTGTTGCAGATCTGGTTTTCTTATTGTTGAGGTGTGTTGGGCTTTACCATTTTGTTCATGTTTTATGAATATAGCAGGTTATCGTCGGTTTGTATTGTACTGGGGTGTGCCATGATGACTGTGTGCCTTTAAGGGCACGTGGAATGGTGTGAGTTGTCATGTCTAGGGCTAGGGGTGGCAACTTTCATTTTTTTATGAAGTGTCATTGTGCTATCCAGAGTCTATTGGGGTTACTACCTCCACCAACTGGATCATTAATGATGACCTTCTTTGTGGGGGGGAGGGGGGAGGGGCTTGGGAGGCGGGGTGTACACTTACATGGCGTAGCGGGGGACGTATTCTATGTTGATACAATAAGAGAGATTTTGGTTGTGTTGTGGTCACCATTTTTTCAAGTCGACATCCCAACTTTTTTGTCCTCTTTGCGGAGTTGGCTTCTCTCTCGCCACAGAGATTTTGGATTTTATGATGATATCATGGACATCGATGTAGTTGGTGAGGTTGTTGTTGGTTCTTTCTGTTGTAGTTGCCATTTTGCACTACATGTCCTCTCTAAACTCTATTCCCACCGCTGTCTTGTTTTTTTCTGTTACATTGATTGTTGGAATATTCCCGACCATGTTAGCAATAAATAAAAAACCTAGTGATGCTTGTTTTGTCGAAAAATGGTGTCAATTAATTTGCAACCAGAGACACCTTCGCTAGTGTAAACAACAGTGGGGGTGTGTGGGGGGGGGGGGGGGGGGGGGGGGGGGGGGTACTAAACCTAGCAGCAGCATGACCAAGTATAATGTGATCTGAGTGAGTGGTACTGGAGGGACGATTGCGTACTCGTTCCAGGATTTGTGAAAAATAATATTACTGATCTAAATCGCGTGCTTGTAGTTGGCGCTTTGCACGGGGTGGCCTCTCTAAACCCTATTCTCACATTGCTTTGACTGTTGGAATTTCGTGGACCGTTTCATTGGTAATAATTACATGCCGATGCTTGGTTCGCGAAAAATGATGCAAACTCAATGCAATCCGGAGACACGTCTAGTGTGAACTCGAACCTAAATTTAGTAGCAACATGACCAGGTATACCAGGCTATGCCCCCTTCATCCCGTAATATAAGACTAGCACAATGCCCGATGCTGCGAAAGAGAAAAAAAATATTTTCTTGATTGCCATCTCTTGTAAGCAGCACCAACTTCTGGGTTAAATTGGACATGTTGCTTGAATAAATTTCGCTAATCTTCGATACATCTATGAGGAATCTACTATTAGTAACCATCCGCACACATATAGCAATCTAGAACTGAAACTTGTTTTCCATCCATGTGCTTATCTTTGAGAATCTAACAGAAAGATCTGACGAATCTATCCAACTCCTTCAGACTTATGTAACACTTGTTCTTGTATTATTTTCAGACGACTTAAAACAATCATTTAGTTATAGTTTATTATCAGAATTTTATACCCTTTTTTTCCGCTGAGACATCATAGAGTTGTTCCAATACCGTGAATTTAGTTTTATATGGTTTTATGCTGCTGCACGCAATTATAAGATCTGTCAAAGAACAATAAGAGGAAATAGTGGGAGTTAGGACATGAATTTTGACGTTGGAGTGGAAGCTGCTGAAGAACTGCAACGCGAGCAGCCAAGTGGACGAAGCCATGACAGGGCACCCATGAACCAGCCCGCAACCAGCCGCGAGCGGCCGCTCGCACGCCGGCTGGACAGAAGCACGCCTGCCAACCACGAAGGCAGAAGAAGCAGATCAGGCGCGCAGACGAACCACCTCCTAGAGTCTCGTCGCTAGGCACAAAAGGTTCCCTAGTAAATTTGGTCAACTACTCATTTTCTAAAGAGAATTTGGCTTACGGGGAGGAGCTGGGTGACCTTGATTGTTCGTGCTTGGGGCTCGGGGAGGAGGCCGCCGACAGCACGCGTCACCAGGCCGCCGTTGGTACCTCCACGCCGCGTCCTGCTGGAGACATGTCTGCAGACCTCCCGGAACGGGCCGCCTTGTCCAGGAGCCCGCCTCGCCTTCATCCTCCACCTCCTTAAAGGAATTAAGCTGTGATGCACGCAATCGAGCACCCCGACGCAGCCTCACAGCGCCATCCAGGGTCACGGTCGACACCCTGGTACTCCGATCTTCCCCCAGCATCGAGCGCCGCCGCGCAACGCTTCTCAACAACCTCCTCGACGCCGCACTCCATCCCTTCCCAACCACCTCCGCCGCCGCGTTTTGGACCTAGACGGGAAAGGCAGTGGCGGCGCACGGGAGCTGGGCTCAAAGGAGAGCTCGGGATTGGGGAATTTTTTTCTTATCACCGGAGCCGAACAGTGGGAGTCGTGCGTGGTGCGAGGAGGTCGGTCTTCCACGGACGAAATAAGGAACCGAATAACTCAGCGGTGGCAGCCCATGTAATTACTCCGAACTTCAGGGGCAAAAATCGTCCAAGAAAGGTTGGACGACAAGAAGGCTTACTGCCTTTTATAGTAGGTATAGATGTTATTACTTATATATTGTGGGACGGCGGGAGTAGATGAGTAGGGTGCAAGACACAGATTCTCTAAGGGGCAGGTACAACGCGGGACGCCTATCTAGGCGCTTGCAGAAAATAAAATAAACATCGCTAAATGAAAAGGAACGGAAGCGTCCTCTCCTCAAAGCTGGGCGTTTATCTGGGCGCTAAAGACAGGCTATAGGAAGCAGATTTGCTTTGGCGATAAACTCAAGCGCTTGGCGCAAAATCATGCGTCGATGCTAACCTTTTTCCCCGATTAGACTGGGATCAAGTCGTAACGGCCGGGGCGTTCAGCGTAAGCGTCCCCGTTGTACATGCTCTAAGTTTGTTTGACATGACTTAACTTATCAGCCATCCCACCAGGAATGGAAGGATGAGATTACCTTCAGGCAAGTTTCAGTCACATTTACTGTAGCTCCCTGACTTGTATCTCTTTTTGATAAAGGACATGTATTAATATCAAGTAGATACCTAATACAGTCTCTGCAACAATATAATGTGAAGAGGTAGTCAAAACATCAAGGATGTGTAGATAAAAAAAGCCTAGCCAAAACGATCAAGCGACTCGCAAGATTTGGAACAACCACCACTATTAGTAACACCCGGATTATGAAAATGGTTCTTCAAAGTGACGCCTTCAGGAGAGATTAATGCACAACGCCAATTGTCGACGATCTAACACTAAAGTCAGATCATGTGTTCACCCTCGAAGAAAGTCCTGATTTCTAGACAATGCCTCAAGAGTGAACGGTAAAAGCCGACATTGTCAGGTACAACCAATGACGGTCCCCCCCCCCCCCCCCCCCTCCCTCCCCAAATCGAGAATCGGTACTCGAGAGCACCACCAAAAATAAAATCACCTCGTGCTGCTGCCCTCACTTGTCGAGAACACTGTTTTAATGCACGCAGCTGCCACACACGCAGTTTTTGACGTGGACATCGCCGTGCAAATGAAAACTATAATCGCAAAACATGTTGTGAAGCTTATTTTTTCCTCATTCGAACCACTAGAGACAGCTCGAGCATGGTCCTAATGTGAACATCGCACACGATCGAAAATATCATGCTTATGCAAAACGAAATGTTGGGCTGAATTTCTCGCCTTCGGCGGGCACAAGTGTCGTGACATACTCCACATCCGTCAGCACCTTGGTAATCATGACAGTAAGGCTTTGTTCGGTTGCAGTCGATTAGATCCCTAGTGGGTCTGACACCTGCAGGGATTGGGTGAACCCACTTGTCACCCCAATCCCCACTAATCCCTTCCGTCCTAATCCTGCTACTAATGATGTTCTGTTAATCCCTTCACGAACAACAGCGACAAGCACCAAAAACACGCGGAGATGCGGCGCCGGCTCAAATCACAGCGACTAGGGAGCCTGTTGCCGCCGCCGTAACCTCTGGCCGATCTGCATGGGTCGCCTCTATGTCACGCAGCGTCGGCGATGAGCACGGTAAACTCGATCTGGACGGGTTGGTGGAGGAAGTAGATGAGAATAGGTACGAAATCAAGAGAAATGAGACGACGACGAAGCCACGGGAGACGACGACGACGCCACGCGGGTGCGGCGGCGAGGGTGGAACCATCGACGCCGACTTCCGCATCTTCCTTCGCGCGGCGACGGGCTTGTCGGCCACGCGCTGCATCCGCGGCAGCTTCTCGCCGCCCCACGTCTCGCTCTTCCGCACGGCTATAGGCCGCGCCACCGCCGTCCCTATGCCGGCGCCGTCGCCAGCGGCTGCCCCTCCGAATCGCGGACGAGAGAGTCTAAGAGAGAGACGAGGGCGAGAGAGTCGTGGATTCGTTCCACGAGATAAGAGTAGAGGTTTAATTCCCCTCCGAAATAACCGGGATCGGCGAGGAATAGGGCGGGATCTAATCCCTCTCGGGTTTAACCGAACGTGCCAACAGACAGCTCCTGGATTCGACCCACGCGGGTCTGATCCCGATTTACCCGCGGGGATTTGGCCCCGATCCGGCCGGGGTGGGCGCAACCGAACGAAGCCTAAGGCCATGTACAACGCAGCCTCTTAGAGCGGGCGCTAGGATTTAATCCTGTCAGTTACGTATGATTCCCGTCGGAGGCCAGGAATTTGTCTAGCGTCGACGCAAGACCAAAGTCGGGCGCTATGCTTTTTTTTTCTTCTGGCGTAGAACAGTTTGACGTGAGATTTGCGGTTAGTTAGCGACCAACTAAGCGTCCAGCGTTGCTAACCCGGACTCTTAGCCAATAATATATTTCGTACTCCCTCCATCTAGGATTTTTTTGCAGTCAAGCGCGCCTCTGCAAGAGGCTAGCTGTGTACATGCCCTAAGGGACTTGTTGTGGTCGACGTGCCGATGTTGCAGACGAAGGATTCCACGACGAGCTGCGGGTGTCTTGCAAGGCTTGCGTGGGTCTTGCCACTACCGATCTCACCTCACGGTCTGCCATAAGAAAACCTGCATCTGTTGTAGCGAGCTGTGCAACTGTCCGCACGGCACTAGGCACGAGCAACCTCAGAATGACACACAGCTGATCACAAGAAAACTTGCATGTCCTCGCGGAGCAAGAATCACGACCTGACCTGCATGTCCTCATGGAGCACGATCGGCGCGGGAAGTGGCCGTCGTCACCGTATCATCCGGCAGCAGCCCGTCTAGACCCAAGGCCGACGGCCGGCAACAGCAGAGACAGGTCGGCAGCGGCCGGATCGAGACGAACAAGTGGGATGGAGGAGGAGGAAGATGGCCTGACTTATCTCTTGTAAGTTAGAGAATCTCAGTCGGAGTAACTGGGGAGAGAGAATTCATCGCGTACTCGTTCCGGGCTTTGTCGGATTTCCCTCTGAAAGGACTTGCGTATTTTTCTAGTTCTCACACAGCAGGCCATGTTGCACCGATCCAACGTACGTCCGCAAATCAGAGAATTTTCATATTTTCACCAGACGGCCATTTTTCAAATGCCTAGTCACCAAACGGGACGAGCATGAATATGATGAGATCACAAGCACATTAACCAACTCTGGAGCGGCGCACTATACTTCACTTCCTTGGACACGGCACGACTGCCTCGTCGACGACGTCCGACGACCGGCAGAGCCTCGTGACCGCCTCCTTCACCGTGCGTCGGGGCTGCGGGATTGGCCGGCCGTGACTGTCGTAGTGGATGGCGCCGGAGAAGTTGAGCGGCTCGCACCGCTTCCCATCAGTATCTCCCGGCGCCACAGTGCTCCGTCGTCGTCCACCACGCCCACGCCGTCCGTTGCCGCCGCGTCCTTCTTGTGGCGGGACGACTGCCGTGCGCGCAGGAGGCGGCGTGTGGCGCGCGAGACGCTGCGGGCGCTGGCCGCCACGGCGCCGGACACTTTGCTGAGGAGGCTAGGCATCGATGGGAATGGGATGGTGGCCGGTGCTCCGTTGGTGTATTTGTGAGGTTCAGTCACGGCCTGCAGGGATTGCCGGAGAGTGCAAGAAAACACTGTTCTCGGGGTTCGTATTTATGGACGGACTAATTAATTTTGGATGGAATACAACTAAATCTTTCCCCGAAAGGATGTACTATAAATTGTGAATCCATTATTAGATATTATTGTGCTATAAATTTTCAGTATTAATACCAGTTTAACAAGATAGGATTTGATGGTTGCTGAAGATATATCAGGTTATTCGCAGAATAAAAGAAAGATATATCTGGTCCCTGCAAATATCTTGACGTGGGTTTCTGCATGACGAAATATATAGTTTGGCACTATATAATTGCATAGAAATGGTACTTATATTCCTCTCTGTCACCCATATACATCCTTTGCATACGAGATGGATAAGGTGCTTATCTTGTACATCATCACGGCTTGATGATAAGTTGACGCTTAACTAGTTTTATATGCATTAATTTACTTCCAATAACTAAATAATGTAACAGCTTCTTCATCAAGCATGTGTTTACCTCGCCAAGCGCCCCCTCTCCCTTCACCCTCTCCCGGCGTGGTCTCTTGTAATCTACGTAGAATGTAGAGCAACTGTTTCGTCCAATTATCTATTAGCTTAAATGTATGTAGCGGTCGTGTGCATATATGCTCATTATGAGGAAATTTGGAAGGTTCAGGCTTTTAAGGCTACCAAACACTTCATGCCACGCGTGCTCGGTTTTCGGTTATCAAACGTGCACACCGTCTCCAACCTCACGTCACGTCTTGATTCTGGGTGCTGCCTCAACCTGATCAGACGACAATGTGAAACCCACTGACCCTTATTTCATCTCGTGAGCCTAATCCTAACCCTAACCCGAGACGCAACCCTAACATCACTTTTACCGCTCCTCTGGTTAGTCCCTCTGCTGACATCGAGCATATAGTGACCCTGATCCTAACCCTAACCCTAGACATCAGTCTAACATCAGTTGTATCGCCCCTCTTGTTGGTGCCTCTAATGGTACCACAAGTACATCCACATGTCGTCTTGAGTTAAGGTGACGTCTAGGGCGATACAAGGTTGAGCAGCGAAAGGGGGTGGTGGAGGAATTGGTGTTTGGAGAGAGCTGAGGAGAGGGATATGGGTGGATAGATTTTTAGTAGGGTAATTAATAGGTAGGCAGGGTGATGGGTGACCCCCACTTCATTGATTACGCCTGCGCCGCCTTGTTCGAAGGTGGAAAACGCAAGACATATTAATATCATAAAAAATTAATACACCAGCCGATAACATAACAATGTTTCCAACGACATTTCTAAATTTCACTTCTGGAGTGTCATTACATCTCCCACTCTTCAGGTACCCGCATCGACTTTTCCCTCTTTTTGACACAATGATTGCCTACTAAAATATCTGATTATGGTAGACTCATGTGACATCATGGCATAGCACTTCATAGCATTGATATGATGCTACAAGATGCATCTCGGGAAGTTTCCATAGATATCCGGAGTTAAGTGTGCTTGACTCTGACTAATTTGGGGATGGGTGACCTCTCGGGAGGTTTCCCGGGAGTGAGGACAAAGTGTGCTTCAAAGACTTGTGTTGGTCTAGGCGACCATTTTAGAAACCCTAGATAGCTATCAAGCGTAACGACCAACAGCTCCGGGGTGGTTGGAGTTTTACAATCCACTTGAGGAGCGACGAGAGGGCTATCTAGGCAACAAATCCCTTCCACCCACAAGACACACCATGAACCAAAAAGTGTAATATATATGATCTACCTTTACTTTTAAATTTTAGTAAGTTCTAGGAGTATTATCACTAATTATGCCTTCATTATTATTGCTGATTTGGCTCCATTTCCTTTGTTTTCTAGCTCTGCCTCTCGACTGATTCGCCGGTAACAAACTATAAACTAGATTGCACATGTAAGTCAGAGACTAAAAAATCACGATTAATTCATGAAATGCATAAACAAGTTTTAGGTTTTCCAGCATGACAGGTGATAGCAACACACAAGTATGGGAACTCACAAGGAGTTTTGATACGCCGATAACAAACTATAAACAAGATTGCACATGTAAGTCTGCGACTAAAAAATCACGGTTAATTCATGAAACACATAAACAAGTTCTAGGTTTTCTAGCATGACAGGTGATAGCAACACACAAGTATGGGAATTCACAAGGAGTTATGTAGCTTTAGTTCAAGATCATTTCATTTTAATCATGCACAAGCAAATTCTTTCTCTCTATGCAGCTAGAAGTTATTCTTCTTATTTGAAAAAAAAATCGTTAGAGACTCATGATTTTTAAGTAGGTATTATTTGCCTCCCTATTTGGATACTACCAGCCCCAGGGTGGTGGGGTGTTGCAACGTAGTGGAGGAGCGATGAAATACCTGACACACACCATGAAGCAAAATTTTAATAATTCTAGGAGTATTAGAACTAATTATCCCCTTCTATATTATCTCTCATCTGGCTCCTTGTTTTTGTTTTCTTGTTCTACCACTTGACAAACATATAAATAGATTGCAAATGTAAGTCCCACACTAAGGGTCGTATGCATTGATTGATGCAGAGGCCGAGGCTCCCTCTTTTCGAAAAAAGTCTCGAACTAAAAAATTACAGTTAATTCATGAAACGCATAAACAAGCTTTATGTTTTCCAATATTGCAGGTGATAGCAACACACAAGTATGGGAATTACCACAAAGTTCTATAGGTTTAGTTAGAGGTCATTTCATTTTAATCCTTTCCAAGAAAATTCTTTTCCTCTATACGCCAGAGGTATACTTGTTATTTGGAAAATAAGTCCTTAGAGACTCAACAAGACGGTATTAGAGTTCTTTAATAATTTTCGAGAAACCCATGCATGACTTTTAAGTAGGTATTATTGGCCTGTGCGAGGTACGTGCACTTAGCAAACAAAAAATCATTCACTAAGAAATAGTATGTCTTATTGGCTTCCATATTTGGATATTTAGGTTATAATAAAATGATATATTTGGAGACTACTAATTCATAATATACCAAATTTCTACACTTTCCTTCTACTACACATTTTGTGGGAAGGAAAGAAGTTACAAATACTGTAAATTGATAATAGTTGAGAAACATTTTTTTTGACGAAGTGTAAATAATGCAAGTACTTCATTGTCTTATTTTTTCTAAAAAAGCAATTAACCGTTTTGTAAATGGTTATTGCATGGCAACTTACTTCGGCTCATTCATAGGAACCGAGTGTTTTGTATTTCCAGAGTAGTCTACAAGAGGGAGTATTTTTTTGCCTTTAAATTGATATTTGTAAATAAACCTATGCTTCCTTCTTAGTGAAAATAACATTCGTAATATTTTTATTTTACTAATATTGGTAAAAGACAAACTACTTATTGAATAAAAAGTTTGCAAAAAATGGATGATTGAATCTATCAGCCATAAAAGTTTATTTTGTAATAGCTAGTATGTTATCTCTTGATGCAAAACTGTAATTGTACTGTAGTTTATGACTTGGACTTTGTTGTGTTAATTTTTTTATAATGTTTTGCGGCAAAAAAAATGGTTAGTTGGTTAAACAAATAGTAAAACGGATTACTTGTTATATAAGTTGTGACAATTAGAATACAACACAATGCCAAAACAAACTAACGTATATGAGTAAGCTTGCGGATTGACAATTTGGGATGGCTTACTACTAGTCGAAGGCAAAATATTGGTTACTACAAGTCATTTTACGATTCGAGAAGTTTGGGGTGGTTTACTACTAGTGCATGATGAAAGGTATGTACTTTGTAAACATGCAAACATAATAGAAGGATGGCCCGATATTAAGAGTTAAGTTAGAGGTTCCTCTGAAATAGAGTTACGTTTGAGGTTTTGAGGCGATATTAATTGATGACGTAAACTAGGACTAACAAGGTGGTATAGGCACACCGGTTGCGGGAGATATTGATCATTGTCTAAGAGGCAAGATAAACGCTTAGATGAGAGTAATGCTTTTTTTATTTGCAACTGGTTAGCACCTCTATCTATTATTTATATTATTAAAACAAGAGACAACAAGCCACCATATTCGTCTACATGGGCTAAACATTATATACACCATTGATGTTTATTATAGTGGTCGAATATATGCATGATGCAAATACTGAGATTAAACCGACTGATGCATATCGCGAAGAAGCTAGGCTAGCCAGACAAGTTGGAGTGCAAGAAAAAACTTATCGTATGTAAGATAGAATGTACACCACCACATGGGCACCTATACATCGCCTACAAAATCGTGCAACTAGAAACTAATGAAGTATCTTGTTGTCAACAGATACACCACGTATCGCCAATATTCACATTATGTACATTGTCCGATCATCATATATTCAGATGAGAATGGTGAGATGAACTTAACTATATATAGAAAACCAATATAAGACATAAGTTGTTATTAAGTGGACAAAGATGATTAATTTGTTTTACAAATTCATAGTGGACATATCTGGATCCATTATAAGATACAACTCTTATTAACTGAACAAAACAAGTGAATATATTTTATACGCAACATTCAAAATAAGCACAAACGACAGTGCATAAAACCATGATTTTGATTGCCCAAATAGATGTAGTTAACCGTCTAATTAGATCCACTGCAGCCAGAAATAATCCTCCACTATGATCATATAACAAATATGCAGTAGTATCAGTTACATCGTGATTCTAATAAGAAAGGAAATAAACCTATTACATCGTGTGACATTCCAAGGTACAATTGGCAAGCAGAACCAAAGAGCAAGCAAGATCAAGGGATTCACAGTTAATGAAAAATACTCCCTCTATTTCACAGGAAACTATATACCAAAACAAAGTGTGGAGACGGCCAAGCATTGCGGTGGTTCTATCTGATCTTCTTGTTCATGTTGCCGGCGAGCTGCCGCATCTGGAACCTCCAGAACATGAAGATGGCGAGGGCGGCGCGACCAAGATGAACCCGCAACCATCTCCCCCTCTCCTTCCTTCTTCCACGCAACCTCCTCGATCCGCCATTCCCTCATCCCCTCCACCTCCGCCTCCACCAGCGTGTACACCCGCTTCCGCTCCCTCACCGCCACTGCCACTACCGCGACGGCGCCGTCTGGCTCCCCCACGTCGTGCTCAGCGCAAGACACCCACCCGTCGTTGCTCCCGACCAGGCGCAGAGTTGCGGATCCGCCCACGGCCACCAACCCATCACTCCGCACCGCAACGGCGACGGGCGTGGGGGGCGAGGAGGGCCCGGAAACGATTCTCGCGACGCCGTCCTCCATGTCCACGCGGAGAAGGTGGCCGGTGCTGGGCAGGCCCACGATCAGGAACCCGCGGCTCACGTGTGCGGTGAGGGAGGAAAGGGGCTCGGAGCCGTACACGGGCGATTCGGGGAGCGCCGCGAGGTCGCCTTGAGGGGAAATCTTGTAGATGTGCGGGCCCACGGTGAGGAAGGCGGCGCCAGAGTGCGGGTCCACGGCGACGCCGCCGGGCGCGGCGGGGTCGGGGAGCGGGGTGGAGAAGAGGAGGCGATGGGGCCGAGGGGAACGGAGGTCGAAGGCGGAGAACGAACCCTCGGACGCTACGAGGAGGCGCCGGCGACGGTCGTCGACGGAGACTACGGAGGCGCCGGAGGACGCGATCGATTCGGTCACGCCGGCGTCGGAGACGGACAGGACGGCGTCGCCTCCACCGGCGACGACGAAGTGCTGAGCCGTGGGGTCCCAGGCTAGGGAGGAGGGGGAGACGCCGCGATTAGGGGTGAAGGTGACAACGTGGCTGGCGGAGGAGGGGCGTGGGGCAACTGCGGCGAGGATGAGCAGGAGGGTTACGACGGAGGCGGCCATCGCCGGAGGGTTGGGTTCTGGACCTCGTTGGGTAGATTCAATCGGGAGATGACGATTTGCGGCCGCCTTTGACTAGCTCTGGCCCAGGGGCGTGGTTTTTTTCTTTTTTTTTTTAGATTGAGCTCTGGGCTGTGGTCTTGAGGAAGGAAAAAATGAACAAGTTTTGCTGTGGCCTCGACGGAAAACGCAAAAAAGAATGAGAATGCATAATGAATCCACGGTATTTTTATAAACAAAAACAGTATTTAACCTCAAACAATTCTGAAATTCTTTGTACTCCCTCCATGCTGTATTAGTTCGTTGAAATGAGTGTACTCCCTCTGTCCCGTCTTAGTTTTGCGTGCAGCAACTTTGATCACACGTTTAACCAACAAAATATTTGTATTGAAACAAAGTTTTTAATGGTATAATTTTTGTGACAAATATCACACTTTTGTTGGTGAAATACATGATCAAAGTTGGTGCATGCAAAACAAAGACGCCACCTAAATAGGGACAGAGGGAGTATCTAGCACTGAAATACGTATAGATACATCCGTTTTAACAATAACTAATATGGGGTGGAGGTTCCACATGTATGTATGCTCGCCCAACAAAAAGGCGTGAGAGACGTGAATTGGGTTCAGAGCATTCAGACACTCGGCTTTTAATGCACTAGCTATAGTTTGATCAATGCGGGTTCTCGAATAATCCATAGAAATTATTCGACTTCTATTTTTGCATTAATAGGGTAAAAAAAATCAGGAAAGATAATAATTGAATAAGAGAGTCTCTACCCCGTCAACAAATAGTAAGAGAATGAAATTTAGATACCGATTCCTAGTGTTTCATTGTTGTGGAGGTACCATCCCAAAGTGGACCGGGTGGCTAAACCTTGTGGTATCTTGCTGTGTAACAACTCTTCTTCGTACGCTTAATATAAGTACGCGTAGATCTCCTGCGGGTTCTCAAAAAAAAAGTGTTTCATTGTTCTTTTTCATTAATAGATATACAATATGATTTCCTTGTTTGTTTCATAAAAACCGCTGAGGTTAGAATCATAGAAGGATTCCGAATAATGTGATAAAAAATAGAAGTCTTACGTCTTAGTCTCTTGGTCACGCCACACTTTGAGTTTTACGTGATACTAAATAAACACTAGTATTATGTGTATGCTAAATGGAAGAGAGGTAATTTGGTATGCATGGATAGCAGCTCCGCTTAATGTATACATCCTTGCAGATGCAGGGCAGGTATATATATCGAGTATAAGGACATACAGAGGGGAGAATCAACACAACACATACTCTTAACTGATTCAGTTTGAGATCCTAAATAAGTAGGCGCACATTGAGCATGTGCTGCATGGATAGCTCGTGTCGTTTTTCGACTCTTGTAGAATAGGTCTTCAATCTAACAGTTTGCTTGTTATTGATCTACATGTTGTAACCAGCTAGTAGTCAGTCCGCAATAATCTTGTAGTGGATCTGAAACCAAGCAAATATGTTTATTTCAAGTGATTCATATTGTCACATTCAATTATACATGTTCCAAATTTCACTCCAATAAAATATATCGTAGCTGGCACTACCAAGTCTGGAACTGAGTGGTCCCACATTTTTTTTATTCTCTAATTTTCACTTGGAAAAAATCGATAACCGTGTGATTGGAGATTGGAAGAGTAAAAGGGAAGGAGGTCATCATACAGAGTCACGTAGTTGAGCGTGTGAGAGAATGAAGAATGGGTCAACTAAACTTTTTTAGAGCCGATTATATCAGAGATCTTGAACATTTATTTATTATTCAAGGTTATGTTCTAAAAAAACAGAAAGGCAGAGATACATATTTCAAAGATATGGTTCGATGGGAATGTAATTATCAATCGTCACGTCAAGGATGCCTTATCACTCAGTTTCCTCGAGTTTAGAGGGTAGTTTGGTGTCGACATGGAACCACTTGCTTCGAGGATTACTACGCGATAAAATCCATACTTATGAGAACTTAGTGACTTAGAAATTTCCAATACCCTCTATTTCAGACGATACAATCCCAACCAACTCACAATGTTCTGAATAACATAATAACCTAACATAACTCGGGAGATTAATTAGTGAGATCCCTCACCTCCTAGAGCCTCATTAGTTGCTGAAGGTAAAAGGAATCATATGAAGATTCAAATTGGTTCTTTTCAATGAAATGTTAAATATTCGTGTAAGAAGAAGTGGCACCATGATGGGGGATGGATTTCTCTCTATAACTTGATGACATTTTCATCCATAACCTTTTTGTACAATAGGATCAGAAGAAAATAGAGATATCAAGTAAAAATGCGCATGGAGGTGGAGTATCGGTGGTCAGTTATTAGGCATGTGCTTGCTAATACCAACAACTTGGATTGTTGTTAGGAGAACTCATCGATAATAATTGATGTTCAGTATCGACAATGAAGCTTGTAGAAGACTTGGGCGTCAAGACGAAGGGCACGCCTCAGCTACGTCGCCATGGAGCGTGGTCGCGCGGTGGGGCTGTCAGACCCTGTCCACCCGCTTTCCTTAAAGGTGGACGCCCTCACCTAACCGCGGAGGAGACGCTTGGACGAGAAGAGGCCACGTCGCTTCCAAAGACCACCGGGGGGTTTTCCGCCTAAAATCCTCACGCCCCTCGCGTGACCTATGTGGTATCCACTTAGCCTATAAAAGAAGGACCAAGGCCACCGAGGAGAGGGAGGACAGACCGAAGCAGAACACAAGCGAGACTAGCCTAGGGCATAGAGGGTAGAGGGAGAGGTGATCTCCTCCGGGTAGGATCTGCTCGTCATCTACCTCTAGCCACCACCTTGTCAGGTACACACCGAGTCCACATTGTAAGCCACCCAATGATGAACACCTCAATCCAGACATGCAGGAGTAGGGCTTTGAGCCTCCGGGCGGCCAGTACCTGGGTAAACTCTATGTATCTCTATGTTGATTGCTCGTACGTCAGATCGGAGAGCTCGGCTTGCTCACCCGGGTGAGACGATTCTCAGCCTCCTTCGCGCCCCGTGCCGAACCTAAAAAGGGGGTATCCTTTACTCCCGGTGTCCGTCCGTCGAGACACGACAATAACCTATTGGAAAATGGTTCTGTACTCCTGGGCGTACGTACTCTCATGTTCAATATACCACATAGGTGAATTATATATACCTCTTTATCATTTTTAATATACTTCATTATTTAATAGTAGATACCCCAAAGTGACTTACATGGAAATTTTCATTTGAATCTATATATTTTATATTATTTGCACATATACTGCTTTTTCTACGAAATAATGGCATATGAAAAAATTGAGCACTATGGTGATAATTTTTTTCATACTTTTTTGTATTGAGGTATCTTAGAATAATTAATGAGGTATATAAAAAATTATAAAGAGGTATAATACCCTCGTATGTGAGGTATATTGAGTATGGGAGTATGTACACCCAGGAGTATATAATAGGAGTCCTATATAGGAATATATATGTGAAGTGAATTCATATGATTTTCCTAACTAAACACTCTTGTATGATGAGTTTTATGCTTTTTGAGAGGAAGTTCATACTGTTTCTTATCCTTAAAATTTAATGAGGCAAATTAATTAGAAATGTCGAAAGTTGATTATGATGCAAATGATATGCCATCCATGCTATCCTAGTCATGTTACATTACATGGCAAGCACAAGTGAGCAAGAATGCAAAATGTCTAAATCCAAGAGTCGGGATAGAAGGGAGAGAGTTAAAAAAGTATTCAAACATAATATTGCTTCCATCGAAGCAAAAATGGCCTTCTAGACTTTTGTCAAAGTTTTCAAACATTGGTTTTTATGTATAAGTGTATTATTGAAACATGAGAAAAAGTAAGATAATTGAAGAGATAAAAATTATGTTATTTTCTATTTTTTTCAAAATATATTCATATAAGATATTCATATGAATTTTTTATGTAATTTTGGATATTTTTATTACTAAAAGTAGACAAAATTTATAGTCTAAGACGACAGTATTGTATACAATATGAGAATCTTACGTAATTTCGAAACAAATAAAATAAACGGGAGGCAAAAAGATCATGTCAAAGTAAAGTTTTTTTAGTTGACTTATTTATTAATAAGGATTTTATTTTCCTATGATAAGAAAAATATTTCCTATTCCATCACTCTGAAGATCGTACCGGACATGTCTCAAGTAGTGCAAACATCATCCCGTCATTGCTCAAGCAACCCTAATTATTTGACAATACGATTGTTAATCCTTGCACACACTGATCTAATATCCACATAAAAACTACCGACTAGCTTACAATCTGAGATTTAATAGAATAGAGCAATTTAATATCACGCAAAATAACACATATAAATGGAGTAATAGTCGTTCACCGAAAAATATTTATTTCTATATAGGTGATAGTTATTTTTTTTAGGGTTATAGGTGATAGTTATTAAGCATGAGCTGTGACTACTCTTTCACATAATGTGAATGTCCAAAAATAATTAATTTTATTTCCCGGTCAATCTCAACAAATCAAAGACGATGGTCATCTCTCTAATCTAAATAAAATAAAGATCATGCCCTCGCATTTGCGAGGGACACCCTGCTAGTTACATAAAAGTCAAGAATCACAACTTTATCATGCATTGGCTACGGGAACAAGACTTTCAGTGTAAGGAATCATCTCGAAATAAAACAAGTTTTCGCCCTTGTACTCTACAGTGCGCCGATGGATACATCTACTTTTGGGCAAGTATAGATACATCTACTTTTGGGCAAATGGATGACATCTAATTTGGAACGGAGGGAGTACTAAAGAAGGGGAATCATCTAGATCTCTTAACTTAGGAAGCTAGATTGAGAGTTGCAAATTTAGAAGCTCGTGAATGATTGGATTGTATATGATGATACAATGGCCTTGTTTTATATTATCGACCTATCCCTCTATAAAATTCAGTTCATGTTCATCAATCTCAGGTTTTTCTTGGGGGCAAGCAAGCTTGTAAGCTCGGCGAGTTGATACATGCATTTTGTACCCATCGAGTAATTTGGAGGTAGATTTGTTTTTTCTTGTTATTACATCTATTTTGTGCTATACTTCTCTAGGTTTTGTCATTGCACCTGAAAGTTCGGAGCTGATTTTGACTCGAAAAGGGTTTGAACTTTGAAGCTGATGGACTTTCTAGGGAGAAGAAAATACACAAAAAAATATAGCACTATTTTGACCTCTCTTTATTCAAGTTCAAGCTCCGCCCTGATTGAAGTGGTATTATTCTCTAGAATCCACTAATAATTGTAATTGCCATGAACTTAAAAATTCTTTCTATATACGTCAAATTTTATTCTCCATATCAAGCTTATGTGGATCGGCGCTTAGTTTTGACACATCATGGATAAAGCATCGCACAAATTTGAAGGAGAAGAAATTTTTACCAAATGCCCTTGGCTTGACATGGTTTATTGATAAATCTTTATGCAAGATTTCCTGCTCATGAAGTCATGATAATATATATTGTATAATTCTGTTGGCGGGAGTATTAATAATAGAAAGGTTGAAGATGCTTCGGCTTCACTGGAACTTATTGTTGCAAATAACGGGAATTGAGAATTAGTCAGCAGTATGAAAAAGGTAAATACGACTGAATTATAAGTTTCTCTGCTTTCACTTATTTTATTAATGTTAGTGCAAAGTATGGGCCTTGATTTCAATGTCCTAGTTGCAACTATTAATGCTTTGTTTCTACTGTTGCTTTACCTATGCGATTTTTTATACATATTGTCACACTAGTAAGCCATCGTTATTTCTCACACTAGTGATGTTGTTAATACTGAAATATAAGCATAAGTTTATGAAAATTGTGATTACCAAAAATTCATACGAAGGTGCTACTCTCTATGAGCCCGTGGAAATTAAACCACATGTGTTATTATTAATGAACTCCCCTAAAGCGCAAGTCTCCTCTAGATCTCTCGTGTTCGCTTCGTCTGGCGAAAAAATCCCAAGTAAATAAGGTGTGACCTTTATGGTTGGTGGTTCCTCGAACGAAAGGCGGTCTATCCCACGCCTTGAACCGTTCTCTTTATGTGGTAGTGTCAGCATGGACTAGTGTTGAGGGACTCTTAGGGTGTGGACTAGGAAATGAGAAGAAAGGGTGTATTTTTTGAAAAATTAGTGGTGCATTTGAAGAATAAAGTCACACACGTGTGGAACGTAACAGGGACCATGACGGAATGACCGGGTGCACACATTCTCGCAACTTGGTGACAGGTCAATAACGTTGTGAATCTTGGGTCACCAAAGTGCACATATGTGGCAAGTTGATAATTGAACGGCGTGTTTAACTCTTTGCTCTATAGTCCATATATTTCTCATATAAGGTGTATTAGTTATCTAAATAGTCAAACACACTATTTTTACCAAGTTTTTAGACAAACTAATAGCATTTGCGATACAAAATAAGTATCTTTAGATTTATCATGAATATATTTTCATCTTTTAGTTATTTAGAATTTCAGATGTTTCTTAGTGTTTTTCTAAAAAAAAATCAAACGTAGTCAAGTTTGTAAGATAGTTAAGTTATTTAGTACACTTTATTATAAGGAATGGAGGCATATTATAATCTGATCAAGGAAAGTCCTATATTTCAAAATAATCCTAATATAAAACAATACTATTTAAAGCCAACATTGGTGTTTGTATCTTAAGCCAACATGAACTAAAAGAGAAATTACGATGTGCACATTGGTGATTCTAACGATATCATAAAGCCGAATATTCGACCTTCGACTTGTAGGCCTTGAGATAGGTATGGTATTTATTTGTTGGCATTCACGAGCGAAACCTGCAGATCTGGCGAGCGGAGAAGTGTGAGACTGTTGCGGTCTTTAGTAGCGCATCTTTAGTTGCCTTTCTCCGGCCATAGGTTGGCCTACCGCTGACTTCTATGTATGAATGGCGGCCGCATCGTCTCTCCTGCAATCTCCCATTCGTCAAGTGATGACCCACAAGTATAGGGGATCGCAACAGTCTTCGAGGGAAGTAAAACCCAATTTATTGATTCGACACAAGGGGAGCCAAAGAATACTTGAGAGCCTTAACAGCGGAGTTGTCAATTCAGCTGCACCTGTGAATAGTCTTGCTCGACACAGATTATCAGTAGCAACAGTTTTATAGCAGTAGTAGCGGTGAAATAATAGCAGCAGTAAATAGAGACAGCAGTAGTGATTGC